>JAJJWW010007051.1:0-609144 GCA_023531295.1 Papaver armeniacum
GATGTCTAGCTAATTTTTTTTTGTTGGTGATGCATCTCTCAATTTCTCTACTTCCCGATCTCTCAGACTTCCTTTGTTTTTGATTTCTAGCAAGATTATTTCTTCTCTGGACTAGACATAACACCGAGCATATGGAAGTGGAGAAGCTGACACGTATACCAGGTAGGACATAGGTGTCGTTAATAACAAGAAGGATTATTTTAATCCTTTCTTAATTTCTAGACGTGGTCCATCCGATGCTACGTAGCAATATTGTCTTTATTGTCGGAGAAAAAAAACATTTGCCGAGCATCCACTGATGGGAGACCAAAACTAAAATTTTTTCGAAACGCAAACACGGAGGGAGGAGTAAAAGACCAAATATCGACTAAAACCAAATACTAGAGTATATTCGGTCTTTGGTTTGGTTTTAGTCGGGCGTAGATTAAAGTTGCGCACGATGGGCGAAGATTGGAGGTACGCCCGAAAAAAAAAAAAAAAAAAAAAAAAAAAACGGGCGCAATTAAGAGTCACGCCGGATTGGGCGTAACTCAAAATTCCCGAATAATAAAAAAAAAAAAATGGGGCGAAACTTACCATTACGCCGATTTAAAGTTGCTTTGACCAAATTTTAGTCTCCCTCCTGCGTTACAACACGGACTAAACCCAAATTTTGGTTTTTTTTTTTTACTCTTTGCTCTTTGGTTATGATCGGACCACTGCAGTTGCTCTAAGGTCATACAAGTACTTAACGAATCCTTGTGCTAGTCCTAGTCAGATGTATGTATCTAAAATTAATAAGGGCACCTGCCCCTATTTTGCATTACCCCCTTTATAAATCGCTAATAGGTGAAACCCCCTCTATATTAACTTTTTCGTGAATACCTAGTTAAGTAAGCACGTGCAGTGCACGCGTGTGTAGTTGGAAAATAATTAAAGACGAAAATCCTAAAATACGCTCACGAAAACCTGAATCATCGCCTCCTTTCAAATTGGGGGATAAAAAAATTAATTGGGGGATAAGAATTACTTCACCCAACCAATAGTGTTTGCTAAAGGGTGGTTTTGGGGTGCAAGGGTACTAAAATATCCTCCCTTCAAAATAAAAATCAAAAAACTTAAAATCAAAAAACAAAATCATATCCCCCATTTCCATCTCCATTTCTTATTAATCTCTTTCAAGGTTAGAGCTTTGAAACCCAAATATTCCCCATTCCCTTCCAAATTCTAAACTCTCCCCACTCTTTTTCAAATTCTCTTCTCCTTCCGCCACGGCTCCTCACTTTGGAAACGAATTATTTTTTTGTTTAATTCTCAAGTGATGAAGACCATGTCGGAAACCGGGTCTTGGCATTTTGGTAACTAACATTCAATCCGTAACTAAGTACCTAAGATGCTCAATAGAAATCTATCAATGCTTGGTAGTCAAGTGAAAAAAAAAAAAATTCAACTCTCTGGATACTTTACATCATGTGCCTGGCATAAAAATTAAAGAAACATACTATCTGAAAACCGGTCTTAGAAGCATGCTCGAGAATTAACTAATCATGTCTTGAAACGGGTAGTTAAAACCAGAAAAATTCAAAACGGAATAGGTTTTTACATCGGAAGTGATAAGAGTTAAAGACCATGCTGGATTGATGAAGACCATGGAAACTTGTGTCGGCATGCCTAGTAACTAACATTCAATGTCGTAACTAAACACGCATGCTTGATAGAAATCTATCAATCGTGGTCGAGGTGTTCTTTGGGAGGGGATACGCCACCCCCACCCTCACCCCCTGCATAGTGTTCTGAAAAAATAACTTCCAAATCTAGGCATAGTTTTTGGGTGGAATACTATGCTTGGCTTGAATTAAAATGGGGATAACCTCGGTTTCAGTGCATGATACATGGAATGAATACCATGCGGTGCGAATGGTTTTCGGCATTGTATTCATACCACGTCCATCCGGGTACCTAGATTTTTCAGCTACAAAAATGGTGGATTCAAAGAAAAAAAATCAAATTTTCAACCTCTCAGCAGCAATTCTCTCTTCACAATCATCCACCATTTCCCCCCAAAAAAGTTCCCTCTCAAATACTTTTTCTCTCCTTCTACTCTCACCTCACTCACCCAAAATCAAATAAAAACACACACTAATCATTTATCAAAAATCTTATGATTTTACTAATGACTATTAATCACTAATCCTGATTAGTGAGGAGTAGATTAGGCATTATTAAAATACTGAGATAAGGGGTGACCTTGATTTTATATTTGGATCCGTGTTCGTCCATCCGTCCATGTGTCCATGATTTGCGTATGTCGTTCATGTATGTGGCTTTTGTGGCTTAGTGACATTCTATGCTTCCGTGTTATAGCTTTTGTGGCTTGGTGTCATTTGTTTTTTGTTGATGTAATAACTCGTCCCTCCGATATTAATATTGTCCCCACTTAGCCACTTTGCGGTCATCCAAAGACCGTGGTATTTTTAACATATGTCGTTTAGGTCATCCAGGCAACAACTTCCCGTGAGGTCACACATCCGGACTTCGCATCCCGAGCACGTTTAGCCGCAGAGTTTTCGCTAACTTTGTAGCCAAAAGTCTTGAAAAGACCACGGTGTTAGGAAAGAACAAACCATTAATTACAGATATTTCATTGGCGACCACTGCAGAATATCGGGTATTACGGTAGATATACTTTTGTTGGGTAAGATGTGTTACGACATTGCTCGAGTCGAACTCGCAACCGTTGTTATCTCAAGCTTGTTGTCAAATTTAGTTGATCAAAACTATGTCTTGATTTCTAGTCTACTTATAGTTATGTGTCGAATTAGGATAGAATTGAGCATTAAACCTCATGGAGTTCACCATTTGAAGAAGATGATCCATCAAGACTTTGGAGGAACTTCAACGACAAAAGGTATGTGGAAACTAAAACTTATCTATCACTAGGAAGATCTAATCAAGACTTTGGAGGAACTTAATAAGAATAAGCCGTATAGATATATAGACTTTATATCATATGCATTGGAATTTGGTGTCGAGTATATCTCGTTAATATAATTCTCGAAATATGAGTTTAAAGTTTAGAATTCTTCATCATTTACTTGACAACTTTGGTTATGAACAATTCATTTATTGGAAAATAAATATTAAGTCAAGTTGATCATGTGAAAATTACCTTGAACATCTTTCAGATTTGTGTGAAATATTCATTTGATGTTAACTCGGATGTTTTCGTATTGATCAAATAATCATTTGAAAATTACTTGAAGCGAGTGGTATGTGTAATATTACCATTGTCGTTCTTTTATGGATGTTTAAAGTCGATTATCGAGAGTTTTAGAACTACTATCAAAAACTGGATATAGAACAATATGCGTACCATGTATGTGAATGTGAAATACTAGTCGGGTCAGAAACTCTTGTTTACAAACATGTGTTTTGCGAGCGAGTTTGAGAGGGGATGGCTGTTTTCAATGGGCAACACAATGGATTGGACGAACAACATCTTTCAAAGTGATTCAAAACCTATTCTTCTACTTTTGATGGGGATGTATGCCAAAGTAAGGGAAAAAAAGATACAAATATTAGTGAGGACTTTGATCTTAAGGCTTCAAACTGTATAAACTTAAATTTCCACAGATTTATTTTGAAAAGTAGATTTCAAATAATAGAAGCATCTCATATATCTACATTGTAATAGATTAGCTATAAACAACTCTTGGTTAGGTGAACCTTAGAGTACTTCTAAGCAATCTTCAATTTCAAATCAGGAAAGCAAATAGAAACGACCATTGCTTACTACAACAGATTAGCTACAAACCACATGAGGTCGGATGAAAACCTTAGAATCCCTCCGAGCAATCTTCAATTTCAAGCATGTAATGTAATATAAATGTAATTCACTCTGTCGTTGCTCTCTATAACGAGGAGATAGAGATTCACATCAATGAATGAGGTTATTCCTCATTTTTTAATATAAATATATAAATTTATTTCTTTTAAAAAAATTTGAAAGTCGCTTTTAACTTATTCCTATTAAAATATCAAATTCGATCGCAATTATTCAATTTGATGCAATCACAACAACTCAAAAAATTGAATTTCTAATTTCTTTAATTTTACACGAATTCATTCAAATTCGATGTCATTTTTTTCTTAATCCAACAATTTCACTAGAAACATCCAATCTCACTACATACAATATTGATTTTTCCAATTTGGGTTCTTAGTTTATCTATTGCATTGATAGTCCTGTTTCAAATATGGTGACTAAAATGTATTCGATGTACTAACCTCAAAATCAATTTCGTTTATTCCATTTTATCATGTTCAACCGATTTTCTTTAAAAGCTCGAAGTCGCTTCCATTTTTTACTATTAAAGTATCAAATTTTGGTTACAATAACTCAATTCGATGCAATCAAAATAACTCAAAAAGGATTGAATTTCCAATCTCATTGTTTCATACTCGAATTCGTTTTTTGTTTGATGTCATTCTATTAATCCTATAATTTCACCATAAATTCATCCAATGCACCACATAACTACATTTTACTTGAGCATCTTGGGTTCTTCTTCTATCCCTCTTGTGAAAGAGGTATCATCTTGTATGGAGACTAAAAAGTATTCCATGACCAACACCCAAATTCATTTTTTTTTTTTTCATCAACTTCAGTTGATTTTTCTTTAAGAATTTCTATATTGCTTTCAAATTATTGCTATTAAGTACCAAATTTTGATTGCTTTCAAATTATTTCTATTAAGTACCAAATTTCGATTTTAATCATTAGTTTAATGCAATTGCAACATATCCAATTGTTTTTATTGAAATATTATGCCGATTTAAAAAATAATTCTTTATCCTCTCCATATGCTTTGCCTTTAAAATATTTTCTTTCCTCAACTAGTCATCTCCATTTGTATATTAGGATCTCCATCAGTTTAGATTTGTATCTTATGCAGATTGTGAAGATCTTATATAAAAATATTTGTCAACCTAGCACTAGAAAAACGCAAAATAGGATTTATCCAAACAAATGGGAGGAAGTTTTTAGCTAAAGCAATTAGATTTATGTTTTGGAGGTAAAAATTAGAATTTCCGCGCAAATGTAGTTATTAAAAAATCCCACCAAAAAACAGGTAAAAAAAAATCGTGTCAAAAGTACTCAAAGTAAAAAATTCCATCTCATCTCGTGTTATCAACACGTGTCCGATAAAATTCCATCTCTATCTCGTTTTATCAACACGTGTCCGATAAGTCCTAGATAAGTTCTATTTTTTTCTTTTTTTACTTTTGAAGCAATAAGTTCTCATCTCAAACGATTCTCTTCTGTTCGATTTGTCAAAATCAAGGTAAACTTCTTCCAAAATTCTACAAAGAAGGATTCAACATTTTGATGTCGTTTCTCATTTGCAAGACCGCTATAACATTCGTTCTTCTACGCTCGAGCACCATCACCATGGCACCAGCTCAATCATTCAATTCTATAAATCATAAGAACTTAACTCGGTATAATTTTTTTTTAATTCGTTGTAAGATGTGGGTTTTGTTTCGATTCGGCGTTTAGTCGGTTAACGTGTTTCTAATTTGGTGTTTAGATTGAATATTTTAGGGGTTTGTTTGATAAGGGTTTGAGATTTAGGCTATAGTTGTGATTGAGTTTGTTGGATTTGATAGGAATTGCGGTGAAAAGATTCATATGTATTAGCTCGGTCACAGATCCAACTTGCCTCTAGACACATAGGGTTAATCTTAAGAAAAGAGGGAATAAAAAGGGAATTTTTTTGATCGAAATCAAAGAAAGGGGAAGACTAATTTTTATAGGCGGGAAGTGGAGGTTGATTTGCTCAATGATTATAACTTAGTCTAGTCTCGAGCACAACAAGTTTTAGCTTCTTTGTCAAAAGAAAAGAGACAGAGATGTTTGATAAAATGCTTAAATGATAGGTTTGTCTCTGTCATTTACTTTTGACAAATTTTGACCCTCTTAAAAATAATACTAGCTTAAGGTCGGCTTTGCGATTGCGGTGATACTCCTGTAGGGTTTTTGCTTGTTTTTTTTTTTTTACTTGAGGCCACTATATTTGCTTGAACAATAGCAGAACAATTAGGAGTTTTTAAGGAAGATTAGAGATCTCTTTACTTGGAGATGATGATCTTGGTTTTGTTGGGAAATTTGGTTTTTATTTCGTTAATTATACTTACTAGTACTTGATTTGGATATAAGCATTTTTGTTATATATAGTGAAAGATCATTTGTATAACTTGGTACCGATTCTTAATCTATCAAAGACATACGCCGCCGAACGTATAATTAAGATCGACGGTTCAAAGAAATAGTTTATTTACGTATTTTGACTTGATTGTATGAATTTAGCGCACGTGTATGTACTTGAAATATTAAAATGTTATTACATTAGGTGGATAAGGATATCAATGTGACTATGTTTTGCGGTGTCATGTTTGCACTAAGGCACAATCTTCCTTGGAGTTTCACTAGATTACTTGTTTTAATTTATTCAAATTTTGATTCATTATACCTTACTTTTGATCTGGTGTATGACAATTGCGCAATGTGTCGCGGGTTGAACACTATACATTCTCCGTTGCCCTAATAAAGATATCGTTGCGAAGGAGAACCATTTAATTTTGAAGTTGAATCATTAGAGTCTGGTAATGCCATCGGAAACCATCTATTTCTTTTCTTATTTTCTCATCGGTCTTGTTCAATGAAACTTGTTGAACTCATCTAAGTCATCTTGTTTCTTCGGGTAGTCATATACCCACCGGTTGAATGGGATTTTGTTAGGGATGGGAGCAAAAGGCAATTGAATGGAGTCTTTCTTGTATATGGTGTTCATTTGAATGCTTATTAATCAAATCCCTATTAGGGTAGAGGATAGTTCACCTTGAAATATTCATGGGAGTACTACTAATGGTTTTTTCTTTATAGTTTTTTAGCAGTGAATGTCACATCTTTGTAGCAAATTGCAAAGCATCGTCCATATGTTTTACGCTAATTATACCTCCATTATCATTCATTTGTCTTCAATTTGTGTTTTTACGTGTGGAGAGAATTTGAACTTCTAATTTTCTTAAATGTCATGATTATCTGGAGGACTAGGCCTCTCGGCTGATTCTATGAACTTTGTGATTAGCCTATTTTAGGGTGAAAGGGTCACGATAGTAATACCGAAAGCATACTAATGGTGTCCTGCGTGAGACCCCCGCATGCTATTTTTCTGTATTGGCCACCATATTAGCATGGGTGCTTGACCTAGCAAGAATCCGGCCTCGTAATTTGGGCAAGCATAGTTTAATAAGAATTGTAATTTAATGCAAAATTTGATCTTCGCTTTTTTGTTTTTTGGTTCTAAATTGGAGAATTTAAACACTTGTTTGACATCTGAATAAGAATTGTTTGTAGTATTGGAACTTGATAGTGACGTGTGCGGTGTCGTTTGACGTCGTAGTTTGAGATAACTTAGGTTTCTTAGGCCATGTAAGCGATGGTGGAATAATGAAGCTCATTCCATTGGGAAGATCCACCTCGTGAGTTATCTATGGCTGTAAATTTCTGTTGCATGTTAAGAGAATTGGATGGGGAAGGGAAAAATGTTGATAACTTGACTTGTTTCTCCTCGGTCCTCATTTATCTGGATCACTCATTTATTTTTGTAGTGGCTTGTTTGTACTATTTGGGGAGATTCCATAAACCGTTCGATTTTCTTGGTCTTTTTTTTTTTTTGGTTCTCTTGTTTGACTCACATCCTCAATCTTTTTGTCATTCACCTAAAACTTGAATGTAATCTATCTAAAACCCATGTCTTTAAATGTATATATTTTCAATATTTAGTTGTCTAGTATTTTGTATTCACATTTTGGTATGAATTTTAGGTGTCAGTAGTAAGTGAACGCAAGTCGAATGGATCTTTGCTTATTGCATCCAGGTGGAGGGTTAAACCAACAAAGAACGAGGTAAGTGAAGCTTTTCCTTATCATTTGACTAATCCGTGTAGACTATAAAAATACACTAGTGGGTGAAAATTCACTAGGAATGCATTTTTTGATGCAAGTGTCTCTTGACATTCTTGTTCTTTGTAACCCCGTGTATTTATATTCGTTTTTGTTGTTCCGCATACTTGATCATAATGACTTCTCCTCGGGTTAGTCATAACGACTAAGCTTTTTACTTATCATTTTACTGAAAGTTAATTTTAGTTTAGTTAATAAAATGTATAGTAGAGAACTTATGAGCAAGTTGAAATGTATAGTAGCATCACGGTCGAATTTTCTAGTTTTTCGTATGAGTGCTTTGTGAAGTATACACACGTTACCAAATGATACAAATTAAAGACTTTATTGTGGTTTGTGATCCTTATAATCTAAATGGCTAAACTGTTTTTGAATCGTAATCGATCTTTGGGTGGGTGTCTCTTGATGTTGGTCTGTTAACTTTCAAAGTTGTGAATCTTGTAATATATAATGTCATTAATCTGTAGGTTCTTATCCGTTGAATAATTTGTTGAATTTATGTGGATCACGTAATATCGATAGCTTCACTAGTTCTGTAAATCATTCTTATCCTTCTTTCTTTGGGAGTTAAAATACGATGAATACAATGTGGTATTGGCTTGTCGCAATGGATTCTTTGATTAATGACATCAATGTTTCTTATAGAGTACTCGTTTGGTTTCGTGTACTTTATTTCATTTGTTCTAATTGATCAAGGGTTCTTTACTCTTTAGTTGAATATCAAGGGTTTATTATAGAACCAGGGCCTCCGAAATGTATATATATCTGCCAGTATTATCTGTATTTGTGGGTAATTGGGTATTGCCGTGTTGTGTGGTTATATACTTTGATGGTTGTTGGCATTTTTTAAATATCGTAAACTCATTTGTAATATTGCTGGGGAAGTGGGATCGATAGTCAAATTATCTCGTGTCCATATTCTCGCTAGTTAGGCAAATTGTTTATATTTTAGATTAATCTCGGTCTCGTGCTTTGCTTCCTTGAATGATGAATCGGATACTTTATGGTTTTGTGTCTCATGTGCTAGTACGTAACATGTAGAGAATAAAAAATGCTCAACTTATATGTGTAGAGCTTGGAATTCGAATGTTAGTTGAATACGCCCAAAATCTGTTAAGTTTGACTTCGTTTTTATTGGCACCATCTTATTGGCTTATAGAAGTTTAGAATACGGTAGATGTGTATTCTCAATGTTACTTGATGGCAGATCAAGTTGTTTAGGAAGGTTCTTTAATTTGTCTTTTACATATATTTTAGACTTTCAAGTTGTACATTCATCTATGTCTATGGCTGACCACCCTGGTGGCGGTTAGCGGGTGTGATTTTGTTGAGTATAATTGCGATGGTGGTCTAGTAGTGTATCAGAGGGAACATATTAGGTAGTGAAATCTTGCTTGATTTACTCGGGAAAAGTGATATGAGGGTTGATACATCTGCCATAGGTATATGGACTAAGTAAGAGTACTATTTTATTACTTGGTCCTTTAGGGCAGTTGTGCAAGTCTAATGTCGTGTTTCGTGGCATGGAAGTAGCATGTTTTGTTTAAGAAATTCTAACATGGTTAACATATAGTTCAAGTATTTTGTCCTACATCTCTTGTTAAATTTCGTGGCGTTTCTTTGGAGGACATTTAATTATGGTATCTTGGTTTGAATTTTGGGTTTGAATCAAGTATACACCGTTCTTATTTTCCATTCTTTTTTTCCGTATTAGAGTCTTGAGTCTAATTAGTTTGTTTTTCCAGGAATTTAATCGCTACAATATGGATAAGAGTTGGATGCAAGGAAAATCTAGGTTGCATCCCGCATACAAAAGAGGTCTTAAAGAATTTATCATGATTGTTCGCGATCACACAGATAGCATGGGAAGGACTCGTTGCCGTGCGCTCGATGCAAAAATAGTCATTTGGAGCCCATCCAGGTGGTTGAAGATCACTTGGAAGATTTTTTTTTTTTTTTTGTGTGTGTGCGCGCGCTGTAGACCCTCTTTTTCCTTTCTTTTGCAAAGGATCCTTGTTGCTAGTTCTTTGGATACGTTGACCGGTCATTTTAATGAAAGTTATCATTTTGAACCAAGGTTCTTAAATCGTGAATCGAAAAGTAAATCGTTTTTCTAATTTTATGAATCGAATCGTATATTGAATCGTTAATCGAAGATTCATGGTTTATTCTTGAATCGTATTTTCGCCAACAAATAATATTTTTATGGGTAATATTTGACAATAATCATAACTTATGATATTATAAGTAGAGTATATCGTTACATATCATTGCCAACAATGAGTTGGCTAGGTAGTAGCATGTTGTCTCGGGTTGAATCGACTCGCACTTAATTTTTTGCATAGTTTCATATGTTGTCTCAGTTCGAATCGACTACACACTTGATTTTTTCATAGTTTCATAGTTTAACCGAGAAACAAACCAAAAAAGCAGTATGGAAAGGAGATGCACCACGCAACTAAATTTACATTAAAAAATATTTTTCACTCACCCATAGAAAAATTGTGCAACATTAATAAGCATTGTCAAAATTGTGCATCGTAGTGGATACAAAATTAGAAAGAAAAACTCAAATCATATAAATTCTAATCAACTAAGACGTTGAACTTGTAGTTATAACATGAAAAACTACAAACTATTTTTTTATGACATATGAAAACGTTTAAAATAAAAACCATTTATTATGCATTATATACGTCAAGGATACCCATTGTATTTACAACATTTTATATTATCGATAATGTAAAAGGTATTTCTAATAGATGCATGTGTCGCAAAAATGTTATTATCGTGACATTATTTTTGAGTGACAAATAAAGGGTTTTACCAACATCATAAAATGTTAGTAATACATGAGCTTATTTGCAACAGATAAGAGTGTTAGGGAAAATATATTATTCTCAACGACTACGATGTCGTGAATAATTGGATATTTGTGACAGATTTTAGTGCTAACAATATACATGATTATTCGTAACATTTCTAAAATGTCTTGTTATAAAAAATAATAATTATTTTAAATTAAGAATTAGAAAATAATAATTTTCCCACACTTAAAAACGTTGAAAAAATCATATTAATTTTATTTATTTTTTATTTTAAAAATGAATATTTAAATGACAGAATAGCAGCTGTAGAAAGTAACCTATCCCCGACACTCCGGGGATTTAGCCAACACAATATTTTTGTGACACTAAAACTGTCACGCATAACTAATATTTATGACGTTTTCTATTACGTTGCAAACATAATGTTACAAATACGTCTGTTTGTTGTAGTGGTATGATAGCTCGAGCAATAAAGATACTAGAGCGTGCTAATTTTAAGTTGGATGTAGCTAATGAGCGTAGAATTACACGGTCCAACAATATGTTTTCCCATGTTTTGGTACAATAACCAATCATAAATCATTGGTATACATACCTGGACATCATATAAGACAATGGCTACTCAACGAACACCTGCATGGTCTCTTCGTTATTCTTAAGATTTTCAGCCAAAATCCCCACATCTCTTACGACAATCTTCCTTTCAGTGACCTGTGCAATAATTTTGACTGCAATATGTGGATTGATGATCGTACTACTTTTTTGACAAAGTTCTCTCAATGAGTGTAGTGCAAAAAACTTGGAATATTTCATAAGATATATTTTTTTTCTTCTCATGATCGGGTAGATGCTTAGAAGAGACTGCACATTGTACATGACAATGCAATAGTGATCGGCGAGGCCAAAATGTGAACTTTATAGAAACTCATGAGTTTGACAGTAACTTCCTAGTGACATTAGGCCCACAACATGATTCTGCTTAGTGCAGAGAGTTCCACATTTGATTCAATGCCATTTTTACTTGATTAGTTGCTGCAACTTTGGAAAATAAAGTCTCCATTGCATCAAGTTCTTATACAAAACTTTTCTTGCTGCTATTACCTTGAGCAAAACTTAAATTCAAAGATGTTGTCATTTTTTCCATTGTAAAGGTTAAATATAGTAGGCTTTTTAAGATTTGTTCAATGTAGGAAGCATCTATAAGTTAAATTAAAAATGTTGGCAGTTTTTACATTTTTTTGCCTATTATGTCACTAGCTAAGAGATATTCATTTGCGGACTGGTAAAGAACACTGGATGATGGAGTACAAATCAGGTGATCTGTATTCTACAAAGCTGGAGAAGGAGGGCTCATTTCCTTATAGATCACGTATCTCTTTAAACTATATCCCGCCTGAAGTTGCATTCTTTCTTCGAACATCTATTCATAAGTCCGTATTTCAAAAAAATAAAATAAAATAAAAATCTTAAGTAAGCTCCATCAAGAATGACACTACAAAAGAGAGGTATCTTGGTACGTTGCTTCGACTTGGTGCTTGCTTTGTGACCTTGAAGATGAAGAAATTCCTAAACATGTTGGGAATGAGGCGGGTGAAACGGCACGAAGTCAGGGAACTTAAATTCTTTATTCTTCATTTTTCATGTGAGGATGTATTTAGCGGCTATCTACGTGGAAAATTATTTTGAATTGGGAAGATATTGGTAAAGGAAACATAATCCACCGGTTTGTATTTTTGATTCCTTTTGTGATAAGTTTATCACAGTTATAGCTTCTATAATGTTTTATCAAAGCACCGCGAGATGTGGGTAGTTTAGTGTATGTATTGGTGGTTAAGTGAATGATTGGAGGAAAGAGGTTTTATAGTGATCTTATTTTATAAAGTTTTGAAACTTTTGCACCTGAAAGAATATACTATAGAATGATTCTAGGTTGACACAAGAAAAAAGCCGGAGAAAATCCCGTGAGGAGATGGACGAACGAGGGAAAGGCTCTATACAATGGGATTTAAATTGGCAGAGGTGGGTCCCGAGGCTGTGAGCCCCGATAAATATTCCGGGATTTTCTCCTGGGATATACAATATTTTCGTATACTATAAGGATATCTTTTTTTTAATAAGAAAGAACATACACTATCGCTTAAACTAAATTTTAAACTACATCTAAGGAGTATTTTATGAGATCTCCAAAATCGTGAGCGGAGACTAAATTTAAACTATAAAGATATCAGATATATATAAAAAAAACATAGGATATACTCATTTTAAAATGCTACATCATATGTTTCGAAAGATTGTGAAGATGCAAACTATACTTATTTTCAGGTTGGAAAACAATTTATCATTAACTAATTTTTCTATGACAGAAATGCTATATTCATATGTTTCAGTTGATAGATTGTGAAGTTTACAACCATTCGTTGAACATCTCTGTGACACAAATATATGGTTCCAAACAAGGAAATAAGTACCATTTGATGTACAAAAGAAGTTGAATCCAACTCATCTCGAAGACTCAAATATAGTTCCAAACATGACAAGGACCATTTGATGTACAAAAGAGTTAAACGAAACATCTCTATGACACAGAACTAAAGTGGAGTGTATACTTTATATAAATATTAGGCGTTAGGACATTATTTCTAAAACTAAAAAAATTATATTCTCTACATAAGAAAAGAAGAAGTGTAATTTACATTCAAGCAGTAGATACACAATTTACAATTCATGAGTTTATTAAAATTGCAATAGGTATTCTATTGTTTGTTTAGAAAAAACAACCATGCAGGTAAACATAAGAAAAATGACATAACTGCTTTATTAATTTCTAACAAATATTAACAATTTTTTTAATTTAATTAATTTCTGAATGTGGCCTCCCAAGTTCATAATAATGATCTTAATCTTATTTTACATTTTTATTATAACGGACATTGATGACATGGACAGATTCCAAAGCCCATTTTCAACATACATGAAAATGGAAAACAATACCATCGAAAAAAGATGAGTATCTCCATTTCAACATGCAGTTATTTCAAAAAATAAAATCATTGCAAAAGTCACATGGAAAAGTTTAATTAGCAAAACATAATGCATCTGCGGATTTTGTGGTTTTGATTTTCAATGGTAAACGTAGGCATGTCAAGGAAATTTAAGATTGCACTTCACTGATCAGACGTATGTTGTTGTGGTACCAAAGACTTTTATTGTATAAATTACATTTTATTAGGCTAGAGGATAGTGCAACATTCTACGTAAGTAATTTCTCATGACTATTTTTATAGTTTGTTCCCACTTTATTTCTATGTTCTTTTAATCCTAAATTATTCTATGTTCGATGATTTCCTCATGTAAATATAGGTTTGTGCAAAGAGAAAGAAAACCAAAAGAAATTCATATGTTATAGAAGAAAAGAACTACACTATATTTATTTGACCTTAATAAGGTATGAACATTATCATAAGACAAAATCGAGAAGGGGGAACTTATAAGATAACAAGATTTTTTGGAAAATATGGTTCATCACTATCTCGATGACAATTCGACTGACGAAGTAAAGGCACATACTAATTGAGTAGACTAGAGCAAAAATATACCGAAATATAACAGCATGAACTTAAGAAATTTAACGAATATTATTTTTAGTCAATTTGTTGTGAAACTACACATAAGTGTTAATCTTTGAAGATGTTTGATTATTACAAGCCCAAGCCCTTAATTTTTCAATTATTTTTTCTTTGTATTATAGTTCTTATTAGATTGTTGAATTTTTTATTTTATTGTTATGAATTTACCAAGCTTTTATTAGATTATTTAGAATAATTTGTTTTTATAATGAAATTTTCTGTAATATGGATCTAATTTTTCATAAACGAGAACAGACCCGTGCATCGCACGGGTGAAAAACTAGTATTATCTAGTACTTTGGCAGCAAGAGTCCCATCCAGCAAGGATTTGCGCAAGCATGTTTGTTCAGGCCTAATATTACCCGAACAAACATGCATGAATAACCTTGGCATCTTAATGAATATCACCCGTGAAGGATGATGAACCTATTTTTGAAACTTCTATTAAGATTATCATTTTCTACTGAAACACTTATTTTTCGTAGAAATTGAAGAACAATACATGCATGAATAACCTCCTACTCCTTTTCAAAAAATAAATAAATCTTTCCATTTGTGCTTCTTAGCGACTGTGGACTACTACTGGCACTCATGTATTCATTGGAAATACCATTACCAAAAGGAAAATGGGCGATGATAAGCAAAGATACAACCAACAACAAAGAGAACAAAAAGAACAAGACTCGAGTCTCGATCATTCGAATCACTCTACTCACGAATATTGATATATCAATCAATCAATTCTTCTTAATATAAAGGAGAATGTCCGGGATGATGTGGCGGCACCAGACTAAATTTGACATTTTCCTCTAAATTTGTTATGCCACGTGGAAAATTATATTTTCAAAAGAATACCAAAGACAATTATATGAAAAGATTCAATTTTCTTTCAAAAAGACACAGACTCTCTTCAGGAGTCACTAGAAAAAATAAATTCGCTCACAAGTCACAATATTTTTGAAGAGTTGCGACTCTTGGTCTTTACTTGGAAACCATATTTATTGGCGGCAGATCCTCTGAAAAATTATCAAGGAGATCTTTTATGTCAAATGACAATGGGAGATGGGCTTCCAGTAGTGAGGATCAACAAGTTCGTTGCAACTTCGTGATAAAGTTATGAGTATATGGTAGTTCTCCATCGATGTTTCAGTGTATTATTGCACCGGTAAGAATCTTATTTTCCATTCTCTTCTTCTTTCTGCTTCGCTTGGTAGCATGGTCCCTCCTAATCTGAGAATTGTTGTTTGGTTTTCGTTACCAGAAGGGAGAATCATAACGCTAATAGGTTTGGTTAGCAAATTAAATAACTGGGTTTCTTTATGGTACTGATTTCTTATATGCTTTTGATGTCATCTGTTCAAGTGCCATGCCTATGCTTTTTATTGTTACTATTGAGGTTATCATACTCAAATTGAGAGCAATATGAGAAAATGGCAAATTTAAGCAAAAAAAAAAAAACAGTAATATAGTTCGGGCTTTTTATTTTTTTCATTGCAACATCATTTTAGACTCATATTGCGAACATGACGGAAATCAATTTGACGGTCTGCGACATAATATTTAAGTCTCTGTCTGCGACATAGTATTCGAGTCTCAAGAAATGGAAGGTAAAGTAATGTACGTAACTTAATTTCTTCCTTTGGCTTAGTTTGTGAATTCTTGGCTGGGTTAATTACTTGGCTACGTATGTTTCCTATACATGGATAGTAACACTTATTGATTATGTCGCCAAGAAATGGTTTTATGCTATAGTATTGGAGTTTCAAGAAGTGAAACGTAACGGTTCAAGCACCGTAAAGTAAGTACGGATTATATACCTTTGGCTTAATGTCTGAATTCTTGGTTGGGTTACTTGGGTAAATACGTTCTTATGCAGGGTGATAACATTTATTGATTTTCTGCCATGAAGGGAGGATTTTATGTGCAAATGTGAATTACTGACAAATTTTATGTTAATATTGAATTGCATACTGATCTACTTATGAGACTTATAACATTTGGATGAGGGCATAATGCATGGTTTGAAGAGAAGACTGTAGGCTAATTTTTGTGTGAAATATTATAAAGAAAATAATTTCTAATCTAATTTTGGGTAATCTTTTATGGCACATTTCTTTCAAGGTGTTCATCGGGGAAGCCTAAAGATGAATCATTTAGTGGAATGTGCAAACATAGTGTAGACCGTTCACACATGTATTAATGTCGATATAAGCATAACACCCGAGCATTAAGGCGTGCACATGTGAAAGTTAAGATGAAATTACTACTTAGTGCATTTTTCTGTTGTTTCTGATAGGTTTTGTTTCTCACAGGAATGATATCCCTCTTTGCTAATGGAATCAATTTAGACTGTAATTCAGTTATGGATCTTTCTTTTTTCCGAACAATTTTTAACTAAGTTTAAGCTGGGTTAGCATTTTGTTAATGTTCATATGAAGCCTAATTACCCTAAGTTAATATTGTAGAAGAATTTTTGAGAAAATTATGGACTTAAGAATGTGGTGTTTGTTGCATGTTCACTGGATTGACACTGATGATTTAAGTATAACCAACACATCACCAGCACTGATTGACGGTCTCTCTTTTCATTCCTTATCGTATGAAGTTGAAATCTTATTTTATAGTAAGTTTTTTAGCCTGCCACACCATTTGGAGCACCCTACTGTTGATGGTGGTTTTTAGCTGAAGGTTAAACTCGTGAAACACTAAACCCTAACAGACAGTGATGTCAGAACATTTAAAGTAACAAGCATTTACTAGGAACATTCGCTGAAACCTTTAATGTGTCCCTAAATAATTACCGGGGTATCTTTTTCAAATTAGGGTTACGACAAGCCAAACCCTAATTCCCACGTCTACCAATGGCAAACCATGCCAGCAACACCGACCGCGCCAAATCATGCCAACCACGCTCGCTGCACCTCTTTGCCAATGGCAAATCATGCCAGCCACACCGACCGTGCCAAAGCATGCCAACCATGCTTGCCGCACCTCTGTGCCAATGGCAAATCATGCCAGCCACACCGACCGCGCCAAAGCATGACAACCATGCTCGCCGCACCTCTGTGCCAATGGCAAATCATGCCAGCCACACCGACCGCGCCAAAGCATGCCAACAATGTTAGCCGCACCTCTGTGCCAATGGCAAATCATGCCTTCCACACCGACCGCGCCAAAGCATGCCAACCATTCTCGCCGCACCTCTGTGCCAATGGAAAATCATGGCATCCACACTGACCACGCAAAAGCATGCCAACCATGCTCGCCGCACCTCTGTGCCAATGGCAAATCATGCCAGCCACACCGACCGCGCCAAAGCATGCCAACCATGCTAGCCGCACATCCGTGCCAATGGCAAATCATGCCAGCCAAACCTACTGTTCCATGCCAAACGCACCTCGCCATGGCCCCATGCCGCGCCACCATACTGGCCTTCACTACGCGGCTATCAAAACGAAGGCGTGCAACAATCAACGGTTGCCCTTCAATCCCAGGAGCAAATCCTAGTCGTCTAAGGTTACCAAACGACCTTTGCCCCAAAACCCTAGCTTGGTCACGCCCCTAGCCCAAGCTAGTCACGCCGTACGCCCAAAGCGAACCCTTGGACCCACATGCCAAGCCAAAACCGCACCTAGCCCAAGCTAGTCACGCCATGCGCCTATGGAAAACCCTTGGCCCCACATGCCAAGCCAAAACCGCACCTAGCCCAAGCTAGTCACGCCATGCGCCTATGGAAAACCCTTGGCCCCACATGCCAAGCCAAAACCGCACCTAGCCAAAGCTAGCCACGCCCAAGGTGAACCCTTGGCCCCACATGCCAAGCCAAACAAAACCTAGCCAAGCTAGCCGCGCCATGCCAAACGCACTTTTCCTTGTCCCTAGCCATGCTAGTCATATCATGCCAAGCCAAATACCCTTGCCTTGGCCCTAGCCACGCCATACGCCCATGGCAAACCCTTTGCCCTACATGCCAAGCCAAACCAAACCTAGCTAAGCTAGCCGCGCCATGCCAAACGCACTTTGCCTTGGCCCTATCCATGCTAGTCACATCATGCCAAGCCAAACGCCCTTTCCTTGTCCCTAGCCACGCCATACGCCCATGGAAAACCCTTGGCCCTACATGCCAAGCCAAACCAAACCTAGCCAAGCTAGCCGCGCCATGACAAACGCACCTTGCCTTGGCCCTAACCATGCTAGTCACATCATGCCAAGCCAAACGCCGTTTCCTTGGCCCTAGCTACGCTATACGCCCATGGTAAACCCTTGGCCTTACATGCCAAGCCAAACCAAACCTATCCAAGCTAGCCGGGCCATGCCAAACACACTTTTCCTTGGCCCCAGCCATGCTAGTCACATCATGCCAAGCCAAACGCTCTTGCCTTGGCCCTAGCCATGCCATACGCCCATGGCAAACCCTTGGCCCTACATGCCAAGCCAAACCAAACCTATCCAAGCTAGCCGCACCATGCCAAACACACTTTGCCTTGGCCCTAGCCATGTTAGTCACATCATGCCAATCCAAACGCCCTTGCCTTGGCCCTAGCCACTCCATACGCCCATGGCAAACCCTTGGCCCCACATGCCAAGCGTAACCACACCCTAGCCGCGCCACCCTGTTGGCCCTCACTACGCGGCTACCAAAACGAAGGTGTGCAACGATCAACGGTTGCCCTTCAATCCTAGGAGCAAATCCTAGCCATCCAAGGTTACATGACGACACATGGTAACCTTTGGCCAGAAAACCTAAGTTTGGCCATGCCAAACCTTGCCATGCCAACGTCATGCCAACCTTGCCACGCCACCACGTTGGTCCTCTCTACGTGTCTACCAAAATGAAGGCGTGCAACGATCAGCGATTGCCCCTCCTATCAAGATGCAAAATCTCGACCGTTGAAGGTTACCAGGCTGGAAAGTTTCCCGAGCTTGATTTTCCAAGCCACAACAACGTGCTACATGTTTTCCAAAACATTCGAGACATAAACACAAACTGGGGGATCCTCTTTGGGTATTGGTTTGGCGGTCTACAGCGTGCGGCGTACACTACGCCCGTCATAAGGAAGTGTCATAAGGGTGAGGCGGTTGGTAAATAAGGGAAGTTATGTGTGAAATGTTCATGGGACATAAAGCACATGCGTTAACAACTTTATGGGACATCAATCCCATAACGTTAGCAGTTTCATGAAAACCAGTTTCATGCGTTAACCACTTTATGGAACATCAATTTCATGCATACGGTTATCACCTCCTCCCATTTACTTCCCCACTCCTTAATGAGACTAGGGTACGTTTTTACTCCGACTTGTATAAATAGGTCTTACCTATTTCTATTGGACAACAAGTTCATACGGGAGATACAACACTCAGAAATATTTACTTGCTAGCTCACCTTGTTAGCTCTCTCACTTTTCTGATAACAAGTCATAGTAACCCAACTACTCTTCCAGAATCAACTATTCTGGTCTCACCACTTTCCTTGCTTCCCTCCCCAAAACCAACCCATTCTCCTCCACTTTGTGACCGAAGCAAGTCTGGAACGGCCATTTCTTGGTTTAGGCCGGACTTGTACAGATTGATCTCTCGAATCTAAAATACTCCCTTGCAGTATATTGTTTAGGGTTTAAATTATTTCTCACATGCACACCCGCAATTACCGAAATCAGCAGAAACCATTTTCACCTACAAAAAATTGGCGACCACAGTGGGAGGATTGATCTATCGGTTACAATATCAACTCCAACTCCTGATTTCGTTTCCCGAACGTCAATCCCAATATGGTAGAATTCAGGTATGGAGCGGTTGCCGAGAATACCAGTACAGAGCACGTCCCTGATGTTAACGTCTCTCCCAATAACGTCGTTGCATCATCTACTGACTACAGTAACTCCGAATGCACTCCCTCAAGCGTAACACCGCCAATCACCAGGTCCAGAGCCACCGCCGCCTCTGATATCTATGCACAACCCTCTAATCACGGCAACGGAAACACCTCTTCGGGCGTTACGCCACCAGTCACCAGAGTCAGAGCTGCCGCTGCGGCTCCTAATGTTTCATCTAGCATGGCACCTCCAACCAAAACAAAGGTTCCAACTACCCACCAACGGGACGAGAGACCGGAGGGACCAGAGGAAGCCGTCCTGTCACCATCGATGATTTGATGGAACGACAGAAAATGCTCGCCAGAGCCCGGACGGATATGGTTTCAACACAGAAGGAAGTACCCATCTTTCTCAAGACCCTGACAGAGCGGCTACCCCGTGAGTCGCGTCCTCCAGAGCCGTTTAGAAACATCTCCAACAACCCCGACGCTAGCACCTCGGCGGAACACGCCTCCGTGGACGAGGATCGTGCTAGAATCCCGTTGGAAAGAAATCATCCGTCCAACTTCGTCACGCGAGATGACCTAGAGCAACTTCTCCGCAACCAAATCAAGAATGATGAACTGGACATGCATCAACACCAACCCCCTTACCCATCCGAAATAAAAAGAATCCCTCTTCCAAGGGCGTACTCCTCTCCTCAATTCACCATGTAAGATGGTACCGGGAATGCACATGAGCATGTCTCCCGTTTCTTGGAATCCCTAGGCGAACATGAATATAATCACGGTCTTCGTTTAAGGGAGTTCTCAAAATCACTTACCGGAAGGGCGTATACATGGTACAACAACATCCCGCCGAACAGTATTCCCAACTGGAGTAGCATGGTTACCGCGTTTTAGAGTAAGTACTTCTTCGTGTCTGAACAAGTTACTTTCTCAGATCTCGGAAGAATGTACCAATGGGATAAAGAACATCCGAATGATTTTGTCAAAAGGTTCAGGGTTCAAGCGCTCGATTGTCACGACCCAAACGTGACTGAGCAACAGCTGGTGAACGCGTGCATCAATGGTTTGGTTCCTATTTACCGCGCCTTGCTAGAAAACTTGCGCTTCCAAACATTCTCCGAACTCCATGAAGCCGCTAGACGATACGCAACAATAGCACCGACATTACTGGAAAGAACTAGGACAACTCAAACCGAAGACACGCGTGAAACTCGCGGGAATAGACGCCTCACCATCAAGAAATTTAATGCCGGCTCATCCTCCGTGAACATAGTGAACGGGAGAGGAAAAAGAAAGGCCCCAACTACAGGCCACCAGCCAAAACGTGAAGCACCGGCGCAACGGGAAACCCCGCCACGGAAGACCGCCACTAAAGCTCCCATGTGTCATCATGAAACCGAAGGTAATACCTACGATTTACCATTTCCCATCGAGGAAGTGATTGACCTCCTAGAAGCATGGATTCAAGATGATGTTATCAGACTGCCACCTCCCAGACATCCACCAACTGAGGCTGAGATGGCGAACCCTGGCATCGCCATTACCACGCATTCGTTCACCACCCGACCAAGTGATTGCAACAGACTAAAACATATTTTCAAAGAAAAGATAGAAAGGGGAGAGCTCCAACTGGGTGACGAGGGGGTACATCGAGACCCACTCCCAATAAGAAACTGTGGTTTCTCTGAGGACTCCGTGCACGAGACTGTATAATCCATGATGCAGCATGTATGCGAAATTCTCTATCTTTCCAAGGTGCAGCGCCAAGATATTTTCGTAGCCCTCAATAGTGTTGTATCCGGCAAACGATTTTTTCCCTCCCCGGAAATCACACCAGGGGCCCAAGCTTTCCAAACGGGCGGAATCAAAGGGGAGAACTGGGGACTGCTGACCACGTCCCGTTTAAGAGGTATCGAATTTGACAACACGCTCATCGACGCGGCCTCTGACCTCAACATCATTACTTTCAAGACACTAAGGGCTGCGGGATTTACAAAACAAGACGCTACCCATTCCCCGTCTGTGATTAAGAACCCGAAAGGAGGAGCTTTGAATGCGCATGGCTACATCAACCTCGAGATCAAGATGGGAGACGCTATAACGCATAGCAAATTCATAAGCACCATCACATTGGAAAGATTTAATCTTGGTTGAGAAGAAGTTCTCATGAACTGTTTTGAAGTACTGAAAACAAGCAATACTCTCATCTCTGGTATTTATAAGATAGATCCAATGGTACTTGTTGTAGTTATCCACAAATAGAATGTAGTACCTAAAACCCAGTTTGGACAATGTTGGTGCAGGGCCCCAAATATCATAGTGAATGAGCTCCAAGGGTGCAGTAGATGTTCTGTCAGATGCAACAAATGGCAGTCTTTTGCTTTTTCCTATTTGACAAGAGTGACAAAGAGCATTGGAATCATCTTGTATGATTTGAATTAGAGATGATGAAACCACCTTCTTAAGTATAGGATTGGACGGATGCCCAAATCTCTTATGCCACAAAGTAGAAGCAGCTTAAACTGTGACAAGGGCATGAGGAGCAACAAAAGTAGTAAAGAACAAAACAGAAGTTATCACTAGTTAGTTGTCCAGCTGAGACCAAGTTTTGCTTCAAATCTGGCACATACAAAACATCTTTGAGAGCAATTTTAGAATCAGGTGTTGCAAGAACAACATCTCCCACTTTGGCAATAGGTAAAAGTTTTCCATCACCCACCAAAACCTTTTCTTGACCAGCATATGTCAATGGGTTTTGAAGAATAACAGGGTTATTAGTCATATGGCTTGTGGCAGCTGAGTCAGAGAGCCAGCTGACAGGGGAAGTTGATGTCTGAGTAGAGATTTGAATAGAGCTATTGGCTTGAGGCTTGGGATGATATTTTCTAGGACCATTTGGTTTAGTGTATCTATAGGGGTAGTTATAGGCCGAATGGCCAGTTTTCTTGTAAATCTGGCATACATAAGTGCTATAATCAAGTGGAATATATTGGTTTGAAGGTCCAGCATTATTCCGATGAGACGTATTTGTGGTGAAAAATGCGGAAGACATGATGTTGTCAAGAGAAAGGGTAGTTTCAATATGTTTATTCTTAATCCATTGTTCATGCTGAAGAAGGCGAGACTTGAGTTCATTAAAAGACAGAGTTACATCTCTATTTTGAACCGAGATTACAAAATTGTCATAATCTCGGCCCAGACCATTTAAAACATGCATAACTAAGTCAGTATAATTGACCTTCTCTCCAATATCAGATAAAGAGTTAGAAATTTCTTTAATTCTTTGTAAATACTTAGCAACAGAATCTGATCCTCTCTTCATGTTATACAATCGATTTCTAAGCATAGATTTCCTAGGTACAAACTGATTAGAAAAGGGAAATTTACAAAAATAGGCCTGTTTTTTTTTATGAATTACAAAACTAAACCTGTTTTTTTTATTTCATACAAAACTAGGCAAGTTTTGACCAAAAGTGATGGATGGAAAGTTAGCCACGTTAACTGTACATAAAAAGACCTAATAGTCCTTTGAATCGGTTATTGTGACCCAACCAGAGACGTGTTGACTCTGTATACGTCACCACACAGTGCGTATGTGGCACTGCTTATGTGAAACTGCTTACGTGGCACTCTTATCTTCTTCTCCATAAATGAACATCTCCACAACCACAGAAATCAGCTTCTCTTCATTTTCAAATATGAAAAAATGGGTGGTGGTATGAATGATGAAGCAAGTACTTCAAGTAGTATGATAATGTGTTTAATGTGTGAAATGAAAGAAGATCATGAAACAAAGGCATGTCCATGGGTTTATTCAAGGTGCAAACATGTACCTTGTTATGGAGTAAGAGATTTGTTGAGGTCTAAAACAGATGTAAGTAATGGAAAGTTGTTCTTGAAATGCTTGAATCCTACCTGAAACTACTTTGAGTGGTTTTCTTAAGCTTTTTCCCATTCTTCAACACTTCCAATCAGGCTTCCATCAGCTGATGGTTGTATTGCCTGTGGAGAAGACAATCACAGTGTTACAAACTGTCCACCAGACAATAAAAAATGCTTTAAAGACAACTGCAACTCTCAACTAGAACTGAAGATATGCAAAAATCAACATAGCATACCTTGTGTGCAAGAAGAAATATTGTGACGCATTCAGATGATCTTCAGATGCAATTGTTATTGAAACTAAAGAAATCATGAAGGGTAAAGTGTATGAAATATGCAAGGAATTTTAGAAAAATCTGAAAATGTAGCCTACAACAATTTTATAATAAAGTTATTTGAATTTCAGAAATTGCATTGTCTTACAAAAGCATCCATTCATCCATTCACAAAAGATAACCAAATCTAAACAAACACAAAACAAATCCAATTGTTCAGATCCAGTCACAAAACCAAAAAATAGACCAACACAAACATAGAAGGGAATCCGACTTTCATGTACTTCTTTGGTTTCTTCTTTCCCTTTGGATATGCAACTGTGAAGGTGACATTGTTGTTGACAGATCCAACCTGTTTGTTTGTTTGATTGAAAGCAGGTTGAGAAGAATCCTTTCTCTTAGTCCCTTGACCTGATTTTTCAGCACCTTTTTAGAAGATTCACCAACACATATTTTGGAACTGTTATTGATCTTCATTCCACCCTTAGCAGTACTAGATGCACCTGCAGAAGAACTACTTCCTTTTTTGATGGTTCAGGTACATAAGTGGATGATGTTGAGACATTAACATAGGTTCTAGGCTTGTTTCCCTTTGGATTCTTTCCAACCTCTCCACCAGCACAAGTTACTACATAGTGACCATAAACTCCACACTTCTTACACTTTCTCATTTTATTCACACTGTGAGCTTCATCATATGAAGGAATTATTTTCTTCTTTGGCCTTCCAGTTTTCCTTATGATAACAGGAGGATTAATGAACTCTACCAGTATATTCTGCACAAAGAAAGAAAGAGAAGATATGGGTTAAGATATGAAACCCTTAAAGGTTGTGTACTATATAAAGCATGTATGAAACCCTACAAAGAATCTTTGTTATTATTGTATATTTAATGCACAATAATCAATATAATTTTTTTTTAATAAAATAAAACTAATGCACTTACCTAGTCAATTTCAGCTGACAGTGCTCTGGAGCATATGTCTTTTTGTAATATCACAGGGTCACAATATCTACAAAATGAAATCAGACAAGCAGATCCACAAATTATCAGTTTACAAGATTGAGCAAGGAAAAATAATAGGAACAAAACAAATTAAAACATAGGAATGAAAACAAAGTGTGACTTACTCGGCCCAGTTTGGTCTCAAAGGTGTCAAAACACATACATCATGTTGACAGGGAAATCCCCTCAACTGCCACTGCAAATAACTACATGTATTTTTGGGAAGATCCACTGTAAACACAGCATCATGAACACTCCTGACCTCATACACCTTTCCCCTTACTGCTCCAATTAACTCAAACAGATGAGTTAAGTCCCGCATCTTTGTAATCAACTTCATTGCCTTTGGAAGTATCTGACCATCCTGCCACTTTTCACATTCATTCCTCCTCTTGAACAAAAGACCCATCACCAGTTTAGCATACATTTGTCCAATTGTAATGATAGGCTTATCCCTGAACTTCTTGGCCATGTTATTGAAAGATTCTGAAAAATTATTGTTAATGTGCTCACACTTGCTATCATTTGAGAAATGAGACCTAGACCAAAGATTCGTGTATTTGATCCATGAGATACATTGCAGCTTGTTCATCCTCAGCTGCCAATTTATCCATGTGTTTCTAAAAACAAACATAAATAGTATCAAACTAATGTTGTATATGGATATATACCTAGGTTGTAATACTTGTGATGCTCCTATGTTGCAATTACATTATATTTTTTTTGAGAAATAAGCATACCTGAATGTGTCTCTTCTTGTAACACTTGGCAACATTCCAGAAATGAGTGTGTAAGTTGTATGACTTGAAATACTTCTTGAAATCCTTCATCAAATGCCTTCCAAGTGGCCAAGTAATAGTTAGTCATTGGATATATTATTAGGAAATATTATTAAAAGCTTAAAAAAAAAAAAGGTAATAGATTAAGAATAGTATAACATTACCAGAAACATAATCAGTGCTCATCCAAGCAGAAGTAATAGTCACAAGCTTCACTAATCCCCTTCTGCTTGTCTGATATAATGGTGAAATGCAAGTCTTCAACCAGTATAACTTTCAAGTCTTTGAGAAATATCTTCCAGTTCTCAATGGTTTCATTCCTACACATTATTATACCAAGAGGAACTAAACCATTCTGACCATCCAGACCTGTTGCAACCATTAACACACCACCATACTTCCCATACAAATGGCAAGAATCCAATCCAATGACTTTCCTACATCCAGCCAAGAATCCTTTTGTAGCAGGCTTGAAGCAGAGTGTCATTGACAAGAATGTGTTGTCTGTGTTTCCATATGAGAAACTAGCTACACTGCCAGGCATTTTTTCCTGCAATTACAACAAAAATGTTAATGCCAAATAATTTGTAATAAGTCATGTGGCTCTTATTAAAGACAAACATTAACAAACAAACAGAAATAAAACAATGTTACCTTCACCATTTCACATAATGCGGGATTTTTCTTGTACTGCTCCTCATAGCTTCCATAAGGCTTCTGCAACACAATATTTCTTACTCTCCAAGCTGTATGGTAATTAATGTTCACCTTCATTATTTTGTTGAACTCATTTTCCAATGACTCAGGATCATGGATGTTGTTTTTATTGCAAAAGAGTCTCCAACCTTTCCATGTACCAATCGCCTACAAATGCTTGGATTTGCACATCTGTTCTCCCCTTTAACATCTCCATTGCATGTGTGCTTGTGATTCCAACTTCTCAGAGTAAATGTATTTCCTTCACCCTTCATAACTCTTCCATAAATGAACATAGGACATTTGGTCTTCTGATTATGAATGCACTTCACCCTAATCTTATAGTTGTTTGAATCACTAAACTTAACCCGGTGTTTATGTTCAAACAGTAGCCTCTCAAATGCTTTTTGGATGCTTTCTTGCTCACAAACTTGCTTCCCTTCACAAGGTTATAAGGATCCAGTTGTTGAAAAGTAACTTCCTCAGGGAACATCTCTTCAGCTTCCTCCTCCTTAAAATATTATGCATAGTCTTCCTCAAACTGTGTGTTATCATGAGTCTTTGAACATTTAGGCCAATCAGTCTTGTTACTTTCTAATACTATAACTTCAAGCCCATTAATCTTGTTGCTTTCTGATACAAATTCCCCAAAACAAATGATTCAGTTAGAATTCAAACAAACATAACAAACAAATAAAAAATAAGAAAAACAAAAGACTAAAAATAAATCAATGACAATTTACCTTCTTCTTCTCTGTCATAGATCAAGTCACCATAATGATCTTCACCAAAACCACAGAGACAAGGGCATTAGTACTAAACAAATCTAAAATCAAACCCAACAAATTTTTATAAAAGACAAAAGCAATGAATTACCTTCTTTGTGATTTTCAACCTCCAACTCACCAAAATTTGGATCACCACCATCACTTTCAGCATCATCAGAATCACTTGCAGCATCCTTATCATCACTTGCACCATCATCACTTCTCTCACTTGCAGTACCATCTGAAAGATACCCATTCTCAGCTTTTTGTAGAAACTTATTGTAACTCTTGATATATTTCTCTTCAGTTTCATACCCTCTTATATTGTTCAGGTCATCATTAGGATTACACTCATCTTCTTTTACATTCTTCAAGTGCAGGACATACTCATCACTTTTCTTGTACTCTTGGGCAATTGCAAACAAATCTTCCACCATACTAGCTTGTGTCATAGCTTAACCCTAAAAGTCATGATTGAAGTTTTCCTCAAATTCAGGTATATCATTAACTTGTTCAGCTCTACCGGCATTACTATGTTAAGTCAATTCTTCAGGTTCAGCTACAATAGCTTCTTTGTGTTCTTCAGGTTCAGCTACACTAGCTTCCAAAACAAGATTATTCTCAGATACACTATCTTGTGTTTGTTGAGTAACCTTTGGAATATAAACATCTTCATCATCAATATCAGCTAAATCAATGTATATTTTTGTAGGATTCTTCTTCTTGATCCTAGATATTCTTTGACTTCTTCTTACTGTCTGGCCATCCCTAAATCTCTTTGTTACTGTCTTGGGTGATGAACTAATAGAACCAACTAGTTTTGGTGGAGTCTTAGAGACTGGCTTCTTTGGAGTCACATTCTTTTTGGGTGTCATCTGAGGTGGAGGAGGCTATGACTCTGCAGTAGTATGAGATACATCTATCTCACCATTCTCATCTACTGGCAGCACTTCTAGATGTAATGTAATCCAACCATGTTCATCTTGAATAGCATTTTCCCAAAAAAACCAAAACTCTTGATCATTGATGATGGATACTGGTAGGCATGGATCAACAAATCATAGAAGGTCTAGTGTCTCCCTACTGGTTAATCTCAACATAAGACTAATTATAAACTTTAACTGATTTATACCCATATCTTCTGTAGACAAACCCTTAAACTCAAAACACACAGCAGTGTTGATTGCATCCTTAACCTCAATATCTCTGGTTGGAAACAAGTCATGTTCAACCTCATTTATAACCTCTTGAACCACTTGCTTTCTACAATCAAGAACAACAAGGTATATCAGACAAATTCTAGAAAAACCTAGAAATAAATTTCAACTAATCATTATCAGCAGAACCCATTTTTGAAATTAATGGCATATTATCGAAACCCTAGAAAAATCATTATCAGCAGAACAAATTCGAACATTAATCAACAAACAAAAAGAGAAAATCTGTAAACAGAGAAAACCCTAGAAATCTAATCACCGACAAACCCTAATAAATCTAATCACAACCAACCTTAGAAATAAAACCCATAATATATTCATCATTGAAACGTTAAAATCAACCCTGAACCCTTAAAAACAGATTACGGATTTTCCTTACCTCTCCGTAGAAATCTTCTTCCGTCTCGGCATCTTTACCAACATGAAATCTTCAATTTATTCTTCGAATCTCTCCTAATCTAAACATTGTTTCACTGATTTCTCTCTATACTGAAAACCCTCTCTAAAGAATCCTCTCTGAAGAACAAGAGAGAAGAAGAAACTAAATGAATCGATCTCTCTCTCCCTCTATTCTCTTATTCCTTGCACCTTCCCGTGCTGTCGATAATAACAATGAAGTACTATCATGGCCGTTTAATAATCCTCGAGATGTCGTGTTAGTTAGATTGGGCTTCCAGATCGAGACACGTGGACATCTTATCTTATGTGACTGACACACGCACGTGAAAGAAATTTTAGTAATCTAACCACATCCATGAGATATCGCTGCATGAGTAATTGACGATAAATTGACGAGTCAACGCGATAAATTGACCGAGATAACAAAAGTGGATGGAATCCGTTTAACTTGCATAGTTTTGTAAGAAATAAAAAAAGAGGCATAGAAATGAAAGTGAGGGTCCAGAACAGGCCTAGTTCTGTATAGTTAGCTAAATAGTCCCAAACCTGCTTAGATGTAGTTTGTCCAATTATATCTTTCGAAACAGAGGAACTGAATGTAGCATTGAGACATCTGATGACAAAACGATCCCATTTACGCCAGAGAAGCAGATATGGATTTGGTTGTGAAGAACCATCAACGGTAATAGTCGCTGGAGGTACGAGTACGGATCCATCAACAAATCCATATAAATCTGTACTCATTAAGATGGATTCTATCAGAAATTTCCACACAAAATAGTTGGATTCATCAAAAACAGCTGAAACATAGTTAGAAACATTTGAAAAAGGGATAGATGTAGGAAAATTATATTTGAAATTTGTGTTGGTATTGGTATTTGTAGTATGATAATCTGATCTTCAGTGTCTGGCATGATTGGTTGATGATTGTGTTCTTCAATCGATGAAATTGATGATGGTAGTGAAGAACAATAAATATGGGTGGCGGCGGCTCAAGGAAAGAAACCTAAAACCACTGATACCATAAAAGAGATAATGTTGTAATGATATATTGTCTTAAAGGAACAAGAGAATAGCCTAGCATTTATAGTAGATGCACATGTTAATTATGACAGAACCCTAACAACATTTAAGACAGGATAACTAACAGTAACTGAGAAATAAAAGATAACACTAACACTCTGTTGACACTTAAACTAAAAGGACAGAGTTACACTACACTCTCTAATACTAACTTATAATCGTTGGTCTTATAATCATAACCAAAACCATGGAGTTCACCCATAAAATTAGAATATGTATATGGCGATTTGGGTAATCTCTTGGGTTCCATAGGAAAAAAAGAATTTCACCCGATAATTCCAGCCATATGCCAAGACATTACATGAACCCCACAAAAAGAATCAAATATCTTGAAGAACTATAAGGGAAATCCATTGTAACAACAGAATCATCAGACTCATCCGAAGATAATAATGAATCATAACTTATGGAATTCACATTAACACCGTATAAACTTTTGGAGATGACACTGCAGTTGTTTCTTTGAGTAGTAACACGAAGATGCATTTTATCAAAACTATGGTAAGAACTCAGAAATTAAAGAAAACCAAGACTTGCAAACACAGTTACATACAAATGTAAATTTCACCGGTACCCTTGGAAGAATTTCGAGGTAGATCTCTTCTGGAAGGCTTGACATTGTTTCTCCTCTTCCTCTTTCGAATTTCTTTATTGTAAACTCAGAGACAAATAAATATTTAGGGTTTAGGCTTTGTTATATGCGAGAGGAATGGTTGGCATGGACCGATGCTCGAAACACAACCTTAGACATGAGTCTTGGGGTAGGACGGTGAGGCCCGTAACAATTTTTCATGGTCGTTTTTTTCGCACTATGTATAAGAGCATCTCCAATAGAGTTTGGGTCTCTAAAAAAATTGCTGCCATATAGGATTTTAGATACTCTAACATAAAAAACTCTCTCCAACGGTGGTTGGATAGCAAAAAAATAGCATGAGGTGGCAGTTTGAGTTTAGATGAGAGTATTTAAATTTAGATACTCCAATCCATACCCACGTCATATATTTTTCTGTTCAAAATTATTTAGGCCCACATTTTAAATTAAGTAATCTATAACTAAATGACACTTATATTAAAATATATATAGATACATCTACCATTGGAGATGCTTGTTAAAATAGGATTCTATTTATATATAATGTTTATTAAAAGCTTAATATTTAGGTTTCCACGTGGGATATATACCGAGACACCATTGGAGATGCTCTAAAATGTGGTTTTAAGTACCTTGACAAACAAAATATGCGGTGTTGGACTTGGACTATTGTAACGGCCGAAACAAGAAATACACCTTTGAAAGTGGTCATCACGGCCAGAATGATCGTAAAAATTGTTGTAATGCTGTTTTTCGTCTTTATTTAAAACGAATGTTTCTAAGAAATTTAGTGCCGTCGTGCCACAAGCCAATGACGCATTCTCTTTGCATGCGAGCAAACCAAATGAAACATCCTCGAGCACGCGCCTGAAGCATATCTCTCACACACCTAATTAACCAAGAGATGCATTTTTGTTCTCAACGCTTGGGACATGGAATTTTGGTGACTTCACATATAGGGAACCCAAGAATCCCTCCTAAGGTAAACTTCTTTGTTTGGTTTGCTGTTCATAATAAATTAAACACTATTGACATGCTTAACAGAAAGGGATTATGGTGTATATATAACTCTTGCATCATGTGTGGCGAAGAGGAATCCCGTTCATTACCTTTTGATGCATTGTAAGGTTGGGAAAAGAATATCGTTGTTTTTAAATCCTAAAGAGAATTGGTCGTGGGTGTATCCAGATACTATGTGTATCCAACTGGCTTCTTATCTATTAGTCCCTGTCCTCCTGTTTGGCAATTTATTTCTCACAGACTGTGATTGAGCGGGAAACTGCATTCTTTTAATATCTTTGTATTTTCTCTTACTTTTTGTGTTTCTTTAAGCTGGATCATTTTTGTTTCTATGCTTGTACATCTGTAAATTCTTTCTCAGATTATATATAAGCCCAAGTTTTGCAAGAATTCAGTGCTGGATAAGAAAATGGATTCAACCTTAACTGTATTTTTCTCTCTTTAAAAAAACAAAATAAAAACCTCATACATCCCTAAGTCGCATAACATGATTTGAATTCCAAGCACTAGCACAACAACTTGAGCTAATAGTAGAATGCAAAAAGAAAACCTATTATGATTATTTTCCCTTCAAAACCTAATCCAATTTCCTAGATTTATTTTTGCCTCTACACTATCAACTATCTAGGCAAGGAACCCAGTTCCAATATGCATGACAACTGAGAACGCACAAAACCCAAAATGTGATGTACCAAGTTGTAACATGCGAAAATCAAACTAAATATTTATCGACAATTCAGACATATCCTTTGGAAACGAGCCGAGTCATCACCATAATTGTTGCCCCAAAACTCCATCAGCCTCCTCTATGCTCTGCCACGTCCCTGCGTTACCATTAAATATTTGAGTTATCTATCATTATTTATCAATTATGACGAATAACTCATATCCAAACTTATTTTGTGTAATACTAACAGGAATATGTATTTAGTACGCATGACACAAAACTAAATTAATTTCCATTACATGGTGTATTGAAGGTTCTAACATTTAATGCGACATATAAATGAAAGAGAACTTACTTAGAAACTACACAAATACGTTTTAATAACAAATACGAAATAGCATATTCACCTGTTTCTCGTCTTGGTAGTACTCATCTTCAAGTTTCTAGTGATTTCTCTCATTTTCCTTTTACCCACACCAGTAATAGAGTTTGGTGAAACCAAGCTTTCAAAATAACTGATTGCTTGGCACACCATTGAACCATGGATATTTGATCTTTTCATAGTTCCATACTTTGGGTTGTAAAAAACTATGTTATGTGCGTTCTTTAACAAAATCTCACCATTTGTAAGAGACCCTATAAGCCTCACATAAAATCTGGAATCAATATCGCACAGTATGCCCCCGTACTTAATAGTATAAAGTTTAGTCCAACATTCTGGAACTCCATAATCTTGCATTACCCATACTTCAAAAGTCTCCTCAAAATCTGCTAGTACACAAAGGCACCTATCTAACACTCCCATATCCAAAAAGTGCGACCGATTCGCTGGTAGTTGTAGGTATTCAAATCTCTCTTCACTGATATCCATTGAGGCTATACCTTTCCCCGCGGGCCAATGAAGAGCTCCATTAAAAAGCACCCCGGATCTTTCATCAAAATGAAACACATACTCGCTGGATTGAAAGCTTTTCCATGACTTTGATTTTAAAGAACAGACTTGGACCAAATTAGTACCCTCTACATTTTTATTAATCGTTACCAACTTGTAATCGTCGGTCTTGTGATCATAACCAAAACCATGTAATCCACCATCATAATTATATGTATCTGGTGTTTCGGGAAATCTCTTGTATCCCTTAGTGGCTGGGTTCAACAGAAAAAAGATTTTCTTATGATGGTTCCAGCCATATATATGAGCCTCAATTCAGAAGAAGCTTTTTCAACAACAAAATCAGGGATAATGTGGAATTAATGTCCTCAAAACATCTAAACAATAGACTGTCGTTGTTTCTTTGTGTAGTAAGAACTGTAAGATTAACATGGGATTTAACAAAATTAGGATTAGAAATTAGTTGAAACCAATTCCTACAAACACACTTACAGACAAATGTAGATTTCGCTGGTACCCTCAAAAGAATTTCTAGATAGATCTCCTCCGGAAGGCTTGACATTGTTTTCCTCCTACTTCAGCTTCGAATTTCTTCCTCGCAGACCGAGAGAATAAGTTTTTTTAGGGTTTATATATTCGTTTTAAAATAGGGTTTATTGTCTTTAATAAAGGGGGTGTTGAATATAATGCTTGGCACGGCAGCAAGTTTAGACATGGGTCTTGGGCTATGGCCGTGACAATCTTTCATGGTCGTGACAAAGTGTGTTTTGTGGTAAAAGAGTTCGGAGTCTTTGACAAAGCGGTGACAGTGAATCAATGATGTTGTTGGCTTGTTGTCGTCCCAGTCACGTTTTTTATTAAAACGGCTTTAATATTGATGCATCCTCCAGTTCGCACCACAAGCAAATGATGCATATCTTGCGTATCACCTAGGATAATTCAAGACATATGATGCGGCTATATTGTGCAAGATTTAGACAAATACATTTATATTGAAATGGCAAAAAATAACCACTAATTACCTGTCTGACAAGATTAATCTTAGACTGTAATTCATCTGACGATGGGTTTTCTAAGAATTTTGTATGGTTTCAAACTCACTACAGAAGTGACTTTGTGTTTGAAAGCCCGTGCTGCTAGGACTCTCAGCTTCAAGCTTCAAGCCTTAAGCCTGTATGGTTTATGAATCTGCCGAGTAACAATTGCTATTGTTGATATTCGAACCCAATACCAGAATCTAATAGGAAAGTCAAATCCGTTTGACTTGACTTAGCTTTGTCTTGTGAGTCAGTATGAGTTAGTGTCTGAGTTATCTGTCTGATTCAGACAAAACAAATACTTTGTAATAAATATGTATGAATAGAGTCTTTCAATGTATCTTTTTCATTACCTGTAATAATAATTTCTTTTCTTCTTCTTTAACAATCTTTAAATCTTGATTATCATGAAAACTTAATGTTTTTCATGGTATCAGATAGGTAACGGTCTTTAGGATTCTTTCAAACAGCTTGCAACAATTTTATCAACAATTTTTCAAAGCTTCAATTTGGGTAATATTGTATTCAAGAAATTTTCCCACAAATCAATTCCTAGGGTTCCTGGAAGATTTTATGGTAACAGCTCGAACAAATACTTACAACAACAACGTTAATCATCAACGTGTTAACAACATCTGGAATACTTACGATACAAATCGTAATATCAGTCGTACTACAAATTCAGATCTGGAAATTTTATAGAACAATCAACATCATCCTACAATGGCTTCCGCTGGTAATTCTACTTGTCTTAAAGCTACCTTTACCCTAACTGTTAGTGGTGATGTTCTTGGGTTATCTACTACAAAGGAAATTTGGGATTTTCTTCAGATGAGTTTTAGAACCCAGTTTCTTGCTAGGAAAAGTATGCTAAGGAATCAATTGCATAGTATTAAAAAGGGTAATATGTCTATTGTTCAATATCTTTAGAAATTAAAAGTATAGCAGATTCATTGGCTGCAATTGGTGAAAAAGTAAGTGATACAGATCTAATGATGTTTGTTCTGAATGGTTTGGGAAGTGAATATGATATTTTTGTTATATCCTCACAAAGTAGAGAGACACCTAATACTTTTGGAGAGGTAAAAGCAAAGCTACTTTCTCATGAACAGTTCTTAGCAGAAAGACAACATCAAAGTGTAGATTTATATGATGATCAAAATCCATCAGCCTTTTATACAAGAAATGGTTCTAATGGATATAATAATAACAGAAGAAATGGGGGCTATAAAAGAAATAATGGGAACAATGGTAGTGAAAATTACAAGAACAGTCAGTATCAACATGGTTCTACTTCTAATGGTTCAGCCGGAAATTTTCAACATGGGTCTAGCTCAAATAATGATAGAAGGCCTTATGTAGATTATTCAAAAATGTTTTGTCAAATGTAAGAAGACTAGGTAACAAGTTGAAACTCTTTTCCGCCCATATTTTTGTCATATTGCAACAAGGTGATCCCATTTTTTAAGATTTTTAACTTTTAATGGTTCTAATGGATATAATAATAACCGTTGTATTATTGAAAGAAGAAATGGGGGCTATAAAATAAATAATGGGAACAATGGTAGTGAAAATTACAAGAAGTCGGTGGGTAGATTCGTTGTGGGTTATTAATCTTAATCAAGCATCCACATTTTATCAACATGGTTCTACTTCTAATGGTTGGTGAAATTTTCAACATGGGTCTAGCTCAAATAATGATAGAAGGCCTTATGTAGATTATTCAAAAATGTTTTGTCAAATCTGGAGAAACTATTTGAAACTTTTATAAAGAAGACTGGTCATATTGCAACAAGGTGTTTCTTTCAAAAAATTTAGTGCTATCATCCACCAACTGGCACTTCAAATGGACTGTCATCCTTTTACTTTTTTTGTTGTTGGTTCTATAAAAATCAAGCTAACTTTTTTACTTTTGATGCTTCAATGGATAATTCACTACCGAATCGCACCCCGAGTTGATTAATTGTATTATTTTACTTTCTTTATTTGTTATCTCTAACTGCAAGATTCAAGTGTGTTGTATAAGGATATTGGTACTTCACAACATGCTTTCACAAGTTTCAATATCAATGATATTGCGGTCAATGATGATTATTCTTCATCCAACACAGTGTGGATTTCAGATAGTGGTGCTTCTACTCACATGACTGGAGATAGAAATTTGCTTCATAATACTTCTTCTTATAAGGGAAAGGATCATGTTATGCTTGGCAATGGTAAGACCTTATCTATTTCTCTTACTGGCAGTGCGAATCTTGTTACACCAAAAACCAGTTTTAGGCTAGATAATATCTTACATGTTCCTGATATGAAACATAACTTGCTATCAGTGGATAGATTTACATAGGAAAATTCATGCTATATCACTTTTGATCCTTATGGGTATGAGATAAGAAGTTTACATGATCATGATTTACTTGCATATGGTAAAATGATAAATAACCTATATATTACTTCTACTGAGCTGCAATTTGCCTTTTCTTCTCTTGTCGCTTGTTCTGGTATTTGGCATAATAGATTAGGTCATCCTTCTACAAAGATTGTTCAACAACTTCACAATGACAAGAATATCATAGTTAAGTCAGTTAATTCTCATTCTCTTTGTCCTCTTTGTCAATTAGCAAAAAGTAAGAAGCTTCCTTTTCATCTTTCTTCTTCTCATGCATCATCTCCACTTGCACTAGTTCATTGTGATGAGTGGGGTCCTTCTCCAGTTCCTTCCATAGCAGGCCATAGATATTACATTTTGTTTATTGATGATTTTAGCAGATTTCATTGGATTTATCCAATGCAATTAAAAACTGAAGCTTTGCAAGGCTTTCAGCATTTTAAGAATCTCACTGAAAATTTGTTTCATACTAAAATTCTTGCTTTTCAAACAGATGGTGCTAGTGAGCTAGTGAATGGTTTTTTTAAAACTTTTTTAGAAAATTCTAGTATTCTTTTAAGAATTTCTTGTGTTAATACACCACAACAAAATGGCCTTGCTGAACGAAAGCATAGGCACATTGTTGAAATGGGAAATACATTGTTGTTTAATGCTTTTTGTCCCAAAGAGTACTGGTATGATGCTTTTTTAGCAGCAACTTATCTTATTAATAGAACTCCTACTCCTATTCTTCATGGTAAGTTTCCTTTTCAAGTTCTTTACAATGAGGTGCCAGATTATTCTTTTTTACGTGTTTATGGATGTATATGTTATCCTTTATTAGGACATTCTAAAACTGATAGACTATCTCCCAAATCTGTTAAGTGTATTTTTGTTGGGTATAGTACCTTACATAAGGGATACAAGTGTTTTAATCTTGCAACTAAGAAACTTTATATATCTCGCCATATGATTTTCTCTGAAAATGAGTTTTATTTTTCTGCCCCATCCTCTGCTACTCCTGTTTTAAAAGATATTTCATTTATTTCTGCTCCTTCTTCTGTTTCCTCTATTCCTTCCTCCACTATTGTCACTAGATCTAAAAAGGGAATTACTAAGCCAAAATCTTTTCCAGATCATGTAATGCATTTTTCAACTAAGCATTCTTTTCCTTGTGCTCTTACTTCTATTATTTATACTACTACTGAGCTTAAAAATTTCAAAATGGCAATGGAAGATCCAAAATGGCTTGTTTCCATGACAGAAGAGAATACAACACTACAAAATAATGGAACTTGGGAGTTAGTTGATCCTGAGCCTCATATGAATATACTAGGATGTAAATGGGTATATCGAGTTAAACTGAAGTCAGATGGCACTGTTGATAAACTGAAATCAAGACTAGTTGCTCATGGATATAATCAACAAGATGGTATGGACTATGGGTAAACTTTTAGTCCTGTAGTTAAGTCTACTACAGTTAGAGTTGTTCTTTGCTTAGTTGTTACTAGAAATTGGCCTATAAGGAAATTGGATGTTTCAAATGCATTTTTGCATGGTGACTTAACAGAAGATGTTTACATGAAGTAGGCACCAGATTTTGTCAGTTCAGAGTTTCCAAATAAAGTGTGTCATCTTAAGAAAAGTCTATATGGATTGAAACAAGCACCAAGAGCTTGGTTTCAAAAGTTCAGCTCAGCATTATTTTCTTATGGTTTTGTTAGAAGAATTTCAGATTTTTTAATGTTTATCTTTGTTGTTGGTTCAGACATGATGGTACTTTTGTTGTATGTAGATGACATCATACTTACTGGTTCTTCCAATTCTTTGCTTGATAATCTTATTAATATTTAAGTTCTTTGTTTGCAATGAAGCAGTTGGAAGATTTGCATTAATTCTTAGGTATAGAAGCTACAAGAACAACCAATGAAATTTTATTGACACAGAAAAAGTATACTCTTGAGTTGTTAGTTAAAGCAGGCATGATAAAGTGTAATTCTTGTACTACACCAGTAGCTAAGGGTCCTAGAGTTTCAGTTCATGAAGGTCAGCTATTATCAGATGCTACAACTTATAGGACTTTGGTTGAATTGTTACAGTACTTATGCTTAACTAGACCTGATATCTGCTTTGGGGTTAATTATGTGAGTCAATTTATGCATGCTCCTACAGATGTTCATCTATTGTTGGTCAAGAGAATTCTTAGGTACTTAAAAGACACTATTGGATATGGTATTACCTTGAGTAAGGGTGATATTGACAGATTCAAAGCTTATACAGATTCAAATTGGGGAAGTTATCCTGAAACTGCTAGATCAACTTGTGGTTATGCTGTCTTTCTTGGTAATTCTTTAGTGTCTTGGTCCAGTAAAAAGCAACCTACTGTTGCAAGATCAACAACAGAAGCAGAATACAAATGTTTGTCTGTGGGTACAACTGATTTGGAGTGGCTTTCTTCTTTACTGTCCGAGTTACATAAACTGTTAAATTAAAATTATACTCTATTGTGACAACACAAGTGCTATTTATTTATCTGCTAATCCTGTTTCTCATTACAGGACTAAACATATAAAAATTCAGTAGCATGTGGTTAGAGAACTGATTCATAGTGGGTTTCTCAATGTTCAACAAATATCTTTAGAAAATCAGCTAGAAGACCTGTTTACTAAAGGCTTATGTGCTCCAGTATTTACTTCACTACTTCAGCAACTACTAGGATCTTCTATTTCTTCACCTGTTGATTCAAATTATCAGAGTACTTCTACTTCTTCTCCTGGTTCTGCGATCAGTGGTTATTCTGCTGCAAATTGTTGTTTAAATGTTTCTAAATCTTCTAAACATGTTTCTTTTTTAGTCCCTTAAACTTAATGTTTTTCAGAATCTGCGTTTATTTATTTATCGGAGAAACTAGACATGAATTATCATCTAAACAAAGAATTCAGAAGATGCAACAGAGACGACGCAGAAGAAATAAAACAAAATACAGTGCAAAAGAGTTGCACGTTAAAGTGGGAACTTACCTAAAACTATGATTGAAATGTGCATTTCTTCCAAAATTATGACCAATTTGAAAAATCTTCTAAAAGTGTGACCATGACCGGTCAACGGGAATGTATGCCCTAGTCTTTTACGGAAATACCGGATTTTGTCCTGAGACGTGTACATATTGACAACATATGTGTACACATCGGGTAAGGATGTGTAGATATCCCTTCATGGATGTGTACATATAGACACACTGATACCCCACCATTTTTTAACTGATGTGTAGATTTTATATGTAGACATCCAAAATCTAGCCGTAATCATATGTTGGATAAGTGTGCACATCCATGTTTCGAAGTCTAGAAATCAGACACTATTCATAAAAAATGTGGACACCAGGTTATAAATATGTGGACATCAGCTATAAAATGTGGACATCAGCTACAAATATGTGAACATCATGCTATAAATGTATAGACATCGGGCTATAAAGGGTATCTTGGGTATTAGGTAAAGTCAGTCACACTTTTGGAAGATATTGGGGATCAGTCACACTTTCGGAAGAAATGGACATTTCAGTCACAGTTTTGTGTATTTCCTCACGTTATCGTCTAGAGAAACCATGTAAGATCTTAAGATTCATAATTAACAAAGCAAAAAGGTAAGCAATATGTAACAAGAGCAAAGACTTTAAAGCAACTCGACCAAACCAAGAAGAAAGTGGTTCTATACTATATTTCATTAGCTAATGCTAAATATGATTTTAGGTTTGATACATATGTAGAAGGAAATATTACTCAAAAGAGTAACACTTTTTTTTTATTTTTTTCTTTTCGAAGGTTGTCGAGAGGGACACTAATGTGCCACCATTCACTGTGCGAAGGTTGTCGAAGGTTGTCGATAGGGACACTAAAGTTCCACCATTCACTGTGCGAAGGTTGTTGAAGGTTGTCAAAGGTTGTCTAGAGGGACACTAATGTGCCACCATTCGAGAGGGACACTAATGTGACTTTAAATCAACTCGACCAGTCCCAACAACATTTGTGCGAGTCTCTTGTTAAGCTTTTGGGCGACCATGCTCAAGATAAGTCTATTAGGAGCGAGATCTTCGCTCAGATGGATCCCTCGATTAGCGCAGCCTTTGATTGTATGGAATCTCGGCGCCGCTTTATTCAGGCTAAAGGATTTTCAGAGTCTAGTTCCCTCATTCGAGAGCTTGCTCAGCAGAATTCCAAATTGAAAGCTAATGTACATGTTGGTGAACTCTTGGCTGAGAAAATTCGCACCAAGAACCAAGAGCTTAGAGGTATTCTCTTCTTTCTCTTATTAGTCTTAGGATTTTACCTTATCTCGCTTTTCCCTTAAGTTTTACTGCATGTATTTATTCACATGTTCTTTTTCCCCTTTTTCCTCTGCTTGTGCGAATATTTAGATTTAAACCAAAAGCGAGTCATGGAAAGGTACAATTTCCAATATTCAGTTGAGGATGCTTGTGCGGAGAATAAAGAGTTGCGGCATCAGTTGAATCAATTGTTTAGTGATCGCTCATATTTAGTTGACCAAATTGATAATTTGAAGAATGAAAATCATGGCCTTAGTATTCAGTTCGACTCCTTGAATTCCCAAATATCCCATATTTCTGGGCTTTTATATGACACTGACTTAAGTAACCAAACTTTATCAGAGAAAAATCGCACCCTTATGGGAGATAATCAATCCCATTTGAAGGAGAAAATGAATAACACCCAGCAATACCTCGCTCTTCGATGAACATGTACTAAGCAAGAGGAATCCATTCGAGATCTAAGGAATCAATATGACAGAGATATGAAGAGAGTGTCCTTGGAAAATGATAAGATTATAAATAACAAAGTGAAAATGACTGTCGAAATGAAGAAGCTTCGTGAACAACACATTCGGTTGGAAAGCTCGCATGATATCTTGAAGAAGAAACATGCCTCTCTTACTAAAGATGAGAATAAGATTCCCTCTCGTCTTGAAGGCTTGATATGTGATGATTTTGATAAATACTTGGAGGTTATGAGAACTAGTGGTCTTGCCCTGTCTCAATATTACCTTTCTCAGATGGAAGGTAGTCGCACCAAGCTGACTACCTTAACTTATATTTTTAGCTTCTTTCGAATACTGCTTCTTTCATGCGATTTGTGGTTTCTAAGCTAACTCTAGTATTCTTTGTTCTCGCAGTTTCTGAGAAGTGCAATCAACTCCTTGTTCAAAAGTTGAGGTCTGACTTGGATAAAGCTCACAAGAATGTTAGGGGTCTTACCTCTACACTTTCGTCTTCTCGTGACAGGGCTGAGAGGAGACATATATACCTTGAACAATTGATGAGGATTTATGTCAAGAATGCTCAAAAAGATGTCCCATGCGAAGCTCATCTTCAAGCTAAAGATTTCGCTGATGGGATATGCATCACCAATTCGCTGCCTCTGGAGGAAGTGGAACCTCTTGACATTTCTGACAATGAAGCTATTCCTCATCGTGATAGTGACTATGATTATGTCAGCTATGACAAGGAGATCCCTCTTCCTGAAGATCAACCCTAGGGGGATGGAGCTGGCGAAAATATTTTTGATGCACCAAATACTGAAGCTACTATTCATGTTGAATCTCAAGCTATTCCCCATGCTAAAGCTTCTGCGAAGGCCTCTACTCAAATCTCCCATCTTGTTGCTGAGACCGAAGCCATTGATTCGCATGATGAAATTCCACAGAATGACTCTTATCTTCCTTATGTTTTTATCCTTTTGAACTTGTTTGGATCTCGCCTTTTGTTTTTCGCTGCACATTTAAAGAAAGAAAAATTTGTTTCTAAAGATTAATTTTAGAGTATGCGAACAATATTTTCCACCTGATTCGTTTCTGTGCAAGGTTATTTTCTAATCATGCGAATAATACTTTCTTTCTGTAATTCTCATACTTGCCTCTATTATTTGCATGTTAGATAATAACGTTCTCAAAAAGGTAAAGTCCATTTAAGGAGGATGATACTTGTAGAACAACAAGATATATGTTACGAGAATATAAGATATTACCTGTGCGAAAATAAGATATCAATTATCTGGATATAATATATTATTCATGCGAATTTAAGATATAACTTATGTGAATACGTGATATTGTGTATGCGAATACAACCCCTTTTAGAAAACAAATATTTTTATGACATGAGAATTTATTTAGGTCTCTTTGTGTTTGATAGTGAGGTCTTATTGAGCCTCCCTAAGTAGAGGTCTTAGTCAGCCTCTCCTGTTGATAGGGCTTATCTTTGCCTCATGATATTATTTTGGCCATGCGATAGAGTGGCATGACGTCTTTACGTTTTAGCGTATTGACCCATTGACCATATCTTATCATCCTTCATATTATTGCCTCTGCAGGATATGCGAATATGCATTAATATGACAAGCGTAAGTACTCCCATGAGTAAAAGCCTTGTGACATTAATGGATGCCGTCCTTATCTTCCCCCTGATTTCCCCTTCAAGGAGACGTACCCCTACCGGGTAAGGGTGGGATCTTCCCATCCAGTGATGCAATAATCAGTTGTGTTCGTGGCCTCTTTTCCCTCAGCCGATATGGCTTATGGTTACAAGACCGCACCCTAAGTGGGGTTTCTTGAGGACCGAGTGTATCATAGCCAGGACTTGCTAAGAGCGGCGAGGTACGCTCTAGATGCCCCCGACACCCTTAGCTCAACCGTGTACCGCGGCGCCCTGGTCGAGTTTGTACACTTCATAATAGAGAACTTAGTATCTTAGTCTTTCGACTAAGGAATCTCTACCGGATAGGCTTTTATTTCGCCTCCACTTTCCATGGCTTAGGTCCCAGGAATGGTATGGCTTTCGCCCAAGCCATGCATTACTAGGTATTTCCCAATTATGACGCGCGTTAGGGCTTATATATATTGCCTCTTGCAAAAGTGCGAACTAGGGTACACGCCATAATAGGATACCTAGCCTCCCTAGTTAGAGGTTTTAAATTTTTTATTTTCCCCCTATTGAGGTCTTATTAATGAGGTCTTATCGTTGCCTATTTCTTTTGTTTGTATTATTACAGATCATTGTATTTGATAGTGCGAATACTTTCCTTCTATTCATAAATCTCATGACATGTTTTACTTTCATTTGGATCTCCTCTGATTATTCCAACACTTTGAGGTAGAAGAAACTTAATGCATTGATGGAAGGTGGATGCCACTCCTAGAATGCGATGTAACCATGGTCTTCCTATTACATCGTTATAGGGTGATTCTACATCAACGACACATAATACGATTTCTGTTGATAAGCTCCTTAGAGGAATTCGCATCGTTATCTCTCCCTTTGGCTTGTTGGCTGTCCCGTTGAAACCATAAATCTTATAAGTTGACGGGATTAATTCCTCATCTCTAACACCCATAGTCTTGTATGTGTGTGTTTATGGGTAAAAATCGTTTCTGCCGATTTCGGTAAATTCGGTAGGTGAGTGTGAAACTGGTTCAAACCCTAAACAAATGTGCTGCACGTGAGCACTTTATAGATTCGAGAGATCAATCATGACAAGTCCGGCCTAAACCAAGAAATGGCCGTTCCGGACTTGCTTCTTGGTCACAAAGTGGAGGAGAAGGGTTGATTTGGGGAGGGAAGCAAATAAAGGTGTTGAGGAGAGTAGTATCTCGACTTGTATCGAAAGTGAAATCTTAGGAAGCTTGCAAGAGATGGAAGCTTTTGGGAGAGCTTGCAAAGTTGCCTTTCCGAGAGTGTAGTATTTTGTCCCGACCGAGACTTGTTGTCTCTGGTGGAAATAGGTAAGACCTATTTATACAAGTCGAGATTTGAAACGTACCTGACCTCATGAAGGAAGAGAGTAAAGGGTGAAATAATGGGAGGAGGTGGTAACCGCATGGTGTTAATGGGTGAAAACGTTTTCACCATTATTTCCTCTTATATTTGACCGCTTTATTCCTTTTCACGCTTTCTTAATGTGAGCGTAGTGTACGCTGCATGTCTGTGACCGCCAAACCAAAACCCTAGAAAGCATCCCCGCTTTGTGTTGATGTCTCGAGTGTTGGTTGCATCTTGCGCGCAAGTGGTGCCGCTAGGGACGCATGTGGCATGTGCCAATGGCATGTGCGGAATGCCTCGTTGTAGTTGCACCTCGAGCGTAAGTGGTAATGCCAGAGCTGCTAGTGGCGTGTGTGGCATGTGCCAACAAAGATGTGCGGAATGCCTTGGTGGTAGGTTGCACGGTTTGCAAGTTAGGCTACCAGCGTGTGTGTTTGGCATGTGCCAATGGCATGTGCGGAATGCCTTGTTGGTAGGTTGCACGGTTTGCAAGTTAGGCTACCAAGCGTGTGTGTTTGGCATGTGCCAATGGCATGTGCGGAATGCCTTGTTGGTAGGTTGCACGGTTTGCAAGTTAGGCTACCGGCGTGTGTGTGTTTGGCATGTGCGGAATGCCTTGTTGGTAGGTTGCACGGTTTGCAAGTTAGGCTACCATCGTGTGTGTTTGGCATGTGCCAATGACATGTACGGACATGTTGACCTAGTTGCAAGTCTTGCAAGCCTAGGGCGCTATATTTGGCGTTGGCCAAAGGCATAGCGGCTTGGAAATATGGCCTGCGATACGTGTTGGCATGTGCCAATGGCACGTACGGCCATGTTGACCTAGTTGCAAGTCTTGCAAGCCTAGGGCTCTATATTTGGCGTGGGCCAAAGGCATAGCGGCTGGAAATATGGCCGCGATACGTGTTGGCATGTGCCAATGGCACGTACGGCCATGTTGACCTAGTTGCAAGTCTTGCAAGCCTAGGGCGCTATATTTGGCGTGGGCCAAAGGCATAGCGGCTTGGAAATATGGCTTGCGATACGGGTTGGCATGTGCCAATGGCACGTTCGGCCATGTGACATAGTTGCATGTCTTGCAAGCCTAGGGCGCTGTATTTGGCGTGGGCCAAAGGCATAGCGGCTTGGAAATATGGCCTACGATACGTGTTGGCATGTGCCAATGGCACGTATGGCCATGTTGACCTATTTGCAAGTCTTACAAGCCTAGGGCGCTATATTTGGCGTGGGCCAAAGGCATAGCGGCTTGGAAATATGGCCTGCGATACGTGTTGGCATGTGCCAATGGCACGTACGGGCCATGTTGACCTAGTTGCAAGTCTTGCAAGCCTAGGGCGCTATATTTGGCGTGGGCCAAAGGCATAGTGGCTTGGAAATATGGCTGCGATACGTGTTGGCATGTGCCAATGGCACGTACGGCCATGTTGACCTAGTTGCAAGTCTTGCAAGCCTAGGGCGCTATATTTAGCGTGGGCCAAAGGCATAATGCTTGGAAATATGGCCTGCGATACGTATTGGCATGTGCCAATGGCACGTACGCCATGTTGACCTAGTTGCAAGTCTTGCAAGCCTAGGGCGCTATATTTGGCGTGGGCCAAAGGCATAGCGGCTTGGAAATATGGCTTGCGATACGTGTTGGCATGTGCCAATGGCACGTACGGCCATGTTGACCTAGTTGCAAGTCTTGCAAGCCTAGGGCGCTATATTTGGCGTGGGCCAAAGGCATAGTGGCTTGGAAATATGGCCTGCGATACGTGTTGGCATGTGCCAATGGCACGTACGGCCATGTTGACCTAGTTGCAAGTCTTGCAAGCCTAGGGCGCTATATTTAGCGTGGGCCAAAGGCATAGCGGCTTGGAAATATGGCCTGGCGATACGTGTTGGCATGTGCCAATGGCACGTACGGCCATGTTGACCTAGTTGCAAGTCTTGCAAGCCTAGGGCGCTATATTTGGCGTGGGCCAAAGGCATAGCGGCTTGGAAATATGGCTCTGGCGATACGTGTTGGCATGTGCCAATGGCACGTACGGCCATGTTGACCTAGTTGCAAGTCTTGCAAGCCTAGGGCGCTATATTTGGCGTGGGCCAAAGGCATAGCGGCTTTGGAAATATGGCCTTGTTGCCATGGTGCGCAGGGTGCGACTTGTGTTTGGCATTGTTGCCATGGTGCAGCAGGTGCGGCTTTTGGTTTGGCATTGTTGCCATGGTGCGCAAAGATGCGGCTTGGTTTGGCATTGTTGCCATGGTGCGCAGTGGTGGCTTGGTTTGGCATTGTTGCCATGGTGCGCAAAGATGCGGCTTGGTTTGGCATTGTTGCCATGAAAAAGATGATGCGCTTGGTTTTGGAATTAGGTTCGTGTTGAAAACCCTAACGGGTATTTTGAAAAAATACCCTTATTAATTGTTTACACCGAGTTAAATGCTCTTAGTTAATGTGTCATGGTAACACTAGGTCATGGGGTTTTACGATTTTACCCTTGTTTAAAAACCACCATCAACATTAAGTCCCCCGCTTAGCTCTAATGGGGCTTTGTTGCGAGGTAAGCATAAGATGGTCACAAACTATCAACAAGAAACCGTAAAGAGAATTGAGGGGCTTGTCTCGACCTTTTATAAATAGGATTTGGAATCCTTGCCTCTCGGGGTTTTGCACAACCGGGAGGCCGGGCACAATTGGTGGGGCCCGGTGCAGCTTGGGCGACGTTGGGAAGTTGGCGTGAGTTGGGAAACCGAGTGTGCTAACCGGTGTGACCGGCGCAATGTGGAAGCCGTGCGTGCTTGCAGCGTGACTTGGGAAATTGCGTGTGCCGGGCTGGTGGGACCCAGGCGCAAGGTGTAGAAACCGTGCGTGCTTGTAGGCGTGACTTGTGCGGCCATTGGGAGGTCGGGCGCAATTGGTGGGGCCGGTGCAACTTGGAAACCGTGGTTTCGCAGCGTGACTTGGGCGGCATTGGGAAGTCGCACCTTTGTGGGCCCGCTTACACGCGTGATTTTGGTGAAAGGGAAATCCTTCCCTATTTTAAAGTCTTTCACGCCTATATATGTATATATATATAAAGCCCCTTTCTCCCCATCCCGCGCTTTATTCTTTCCTCTTTTCATACTAGCGGCAAAGAGAAACCAGCTTCCAGGTATGTCTTCGAGTACTTTTCTCTCTCTTTTTTTTTTCTTTTCCCGTAGGTGTAAACCTTAAGAGTAGGCGCTTCCAAAATCCTTTCATATGATTCCTTGGCGTGCCTCTTGTAGAAAATATTGTATGTATGCAACCAAGGGAATACTGCATATATCGTTTGAACCCGTAGGAAATATTGCATATATGAATTTTCTGGTCCCGAAAGAAATATTTGAACCCCGAAGAAAATATCGCGTGTGTATTTTGAACCCGTAGAGGATGCTCCGTATATAATTCTCGAACCGAAGAACGATACCGTAGGCGTATTTGAGCCCGTACGAAACACCGCATGTGTATTTCGAACTCGTAGAGAACTCGTATGGATCTCGAAGAAGAATACGTGTATACGCTTCATATGACTTCAAACCCGCAGAAAATATTGTATATATGATTTTTTGCTTCTTGAAAGAAGTACCACGCGCGCAGTTTTTTGAACCAATAGAAAAATGCTCCATATATATTTTTGAACCCGAAGAAGGATACTGTAGACACACTTGTACCCATATAGAATGCCGCGTATATAGTCTCGAACCCAAATAAAATACTGTGTATATAGTCTTGAACCCGAATAAAATACTGTGTATATAGTCTTGAACCCGAATAAAATACGTCCTCCTTCCCCTTTTTTTTTTTTTTTTTTTTTTTGGGTACGATTATGTGTCAGGGAGATAACTTCGTCTTTCCCCGTTTGTTTTGTGCAGTATATCTTATTACCATATTGTTATGAAGGAATTCGATAAGATGTTACCTCGAACCACATTTCACTTCGTCGAGGGATGCTCATAATTCCAAACCGAACACGTATGATGAATTCTTCACTAGAGCCCTCGCCCCGCTCGAAGAATCACCTGTGTTTCGTGCCAATTTTGCTAACCGGTGGTGAGGATGAAAGCAAGACACGCTAGTTCGCCTGCAGAGCACCATTCGGTTCTGTCTTCATAAAGGGGTATATTTTTCTTCCAACATTGACTTCGTGTGGATGTGTCAAAGCCTATCGTTCTTTTGATAGATGGGTTGAGTTCATGGTGAGCAAGGAGCATATAAATACCAACTTGACTCGAGCGCAGTCATTGATGCTGTCAAGACTTCAAGAAATCTCCGATTAGGAAGGATATCCCAGTTTGGTTGCTTTCATCTCCGGATGGTGTTCTGACACCCATACAATCATATGTAGATGGGGCGAGATAACATTCTCCTTGGAGAGTGTGGCTCTCTTGCTGAATCTTCCCAGAATCGGGAATCTTAGAATCCAATTATCCAAAGTGAGGTGAAGATGCGGGATGACCTTGCCGCTAAGTTGGGGATTTCGCCGAAAGACTCCATTGCGAAGTCGAAGGACTCTGCCGGAAAGAGGATGAAAGGTGCCCTTACGGTTGGTGGATATCTCAATGGTTTCCGGACGAGTTGGAGCCCGAATGTAAAAGCGTTGATCTTCATGTCGCAAAGATTTTTGGCTCTCTCGGTTGTCTAGAGACATTTTTGATGACTTGTTCCGGCAAGAAGGGAATAAGACCGCAGTTGTTAGCGATTGCCGTGAAGTTGGAAAAGGGTGAAGTTCTTCCCATTGGCAAGCTGTTCCTTGGTTCCCCGTATGTGCATCCGGATCACCTCGGTTGTGAACATGCGAGTTTCGAATGGTTTCATGAAAGTAGATTCATATGTGCACGTTGCTTTTCTCGCAAGTCCTGCTATGGGAGCACTTTGAGAAGTATGCTCCAAACCGTTGCCTTCGCTTCCCGTGAGTTGGGGTGGCTCCCGAATTCTTCGATGGGTGAACAAAGGCCCAAGAGTTGGCGTGAGCTTGGTTAGTTTTCTTGATAAGTTGCATGAAATCAATTTTCGTCCATGGGGGCCGGTCCATAAGTCGCTGACTCAAATTGACACTTTTGCTTCTCGCTCCGCTCATGTCTTTGTCTTCGATGACGATTTGAGCGTTGGTGAAAAAACCGTTCATTCAAAGCCGCTTGCCAGGTTATATGCCGTCTTTCTTCGTGGGGTCTTTCCAGATAGTCGCTACAATATTGACCGTGTCCGCTCGTCACATGGGTTTCGATCAAGGGGTGCCTCTTGTTTACCTACGGTGATCCCTAAGGATTCATTGCGTGTCGCCCTTGACGCCAAGTGCCCTTAAGCCGGCATCCGTCTTTCCTTCTTTCAAATGGGAAGAGTAACTTCGACGACCTTCGGCTATAATGAGTTTTGGTGCGACGAGTTTACTATGATCCGAGATTTTGTGAATAACGTGGTGGAAAACGTTCGTTGCAAACCTTCCCCAAAGCCAGATTCAAGGAGTATCCGATATTGAGAGATCCCAAGCGAAAGTTGCCTAGCAATTCTGGAAAGCCCCAGTGCCAAGGAACGGAGAACAAAGAATCGTGATGGCCGGTTCCGGACGGTTTCACAAGATCCTCCCACGGCTCTTGTGTCTTTTGATTCTTCCAATAACAGGTATGTGTCGCCTCTTCGTTGGTTTGTCTCAAAACACGTGAGTTTCTACTGAGAATATGTGTCTTGTTTCCTCTGTGGCTTCGGTAGTGTTAATGCTTTTGTCGCTCTTGCACGTTGCCAGAGACGGCAATTTCTTCAAAGAACTCCAGCTGAAGATTGAGCCTTCTCATAGCGATGATGAGTCAGAGAGAGAAGAGGGTTCAACAAGTGAGAGTGATTCATCTGGCAGCACTGGTACTGGTTCTGTTTCGGGAAGTGGTTCGGTAAGTTTTCGCACTTCTTTTTTTTATTCTTTTGTTTCCTCTTTTGGGAAATATCTGACTCAAGTTCGCAGGAGGATTCCGGTTCGCAGGATGATTCTGGGGTAGAGCCGCACGAAAACTTGCCTTTGGGGACCACCGCTGGTGACTTGGAGATGGGCGTTAGCCAATTGCCGGGCACGGATGCGGTTCAAACGGCGGATAATTCTCTGATGGTTGCTGTCGTAGACATGAAAGAAGACCCTCTGCGAGTAGTGAGGCCAGTGCAGCGCCATTTTTGATCCCCCGTACTTGGTTCCTTATCCAGTCATGTGTCGGTTGGCGGCTTCAGCCGTGCCGACTAAGCATGAGGCGTTGTACACCGTAACTGGGAGAAGCACGGACATATGGCTACAACCAAGAAAGTCACTAGTCGATTTGCGCTAGTTAAGCGTGTGGAAGAGGCTTTATCTTCCATTGAGGACATGCGTGAGGTAACTGGTCACACCGTTTCTGAAGACGTTATTGCCGACTGGGAGCACCATCGCGACGTGTGCGTAGAAAAGGAGTTCAACACTTCGTGGTTTGTCGAAGGCCTTGCCGAGATCCAAAAGTTGAAAGATGCAGCAATCAAAAGCCTTTCCGCCGAGGAGATTGCACGACAGGAGATGGAACTCGAAAAGCTTTCCAAGATGTTGACTATGAAGAGAGAGCTCTTGAAGATGCGAAGTTGACTTTCTCCAAAAAGAGCAGACTTCTGTTGGATGATTTTCCTTGAACGTTTCTCCGTTAAACTTTCATTTAGGTTTTTTTTTTTTGAAAGACATATTGGATGTCTGGTTCAAAACTTGACCTTTGATAGACAGCTGGTAGCTTTTTAGGGTATTGGATTATTTCTGGGATGAATGGTTTTGATAATATGACTCTGATTATGTTTTGGGAAAGGAATATTTCTTTTATGAAAGTGTGTGCTAGCAATAGGCACAAGACTCAGTAGTATGACGGTTTTACTAAGGACCTAAAAATAGATCGTATATCTTGTGCAGTCTAAATTTACTCACTTCATAGGTTTTGTGAACACGCCCGTCTCCGTGTAAAGGCGGCCTTGCTTGGTAGCATCGCCGCTAGTCCCCAATTGCTCGGTAGCGTATTCAGCGAGTCTCCGCCTTTCGGGTGTAGTTTTAAACAACCGATAACCGGGTTGTCCGGGCGGTTGAGTCTGACCGAGTCACAAGTCCCCAATTGCTGGTAGCATCTTTAACGAGTCCCCAGTTTTCAAGTGTAGTTTTTCAACTGATAACCGGGTTGTCTGGCAGTTGAGTCGGATTGAGTCGCCTTCCCCTACAATCTTGATATCTGGGTCGAAGAACGAGATCGACAGTCTGACATTGTAGCCGATAGACCAATCCTCCCGCCGTGGTCGCCAATTGTTTATGGGTAAAAATCGTTTCGCCGATTTCGGTAAATTCGGAGGTGAGTGAGAAACCGGTTCAAACCCTAAACTAATGTGCCGCACGTGAGCACTTTATAGATTCGAGAGATCAATCTGTACAAGTCCGGCCTAAACCAAGAAATGGCCGTTCCAGACTTGCTTCGGTCACAAAGTGGAGGAGAAGGGTTGATTTGGGGAGGGAAGCAAAGAAAGGTGTTGAGGAGAGTAGTATCTCGACTTGTATCGGAAAGTGAAAGCTTAGGAAGCTTGCAAGAGATGGAAGCTTTTGGGAGAGCTTGCAAAGTTGCCTTTCTGAGAGTGTGGTATTTTTCTCCCGACCGAGACTTGTCGTCCGGGGTGGAAATATGTAAGACCTATTTATACAAGTCGAGATTTGAAACGTACTCGACCTCATGAAGGAAGAGAGTAAAGGGTGAAATAATGGGAGGAGGTGGTAACCGCATGGTGTTAATGGGTGAAAACGTTTTCACCATTATTTCCTCTTTTATTTGACCGCTTTATTCCTTTTCAAGCTTTCTTAATGTGAGCGTAGTGTACGCTGCATGCTGTGACCGCCAAACCAAAACCCTAGAAAGCATCCCCAGTTTGTGTTGATGTCTCGAGTGTTGGTTGCATCTTGCGCGCAAGTGGTGCCGCTAGGGACGCATGTGGCATGTGCGAATGCCTTCGTTGCGAGTTGCACCTCGAGCATAAGTGGTAATGCCAGAGTGCTAGTGGTGTGTGTGGCATGTGCCAACGGCATGTGCGGAATGCCTTGGTGGTAGGTTAGTGGTTTGCAAGTTAGGCTACCAATGGTCGTGTTTGGCATGTGCCAATGGCATGTGCGGAATGCCTTGTTGGTAGGTTGCACGGTTTGCAAGTTAGGCTACCAGCGTGTGTGTTTGGCATGTGCCAATGGCATGTGCGAATGCCTTGTTGGTAGGTTGCACGGTTTGCAAGTTAGGCTACAAGCGTGTGTGTTTGGCATGTGCCAATGGCATGTGCGGAATGCCTTGTTGGTAGGTTGCACGGTTTGCAAGTTAGGCTACCAGCGTATGTGTTTGGCATGTGCCAATGACATGTACGGCCATGTTGACCTAGTTGCAAGTCTTGCAAGCCTAGGGCGCTATATTTGGCGTGGGCCAAAGGCATAGCGGCTTGGAAATATGGCATGCGATACGTGTTGGCATGTGCCAATGGCACGTACGGCCATGTTGATCTAGTTGCAAGTCTTGCAAGCCTAGGGCGCTATATTTGGCGTGGGCCAAAGACATAGCGGCTTGGAAATATGGCCTGCGATACGTGTTGGCATGTGCCAATGGCACGTACGGCCATGTTGACCTAGTTGCAAGTCTTGCAAGCCTAGGGCGCTATATTTGGCGTGGGCCAAAGGCATAGCGGCTTGGAAATATGGCCTACGATACGTGTTGGCATGTGCCAATGGCACGTACGCCATGTTGACCTAGTTGCAAGTCTTGCAAGCCTAGGGCGCTATATTTGGCGTGGGCCAAAGGCATAGCGGCTTGGAAATATGGCCTGCGATACGTGTTGGCATGTGCCAATGGCACGTACGGCCATGTTGACCTAGTTGCAAGTCTTGCAAGCCTAGGGCGCTGTATTTGGCATGGGCCAAAGGCATAGCGGCTTGGAAATATGGCCTGCGATACGTGTTGGCATGTGACAATGGCACGTACGGCCATGTTGACCTAGTTGCAAGTCTTGCAAGCCTAGGGCGCTATATTTGGCGTGGGCCAAAGGCATAGCGGCTTGGAAATATGGCCTGCGATACGTGTTGGCATGTGCCAATGGCACGTACGGCCATGTTGACCTAGTTGCAAGTCTTGCAAGCCTAGGGCGCTATATTTGGCGTGGGCCAAAGGCATAGTGGCTTGGAAATATGGCCTGCGATACGTGTTGGCATGTGCCAATGGCACGTACGACCATGTTGACCTAGTTGCAAGTCTTGCAAGCCTAGGGCGCTATATTTGGCGTGGGCCAAAGGCATAACGGCTTGGAAATATGGCCTGTGATATGTGTTGGCATGTGCCAATGGCACGTACGGCCATGTTGACCTAGTTGCAAGTCTTGCAAGCCTAGGGCGCTATATTTGGCGTGGGCCAAAGGCATAGCGGCTTTGGAAATATGGCCTTGTTGCCATGGTGCGCAGTGGTGCGCTTGGTTTGGCATTGTTGCCATGGTGCGCAGGTGCGCGGCTTTTGGTTTGGCATTGTTGCCATGGTGCGCAGAGATGCGGCTTGGTTTGGCATTGTTGCCATGGTGCGCAGTATGCGGCTTGGTTTGGCATTGTTGCCATGGTGCGCAGGTGTGCGGCTTGGTTTGGCATTGTTGCCATGGTGCGCAAAGATGCGCTTGGTTTGGCATTGTTGCCATGGTGCGCAAAAGATGCGGCTTGGTTTTGGAATTAGGGTTCGTGTTGAAAACCCTAACTGGGTATTTTGAAAAAATACCCCTATTAATTGTTTACACCTGAGTTAAATGCTCTTAGTTAATGTGTTGCGGGTAACACTAGGTCATGGGGTTTTACGATTTTACCCCTTGTTTAAAAACCACCATCAACAGTGTGATAAAGTAGAATATTAACTGAATTGTTAGGATCAATCAGTATCCTATTGATGGCCCATGTGTCTGCGTTCTCCTCTTCATCTTCATCATCTTTTGCTTTTGGATTGATTTCTATCTTAACCACTAACGGGCTATCGTGCGGTTCTCCACCTCCTGGTACTTTTTCTGCGTTAAATAAAATAGGTTGCTTTTGCCATTCCTTCAAGGGCGATATCTTCGCAAGGTTAAGTATCTCTCACCATTACTATCTCTTGCATAAACTCGGCTTAAGACGTTATCATGAAAATCCTCTATACTCTTGAATGAGTGTATTATGAAATTGCAGTATAGATTCTTTTCCTTGGCTCCTACCTCAATCAGATATGGAGTCCTTCCTATCTCCGCACCTTGTGCGCAACCTTCTGGTGGTGGTGGTGGAGGTAAATTTTGCGGTTGCTATACCAGAAAGTGATTTAGATTCCCCTGATCAATCATTCTTAATATGATTTTCTTCACATTCCTACAGTTGTTTGTTGTGTAGCCATGAAAGTGACGATAGGCGTAGAATTCTCTGCTTCTCCTCCCTGGTGGTGGCTCATTTCCCATATTTGGTTGTGTTGGTATTTCTTCCATCAAAATAATAGCTTCCCAGATTTTTTTCTACTGTAGTATTTAGGTGCGGCATCTTTATGTACTCCCAGACTACTTTATTACCTCCTTGACCTTGATTATAATATTTCTTTTGACCTCCATACCCTTCTGACTGACTATCAAGTCTTTAAATCTTATTATTTCCTCCACGATTATTGAACTGTCTTTTTCTTTCCCACTCTTCTTGATCTCGACTACCCATTTCTACTAGCATCTGTTGATCTCCAATCATCACATTATCTTGTTTTCCTTGAAACGTGCTTGTTACTGTGTTTGTTATCTTTGGGAGTAGATTTGCGTTCCCTGCTTTCGCACTGGTGTTCGCAACAAGATAAGACTCCATTTCATTCTGCTTCTCTTCAAGAGCGATATATTCCTCCGGATATTCGCGCAGATCTGTCATTGATATGGTGCCCTTAATTCTGAATATTTGCGTGTATAGTAAGTCTGTAGCGAAGAGCGCGTTAATGAATGCTAGTATGAGGTTTATCTCATCTACTTGACCAGCCATTTCGCTACATATATATAGTTCTCCACCGCATAGTGAAGCTTTGCAGGCCTTCATTTGTTCTTCTTCGTAGACCAAACACATCCTCTATTCCTGGTCGTAGTACATTATTACTAATATATGCTCCTAAGAATATTGATTGTAGGTGGCTAAACGACCGAATTGTTCCCGTAGGTAATCCCTCAAACCACTTCAAAGCTTCTCCGGATAGGCTAGCCAGAAAATATTTGCATAGAACCGCATCATTATTTTCCGACTGTAATAAATATCTCGCGTAAGCTTTTATGTGTTGTACTGCACAAGTTGTTCCATCAAAAATATTAGTAAGCGGTGGTAGATTGCATTTGGTTGGTATTGCCCCCATCTGTATTTGCCTTGCAAATGGCTTTTTCCTGGTTCTTCAATGACCTCATCCAATTGTCGCCTTCCTCCTTCTCTTCTTGTTGTCATCATTTATCTTACTTCTGCCAACTCTTTTAAGATTTGTTCATTCCTAAACTGATCTGCGTCTTGTTTCATTGGCCTTGCTTGTCTTTCCCTATTTTCACGTCTGCCTCTTAGCATTTATATTCCTTGCAATATCATCCTTCCTTGTTCGGGGTCATTCTCATCATCTTGATCATGACTGATGCAATACTGCTCGTCTTGTTGTTCATGTCTATTACCTCTGTCATCCTCTCGCGTGCGGTAATCTTCGCCATGTTGTATGTACCAATCATATACTAGTTGTCGTTCTATGCGATACCCACTGCGTGGATCCTGTAAGCCATCATTTGCTGGAAAGTTTTCTGCGATAATATCCAATGACGGTTCTTGTCTGGTATCTCTGCAGTTAGATTGGATACGTCTTGACATACTTCTGCTTGACCTCGACCTTGAGCCTATAGTGCTTCTTGATCTTTGCTCTTGTAACCTTAGGTTCTCCTCTCTTAAGTCATTATTCTGGCGCGTCAGATTCGCACGTTCTTCATCCTCTCTTATCCTTTCTGCAACTAGTCTTTGTCGAAGCTCTTCGATTGTCATGTTCTCTTCACTTCCTTATATAAGTCCTTCCTCCACAGTACTTTGTCCATCTTCTTTTGTTGAATCTGTTTGTGAGGTACGAACACTTACTCTATCTTAGTCGATAGTGTTATTCTGCACAGCTTCACGTTGAATCGGAGGTTGGACTTGATTACCTTGATTATTTCTTTCCCGCATCCTTGACGATTCAACGATTTCACTTCTCCTTATTCTAGCGATTCTTCTGCTTCTTCTCGCCGGAATTTCTTATTCTGCTGCGGTTGCCTATCTCACCATGTTTTCGCTTTTCAAAGATAAAAATACTCTTTCAAGAGCTAAAGATTTTACTAATGATGATTGTTTTTCTGAAGCAACAAAGATTATTCACAGAATATTTAGATCTAAATTCCCAACCAAGACTATGAATATCTTCTAACTTGTTTTTAATAAAATCCACCAACAGGGTATATCATTCCGAGTTGTTTCTAGCGCCAAATATAGTTGCAGGAAATCCTACAACCACACCCTTAATGAAATCTAAAGAACAACTCAAGTGATCATCATAAAATTCATAAAGGCATTCATTAAAATCTTTAAGTTGGATAAAAAATTATGAGAAAGCTCTAACTTGGAGAACAAATAAACTTTCTCTGTCCGAATTTTTTTATCTAAACTCTCCAAAAAGACCCCTCCTTATACAAGGTCGCTTAATTAGTCCCTTATATAGGGGTTTACATAGTGGATTACAGCTAATAAAACCCTTATTTTCGGATCTGGCGTGCGTAATAAACGCACGCTTACATTGGCTCTTCTCGCACGTACTTTATAACATCGCACGATCTTCACACTTTACTCGTGATCAGGCTGACATCATCTGGTACGTCCTTCTGAATGGGCTGTACGCGAATGTCTTCGCTTGGTCTTGATAACCATTACCTTGCATATGCTATTGGTGTGCGGTATTTTGTATCTACAAGTACCACATGATTTGGGAGTGCAGCGATACTATTAAAAATCTAACAGCACATGCCATATCATGAAGACAAGGTGAAAAGAAAGAAAGAGACCAAATTATAGAGAACTCTAGGAAAATACATATATCCATTATGATGAGGCATTAACTCGACTAAACATAAACTTAACATCCCAAACAAATTTGTACACCATTTCAGCCAGATATACTTCACTAATATCCATTGAAACAATACTTTTGGAGGACGTTTTACCACTTAAACCCCCAAACCAATGAAGAGCTCCGTTGAAAGGAACCCCATTCGCTTGAAAACAATGAAACTCATATTGGATGGATCGAAAGTTTCATTTTAATGAATAAACATCAATTGAAAAACACTCGATGTCTTCATAATGAATACTTACCAACTGAAATCATCGATCTTATAACCAAAACCAAAACCATAGAACTCACCTAGACAATCATAATCTGTATCTGTTTTGGGTAATATCTTGCAATCCTTTGTGGCTGGATTCCACAGAAAATAGAATTTCGTGCAATCATCATTGTTATTGCAAAACGCACAAGTATTCACCACCTCTCATATTCTGGATTCCACAGTAGAGCATTTGTTTCTGAAATGTACTTTTATTTGGAAGATTTGGGAACATTTTTTACAACAATTGGGTATTGTTTGGTCTCATCCCACGACAGTTACTGATTTTTTATGGAAGTGGAAATTGAAGATATCAACCAAGCCTCTCATATTCTTGAGGTATTGTCTGCCGTTTGTAATTTGGTGGTCTATTTGGTTGGAAAGAAATGACATTCTGATAGCGAAGAAACAAGGGCGAAAATCTTTAAGTTCTCTTATTTTAGAGATTAAGGTGTTGTTACCCAGTTGGTCTATGAATGTTGATTCGTTTAAAAACATTAAACTTGATGAATTTGTTTTCGATTGGGCGATTTTGTTTAGAGAGTAGTTGGTTGTAAACTCTCTATTCCTTTATTGTATTTTTTTCTCGGGTGCTATCTTGGCACTCTTTTTAATTAATTTTCATTTTGACTCTTTCAAAAAAAATAAAAAAAGAATTTCGTGCAATCATCCCAGCCGTATACCAAGCCATTAGACGAACCCAACAATCCTCTGATATAATTTGCAGATTCGGGGAAACCAAATCTAACAATAGCAGCAACATCAGACTCATTCGATGACGATAATGAATCGTAGCTTACGAAACACACTCTATTAAGAATTATATTACAGTTGGTTGTTCGTGTTGTAAGAATAAGATGGGAATTAACAAAATCAGGATCAGTAATTATAGTAAACCAATTCTTACAAACAAACTTACATATAACTGATGATTGCACGGGTATTCTCAAAAATATGTCGAGGTAGATCTTTAAAGGAAGACTTGACATAGCTTATCTTTCAGCTCGGAATTTCCGGTAGAGGAAGAGATAATAATCTAGGGTTTATACGTTCTAAATTTGAGGTTTTCTTGTTCTACTTCCTTTCAAGAAGAGGACCAAAAAAAAAAAAGGAATATTCATAGAAAATTCCGGGGGTACGGACCGATGCTTGTAACACACGTTTAGCCAGTCTCGGGCTATGGCCGTGAGGTATTGGACAGGGCCTGAAACAAAAGAATAACAAATATTCTAAACGCCCCCGCCAACGATTTTAAAAGAGTCTCCTCACATTTAGCTTAATGGTCTTGTGAAGAGGTGGTTTTAAAATTGGTGGATGAGTCAAGAACCATTCTTAATCCTGAAATAGTCGAACCCTTTAAGCATGAGATTAAGTTTGTTTCTTTGGATACTAAGGTTAAGATGCTTCTTAACGAAATCAAAGCTAGAAATTAGGGATTCGACTGCTGGGAACCATTCTTGAAAATTATCGTATGGAGGGAACCCATTGACTACTGGTGGATGATGTTAATTAATTGAAGACTAGTTATTTCCTAAGTTAGTCGTGACTGTTTTGGGAAAGGGGTTTCCTAAAACGGCTATAATTAATTCTAGGTGGCCAAGTTTGTAACCTATTGTTGATGGTGGTTTTTAAACAAGGGGTAAAATCGTAAAACCCCATGACCTAGTGTTACCCGCAACACATTAACTAAGAGCATTTAACTCAGGTGTAAATAATTAATAGGGGTATTTTTTCAAAATACCGATTAGGGTTTTCGACACGTAACCCTAATTCCAAAACTAAACCGCACACTCGCGCACCATGGCAACAATGCCAAACTAAGTCGCACACTGCGCACCACGGCAACCATGCCAAACCAAGCCGCACACTGCGCACCATGGCAACAATGCCAAACCAAGCCGCACACTGCGCACCACGGCAACCATGCCAAACTAAGCCGCACATTGCGCACCACCGCAACAATGCCAAACCAAGCCGCACACTGCGCACACCAAGCAACCATGCCAAACCAAGCCGCACACTACGCACCACGGCAACAATGCCAAACCAAGCCGCACACTGCGCACCACGGAAACCATGCCAAACCAAGCCGCACACTGCGCACCACTGCAACAACGCTAAAACCAAGCCGTACACTGCGCACCATGGCAGCAACGCCAAAACCAAACTACATATCACACTCATTGGCAACCATGCCAAACTAAGACGCTATGCCATTGGCACATGCCAAAGATAGCGCCCTAGGCTTGCAAAACTTGCAACTAGGTCAACATGGCCGTACGTGCCATTGGCACATGCCAACGCGTACCACAAGCCATATTTCCAAGCCGCTATGCCATTGGCACATGCCAAATATAGCGCCTAGGCTTGCAAAACGTGCAACTAGGTCAACATGGCCGTACGTGCCATTGGCACATGCCAACGCGTACCACAAGCCATATTTCCAAGACGTTATGCCATTGGCGCATGCCAAATATAGCGCCCTAGGCTTCCAAACGTGCAACTAGGTCAACATGGCCGCACGTGCCATTGACACATGCCAACACGCACCACAAGCCATATTTCCAAGCCGCTATGCCATTGGCACATGCCAAATATAGCGCCCTAGGCTTGCAAACCATGCAACCTAAGTCAAGTCGGCCACGCATGCCATTGGCACATGCCAACATGCTCATTTGGTAGCTTTTCCTACCAAGGCCACTACTCTAATGGCCACGCATGCCATGGCACATGCCAACATGCTCATGGTAGCTTTTCCTACCAAAGCCACGGCCCTAATGGCCACGCATGCCATTGGCACATGCCAAACACACACGCCGGGTAGCCTAACTTGCAAACCGTGCAACCTACCACCAAGGCATTCCGCACATGCCAAACACACACGCCGGTAGCCTAACTTGCAAACCGTGCAACCTACCACCAAGGCATTCTGCACATGCCACACACGCCACTAGCAGCTCTGGCATTGCCACTTACACTCAACATACAACCTACCACCAAGGCATTCCACACATGCCAATGGCACATGCCACACGCGCCACTAGCAGCGCCACTTGCCCTTAAGGTGCAACCAACGAGATATCAACACAACCGGGGATGCTTTCCGTGGTTTTGGTTTGGTGGTCTGACTTATAGCCGTACACTACGCTCACATTAAGAAAGCGTGAAAAGGAATAAAGCGGTCAAATAAATGAGAAATAATGGTGAAAACGTTTTCACCCATTAACACCATGCGGTTACCACCTCCTCCCATTATTTCACCCTTTACTCTTTTCCTTCATGAGGCCAGGGTACGTTTCAATCTCGACTTGTATAAATAGGTCTTACCTATTTCCACCAGACAACAAGTCTCTTTGGTCAGAGAAAAATACTACACTCTCGAAAAAGGCAAATCGTGCAAGATCTCCAAAAAGCTTTCATCTCTTGCAAGCTTCGCGAAGCTTCCACTTTCGATACAAGTCGAGACACTACTCTCCCACTATTCGGTCTCAACACCTTTCTTTGCTTCCCTCCCCAAATCAACCCTTCTCCTCCACTTTGTGACCGAAGCAAGTATGGAACGGCCATTTCTTGGTTTAGGCTGGGACTTGTACAGATTGATCTCTCGAATCTATAAAGTGCTCACGTGCAGCACATTTGTTTAGGGTTTGAACCAGTTTCTCACTCACCTACCGAATTTACCGAAATCGGCAGAAACGATTTTTACCCATAAACACCTATATAAATAGGTAATTAGGCCTTGTAGAATGTGCATTGTGTAGAAAACGATTAAGAGATCGGTGAGAGATTTCTTGTATAGCTTTTAGGGCTAAAGCTAGGTTTTGTTGTGAGAGCATATTGGTGAGGAACAAGAGACAAGGTTATCGTCTCGGGTAATTGTTACGGTGTAACCAAGGGTTTGCTGGGATTCACACGATGTTGTAATCGTTTTTCTTCATAGTGGATTTGAGTTGGTGCGGCCCAAGTGGACGTAGATAATATATACACATTGTATGTATTGGTCGAACCACTACAAATCTTGTGTCTTGTGAGTTGATTTATCTTTCTCGTATTTTCATAGTTGCTTGTGCTTGGTTTACTTATTATTCATCATAATATCTCAAGATCCGTTATTCCGCGGTTGTCAGTGATTCCATTAGAAAATCCTGATTTAGGTTAAGCTCCAGGTTGCTCTTAGCATAGGTTTATCGTATTACGATTGGAGTGGGAGTTATGGGTGATAATAACAAAAGTACGGTAGCTAGAGTTAAAGTTTTTAATGGGAAGAACTTTGCGTTTTGGAAGTCTCAGATGGAAGACTACCTATATGAGAAAGACATTGCTGATCCATTGGGTGGAGTTGCAAAAAGAGGAGCACTCAAAGACGATGAATGGACAACTCTTGATCGCAAGTGTGTAGCCGTGATCCATAGAAGTCTAACGGAGGAGGTCTACAATAATGTACAATAGGTTACTAGTACGAAGGACCTTATGGATAGACTTGAAAATTTGTATCAAAAGTCATCATCCTCGGGGAAGATTATTTTGTGTGAACAACTATTCAATCTGAAGATGCAAGAAGGCGAAGCGATTTCTACGCATCTTGGGAAGTTTAAATCTACTATTTCTCAGCTTTCAAAAGTTAGTTTTACTTTTGATGATGAAGTTCAAGCTTTAAGGTTGTTGTCATCATTACCAAAGAGTTGGAAAACCGCAAGAACAACTATTAGTAATTCTGCAGGGAGCGAGAAGTTAAAGCTTGATGATGTCCAACAAAGGTTAATTGCTGAAGAGGAAAGAAGAATAGAACAAGGTCATGGTTCTAGTACTTCAAGCTCGGCCTTAAGTTTGCAGGAAGAAGATAGAGGCAGGAGTTCAAATAGGAACAATAACAAGACTAGATGGAAGTCTCGAGGGAATTCTAGGGGGAGATCTCAATTCCGGCCTAGAGGTGTTGTTGAGTGTTGGGCGTGTAAGAAAGTAGGACACTTCAAACGCGATTTTCCGAAAAAAAAAAGGTTCTAATAATGGTGGAAACAAAGGTAATCAAGAAGAGGTCAACGTAGTTGCAGCTGCGGAACCAGTGAAGGTCCTTGTGGATAACAAGAAGGTGATTACGAAAGGTTTCTACTATTCTCCGAGGACAAGCAAGATGAGTCTTGGATTATAGACTCGGGAGCTTCTTTCCATGCAACGGGTGATAAGAGTATTATGTTCTCTTATTAAGAAGGATATTATGGCCAAGTATTCTTAGGTGACGGTGAAGCATGCGACATCATCGGTTTGGGTGATGTTATTTTGAAAGTCAACGGTTCGACATGGAAATTGAAGGATGTACGACACGTTCCAAATTTAAAGAAGAAACGTCTGTGGGCCAAGTTTGTGATGATGACTGTGAAGTTGTGTTAACAAAACACAATTGGAAAGTGAAGAAAGTAGCTATGGTATTAGCTTATAGAGTTATAGTCGGTACTCTATACCGGACTTCAGATGGAACTACTTTAGCAGTGGCTAGTAGTGGTGAAGGAACTAACTTATGGCATAGAAGATTAGGGAACATGAGTGAGAAGAACATGAAGATTCTATGTTCGGGAGGATTTCTACCTAAGGTGAAGTCTGTTGATATGAGTTTTTGTGATGAGTGTGTTCTTGGAAAGCAAAAACGGGTTAGTTTCAGCAGAGGCGGCAAAGCCTTGAAAAGTGAGAAATTAGATTTGGTTCATATTGATGTATGGGGACCAATTGATGTTGCATCTCACAGCGGGTTCCAATATTATGTCACCTTTATTGATGATCACTCAAGGAAGGTGTGGCTTTACTTCATGAAGAATAAGTTTGAGGTGTATGAATTGTTTAAGAATTGGAAAGATTTGGTTGAAACAGAAACTGGTCTGAAGTTGAAGTGTTTAAGGTCAGACAACGGTGGTGAGTATGACAAAACATAATTCTTATAGTTATGTGCTACAAATGGAATTCGTTAGGAGAGGACAGTTCCAAGTTCGCCACAGGAGAATGGAGTAGCTGAACGTATGAATTGGACGTTGAATGCACGTGCAAGGTGCATGAGGTTGCAGTCTGGTTTTCCTGAGACCTTCTGGGCACATGCAACAGAGACGGCTGCGTATCTAATTAATAGGACACCTAGTAGTCCATTAGATATGAAGATACCGGAGGAGTTTTGGACTGGCAAAAAGTTAAATCTTTCATATTTGAAAGTTTTTGGTTGTGTTAGTTATGTTCATCTTAGTCCCGGTGAGGGGTCTAAATAGGTGCTCAAGCAAAAAGGTGTATATTTCTCGGTTACGGAATTGACGCTTTTGGGTATAAACTTTGGGACTATGAGAGTCACAAAGTTATTAGAAGTAGAGACGTTACTTTTAATGAGAATGAGTTGTACAAGGACAGAAATGCAACACAAGTTGAAGATGTCAGGTCAAGCAACGTCGATAAGAAGTTCTATACCGATATTGATGATGTTTCTAGAAAAGGTGTGGTACAAGAAGAGCACGATGTTGTTGTTGCGTAGAAGTATAAGAAGGGACTTCTGCTGCAGTGGGAGTTACTCCTACAGTTCTACAAGAAGTACGAAGATTTTCAAAAACTCCAAAATCGAACCCAAGGTATGCTCTGAATTATCCACTACAAGAAAACTTGGCTTTAGCGACTATTTTCATACCAACTACAGTTGGGGGAACTCTTCAGCGATAACTGTTTGTAACTAAAAACAAGTCTGGTGGGCGAAAATGTTTAACCACTAGTTTTCCAACAACGATAGTGGGTGGAAGGCTATAGCATGAACAATCTAACAACCGTAATATCGTATTTGTTGTTATTAGCCTCCAGCCATCATGTTAAGGCAACCAAAACGTACCCTAAAAGGTACATATCTTTTGCCACTCATCTTACCCACAAAAAAAACCTGTTGGTAGACACCTAAACCAACCATCAAATTATTGGCGTTGTTAGTAGCTTTCAGCCACAAGGTCTAACAACTACAAAGTACACTAGAAGGTAAATACTTCAAGACACCATGTGTAGCCACCAAGTCAATCTTTTGGTAGACACTTGTACCAAAACATTAGTTTGTTGGTGTGGTTAGTAGCTTTCAGCCACTAGGATATGATAACTACCTAGTTTCATGGTTTATTAATTAAGTACACAAAGATATTAGAGTTTGAAAAGTTTTTTTCTTTTGAAAAAATTAAAATTTGTCTTGGCGAGATTATCGTTAGAGTATCTAGATGATATAAATGCATCACCTTATAATGTTGATGCATATCTGGTTGATCAAAATGTATACTACTAAAGATCAGTATCTAGTAGTGTAACGGGAAAAATCATCATTGACGACACTAGATAAGAGTTGTAGTACCCCTACGACAACTCTATTTCATGCATTGTGGAACGGGGGTATTGTAGAAAGTCCAAGCTTTTCTACAATGGTTGACAAGGGTTGTAAAGGGTGATGTGATTCATGGTTCGACAATATTTTGCCAAAGTTGTGATTCTCTTTCGATTTTTTTTGATAACCTAACACAACTCTTGCTTGTGTTGTAGAACTATCTTGGACAACATAAGTAGGATATCGTAGAAACATATGTAACAACAATTACTAGTATTATGAATAAGATTTGCACAACCCTTGTATGAATTGTCGAACTATCTTGGACAACACAGACTTATGTTGTATTGTTTCACAATATCTAGCTTATGTAGTTGAAAAAGCGGAAGACAACGTCTATTAGTATTGTGAATACTCCGCTCACTACACTTCCTTGAGTTGTATAACTATTCCGAACAACTCCTACTTTGATGTTGCAAGATTTGATTTTACAATGATTGTCGTGAGTAGTAGAAATTTTTAACACAACACTTATTAGTATTGTGAATATTACAGTCAGTACACTTGTTAGCATTGTAGAATACATTCTTTCATAATCTTTGGTTTGTGTAGTTGAAATATATAACACAACTCTTATTAGAAGTTGTGTGCATATAACCTATTTTGAAAAAAATATTTATAGCTAAACCGAATTGGAAACTATTTCACATTCATAATTTCATATTAACCTGCCAGTGTAACACATTTACATTCATTAAAGACCTGCCACTCCAATTGCATTACCTAGCTAACTTCAAATCACCTTGTATGAAAGTGTGTTCCGCAACGAAAGAAAAGAAATGATATATTCTTTGAGCATGACTAAAAATATCATATAAATCGTAAATATGAGCCTCCGCTACAAATGTGGCAGTAGCATACCCGTTCTAGTATGGTAGTCTGGGTTACATTGCTAAATGGAAGTGATCCTTTTTAGCTTACAAGGAATTGGGTTCAATCAAGATATGGATAAATAAAAAGGACTTAGTATACAAAGAGGCTTAACTAGAATACAGAAGGAAATACCCGCACAATGGGATAAAACAATCACAAACCTGAATACTAAGAGAGCAATTCTCAAATTGGTCACCACCTAAATGCAATCTCCAAAACTTGACATGAAAAAGGAACAATAACAATAATTACGCTCGAAAAAGATCTTGTTGAGTTGTATCTTCTTTAGCTCTTAGATTTGGAATGTTGGCGGAGTTTCTGCATGATATCATAAAGCAACAAACTTCCTTGTCTGTCAATGATTTCAATCCCCTGCACAAAAAATAGCGAGGATGGCATTATTGTTACTTCAGTGTCCATAATCTTTCAAGTAGGCATGACCTAAATTTCCCCATCCCTTCATGGACAGATACAGTTGGTTAAAAGAAAGAAACAATTCTACTTCACATACAGTTGATCAGTTAAAGCCTGTTTGGATAGAGCTTCGGCCTTGTCAACCTTGTTACCCATAACCAGCAAAGGGATACCGTTCAACGAAGGCTTTACTCAACGGGTCATGAAGATCACTTTTTGAGATGATTACATTGTCGTGATCAGCAACATCATCACCATAACTGCAACGAGCAAATGAAGAAACAAGTAAAAATAGCACAACTATAGCTTTCGATGTTTACAAAGATAATGTTACTAGTAGTTTAGGCTTTGGAATGAAACTGTACACAACATTATAATTCGTACCAAATCTTAGAGTGTAAAAAAATAAACCATAACTATAATTAAAAATGTTATCTAGTCTAAACTCAATAAGTTATCGATATTGTACACCTAATTTTCACAATGACAGATGTCTCAAAAGTCTCAATGTCAAATTAGTCAAGCAATTCTAAGCAACATGGGCTAATAACGGACAACATGGGGCTCCAGTATCAGTGATGCCTCAATGAAAATTTATACGTGACAAAAGGAAAAATATAAACACGAAACCTAATCTGTTCACATTTAGCAATCATTTCTAATAAGAAGGGGTTTTTTACAAGGCATACACCTTTTGAACCACTTCGCACCCAGCTCATAACCTCATTTTAGCAGCACCAGAACCTGTAACTTCGGCTCAAGAATGAGCTCATTTCTGCAAGATTTATATCTCGGGTGAAAAATCGAGCTCCTACAAGAAGCAAACATCAATGAGAATTAGTACCACACAATAGCTAGATGCAAAAGCATGATGATCTAGTGAATAAGTTGTGTCGTAAGGCCGTATCGGCATGGACATGAGTTACAAATATGCAGGAAATAAAAACATCTTAGATCATTATGTGCAAACTAAAGGATGAATACTAAAAAAAAAAAAAAAAAAAAATTACAGAGAACTCACCCAATCAATTCAATCCCATTTTTAATTTACCCAATCTAAGCGAGAACGAAGTTGGTGATGGTGGTGGTGATTCGGTCAATTCACTCGATTTCGAATTTAGGTTAGATGATGATTGAATTGAATATTCAATCATTGCTTAATTCACCCAATCTATATTCGAAATTGAATAAAAATTGCTCAAAATCAAAGGAGAAAAAAAAGATTTCAACGTAGTAGTAGTAAGGAATTGGCAGAGAATTAGGCCTTCTATCGAACAGCTGATGTGTATTTCCCAAGTTGTTGATGGCGGCAACTTTTTTGTACTTGTTCTCTTTCTCACTACCTGAAAATGTGATTACAAGCATAACCCATCACTTCTTATCTCGTCATAAATCTGAAAAATACCTCAATCAAAAACATTCATCACCTTACACACATGGAAGTAAACCATCTTCTTGTTCATTACACGGCTTGAAAACCCTCTCAAAACTTCAAACAACTCGAATCCACAACAAATCCATCCTTCCTATTCATTTCATGACTCAGATCTCTTCTTTAATATCTCTGTTGTCAAGTACATCAAAAAGTTGTCAACCTAAAATCAAGCTTGATCCGAAACGAAAAAAAAAAAAAAAAAAAAAAAGCTTAAATCAACGAGAATTTGATTTTTAATTAGAAAAAATGACATTTAAAGCTTCAACAAGTGCAACACAATCTTCCCCACTCGAAGCTACAAAATCATCAAAAAAATAAAAATAAACATCCAAACAGAAAAACACTTCTTTAACCAAATCAGATTTGGATTCAACAAAATCTAAATAAGAGATAAAGGGAAGAAACTCATCTTAGATAGTTGTTTTTGTTCTCGGTTATCAAATCGGGATGCATCAAGTAGATTTGATGATTTAGGGTTTTCTTCAGGGGAGGCGGAAGAGACGAGAGGAAAATGTAGAATGCAAAGTGAGAGACTTTTCTGTTTCTTTTTCTTTTCCTTTCAACATATTTGAACGGCATAGATTTGATTAGGAAAGGTCATACGGATCATGGATGTCTTTAAGCAGTAGAGATTTGATTAGGGAAGGTCATACGGATCAACTTATGTGAGAAATTTGTGTTTCTTTGCTAAATTGTGCTTCTTCGCTAAATTAAATTCGGGTTTATTATCAACTTTCGATATGAAAAAATCCAAAAAAATATTAATAAATTTAGGACATTGTTATCGACATTCCGATACAAAAAAATCCAAAAATGTATAAGAATGTAGGTGAAAAATAAGAAATGAATTCGATAATTTGTGTGTTTCTTTGTGCTTTTCTCGATTTCTCTTTGTGCTTAGGTTTGAATTTCGACTAGTTACATGGCTCATGAAGTAATTTTGATTAGTCATACGGGTCATGAAGTAGCTTTAGTTCACCTTTGTTAGACTCGAGTTATAAGATTACTAAAGATGGACCACGAAGATCCGGATGAGTTCGACTTCAAACTTAGCAAGATACATCATCGAAATCGACAAATATGAAACTCAAGTGTTGATTTGAATTTCAAATATGGTATAACGTCATACAAAATATGAACAAAAAAGCTCCGGGAGGGTTCTGACTTCAAACTTAGCATGATACATCATCGAAATAGATAAATATGAGTCTCAGTGTCGATTCGAACTTCAAATGTGGTATAACGACATACAAACTGTGAACCAAAAAGCTCGAGAGGGTTCGACTTCAAAATTAGCATGATACATCATCAAATCATTAAATATGAAGCTCAATGTGGTTTCGAGCTTCAAACTCGGTATAATGACATAAAATATATGAACCACGAAGCTTTGAGAGGGTTCGACTTCAAACTTAGCATGATACCTCATCGAAATTGATGAATATGAAGCTCAGTGTCGATTCAAACTTCAAATTTTGTATAAAGACTTACAAACTATGAACCAAGAAGCTCTGAGAGGGTTCTGACTTCTAACTTAGCATGATACATTATCGAAATCGACAAATATGAAACTCAAGTATTGATTTGAACTTCAAACGTGCTATAACGACATACAAAATATGAACAAAGAAGCTCTGGGAGGGTTCTGACTTCAAACTTAGCATGATACATCATCAAAATCGATAAATATGAAGCTCAATGTCGATTCGAACTTCAAATATCTGACTTCGGAATATTCTACGAAACCTTAAACCAACCTTATTTCTACATATTGTATGTAAACCAGGCTCTTAGATGAAACCAGCCTCGAGTTGACTACTCTAAGTCGAAACTTGGTAAGAACGACAAATCCATCCATTTGAGTAAGATTCCTTGGAATACTCTACGAAACCTTAAACAAACCCTATTTATGCATATTATATGCATATCGTGCTCCGAGATTAAAAACCGCCACGAATTGACTACTCTAAGTCGAAACTTGGTAAGAACGATGAATCCATCCATTTACAAGTAAGATTTTTGAATATTCTACGAAACCTTAAACAAACCATATTTCTTCATATTGTATGCATACCGGGCTCCAAGATCGAAACTGTAGGGAGTGGACTACTATAAGTCGAAGCTTGGTACGAACGACAGAATCCATCCATTTACAGTAAGATTTCTTGAAATATTCTACGAAACCTTAAACAACCCTATTTCTTTGTATTGTATGCATATCGAGGCTCGAGATCGAAACTCGTAGGGAGTGGACTATTATAAGTCAAAAACTTGGTAAGAACGACGAATCCATCTATTTACAGGTAAGATTCCTTCATAATATTCTACGAAGCCTTAAAAAAAACTTATTTCTTCGTATTGTATGCATACCAGGCTCCGAGATCGAAACCTGACCGGGAGTGGACTACTATAAATCAGAAACTTGGTAAGAACGACGAATCCATCCATTTACAGGTAAGATTCCTTCGGAATATTATACAAAACCTTAAACAACCCTATTTATTCGTATTGTACGCATACCAGGCTCCGAGATCGAAACCTGGCCGCGAGTTGACTACTCTAAGTCAGAAACTTGGTAAGAACGACAAATCCATCCATTTACGAGTAAGATTCCTTGGAATATTCTAAAAACCTTAAACAAACCCTATTTCTGCATATTGTATGCAAACCAGGCTCCGAGATCGAAACCTGGCCTCTAGTTGACTACTTTAAGTAAGAAACTTGGTAAGAATGACGAATTCATCCATTTACAGGTAAGATTCCTTCAGAATACTCTACAAAACCTTAAACAAACCCTATTTTTGCATACTGTATGTAAACCAGGCTCCGAGATCGAAACCTGGCCTCGAGTTGACTACTCTAAGTCAGAAACTTGTTTAGAGCAGCGAATCCATCCATTTACTGTGTAATATTCCTTGAATACTCTACGAAACCTTAAACAAACCCTATTTATGCATATTATATGCATATCGAGTGCTCCGAGATTAAAAACACAGCCACGAATTGACTACTCTAAGTCGAAACTTGGTAAGAACGATGAATCCATCCATTTACAAGTAAGATTTTTTGAATATTCTACGAAACCTTAAACAAAACCATATTTCTTCATATTGTATGCACGGGCTCCAAGATCGAAACCGACAAAGGGAGTGGACTACTATAAGTCGAAGCTCGGTAAGAACGACGAATCCATCCATTTACAGGTAAGATTCCTTCGAAATATTCTACGAAACCTTAAACAACCCTATTTCTTTGTATTGTATGCATACCAGGCTCTGAGATCGAAACCTGGCCGCGAGTTGACTACTCTAAGTCAGAAACTTGGTAAGAACGACAAATCCATCCATTTACGGGTAAGATTCCTTCGGAATATTCTACGAAACCTTAAACAAACCCTATTTCTGCATATTTTATGCAAACCAGACTCCGAGATCGAAACACGGCCTCGAGTTGACTACTCTAAGTCGAAACTTGGTAAGAACGACAAATCCATCCATTTACAAGTAAGATTCCTTCGGAATATTCTACGAAACCTTAAACAAACCTTATTTACGCATATTGTATGCATACCGAAGCTCCGAGATCAAAACCTTGCCGCGAGTGGACTACTCTAAGTCAGAAAGTTGTTAAGAACGATGAATCCATCATCTACAAGTAAGATTCCTCCGGAATATTTCCCGAAACCTTAAACAAACCCTATTCTTGCATATTTTATGCATACCTTGGCTCCGAGATCGAAACACGGCCGAGAACGGACTACTATATAAGTCCGGCAGGTTCGCAAAAATGATGAATCCAACCATTCACGGGTAAGATTCCATAGGAATATTCTATGAAACCTTAAACACACACAAATTCCTCAACTTCGAGAAATAAAATGCCTCAGAGATTGAAACCTCGGGTCGAGAGCGGACTACTATATAGGTCTAAAAGTTCGCAAAAATGATGAATCCAATCATTTCTTGGTAAGATTCCATGGGAATATTCTCAATAACTTCGAACTTAGGGTTCACGATTTTGGTCTGTAAAAGTTTTCGGATATTTCTACCCAATCTCAATAACCCTAAGTTAGTGATTTAACCCTTTTTTTTTTTTTTTTTTTTTTTTTTAAGTGAGAAATTTTTTGCGAAATAGGATAACAAAATATTTTTTGCATAAGTGAGAAATTTTTTGCAGAAGTAAGAAAAATTCCGTAGAAGTGAAAAAAATTTGTCGTATCCTTACGACGACTTTTCTAAAGAGTTGTGGAAGGGGGTGTAAAAAAACTTTCATCACAACCATCCATTTCCATATAAAGCCGCCCATTTTTTTTTTTTTCTATTTTCCATATTACCATCGTATATATTATTTCCTTTTCCATCTCAAACAGTTTTTTCCTTCACAGAGCTGCAACTTCATCTCCCCCTTCGTTGTCTTTACTGAAATCACCACCATCCCCCCTTCCGTCGTCTCCAACTCCAACAACTCTGTTAATTGCTATCGTCTTCAACTACATCGATCTCGGCTTCGTCATCTCAGGAGATTTCTTCACCAACTTCATCATCACCAACAAGTAATCTTACACAGAGTTGAAGACTTACCACCTCCATTGATTTCTCAAAGGTCTATTACCGGATCGACCGTGTCTTGAAGAAATGTGTTGACTTTGGAACTTATTGTTTTGAAATTTGAGTTATATGGTTTTGGAAGGCGGTTACATTTTTGAACTTAACACTCTTTGGTGAAGTTGTTGTGATTACCGAATGTGCCGATTTTTACAAGCAATAGGAGAGCGGTTTGAGAAGTACTTGGCTTATGCGATGCAATGCTTACGAGAGAAGAATGTATGTGATTGTTTACAAATAAAAATGTATTTGATTGTTTACTGAGATAAGGCATGTATGTGATTGTTTACGAGAGAAGGCTTAAATCTTTGTTTGCGGCTCGGTCAGTGAGCATTATTTTTAGCATTACATTTTGTTTTACAACTCTTATGAAGGGTTGTCATAAAGTTAGTTTATCAAAGAACCACAAACTTGACGGAACATGTGATAGTGTAGGTATGGTTAGCGGTGTAGACTTCCATACGGAGGTGAGGATCAAATCCCCCATCCTCATTTCTTCCAACGTTCTATATTTTTACTTCAACAACACTTATAAGTGTTGTTATACATTTTTATTAATAAAAAAGAAGCCAAAACTTGTGAATGGTACGGATGGTTGATGAGCTATACTTCCATGCGGTAGATTCATGTTCGAATCTCCTCTAACCTCATTTTTTCTAACATTCTATATGTTTACTTCAACAACACCTATAAGTGTTGTTATACTTTTTATTAAAAAAAAAAAAAAAATCGAGGAACTTGTGAACTGTAAGGATGGTTGATGAGCTAGACTTCCATGCCGTAGGTTCATGTTCGAATCTCCCCTCTAACACTATTTTTCATCATCATATTTTGGTGTTCTTCAACAACTCTTGTGAAAATTGTGATAGGCTTAGTCACTACCTTTATGGAACAGAGTTGTTATAGCTAAATGTCGTTACAACTCTTGTGCCTCTCAGAGTTGTCGTTTGTTTTCTTAACGCAACCTCTTGTTTCTAAAGGTTGGCAGTGATGATATACGACAACTCTTCCTTTGAAACCAGTTGTAAAACTTAGGACTTTCTACGATGTTTAGCGAAGAGTTGTAAATCTCCAGTTGTAGATGTATATTTTTCCCGTAGTGAAACCAAAACATACATGCCTTGTCTTGTCTCCGATTAGTTAAAATATCTACACATAAACTCTAAATCTAGGAATTAACCACCGAACCGGCTTTTGTTCTATATCCGGTCGACCAAAATGTATCTGGAGGTCAATATTTACCAATGTGAACCAAAATATGCCTTGTTCCGTCTCTAATTAATCAGAATATCTATAACAGAACTCCGAAGTATTCCTAGTTCCATGATTACTCATTCTCGGGGTTCATTGATTCTCGTTCTTATACATATTTTATGATTCGTGTTTCGGAGAAGGTTGATATCCGCTTAACATGGCTTCCCAACCCGTTACACCATTTACTGGTTAGACTCCATGGGATTATTCCCAGAAACCTTAAACACACCCCTTTTCATCAACTTTGATACTGAACCTCGCTTCGAGCTTGAAACCTGGCCGCGGGTGGTCTATAGTAAGTTGGAAAACTTCGTAAGGTAAGATTGCATCGGGATATTCCCTGAAACCTTAAACACACCCTTTTTCGTCAACTTCAATACTGAACCTGGCTCCGAGCACGAAACCGGGCCGAGGGTGGACTATAATAAGTCGGAAATTTCGTAAGAACGATGAATCCACTCATTATTGTAGACAATATTCGATTCTACAGATGTCTCTTTTCCTGAAAAATATTATTTCGTTGACCAATTATACTCGCCAATTATTTAGGAAGGGTTGAAATATCTACTGAAAAAACCCACAAAGTCTTGAAGTCAGTGACACAACATTCATTCCATTCCTCTGGCTCTCTGGTATTCCAACATAACCGTCCTTATAATTCATTGTAATTTCATAAATTTCTTCGAAAAGATATTTCAACCCAAATTCTAAACAGAAAATATATGAAAAGGATTTTCCCAAATAATTTTAAAAATAATAATTTTTTTTGAGGGAATTTTCCCTCTCATGCTAAAATGAAAAATAATTAGAATCCTTTGGAGGGAATCCTTCCCGCCCGTTCACAATGAAAAATTGGGATTGAATTATTTCAACCCAATTTCAGACTACCAAAAGAGATGATTTTATTTATCTCTTAATAAATCTGTACTTTATAAATAAAAAAAACGCAAAAAAGAAAAAAGAAAGAAAACCTTATCTACAACTTTCTTTCTCTTCTCAAAAAACTTTTTCTTCAGTCCTCTCTCTCTTCTACCTCTCCTCACCGTTTTCTTTCAGAAACCTCCCCTGCTTCAGAAAAAAGAAGTAGCTCTCCCCTCTCAAAAACCCTTTCTCTTGGTGAGTTCGAGACGAATCAGATCAATCCTTAGTTAGTTTGTTGAAACCCTTTATCTTATGTGTTAATTTCACTTTTATTAGTTTGATTTTAGGCTTTAATTTTGATTTTCGAGTTTGATTTTAGGGTTTTATTCTTACCTGTTCATTTCTCTCTGGATCATTCAATCTTTTTTTTTTGTCTGATTTTCGAGTTTGATTTTGTCTGTCTCCGTTCGATTTAGATACATGGTCTTTTTTTTTTTTGGATTTCATGAAGAAAAAATTAGGGCTTTTGTTGGATCTGCAATTGCATGTGTATTTAAGATCATTTTCTGGTCCAATTTCAATTATGATGGTCAATCCTGAGTTGAAAAATGAGGATTTTAATTGTTTTTTTTTTTTGGAAAGAAAAAATTAGGGCTTTTGCTGAAGTGCAATTGCATGTGTATTTGAGATCAATCTCTGGTCCGATTTCAACTGTGATGGTCAATCCTGAGTCGAAAAACGAGGATTTCAATTTTTTTTCCTTTGATTTCATAGTGTTACCAATTTTAGGTTTGATTTTTATTATGGTTATGAATATGTCTGTGTTAAAGCTTATTAAAAACAATCAGAAAGGGTGAATAAGATTTCACCTTTACTTTGGTTATGGGCTCAAGGACATTATCTGAACTCATCCATTCAGTTCTTGATGTTGTCCGGAAAGAAGCTGAGAATTGTGACCGTCTTCAAGGTGCAAATTACATTTTATAGGGCTCAATTTCAACTTCTCAATTGTAAATCAGAGATTTTTTTTTACATTTTTGGTGACTTTTTGTAGGTTTGTGGGGCTATGGCTAATAACAATTGTTTATACTGTTAATTTAATTTTATTTTGAAATTGTAGGTTTTCACTCAGTGGTGAAGGAACTGGTTCTGGGATGGGTACTTTATTGATCTCCAAGATTACAGAAGAGTTTCCGACCGAATGGTGCTCACATTCTACGTATTTCCTTCGCCAAAAGTTTCAACAGAGCAGGAGCGAATGAGATCTTTGAGTGATGTAAGCATCTGTTTTTTTTAAAGCTTTTATTTTTAATGTTGATTTTTCTTATTAATTTTAGCTGTGTTGCATTCGATGCTAAAATTTAGCGGTGTTACAATTAGCAGTCAGTTTACTCAAATTGAAGGGCGTGTTCTTATGGCTCCCAAGGTATTATTAATTGTTAGGGAACTCTACTTTCGTATTCTCTATTGTTAATGTTCTTTTTAGGAATTTACTTGGAAGCTGATAATGCGAGGCTATGCTAATTTATCTTCATGTGTTGTTTTGTTGTATCAGTTGGAGGAGGGAAATGGTGAAGATTTCTGTCCACGTAATGGGAGATGGAATTTTAATAACAAGGTGCTGAATGATCTTGACACGGCTATTCTGGCGAAGTTCCTGCATGCTATTATGCTTAACAAGTTGTAATTTGTGTTCAGAAAATAGTTGAACCAACCAAGATTGGCCGCTGGGCTGTTGTCTGTTTCTCAGCTAGATGTAATATCCCTAGTCTTCTTCAAAACTTAACCAGATGTGGTCAGCAAAAAGGAATTGTAAGTGTCATTTTTCTTCCTTGCCACAACTTATATTTAGGTGCAAATTGTTTTCCTCTTATGTGCTACCTTCTCTCTTGTAGGCCATAGATGAGCCATCTTCGAAGAGAGTCCCCATCAAAGACGCAGCCCAGCTAATGTCCGTGTGGATAAATATGTTTTTTCTCAAATGAAAGCAAAGCTTCCTGAGGACCCTCAATTTCTTCTCTGTATTCTAGCATAGAGGAAAAATTCAGATGTCTACGGTTAGCATTTTTTTTGTTTTCTTATCTATTTCTCCCTCTCCTAATCATGTGCCTAGCATTTTACTCATCATGGTTGATATTGTAGGACCATGAAAGGGAAAATGCTCAACATAGTTTGGAGTCGTCACCCAGTGTATTGCACCGGCAAAAGTGAACGACCAGTATGTTACAAATGTGTTGTTAAAGATCAATGCCAAAGTAACTATTAAGCTTTCTTGCATTTAACCTTTTCTTCGTGGCATTGTTTCTGCAGTTTGTCTCATTATACGATATTTGGTCATTTTTTGGACCATGCTTATTAGGTGGTTAGCTCAAGGGAATGGCCTTTGATCTCCAAATACAGAGCCCCAGTGAGGACCCAGTCTCTGAAAGTTGAAATGATTGATTCTTTGTTCAAGAAAGTGTCAGATACAGAGGATGAAGGCATTGTTAGGTTTGTTGTTTACAAAAAAGTAAACTAGTTGTTTCAAGTGCAGAACTTTGAATCTACTATACAATATATTTTTCAGTGGCGTCTCAAATCAGTTTATATATATATATATGCTTTGCTAGAATTAATTTTATTTCTTACTTACCGGCTGTATGTTCCATCCTTTTTGTTGATAATTATTTTTTTGGCTAAATTATTTTCCTATTTTATTTCAATACCAGTGAGTTGCTTCTGGATTTTTATACGAGTTCGCGTAAACAGAAGCTTGACCAAAGGGAGTTCCTATCTTTTTTAGAGGTCATATTGTGTCATTTGCCTTTTCGAGCCTCGAAGGTTATCACTGTCTCAAACTTGGGGGACTGCGGGGCTGTTCTGTGTAGAGGTGGTGTTGCTGATGCTCTCACGAGGGAGCACAAAGCTCGGAAAAAAGATGAGTGGAACAGAAAATAAATTCACCCATGATTAAAAGCAGTTTCTCCCACAAGCCCTCTTTCCTTTTTCTTGAATCTTTCTCTAAATTCACTTTGCTTAGATTTTGTGTGAGTTTCTGTTGTGTATAATTAGGTTGTGGCAATTTTGCTTATTTAAAAGCATAAAACCCTTGCATTAGGTTGCTCTAAACTGATGCTAACTGTATTCAGTCAAAAGAATAAATTATATGGTTAGGAGTTTTGAACCCCTAAATGTGTTATCTACTTATATATATGTTTGTCGTGTTAATTCCTTGTGAAAAAGTATTTTAATGGGTCTTTAGTTGAGTAGTGCTTATTATATTTGACCTATATTATTTATCGTATCTATTGCAGTTAGCTTCAGAATGTGAATTGTTGAGGGAAAGAATCTCGCAGATCAATACAGAAGCCACAACTAAGAAGCTAAGTAAACTGAGACAAAAGAACTTCTGAAGAACTCTATGACCCTCTAAAGTACAATAGTTTCAGGGGATCATTTGAGCGGCCAGTTCTGAAACGTTCACAAGGTCTAGATGCAGGTGCAAGGTTAACTTGTTGAATGCTTGATGACTAGGTTTTCTTTGTAATATAATTATACAAATTTGTTCTATCCTAACTATTTGATAATTCTCAGGCGAGGGGATTGAAGAAGCATTTGAAGAGGCTTAATGCCCCAAAATGGATGCTCGATAAACTTGGAGGCGCATTTGTAAGTAGACGACTTATTTTTTAAAGTTATGTAGGGATGGAAAGGATGATATGCTTGCTCGTTATGCAAAATTTTATGTTGTGTAGGCTCCCAAACCATCTCCAGGATTCAGATCTTTACAAATATAGGGAATGTCTTCCCTTTATTCTTTTTCCTGCGAAACAGATTGAAGTAGGCCCTTGCATACTGTGAGGTTACTGCAATTTTTTTGCAAAGGCACGTTCTTGTTGATTGGAAAGTGCGAACATACAAGACTTATCCATCTGTATTCATGGGTACGTGTATATAATATACTCCTTTATTTAGTCTGCTTTTCTTTTTAGTGTCAATTTTTTTAACATGTTTCCATAGGGAAATGCTATTTATGAATTGAATGATGTCACTGAATGGACATTTGAATATACCGGAACTAGTGATTCTTTTGAATCAAGACATTTGAGGATACTGGAATGTCTGCCGCTTACCATGATCTTTCGCGAGTAATTTGTCTTAGTATTTTTTAGCTTGTATGTGAAACCATGATATAGCTTATTTTGTTTACATATTAGAGGTTGTATTGATTCCCAAGACAAACAAGAACTTCCGTCTCTTGTATGACACCAAGGGTCGCTTCCGTCTCCACTCAGTCAAAGATGAAAAAGCTAAGGTTAGTCTTTTTACCCCATTTTTTATGTCGTTCTTATTTGTATAGGTGTAGTAGCAGTGTGATATAGACAATGACTGGTTTTTATGTAGTAAGATTTTGATTGTTAGCCCAGTAATTCATCCTCTTACAGCTCTTAAATGGCTGGTTTGAGTGTGTTCGGAAAACATGAGGTTTTAGTTTTTATAGACTCCTGACAGTTAATTTGCTGTTAAAAGAAATAGTTTACTTCAATCTTATATAAATGAAACTTGATAGTCCATTGACGTTGCCATCTTTGTATTGATAGGGATGAGGGTACAAGGTTGTCAATATGTAGTTTCTCCTGCCTGCACAAATAGTTACGATAGGGCCAACTGTAGTTCCCCTTCCTAATTAGTTGATAGTTAAACTTATATAGTTAGAACGAAGTAGCGAGGATAAAGTTCATGAAATAGTTGATAATAATTGAGCTTCACAAATCTATTGATCTTTTAATAGTAATTGTCTCACATTTCTAATTGCTTATTGATTCTATCTTTTTTGAATTTTGTTAGGAGTTATAATTAATTGCTGATTGTAATTCATAAGTCAAAGGGTACTGCATTATTATTGCTCAAGAGTTCTCAGTTTAGTACAATCAAAGATCAACAAGGACAAGTTTCATGCCTTACTAGAGGAGGAAGCCCTGGTTCAAGCTGAAACTGTCAATTGGCAGCTGTGGAAGGTGCATTCTATACGAAGTGTCCGGAAGGTCAACTACCTGAATGCTTATGGTTAAGATTTTCTTTTAACTCATTGTACCCATATGGTCTAATTGTACTGATTCAATGATTGAAAATTATTGATAAAAAGTTCTGAATTTCTGAAGTATTTATCTTAACACCCTAAAGACAATAGATGATATCCTTTAATTGTCAGTGTGGGGAGAGCTTTTAACCCACTCAGAACTAACATTGAACTACCTGAAAAACAATGGTGAGAAACCTTGACCAACACCAAATGTGGTGTCCAAACCCTTGGACCAACTGAAAAACAGAGGTCAGAAACCTTGGAAAACCAAAAAGAAGGTGGCCTAACCCTTGTACCAACCCAAAAATCAGTGGATGAAATTCTTATCCGACGAACCCAATGGAAGCTTAAGCTCTTGAGCAACTAAAATTTAGTTGGAGGAGGCTCTCTTCCCTCGATACATCTAGCGGCTACAGATCTTCGCCAACATCCAAACAACTAAAATTCAGTAAGTTAAATCCTTGAGCAACAGACAACATTTTTAGTTGGCCACCTCCACCAACAATGTGTAAGTCTTCAGCCTCCAATATTTTTGTGGGTTAAGCATTTTAGTAGGTGCTCTACCAGCGAAAGTCAGTAGTTACCAAAATATTGTTCCGACTAAAACTTGAGTCGCTTAGTTGTAGTGGAAAGACATGTATTCCAGCAACACGGTTGGTACAAGTCTTTAGCAAATAAGTCTTGACCTCGGGCTTAATCACATTTGCAATGTTGATTGCTAGAGAGCTCCAACCTCCAAAACCGGCCCTGTACCAGCTGAATCCGGGTAGTCGCTAAAGTCCAATTTTCTTGTAGTGATCAATTACTTACGGATGAAGGTGAACCTGAAGATATTAAAGAAGCACTAGCGTCTGATGATTCAGGCAAGTGGCAACTTTCTATGGAAAATTATAGGTGTCTAAAACACCTAATTTTATATCTAGTATTTATGCTTTCTTTGCTATTGTCGTGTAAATTATGTATCTTATGTTTTATTTTGAGTTTATTAGGTGTTTTGGAATCATTGGAGCTAAAGGAAGCGAAACTCGTTAAAGTCATGGATTTCTTCTCATCATGTTGAAGAGAACGAAAATATGAAGCCACTGGCGTAAGAATGATGTCACCACGACGTCATACGAGGAAGTTATGAGGGAAAGCATTGATGAAGCTTGTCAGTTCCCTAGAACTGACTGGACAAGAAAAGTTATGCAGGAACTATACTGTCAGTCTTCCAAAACTGACAGGCCAAATGAGATCTGGGTAGCCCTTATCCAAAGCAATGGGGTGTCTTTATCAATATTTACTCCTACACAAAACCCAAATTACAGAGAAGATTTATTTCCTCTTATCATTAGTTTTCTTTTACTCCAACTGAAATTCAGAGAAGAGAGAAATATGGCTAGCGACTCCATTAAGAGAGTGGAATTGAGAAAATGAAGAAATTAATTGATGGAATTGGGTCTTTTTGTGCGAATGGATAGGAATCGATTCATAAAGCTTCAGAAAATGGTGGAGATTCAGTTAGGGTTTTGGTTCTAATCTGGAATGAAGAACTGGTGATCTATTGACGTGAATTCGAGAGCTAAGAGGAAGAATATAAGAGATGGGTTTCAGAATTTGAAGATGAAAATCAATTAGAGAAGATGAGATATGGGGTCTGTGGTAATTGAGTACTAGATTTCATGGAGAAGATTGAGATGCTGATGATGTTAGGGTTTGATGTTGTCTGAAGAAGAAAGAAACACAGAAGAGATAGAGTTCTGAGTCTTCATTTGATGCTAAGGAGAAGCTGTGTCGCTTCATCCATGAAGCCGAGATTGAATTGGTGGTGTTAACTGTTGCCATCATTTGAGAACAAGAACAAGGTTTAGAGATTGAGGTTGATATGAGACAGAGAAGGAACAAGAAGGGTATGTTCAAGAAATTGGACATGAAGAATTAGTTGCTGCCATCCACTGAGGTTTGAGCCAAGAGTTGGAGATGGAGCTAGATGGAAGAGTTAAACAGGGTTTTGAGGAGACTTTGTCGGGCAGAGTTATTGTCTTTTTGCAAGGTTAAATTGAGACTGCAGAATGAAGAGATGGAGCAGGTGATCTGTGATGGTTGTAGCTGTTATTGAAGCACAAGGATGATGAGAATGTGCAATGGCTCAAGGTGATGGGTTCTTGAGAAATGGAACTGTTGCCATTGCTCAGGTGAAACAATGGATGCTCAGATGGTCAGGTTATGATGCCAAATGGTGATGCTGCCGCAATGGACTGTAAAGTTGCAGTAATGGTGACAGATACAAGTGAATGAGGTTGTAGTTACTGCCATTAAAATGGATTATGCAATAGCTGCAGTTTCAGCTGGTATTGCAGGTTGGTTTCAATGCATTGCAAGTGCTGAGATGGAATCAAAGCAGTATGCAACTGGTATTGAAATCATAGAGGATATGCTGCTGCGGATCAGGAGGATGCGCTGCTACTAGTGCAGTGATAAATACATGGCAATGGCTTGGTTCAGGTAAGGGCAGAAATGGCTAGGTCAGAAGCAGATGGAATTAAGTTTGTTGAGGTTTGTGTGCAGATGAAGATGGAATTATGTGATGTTGGATAGTGAAGAAAGTAATTAATGGTTCACTTGATCGATTTCTTGGCAGTCAGAAGAGTGTAGCTCATTTGGGACTGTAATGCAGTATGGCTGGAGTGAGTTGAAGAATTGAATAAGCTGCAATGAAGTGAAGTAGTTGAAGCTTAAATGTGCCAGGGAGATTGCAGGTGGTAATTGGTGGTTTTGGTATGAAGCTACAGAACAGCTATCAGTATGGACTGCAATGGATTGGCAGTTGCAAGTGTAGCAGCTGGGAATGATGCAGCTGGAACTGATACTGCGGCCAAGGGATTGAATGAGTGGTTGTTGCTGTGAAAGGTACAGGGCACTAAAAATGTTGCTGCCAAGATTGAATCAAATTAGGAGATTGCAGGTCTCAAGTGCCAGAGGTAAATTTACTAAGTGGAGTATACAGATTGTGGAAGTGATGGTGGTGGTATGAGGCAGAGCTGAAGGGTGTTGCAAGAGATGTAGTTGCAGTCAAGCTACAAAATGCATTATTTTTACTAGTGGGAGTTGTGGTTGTGCAGGGCCATCATGACTGGCAGTGAAGCAGTGAAGCACAATGATGGTGCAACAAAACTTAAGGCCTGTGCAAGATGGCATTGGCCTAGCTGAGTTAGCCTCTGACTCAGGCATTATTTATCTGACTAGCAGCTGACTCATCCTATGACAGAGTTGACCAGATGACTCGGTTGTGACTCAGTTGGCTGGTCTTGCTTTGACCTGTTTGACCGGTCACCTGAAACTGATTTCCGACTGCTTTCCCGATCAAATTCCGGCGATGACGTCAGCAATTCCGTCGAACAATTTTGGACAAAGATTTTCACACGGGTATTTTCCACACATGGGCTTGGGGGACTAATTGGATATGGGTTTTGAGAAGACCTAATATTGGAAAGAGTATCCTTTTGGAATGGGAGAAGCATATAAATAGAAAAGTCTTTCTTTAAACCTAGATATCTCCATTAGGGAGGCTTCTACTTGTTTTCCAGGGTTTCACATGATATATTCTTCTAAACTCTTTATGATGATTTCCAAAAACCCAAGTAGTTGATTTGTTTTCATTGTTTAAAGATGTAGTTGGATTTTGCAACCAAGTTATGATTTTTATGAATTAGTTTTCTCTCAATATTATTGTTTGATTTCTACGGGTTATAATAATTGCATGATTGATGTATTACAATATGATTGAATGTTTGTTTAGTTAAGTCTAGAATTAATTGAACTCACATCCATATTTATAGCTAATTTAGGGTTCATCATTGAGCGATAATCTTGAATACGAGTAGCATGATATGATTATGGTTTGTAGTGATACATCCTTGTAGTCATATGTAGAAATTGACCTTTGTTCGAATTGTGTTCGCAATGTATTACAATTGCATTGATTAGCCTATTTCTGAAACTTAATGCTCCTAGGAATTGAACTTAATTAGCGCAAGGCGTTAGGTTATTCTTTAGGTAGAATTCACATACGTAGCTCTAATGTGTGTGTTGATGACTTAGGAAATTTATGGAGTATTCTTGCAATAAGGGCTTTTCACATCCTAGGGCATTCTTGCAATAAGGAAATTTATGGAGTATTCTTGCAATTTAGGTTATTCTAGGGCTTTTGATGATAGCCAGATTAAATACGAATTATAATGATCATACATTCAAAACTTGTTTACAATTGAAGATGAAACCTTTATCCAATATTTTCACATCCTTGATTTGCGTGTTTGCTTTTTACTGTTTTGCCTTAATTTTATTTTAGTTTATAAAAATCAGAAAACCCTCTTTGTTTATATAGGAAACCGAAAGATATTCACAACCTAAGTCCTCTCTGTGGGAACGATCCTTTCTTACCCTTGCTATATTTTATATTTTGAGTAGTGAGAAAGTAATATTATTTTTGACACATACGACAACGATCATAAAATGAGATGAATTCACTTGAGGAGAATGGCACTTGGGTGTTAGTAAAATTACCAAGAGGTAAAAAGGCGTTGCATAACAAGTGGGTTTATCGGATGAAGTCTGAAGCAAATGGAGAAATTCGCTACAAGGCGAGGTTGGTTGTGAAAGGTTTCCTGCAAAAACCTGGTGTTGATTACAACGAGATATTTTCTCCAGTTGTGAAGATAACTACTATCAAAGTAGTGTTAAGTCTAGTGGCTTCTGAAGATCTCTACCTTGAACAGTTGGATGTAAAAATAGCTTTTCTTCATGGTGACCTAGATGAGTAAATTTACATGAAGCAGCCAGAAGGATTCATAGTAAAAGGCAAGGAAGAGATGGTGTGAAAGATAATGAAGAGTTTGTATGGTTTAAAACAAGCCCCGAGACAGTGGTATAAGAAGTTTGATAACTTCATGCATAGAAGTGGTTACTCACGGTGTAATGCAGATCATTGTTATTACTTTAAAAGGAATGGTTCTGACTACATAATATTATTATTGTATGTGGATGATATGTTGGTTGCCGGAACATCTCTACAAGAAGTTGAGAATTTGAAGAAACAATTAGCAAGTGAGTTTGCTATGAAAAATCTTGGTGAAGCAAAACAGATTCTTGGTATGAGAATCATAAGGGACAAATCTAAGGCAACTTTTATGCTTAGTCAGGTTGAATATATTGAACGAGTGTTGAAAAGGTTCAATATGGAGAATGCTAAACCAGTTAGTTCTCCACTTGGAAGTCAGATTCGTCTTTCAAGTATGCAGTGTGCGAAGACAGATGAAGAAAAGGAGTACATGACTAACATACCTTATTCTTCAGCTATTGGGAGTCTAATGTATGCTATGGTGTGCACGAGACCGGATATTGCACATGCAGTGGGAGTAGTGAGTAGATATGCAAGCAACCCTGGAAAACAACATTGGGAAGCTGTTAAGTGGATTCTAAGGTATTTGAGAGGTAACTCAAACGTACCATTTTGTTATGGAAGAGGTGGTTCTATCTTGAGGGGTTATGTGGATGCAGACTTCGCAGGTGATGTAGATAAAAGGCGAAGTACGACCGATTATGTTTATACTACGGAAGCGGTGACGGAAGCGAGCAAGGAGATAATTTGGTTACAGGGATTATTAGCTGAGTTGGGAAAGGAACAAGGAGATAGTGTTATGTTAGAGACAGTCAAAGTGCTATACATTTAGCCAAGAATTCATCCTATCATGCTAGGACGAAGCATATAGATATCCGTTATCATTTCATTCGGGATCTCTTAGAAGAAGGAGAGTTGAAGCTCAAGAAGATTCTTGGTTCGAAGAATCCGGCGGATATGTTTACCAAGGGAGTTACATCAGACAAGCTAAATCTCTGCAAGGCTTTAGTTGGTCTCTCAAAATGAGGATCTAGGGGGGGAGCGGCACTGACATGAAGATGTTTTAGCACCGTCAAATCCAAAGGTGAAGAAAATGAGAATTGAAGACAATCAATGAGTCTTCCAAGTGGGAGATTGTTAGTTAATTGAAGACTAATTATTTCCTAAGTTAGTCGTGAATGTTTTGGGAAAGGGTTTTCCTAAAACGGCTAGAATTCTTGGTGGCAAAGTTTGTAACCTATATAAATAGGTAATTAGGCCTTGTAGAATGTGCATTGTGTAGAAAACGATTAAGAGATCGGTGAGAGATTTTAGGGCTAAAGCTAGGTTTCGTTGTGAGAGCATATTGGTTAGGAACAAGAGACAAGATTATCGTCTCGGGTGATTATTGCGGTGTAACCAAGGGTTTGCTGGGATTCACACGACGTTGTAATCGTTTTTCTTCATAGTGGATTTGAGTCGGTGCGGCTCAAGTGGACGTAGACAATATATACACATTGTATGTATTGGCCGAACCACTATGAATCTTGTGTCTTGTGAGTTGATTTATCTTTCTCGTATTTTCATAGTTGCTTATGCTTGGTTTACTTATTATTCATCATAATATCTCAAGATTCGTTATTCCGCGGTTGTCAGTGATTCCCTTAGAAAATCCTGACTGATGAGGTGATAATTCAAATTGGTTTTAAATTTGATAGTTCCAGAATCCTCAAGGACGTAAAATTGTTTTCACAACTGTATTGAAAACGATGGGGGTTCTGGCTTATTGATATGGTGACGAAAATTTGATTTCACAACACTGGTGGCCATATTATCTTTTTTTCATTAGGCGGTAGCCACTAGCCACATTGGCATTTATCTATAATGCGTGTAACTGAATGTTGAAACTTATGATTGATTATAATTGTTAAAGGGAGGCAAAAAGAATCATTGGATATATCGAGGACGAAAAGAAGTTCACTAAAAAGAACATCTTTACCAGGAAAGCTAAATTCAATTCCATTACTTGTTGAAGTTCTAAATATATTTAGACTAAATATATTTGTCTAAATATATTTGTTTTCTCTTCTTAGTCTTATTCTTCAAGTTCTAATGATTTCTCTATTTTTCCTTCCTCCACAGCAGCAGTAAAGTTGAGTGAAACCAAGCTTTCAAAATAACTGAATGCTTCTCCCATGTTGAAACCACTGATAGATAGTTTTCTAGCAGTTCCATACGTCGGGTCGTATAAAATCACCCTATTCTTCTTTAGGAAATCCTTGAACAGAATCTTACCATTCCAAAAAGACACTATAAGCGTCTTACAAAGTCGGAACTCACACATTATGCCCTCATATGAAATGGTATAAAATTTAGTCCAGGATTCTGGAACACCATAGTCCTGCATTACCCATACTTCTATATTCTCTCCAGTATAAGCAAGCACACACAGGTACCCTTCTGACACTCCCATATTCATAAAACTGTAATCATTAGTCATTGGTAGTAGCAATTCTTTAAATCCCATTTCCCTGAAATCTAATGAGACTATCATTGTGGTGGAAACTTTACCTATTTCCCCGAGCCAGTGAAGAGCTCCATTAAAAAATACCCCATACTCTTGAAAATAACGTCCAAACCCATACGGGATGCTTTGAAAGCTTTTCCATGAGTTCGATTTTAATGAATAGACTTGAATCAGATTACTCTCCTTATTTTCGTTTCCTGTAATCTTTACCAACTTGTAATCCTCCGTCGTGTGATCATAGCCAAAACCAAAATCTTTTCTATCATAATAATCATATGTACCTTCTAGTTCGGGTATTGCCTTGTATCCCATTGTGGCCGGGTTCCACAGTATAAAGAAGTGCATCAAATGATTCCTGCCATATACCAAGCCATTACATGAACCCATCCCTTCATAATATTGTAAAGATTCGTCTGGGAAATCCTTTTGAACAAGGACAACACCAGATTCATCCCTGGATGTTATTGAATCATAACTTATGGTATACACTTCAGTCACGTCATGAACCATCAGACTGTGGTTGCTTCTCTTAGTACTAAGACTAATATGTGTGTTAACAAAATCAGAAGCAGAAATTATGGAAAGCCAAATCTTACAAACACACTTACATGTAAGCAACGATGTCACCGGTAATCTTAAAAGGATGTCACAGTAGATCTCTTCTGGAAGACTTGACATTGTTTTCTCGCCTTCTTCTCCTGTTTCGAATTCTTTCGCAGAGTAGAGATAAAAAAATTAGGTTTTTCTTGTCCTAAGATATAAAGTATCGGAACGTGCTAGGCAAGACATTGCTGTACATATATAGCCAGCTAGTTATCGGAAATATGTAGATATACACCTTGACCGTTGACTATGACCCATCGTAAATATGTGTAGTTAGAAATACATCCTTCACCGTTGACTATGACCAGTTAGCTGAATAGATTTTTTTCTTTCTTTTGAGCTGAATAGAGAAGTTGGCAATACTAGAGGGTAGAGGTGTAAAACGTGCCGGCCCGACACAGCCCGGCACACGAAGTCGCGTGCTTCACGTGCCATGTGCCGTGCTGTGCCAACGATTTAAACGTGTTGTGTCGTGCTGTGCTTTACTAGTCAAAAGCTAGGCACAACAAAGCCCACGGGCACAACACACGAATAAACGTGCCGTGCTGTGCCGTGCTGGCACACGTTCTATAAACAATTTGAAATCAACTTAATGTATACATTAAGTCGGATATTATCACAAGAATTTAATTAGACAACATATCATTTGAAATTATTTCAAGTAAAATTAACAAGTTTATTGAATAAAATAGCCCATCAAATATAAAATTGGATTATTGTCATGTAAATTAAAGTTCTAGTTAAATATAGGTGACGACATTATACCAACGATATTGAAATATATTTTCCAAATATTAAGGTATTATATGTGTTGTTATAAATAAGCCAACATAAAATGTTAAAAACTAGCTAGAATAGTGACTATTTTGTGAAATATACAAAAAATATGATGTATTATGCCTTGTTATATGGTGTACTAGGGCTTAACCCGTGCCGTAACGGCACGGGATGGTGTTTCAGGCCTTAATAATCTGGATGAAAATGACTGCCCGTAAAGAGTGGAATATTATTCTCACTGCTGTACCACCAACATCACACAACCGTTGACCGACTGAAAGAAATGGTAATTTTCTAGTCGATGTTCCTTACAACCTCACCACCCTTCAACAGGTGGCTAAGCATAACAAAGACATTGTCTCCTTTCCACACGGATAACAGACATGAGACAACGAACATCACTATATATGTATTGTGTGAAGCAACACAGCAAGCCATCAAGTACGTATTTGCTGCATAATTTATGCTGTAACGACACATAATTTATCTGAATACTGTCAAAACTCTCTTCCATAGCTACAGGTTGTCAACACAGCTAGCAGCACAATTCCGAAAAGGGCTGCTCGAAGAAATATAAATTTGCATCTAAATGAAGTTTTTGAACAAAAACAAAAACAAACTGAAAGCTCATTAATTAGGAAAAAAAATGCAGTACAAACGCCTTTTTGGCATTTAAACGTTATTGTTAGATTACTCACACGCACAAAACAAAAAAGCTGCACTGATTATTCTTTTGTTGATTTTCATTTAGCGTTCTTAACGGCGGCTACCAGTATAAAAAATTGAACCATTGACAGAACCTATTCGACCCATGTCCCAGTCGGACTTATGATATGCGCAATAACCTTGAACCATTGGCAGAACCTAATCTTCCCATATGACAGGCTTCAACCTTGAAAGGGTTCACTTCTTTGAGTTCATGGCCATTCCAACCTTGTTGTTCAAATTTGCTTTGTAAATTTCTTTAGATTTCAAAACTCTTTTCCAGATTCCTTTGCGTTGGGTTCCTGTATATAGCAGAATATATAGAGGTCAACAAAACAACACCTTTGCAGAATATATAGAGGGTATGTGGTATCAAAAAAACATCTTTCTATGTAGTATATACTCGCTATAGTGTAACTTCTCATCGCGGTATGGCCATCTTTCTCCCTAAACTGAATATATTCTTGTGTTTAAATATGTACACAAAATAAGAATGATGCTTACAACATTTCACCAATCCATATAAATAACCAAGTTGAGGATATATGGAAAATTAGAGCACACCTTCTCTTTCATCTCTGCTCCCATGTAACCTAAAAGAAGGATATACAGGATCACTATCAGAGCAAATATATCTTGACAACTCCAACGTAAAGAAAAGAACTAAATACATAAAAACATATTTTTGAGCCTACTGTAAAATTAAGCATTTTTCAACAAATCTCCAATATACTTCTTGAACTGCACAAATTTGCGGATATTCAAACATGAACATGTAGATCAATGGATGAGATACTCACAATTCTCAAACAAAGCAAAGAGTTAACAGTTAATAAAAGGCAGATGAGATATTAATGTCAAAGAGTTAAACATGATCGAGAACCAAAAAAAATTTAGAAAACAATAAGGATGGGAAATGATCAATTAAAACATAACCCTTTAGGCTGATAATGGAATATGATGAATGGTAAATCACAATTTTATATGAGAATTGGGTGCCCAACCTGAGCTTGGTTAGGCCAATGAACGCACTTGAATTTGCTACCAATCTGAACCCTATTGTTGAATCTCAAAAGAAAATTTTACTGTAAAACTTACCAATGACAATGAGTAAGTATTTTTCTAGCAAAAGCCAAAAATTGGTTTATAACATCTAAACTTATACTACTAAAAACGCAGCAATAGAAGTACACTCATTAGAGTGCAATAACCCTTGGCAGCAAACTACTTTACTTCGAAACTCCATTTCGTGTCATACTTATAAGAAGATCTAGAAATGCAACTCCTGGAGTTAGTGAACCTAATTCTCCCATACATTGAGACTTTAAGCGTATTTACATTATGACAGGCACAATGCTCATCAAAATTGCATTGGTAACAGAAAATGCAGCCAAATGGGGCTCAGAATGCACTCAAGCCTCCTCAACGAAGGAAGGTTCAAAATAATCAACAGCAGAACCCACAAACAAAGTTAAGCACATACAAAATAAAAGATAACGTTTAGTTTGAAAACACTGAATGAATCTAACATTTAGATCCCATTCGAGTCTTACGACGATATTTTTGGATCCTAAAAAGATCTGATAAGGGTGTTCGAATTCAACTTTTTTAAAGAAAGATACCATTACTTGGGGATCAATTGACACATTGTCACCAATAGTTGAGCGGTGCGAGGATTGAAGTCCGGCAATTGACCAAGTGAAGTTTCAGCTAAAATGATTTTCCTATCGTTATTTCATCAAAGCATCAAACATACAAAATCCAATCATTTTATTCAAACAACTTGAATTCAAAAGTAAGACAATACAAAGGGGGAATAATTACCTCATTAGGATCCAGATGGTGAGTGTAGCATCAGAATTACCTCCTCCTTGATTTATTGGAAATATGAAAAAATTGAATTATACGGGATAAATATTGTTCCCAAGTCAGCTGCAGAACTTGTAATATCATTTAGGCGACTGTATTTTGAAATCTCTCCAACATCTAATTCCTAGAAAAGGAATCAAATCTAAAGCAGCACTTGGAGATTAATGTGATTGTTACAGTTAGCTGATGCAGATCGATAATAAGACGAATTTATTTCGAAATTAAAATATCAAAATGCCAAAAACCCTAGAACGTTAGAAAACTTACCAGAAAACATGAAGTCTTGAACACAGTTGATTAAAATGGATTGGCTACCGATTCAAATGAGTTTAGAAATGAAAACCATGCTTCTTACTGATTCCAATATTTACTTTTGATTACTCTCTTGCTCAACCTTGCAGACTTAAGATTTGGGTTTGGAAGAAACAGACGAATGAACTTAAGATATTGGAAAGGTCAAATGTCACAGTAATAATCGATCGTTTCAGATATGAGAAACTGAATGGGAATGAAAGAAAAACGATGAATATTCTGTTATCTTCGCAGCGGCGATACGTTTTGGATCTGAGATAGTGATAGAGAACGATGGGGTATACGGTGGGGCGCATCCAGGATTTTTTATCGGGCAAGGGGTGTGGTCTGCACAACCACGACCGTAGATTTATCTTTGCCCAGAATAAATCCTGGCCACCACTCAGAAACAAACTGTGCTTTATATTGTTGATTTACTATACAAATACATATTTATTAGATCAATTAAGAGGACATTTAATGATGAAAATTTAATAAATTATTCATTATGAGAGATTAATGAGACACTAATTAATAAAATTATTTCAATTGAACTTTTTTACCTATCTATCTCCCTTCCCAACTTTATTTCTGACTTTTGTTTGCTCCAAAGTAAGGAATTAGAGTTTTCAAACCCACTCATCCTACCGAGTGTGAGCGAGAGAATCAATTGTTCAGTTATAGGAAGGTAGGTTTGTTATTTTAAGTTGATCAAATTTTTCAATTTTGATTTAGAATTTTGAGATGGGAATAAGAGAATATGTAATGAATTTTTCTCAATTAAAGTGTGTATTCATGGGATCGACCGCAACCGTGAATTTACCAATTGGGAGGAAAAATCAAGACTGGACTTTATCTTTCCTAACTTAGCGAAGCTTTATTTTATAATACAGTACAAAGAAATAGGCAGAAAAATATACTCCCTCTATTTTTGGAAAAGAGATACTTTCACTTTTTCATTTTAGCCTAAAAATAGGCCAAATTGGAAAAGTGAAAGTATCTCTTTTTCAGAAACGGAGGGAGTACATAGCTAGGGTACAACACTTACCATAACGACACATCTCTATAATAAGTAATTTTTTGTGTATTGATTTTGACTTGTGCCCGTTTGTTTGTAGTAATTATATAACGTGACATTTTGTGGTTTACTTTATCTTTTTTGATCTTTCATGTATTTTAACCAAGTTTATGTTATTAATAAGACGATTAACCACAACTTTTAATTTATAATGTTACCCATTTTGTAGCGACACAAAATTAACATAGCTTATTGCTACTCAACAACCGTCGCCACCATTACAAACCATCTAATACCATTTTTTTCTCCACCACAACCGCCGCCTACCTCTCGTTGTTCGTTTATCGTACTTCTAATTTTGAATCACAAACATCATGAGTACAGTTTTGGTTGAACAAACTTAGGTCGTTAATTAATTTATTCCATTATATTTCTTATTGTTATATACTCTGTTGTATTGCGATCCATTTTATTTGAACGGTTAGAACCATGATTTATACAACCGGATACTAAAGGTAGCAGGGGAGATTTAGGTGATTCGGCGGTTCTGATCATTTTTCTCTAAATGGTGTGGTCTCATCTTCAAAATATGATATTGGTTTTTATCAATTGTGATGACCAACTACATCTTTCACGATACAATGATGCATGTGTTGTAAATATATAGAACTAATAATGTCCACGACTATTCACCAACATCACCACCATAAAACCACCCATCTGCATTATTTTTTCCACCTTTGATATTATCGCCTCCACCACCAACGCTTCTACCAGCCACCACTTCTTCCACTACTAACCACTAATTTCTATTGACATAATTTTATTAAAATGTTTATCATTGTAAAAATACATATTTATTAGATTAATTAAGAGGACATTTAATGATGAAAATTAAATAAATTATTCATTATGAGAGAATAATGAGACACTAATTAATAAAACACTCATAATTTTTTAGAACAAACCACAACCATGGATTTAGCTTTCCCCAGAATGCATCTTGACCGCTCTTTATCTAGGCTAAGTTGTCCATGCTATGCTTTATAAGGGAGATTTGTACATGTTATGACGTGCTCTCTTAATGTGCCGTGCTGAGCTGGGCCACGTGCTTATCCGTGCCGCGTGCTGTGCTGTGCTACTGTGCCAATTAGTCAAACCTAGCACGTCCCATTTAACTAACGTGATGTGCCGTGCTCAAATTTTAGCGTGCTGTGGTGGGCTGTGCTCGTGCTGGCACAACCCAATTTACACCTCTACTAGAGGGGGTTTGAATAAGAAGTACTTTATCACATAATTAACAATGCAAATTTACCCAAACATTGGTTAATCATAGTTTTTTTTTTTTTTTTTTTTTGAAGCATGCATATAATAAAAGCCAACTAAATTGTTATTACACGTGGGAATGTGATTCCCGTAGAGTCGCTCAAAAGAATTTGATTAAGAAACGCGGATTTGTCCGGTCCCATATTGATGTTGAGAGGTTTCCCGCTTGGCTGCCGTCGGCTGCAAAGTTTGCTAGTCCATCTGCCGCTTGGTTTCCTTCTCTATAATTATGTTGAATATCACAACATGGGATTTGACGCATTCGATGGATGATTTCTTCAATCATTTCAAAGATATATCATGGAGCTTCCTTCGGAGTTTTAATGAAGTGCATGAGATTTTTCGAGTCTGTCTCAAATATAACTTTAGTCCATTTTCTTTCATTTGCTATTCTGGTTGCAATCACTATGGCCCATGTTTCCGCCGTCAGCGCTGTGGTTATTCCTAGAGGTTGTGCAAGAGCCATTACCGTGTGCGCGTTTGAGTCCCTCCATATGAATCCTGCTCCAGCTATACCTGGGTGGCCTCTAGCCGTACCATCAATATTTATTTTAAACCAGTCTGGTGTTGGGATGCTCCAACCCACTTGAATAGTTGTAGATGTTTTGGTTATGTTTGTTGTTAATCTGTGAGGAAGCTCCCCAGGGAGAACTGGAGTGGAGGTCATTTTTGCCCATTCAAATTCATGTTGTTGTGCGAAAGATCTTGCCAGAATGTCTTCGCGAGTGGATTGCGTCTGTTTGAATACGAGCTCATTTCTGGTTGTCCATAGAGACCATAGTAGGAAACAATATGATGTGATGGAAGAGGTATAATCTCGAGTTTGCAGTATTTGAGAAATTATTGTTTGGTGGCTTATGGTAATTGGTTGATGATTACCTTGGGGGTGGTTTCTTGATATGCGGTTAGAGAGGGTGGTCCAAGTGGACAGAGCCACCGGAGAATGAATCAGCATGTGATTGACTGTTTCAGGCTCAGAGTTGCATCGGGGGCATAGGTTGGAAGTGGAGATATTGATGTGATGGAGCATATATAAGGTTGGTAAACCTTCATTTATAGCTTTCCACAAGAAAAGCTGAATTTTTGGAGGACACGGTAAGGTCCATAAGAATTTTGTGTTTGGGAGGGGTTGTGGGAGAGGGTGTGGGAGGGAGTTGTTTTCTTGTTGGATTAGACAACTCTATCCGGATGCGGTGGTATATTTACCAGATTTAGAGTGGGGCCAAATAATTTTATCTGAGATGTTGTTAAGGGGAAGGTGGATATTTATAATATCTTTGGGTGGCAATGGGAGGAAGGATGCTTAGCTGATCGTGATTCCAATTATGAGAGAGGGGGTCAATTAATTCTGCGACATATTGGATAGGGTCGCATTGGATTGGATCAAGGTTTTGAAAGTGGGGTATCCAATTAGCTTGGATAGGAGTATCCAAACCATTTCCTATTTGGTGAAATATATGATTTTTGACAGTAGGTATGAGAGATGCCATTTGTTTCCAATGTGGGCTAGCAGTAGTGGGTATTGAAATAGTACTTTGCAATATAGGCTGATGTTGGAGGTATTTCTCGTTGAAGAGGCTTGAGCAAATGGAACGTGGCTGGTCTTGAATGTTCCAAATTCTTTTCATGAAAAGAGCTTTATTGTGATGACTGCTCTTCCTGATACCTAGCCCTCTTCCGCTATTGACTTGTTTAGCTTGTTCCATCCTAATGGGTGAAGCTTTCGGACCGAAGAATCATGGCCCCAGAAAAAATTCCTAGTGATCCGATCAATTTGTTTGTGTACATGGGTGGGGAAAATTTGTGTTTGCATGAGGTGATTTGAAGTTGGTGTTAAGGATGTTTTTATTAGAACTAGTCTGCCTGCAGGGGTAAGGCATTTAGTGATCCATCCTTGTGCTTTGCGTGCCAATCGTTGGAGTAGTGGTTCGAAGATATGACGAGAGGTCCTCCCGTGTTTGAATTGAACTCCTAAATGTACAGGTGGGATTGATGTGGTTGGCATGCCGAAGAATTGGTGAAGAGTGTCTATGTGATGTTGTTGCAGCCTTGGGTGGTGAATGATGGTTGACTTTGTTGTGTTGATAATTTGACCAGCTGAAGAGCCGTAGGATTGAAGAATTCTTTGAAGGTGATTACTAAATTCCTGGGTAGCTGTGTATGTGATGAGCAAATCGTCTGCATACATTAGGTGTATAATCGGAGGTGCCTTCTTTGATATTCGGATACCTTGAACCAGTTTTTTTGCTTCAAGGTTGCCAAGATTTGTTGATAGAATTTCCGCACATATAATGAAAATGTAGGAAGATATGGGATCACCTTGTATAATGCCTCTGGTGGGAGTAATGAATCCATATGGTGTACCATTGATGTTGACTGAGTAAGTTACCGATTTGATACACAACATGATATATTCCACAAATATTGATGGAAAACCTAGTTTTGTAAAAGTTTTTTTGATGAATCCCCAGTCAAGGCTATCATAAGCTTTTTGGATGTCAAGTTTGAGAGCTATTTTAGGTTTTTTGGTGATTGATGATGTTTTGATGTGGTGAAATAGCTCACCGGCAATTGCGATGTTATCATGTATGGATCTTTGAGGGACGAAGGCACTTTGATATGGACTTATTAAGAATGGGAGAAGAGGGCGTAATCGATTGACTAGGATTTTTGATATGATTTTGTAACTAACATTGCAAAGGCTTATAGGCCTGAAATGGGATGGTTTTGTTGGGTTGTCTACTTTCGGAATTAACGTAATGTTTGTATGATTCATAAGGGGGTGGATGTTTAAATTTCCGAAAAAACTTCGAACCATAGCAATTACTTGAAGATGAGTGGTTTCCTAAAAAACTTTAAAAAACTTACTGGTGTATCCATCTGGACCAGGAGCAATTTCAGATTTGATCGAAAACAACGCTTGCTTGGTTTCCTTCACTGATACGTCCGCCGAGAGAAGGTCACATTGTGACGGTGTCAATCGTGGAGCAATTTCGTCAAATAGTTCTTCATCTAGTGTTGTATTTGGGGCTGTATATTGAGTAGTGAAATGATCTAGGATGATCTGGATCACTTGATCTTTATCACTGACCCAGTTGTTTTGCTGATCCTGGAATTGCTTTATGTTGTTGCGGCTTCGGTGGATGGTTGCCTTCGTATGGAAGAAGGTCGTATTGCTGTCTCCCGATTGGAGCCACTGAATTCTGGATCTTTGCTGCCAGTATGTTGCATGACATTGAAGTAAGGTTAGGTGATGATTGCGCAGCTCATTCTCGCGATTTATCCAAAAAGTTAATTCCTCGTCGTTGTGAATAACACACTGATTATGAGCCATCTTAATTTGTGTTGTTGATTTGCGAATTAACTTTGGAAGATGTCCAAAAGTGTCCTTGTTCCAGTCCATTAGCGTTTTTCCTGTTGTGATTAACCTTAGTTGAAGATCTAAGGCAGAGTCTGAGTCGCTTTGTTGTGTCCATGCTGATTCGGCAATTTGCTTGAGCTGAGGATGTGTTAACCATAGATGTTCAAACTTGTAAATTTTTTGCCCCTGCCAATCAATTGCTTTGGTTTGTAGCAAGATGGGGGCGTGATCCAATGCAATTCTTGGAAGGTGAGTGACTCTGGTATGAGGGTTTGCTGTGCGCCAATGTTGGGTTGCAATTGCTCTATCAAGTCTTTCCATGATGTTGTCTTGACCTTGTTGGTTGTTTGTCCAAGTGAATGGATCTCCTCGAAATCCTAGATCGATGAAACCCATTTGATCTATCATTGTTAGGAACGGTTGAGTCTGACCATATGTGACTTGTCTGCCACCTTTTTTCTCTGATTGGTCTATTATGTCATTAAAATACCCTATCAGCAGCCAAGAAGATGAGTTGTTGGTGTTTGGGAAGATTGTTGGGAAGTCTTGCCAAAAGTCCGTTCTTTTATCTAGATGAGGAGGACCGTAGATGCATGTGCACAACCATGGTTGTGCCAGGGCTGGGGGAGTAATAAGGACGTGGATGTAACTTTGGGACTGGAGAAGAACCCGAATGTTTAGGTTGTTCCACATAAGACATAGTCCACCTCTACGACCTACTTTGGTAACTGAGGTTAGGTTATGAAATTGAAGAGATCGAGCAAGATTTGACATATGTCGATCGGATGCTAAAGTTTCAGAAAGGAATAAGATATCGGGTTTATGTAATGATACTAGTCCTTGTAAATGTTGAATTGAAGTTTGATTGTTGATGCCAAATGTTAAATGTTGAATTGATGTAGGACATCCGTTAGATTTAGGATTAGTATTTTTATTATTATTTCTAGAACTTAATTAATTTAGAGTAGTATTTCTTATTTTTGGAATTACTTATTATTAGAAGTTATTTAGTTCTAGAACATTATTATTTTAGGGATTTCTTATTTTTCAAGTTTGAGTCTTATTTTAGGAATATGAGTTTTATTGTCTACTCTATAAATAGGGGACAAGTCCTTTGTATTAGAATACACATTATTATTAATCAATATTGAGATTTCTCAACTATTCTCTAACTTTACTATCAAAATTCCTTATTCACGCTTCCGTTCTGCATTAAGTGGCATCACGAGCTTCGGCTTCGATCCTCTTATTCTTTTCTTCTAAGTTTTCTTTACCCTTTCGTCACCTTTACTTCGAGATCTCCGCATATCTTATTCTAAACCCTATTACCCTTTTATTTTTCGTTTTCCAAAAAAAAAAAAAAAAAAAAAAATCACCATTATTTTTTTTCCCACGTCCCTTGTTTTTTTTTTCATCACGTCTTCTGGTTTTATTCCGCAAACCTACTTTATTCCATCACGTCCTCTGTTTCACATCCCATTAACCATCCGTCCCTTTGCAACCAAGTCCAACAATTAATTCCAAAGCCCACTTATCTTTCTCCATCACCATTAATCTAGCCCACTACTCCACCAAGCCTGCAATCACGTCAACTCCCTATGCTGTTTCCAAAAAAAACCAAACAGTTAATTCCATATTCTTCTAAACCAAGCCATTAAGCATTGTTATCATGTTTAATTTCAATTTGGATCATGTCAATTTTGATCATGTATTTCGTGAAATTGCGGATTTACAAAAAAAAAATTATTGCCGGCTCGCAAAATTAAAGATTATGTTAGATCAATTGGATTCTTCACAGATCGATACGCTTCATGAGGTTACTCCTCCAAAGAATACACAGTCCCGAAACCAATATTTTCTTCGCAATAACGAGTAATCACCGTCAATACCTTCTTTGCAGGTTTGAAAGTTAGTCAAGTTGCTCCTGTTGTTGAAGTTCAAAAACCATCCACAAAGATTTCTACTGGTCAAAAATACTGCGAAATAATTACTACCCCAGTTGTTACCAATATCGACATCAACTTTTGTACTCAACGATTTATTATATGGTGTTTTAGTCCATGATCAGTAACTTACTCAAAGTATATTATTCGTTGGATTGGTCGTTTGCAATATCTATTTGAACTCGAAGACGACTTCTTTTCAAGATGGGGGCCTGATGTAGCACATGTTCTTCAATACTTTGTTAATTCGAGACGAATTCTTTTCAAGATGGCGGGCCTGATGTAGGACATCCGTTAGATTTAGGATTAGTATTTTTATTATTATTTCTAGAACTTAATTAATTTAGAGTAGTATTTCTTATTTTTGTAATTACTTATTATTAGAAGTTATTTAGTTCTAGAACATTATTATTTTAGGGATTTCTTATTTTTCAAGTTTGAGTCTTATTTTAGGAATATGAGTTTTATTGTCTACTCTATAAATAGGGGACAAGTCCTTTGTATTAGAATACACATTATTATCAATCAATATTGAGATTTCTCAACAATTATCCTACTTTACTATCAAAATTCTTTATTCACGCTTCCGTTCTGCATTAGTTTAGGTTGTTCCACATAAGACATAGTCCACCTCTACGACCTACTTTGGTAACTGAGGTTAGGTTATGAAATTGAAGAGATCGAGCAAGATTTGACATATGTCGATCGGATGCTAAAGTTTCAGAAAGGAATAAGATATCGGGTTTATGTAATGATACTAGTCCTTGTAAATGTTGAATTGAAGTTTGATTGTTGATGCCTTGGCAATTCCAGGCTAATATGTTCATATTGGGCGTAAAAAGGTTTAGGGCTTCGGTTGAGCGTCTTGGGTGAGTTGTAGTAGAACTTAATAGGTTGTTGGTTGTATTTAATGGGTTTGGGCCTAGGATTACGAAAAAAATGCTCTAAGACTGATTAAAAGTACGAGATTAGCTGAGATACTAACAAAATTTGCTTAAACGATAAAGAAAATGATGAAATATGAAAAATGAACAAAATTGACCAAATATAATTGACACAAAAACTGAGTTGCCGTACCTGCACCGGGGCATACCAATCTGAGAGGAACCAGTAAGAGCGATAAAATTTGTTATAGGTGATGGGAATGAACATAAGTTAGCGGGCAAGCCAGGGGTAAATCCAAAATAACATGATTCTTCCGAGAAAGAACAAGCCTTCATTGTATATTAAAAATGTCAAGGTGGATAAAAATTAACGAAATCAAAAAATGAAGAAAAACTATACTCACGTACCAAAAGACAAGCTTAAGAGGCACATGCAAAATCATAGCTAAGGCCTCTTCCTATGCACATGCCAAAAAAATGGTGTTTATTTGCGCCACTATGGGGAAACCGCTGAGCGATCGAATCCCTAGCGAGCGATATTGTCAATATCGCTCGATAATAATAATAACTCTGGCGATAAAATGGTTATCGCCAAGTAGTTATTCTGCAACGGCTAGTTTCCCATATGGTTCCTATATATACGTCATTTTACCTCGACAGAAAACTCACACTCGCTTCTAAAGATATTACTCCTTTATTCTCAATTTTAAGCTTCACAATGTCGAGATCCAATGAAGAAAGGGATATTATTATGAATAGGTTCAGGTTACAGCAAGAAAGTTATCGTATAAGGTTGCAAGAAATTGACGAAGAGGAAGCTGAAGATGAGAAACTAACTGAAACTTTGATGCTTGTACATACGGGCCAAATACCAAGAGTTCCAGAGCCCAAAGAAGTATTATCAAGAAGATATACGTATCGAGGAGGGAATTTTACCATCGAAGCTCATGCACGATTATTTTCTTCCCAATTGTGTGTACTCGATCGAGATTTTCAAGGTCGATTCCGCATGCCTCGTCATCCGGTGAAAAAGATTATTGAAGAGATTTGTCGAGTGGAACCTCAATTCAATTATCGAGTTTGATGCACCGAATATTAGAGGTCATAGTCCCGAACAAAAAGTTACTTCGGCTTTAAGGATTCTAGGTTATGGCACCAAATGGATGCGAATGATGAGTACCTTCGTATGGGTAAATGAACTTCTTACACTTACCTTTCATTGTTCTGTGAAGTAATGATTAATCATTTTGGTCCAACATATTTACGAAAACCAACCGACGAAGATGTTAGACAAATATTAAGGGAGAATGAGGAAAGGGGATTCCTATGAATGCTAGGTAGTCTCGATTGTATGCATTGGGTATGGCATGGATGCCCTGTTTATTGGGCTGGTCAATATAAAGGTCATTATCCAAAACCAACAGTTATCTTAGAAGCTGCTGCTTCTTACGATTGTTGGATATGGCACGCTTTTTTTTGGTCTTCCGGGTTCACAAAATGATATTAATGTTTTGCACAAGTCGCCTCTGTTTGAAGATTTGAAGTATGGAATTTTTCCATCTGTCCGTTTCATGATCAACGGCCATCGCACACTCATGGCTATTATCTTGCGGATGGTATCTACCCAAAATGGTCCACCTTGGTTCAATGCTACCGTCGACCTCCCGTCGGTGCATTGGGCCGTTCATACCGATATTTTAACGATGCCCAAATGGCACCGAGGAAGGATGTGGAACGCGCTTTTGGAATTTTGAAGAGGAAGTTCGCTATCATTTGTGGCCCATATCGTGGGTTGAGTCCTCGTGAAATGCACAAGACTATGCTCACTTGCATAATTCTTCATAACATGGTAATTCAGAAACCAGACGTGATTCGGATTGGATTAACTATGATGATGAAGATTTGAGGTAGGAGATTCGACCTGAAAGAGGCCTCCCGCAAGGAATTATGGTCAAATGACTAACTACATTCAGAACCGTAATTTGTATGACCAGTTAAGAGATGATCTGAGATTGAATCTTTGGGCAGAGCATGGAAGATGATTTTATGTATTTTTCTTAATGTTTTAGCTTCAGTTTAAGTTATGTTATGTATTTTTATTTTTCTAATTAATAAGCTTCAACATTTCATTTCAAACTAATATTAATTGGAATGAATAACAACATATCAAATTAAAACTTAAACTAGAATATTAAAACTTAAACTGCTACATTAAACTAGTACTAAACTAGTACATTAATCATTTAGAGGAATTATTTCATCAAACTCATCATCAGTGCCATCATCATCATCTTCTTCATCACGGTTGTTAGTAAATAATCCAGCTTGCTTTTCAATCGTGCTTGAATCTGTCAAATTCGATTTGCCATACATGCGCTTGTTGGGCGTTCATAATTGAGGTGTTAGCTTGAAGAATGTTATGCTTGTCATAGTCAAACTGGAATTTTTCTTGAGAAAGACGACTTTTCTTACTCTCCCGGTTTTGAAATTTCCTTTCAATTGATCTTTGCTTCTCGACGGTCTTTTGATGTTCCATAAACTCCGCCATGTTAAATCCTCCGGAACTCCCTCCTTCTTGAGCTAATTTTCTAGCCGATTTTGCCCGATTCCTCCCCGGAAGTTTTCCTTATTATTACCATCAACATAATTATTGAAAACTACGTTGGAATTTGAGCTTGTAGGGTATCGGTGAAGAATTTGATGGACCTTGTGAAAATGGTGAAGAATTTGGTGTTGAGGGAGAAGAATTATATGGTGACTTTTCGTACTATTTGATTATTTACTAAGTAATCGGGATTATATTTGTTCAAACCCTTCAAAATATGATAACAACTTTCGAAAGCAAATCGTTTACCATGTTTTCGTTGCCAATCTGACGAACCTCTATTTCAAAATCAACATCAGTCGACCACTGTCCTTTCCTTTTCTCTTGGCTTGCATTATCAATGCAACATAAGCGGCTACTTCCGGTTGATTACAATGAAGTGTTCTCGACAATCCTTTTGCATCACGACCATTGATGTTCATGGTTTGTTCTTCATATTTTTGAAATATATTATCCCACATGGTGTTACCATGTTGTTGTGCACCACCGATACAATCTTGGGTAAAAAAACATAATTACGACAAATACATTCATCTTCTATCATGGTGTATTTTGCACCACGGACTCGATTCTTCTTACCTTTGCCTTGAGTTTGTGCTTGTGAATCCATTTTACAAGAAAATATAATTGTAGAGGAGTTGTGATAGTTTTAGATTTGAAAAAGATTGAGAAATTAAGAAATTCTAGAGAGATTTAGAATTTTTGGTGTGAGTTGATATGAGTTTGAAATCAGGTATTTATAGAGGGGGGAAATTGTAGCCGTTAGATGAAGATCTGGTCAGCGATTATCATAGTATCGAGCGATAGCTTGACTGTCGATGTCGAGTGAATGACCATCGAATGATTCTTTGACCATCGAGCGACCGTGACTCTATCGCTCGCTGGAAACTCTGTCGTGTATGCCTATATGCCAGGAAAAACATATTGGCATATGAGTTTGGCAGTTTGGCATACCCATAGTGGGTGCATATATGCCTAATACCATGTTTTGGCATGTGCATAGGAAGAGGCCTAAGAATAAAGATTAAGCCTACAAGGGAAGCCTACTAGCACCCACTAAAAACGAACTTTGACTTTTTTACTTTCTTTTTCTTACTTCTCTCTTTTCATTTTCCTAAAGGAAAAAACAGACCATGTGGACAACCCAATCTGATCTGCCGACACGCAGAGGGGTTTCAATTTGAAACAGAAAATAGACAATTAAGTCGGCTATTTCCTAGAATCGTGATTTAGGGGGGGAGAGAATTACATGGGGGGTGAAAAACAGGTGACTCAGCGTGGTTATGAGATAAAATTGAAGCTATCCCATATAACCCAAAACGTAAAATACGGCCGCACCAAGTTTTTTCCCTATCAAACACTTCATTCTTCTCTGCAAATCCTAGGAAAAAGCGGCAAATAAAAAAATCCTAGTTTAGTTTCGTGAAAACAAAAGAAGAAAACCATTACCTAGATGCTGTTGAAATACCCTAGTTTAGTTATGGTAATTATCGTCTTGTGATTTCTTCATAACCAATACTGGAAAACGTTTGATAAGACATAATGCCAAATCTGCAGATAAAACAATCATTTGTATCTGTCACAAACATCTATATATGCTTAATAGAAATTATGTTTACTCACTGTAGAAATTAATAGTTTTAATTTGCTTACTCACTGTAGAAATTTTGTTACAGAGGACATATATTGCCTTTGTAATAATCTAACACCGTCTTGATCTAAGAATAGGCCTGGTTCTTCGTCTTTTGTTACAAATATTGAACTGTCTCCTTTTGCTCAACTGTAACATATAGAAGAGCAATTTCAAGTGGTGTCCTTCCAAAGGCATCACGTATGTCAGTTTCGTAATTTTATTTACGGTCACCACAACAGCTTCAAACTCTCCATAAGTTTAACAATCTTTTTTATAATCTTGATATTTATCCTCCAATGTATAGCAATATGCAATGCGGCGCAGTTGATGAGTCATTTTGGATCCCTTCTTTAGCTACTTCAGGGTTGCTTTTAAGAATCTTCTTAACTGTTTCCAATTCATTCTTCTTTAGTGCTTTATATAGTATGTCGTTTGACTCGTTATTTTCTACCAGTAAAATAACTTCAAGTGAGTGGATGTGCTTTTGGTTATATTGTTCTTTAGCCATATTCATAATATTGTTCTACAGTTGCATAGTTCTCCTGCATGGCTACATCCGTGTAAGTGAATATCAATGTAGGGAAAAAGAGAAAAAAAAAAAAAGAACCATGACTTACAACTGCATGCTAATAAACGTCTACTGAATTCTGGAGAAATGAGGTAGCTCTCTGGCAATATACTAACAGTTTATAGGAGAAGAGAGGAGGAAGAGAGCGAGAAATACCCCACCCACAAATTTTGAATTTCAGCGTGTGTTCATTATTCTGCCTGAGGTCATCCCCTATCCAAGTGACACGGTTGGTTTTGAAAATTTTTCCCCACGTAATTCGTTCCCCCCCTAAATCACGATTCATTTCCTACGGCGATGGCGACCGAACACCCATCGGAAAACATGAGACTAACATCATCTCAAACAAGAACAAGAGAACAACAGCAAGGAAGAATTAAATTACCAATCCGAACTTTGACAATTCTACGAATTGAATTCTCAAACAAAGAACAACGGCAAGGAAGAATTAAACTACCAATCCGAACTTTGACAATTCCACGTATTGAATACAACATATTAACAAGTATTCTATGGATCCAAAACAGACCTCTGCTTCTACCTCTATCTCAGGGAACAATTAAACGAATTAATTAACACTACCGATGAATCCCAACACTAAAACATACTGAGATGATTAGGAAAGCATAAATGAATACGATACCTAAGGAAATAAAGAAGGATCGCAATTGAATCAAAGCTTGCCCGCCTGCAATTAAAGAAGAAAAATCAAAAACCTACCCATCACCGCAATCAGCTTCTTGTTTGCTCAAACTTATTCATCAGATCTAGTCTCCCCAGCCACCGGATCTGGCAACTCAGTAAAAAAGGTTTACTCTCGTCTCATGCTGTTTCTCTCACTGAAACCATTATTAATCATAGTTGGTTGAGTGACAATTGCAAAATATAGTTGCAAAATAAAAAATTAACCGAGAATGTCTTACAAATAACGGAAAATGGGTCATTTGTCCAAAAAAATTTAAAACACGGTTCAAATGGACGAGTAAAAAATTTTATGGGTGAAATGGACAAAAAAAATAGCAAGGATGAAACTGGATTCATCCTGGCTTAAACTTAAAAAATAGCAAGGATGAAACTGGATGCATCATGTGTAAGATAAAAATAAGAAAAAATATTTGAAAATGGACAGGATGAAACTGGTTACATCCTGCCTATTTTTAAATTTTTGTCCATTTAAACAGTATCTAAATCTGACTGTCCTTTTCACCCAGGAAAATTTGATTTTGGTCTTTTTAACCAATTTTGTGTACAAATAATGGGAAAACTTTAACACATCATCAATCCAAAAACGAAGAGAAAAGACTTTCAAATCAGTACTTCACAACTACTTCTTATGAAAATAGTAGAGAAGGACTAAATCCCCATTTGGGATTGTTTTTTTTCAACCAAAAGCACTTTGTAACAAACTTGTAACAAACATTTACCAAAAATTGTGTTTGGTAAAAAAAAATCAAAGTGTTTTTGGAGAGAAGCACTTTCATTTTAGGCCTGCTTTTAAAAGCTACTCAGCACTAGCTTTTAAGAGCTGAAAAAGCAGAAGCTGTGGACCCACATAATTCAATTTAACTGATTCTCTATTTTAACCTTGTTAATTTATTATAAAGACAAGTTTTACCCTCAAATATTGTACATTTAACATTATAATTCTAATTTCATTTTATTTCTCTATTTGTTTCATTTTTTATTCAAAATAATAAATACAATAATAATTAAAATTATTATATAAAATATAAAAAATTTGATAATTATTAAAATAAAAAATGAAAAAAATAATAAATTTAATAAATATTTTGTTTGAAAAAAAAATTAAAATAGTAATATTTTCTAAGCAAACCATAATCATAAATTTTTTAATTAAATAATAAAAACAATTAAAAAAAAATATTACTTATATTTTATTAAAATTTTGAAATCTTACACAGAGCTTTTGGTTGGCAACCTAGCAACAAGCTGGGCCCCAACTCCTCTTTGAATCGTAACACCTAAACGATAAAAAATGAAACTACCAAAACCACTACTAGCATCATTACTAACCAAACAGTTCCTAAGACGCTTAAAAAAATCCGAGTGTCCTCACCGAGCTCCCTAAGGTAGAAAAGGCTAACACACCCAAACCATATCCATGTGCGCGCACTTGTCCAAGTATTTGGCACGTTTAGAAACCGCACTTTAAATAGCCTTACCAGGAGCGAAGGAACGGATATCGTCGCCAGTAAAAGGAGAGACACCTGTAACATCCATACAAACATCTTGTCCATTGTCCCAATTGAGGACAAGGATATCAGCAGGTTTTAGATCTTTGCCATCATCCGACTGAAGACCTAGAAATACAACCTTGCCCGCAGGCACATTAGCTTTGTAACAAATGTCCGCGACAGCATCCTGAACAACATCATGGCGAAATTTGTAACCAATATCTTTGGCGCAATGGAGCGCGTGATCCCCAAAAATATCCATAGGCTTGTTACAACTTGGGCACAAACTATTCTCAACAAACAAAGGAATACCCAATCGATAACAAAGCACAGCTCTAAATTGTCTAGGTCCAAGACATTGATTGAGCCCACTAATGGGTAACGCCAAACGATATTCCTGAGCATGCTTGATACGATTACATTGCCATAGGATGGAATCCCTTTCAGACATATGAAATTGGTCTGGGATTTGCTTCTTAACTGCATCAAAATAAACAACTGTCAGGGAATGCATGGAAGGAGGGGCAGTATCATCGACACAGTAAGTAGACGGTAATCCACATACCTGGATGAAGGTCTGAAGAGCCAGCTGATAAGCTAAACCTTTGTTTGTTGAGAACAAATTACCAAGGATCGTTTTCTGTACTGAAGTAGTCTGACTTCGAGAAGCAAGATAACAGTAAGCACGAGTATCAGCCATGGTATAAATGCCAAGTCCGCCATCCTTAATAGGTAGGGTAGCCAATCTTTTCTGTAAAGGACCAAAACTTGTACCATCCCCAGTAATCAAAAGCCTCAAACACTGAAAAAGCTGGTCATCAAAGAGAACAGTAGCAGGTTGAAGAGCAGCAGGATTGGTAGTTCGCATAGCAAAATATAGTCTAGACACCCCAGTGCAGTTGCGAAGTAAAAGCATCTCACTTTGAGGATCCTTGAGTTTCTTGATCGCATTCATTAGTTGAACAGTTTTGTGCACCCTATTCAACACCTTGTCGCTAATGAAGTCCATGTCTAAACTCACTGGACCACCCAAAAGTTTAACACCCTTAGAAGGCCTACCAATACCCGTAGGAAAGACACCATCAATTGTACTCCTAGGATCAAGAGAAGGCCAAAATATCTCCATCTTCTTTATATTGAGATGCAACCCCCTGCCTGGTCCTTCAGTTTCAATTATGCGCAAAGCCTTGGAAACCTCCAAAGTATCCCCAACTATGGTACCGTCATCAAGGTACCAAGCGTGCAATTCAAGTTTGCATCGAGAAGCAACGGTCTTCACTAAGGGGTGAAGAGCCAATGAAAATAACAAAGGCCCGAGAGGGTCACCTTCATGCACACCAAGAGATGAGGACAAAATATATTGGGCATAATAAAGCTTGGACGTACGTAAGTAACAAAATTCTACCCAGCGAGAAATACCTGGACAGTGAAGGAGGACTTCTTTGATGAGCTGAGATCTGCTCACCATGTTGAAAGCATTAGAAAAGTCAATTAGCAACATTGACATATTATCCTAATGACCCTTCATCTCCAAAAGGCGATTTACAACATGTAAAATACCTTCACCTCCAACCGGAACACCAACCCCGAAATGGTAATCTCCTAAATAAGAAGTCATGTCCTTCCCAACAACAAAGGCAGCCACCTTAGAGACCAATCTACGCCAGACTGTACCAACTGCAATAGGCCTAAGACCACCACCCGGCTTAAGAAAAGGAGTCATAGGAGTGCTAGCAATGTATTCGCCCAAAACAATAAGGCATCTTCCAGCCAACCAAAGGTTGACAACCCCAGAAATAGATGAAAGCAAATCATCCACTACTGCTGCAGCTGCTCCACTAAGAACATCAACTAGGTGATGCGCCCGTAAACCATCTCGACCACATGACGTACCTTTAGGGAAGCTTTTAATAGCCCCCAAAATCGCCTTGGCATCCACGAAGATGGGATCCAGCGGTGATATCGTCTATTGGAACCTCAGGGGAAGCTGCCATGGGATGTTTGTCCAACAAATCAAGATATGTGTTCTCGTCGTATGGTGCAACACCAGAAGAAAACAGAACCCGTATAGCCGCTGGGAAATATCCCGCATTGATCTTCCTCTGACAAGCTACAATAGCATCTCCAAGCTTTTTCTCATCCATCTTCTTCTCATCAGATTTCTTTGAACCCCACGTCACTGGCCTGTGCAACAGCTTATTAATCAAAACAGAGCACCCATTCGGCTCCTTCCAGTCATTAAGCGCCTGTATAATAGTTGTCACTTGCATACGTTTGCGGTTGCCGGACTTCCGTTCAACGAAGCTCTTCGGTTGGTATAGAGAAAGAGTACAGATGGGAAGAAAAAGCAAACGAAGCCAAACTGAAAGACCGCCTGGATTCTCAATAATTCAGCCGAGACATACCTTGAGAGCCCTGGAAAATGCAAGCCTGCATTTGTGGGGGATACAAGTGATTGTGGGTATTTGTCGTTGGAGCACTGCATTGAGTAAATCTATTGACAACACCTCCACAACTTCACCATCTAAATCTCCCTGAGTCTGCAACAGCAGCAGCATGCAAGAAAGCAACAACACCAGCTTGCGAGTCATCCAAATTCACATCTTGCACAACTTCCCGCGTCCCACCAAGTTTATCCAAACCATGAATCAAAAATTCCCCATTACAGGGACCTCGGATGAAGTCATGCACAATCCTTCCACGACCCTTACAGGATTTCGACAAAGCATGAAAATACATGCACCTGCTGCAAAACCACATACGCAGGAATTGTAGAGCTTTCTCCAGATCAAGGTAAACCTTCGAATCTCTTGCAATCAACTCACTGACCGTAGTCTTACTAGCCTCCGAGGAGAGGTGTTTGTCATGGATGTGTTTCACCAAAGAACCTTTGACGTAACCCCTTCCATGAACACTATCAGTGCAGCCATGAAGGCAATTGAAAGGACAATGGCAAACATCTGCTACTGAAGAAGGGGAGTCTGTGATGATCATGGACGAGGTGATTGGAAGCTGGGGTGAAGCTATGTGCAGGGATGCACGAGAAGAAGAAGATCGTGTGATTCTCGACATATGAAAAAAGAGAAGAAAAACAAAAAAAAACCTAAATGGAGAGTAAACAGACCGAACCCTAAGAAAATCAAAAACGCGACGAAGATAGGTTGTAAAATCAACGAAAAAAGGGAGAAATCGTGGAAAGGAAATCTTTATTAAAATTAGAAATATAATTTATTATAATAAAATTGTATTAAAACTAATTTTTGAAATATGTCTATTTTCGTCATTAACTACATCACATAACAGACTTTTAAATATTTCAACCCTTTTCCCAAACAAAATTTAAAGTTTGTTAATTGCACCGCCAAATTTTGTTTTTAAATTATAGTTTACCAAACGTCAGTGTTTTACAAATAAAATTTTTATTTCCAAAAAGACAAACACAAAGAACAAAAAACACAACGCAAAACACATCACAACAGAAAAATGCTTTTCAAAAATTCACAGCAATACCAAACTAGCCTTAAGACAGACTTGATGTTGTAATAATTTCTATCTTTGTCATTGAGTTGCGAGAATTTGTTGATTCTACACAATATTTTCATTCTTTTGCGTTGTTCTATGGTTGCGGAATTGCGGGAGACGAAGGAAGTCATATTAAATTCTGGGTTCAAATTCTTTTTTCATTTTGCTTTGGTAACAGTAATACAAGTAAACTTGGAGAGATACGCAAATTCAAATAGTATGATTCTTACTATTGTTGTGTAACTACAAGAAATTGGGGGATTCAAGCACAGAGTTAGTGGCAAAAAAAAAGATAAATCAAATTCTATATAAGAACATGTGTTTCTGTAGACACGATGCAAAGCAAAATTTACATCCATTACATAGTGTTGTAACGTAATAAAACATAAATGAAAGAGAGTCCAAAATATTTATTAACCTGTTACTCTTCAAGTTTCTAGTGATTTCTCTCTCATTCCTTCTTCCCACAGCAGTAATAGATTTTAGGGAAACTAAGCGCTTTCAAAATATTATATTTCACTCCTCCTCCCGCTTGTATTTCTATTTTTCTACCAGTTCCGTAGTTTGAGCCATATGAAACTACGTTACTTGTGAGCCTGAACAGAATATATCTCACCATTCTTAAAAGACACGATTAGCTCAACATCATTACCGGAATTACACTTTATCCTGTCATACGTAATGCTATAAATTTTAGAATGTCTATTCAAATTGAGCAAGTAGACGAAGGCACTCTTCCAACACTCCCATATTCATATCAAATTGAGTTTTTGATAGTGTCATTGGTAGTTGCAGTAGTTCTTCGAATGTTTATTTCATAGAAATAGACTATCACACTCTAGAGAAGGTTTTACATAGTATAACCCCAAACCGATGAAGAGCTCCATAGAAAAGCATATATATAAGAAGATTGACGGCAATGAAACTCAAATTGGATGGAATGAAACTCAAAGATGTGCAATGCAGGCCAACGAATAACATAACTTATCTTGTCATTACTCATTATCATTGTAATAAGTAAATGCAGATAAATGGACTTCTCCACAGGAAGAAAATCTAGAAACCAATATTGATGCTTTTTATGATGAGTATGAAACGTCGGTGTACGTCGTACAGTTGGGTGTCAATGGAAAATAGACCATCTTTCCGTAAAAACAGCATTAAATCTTTAATCTGACTTAATTATTAGTGTCATGGCAACCAAGAGGTATAGAAGTGAAGGCACATCAATTGTTTCTCATTATGATCAAACATCTTCATCTCAACTGTGTAAGGCCCCTGCATGTATATATAAACAAATTTTTGCCGTTAGCTACCATGATACCTGAAATTGCTTAATTTTATTATCCAATTTCACGAAGTTACTGGTTTCATTCCTTCCCGGGTGGTTAAAAATTTGTTATATATATATATATATGTTAAAAGAAGAAGAATAAGAAAGAGAAGGAGAACACAACTGACCGGTTGCGCATAACTTGGAAATTGCTGATCAAGCTCAAGAAGAAAGTGAGAGCCAGTTGTAACTGGGCATCCATGAGGGTGTATGTGGGAGCACAGAACGTGCGTCTCCCAGTAAATTGGCAAGTACCAAAAGTAATAAAAACTCATCTCTAATTTCCCATCTGTAAGATTTTGCCCTGCTTAATTACGGGAAATGGGAATTAAATTCAAGGAACAGGTAAGAAAGAAAAATCAAAATTTCTAAAACATGGTGAACAAACTTCAGAAGGAATCAATTAGTCCCACCATGATTTTACATACCCTAAAATCTATAGTTAATTTGTAACATAAACTTATCCGTTATCGATCATTCATGTACTGGAACTAATTCTCTAAGAATTACGAGGAATCATAATTAAGAAAGGCAACAGAAATCTAAGCAATAGCTAGCTGTATTTCATGTAATCAAGAGAGTGCTGGTGTATTAGTAAGAAAGGAAACAGAAATCTAAGCAATAGCTGTATTTCATGTAATCAAGAGAGTGCTGGTGTAGAGTTTGAGAAGCTAATTGTACGTACTGGTTGATGCAAAAATGGCAAAAGATGCGGCCTGGAGCGGTACTAGTGGATAAGGGGAGGTCTCAACTCGAAAAACTGTAACAGGATAATCAGCTGCATTATCTGCATTCGTTGCAACATCAGTAATTATTTTATACGCAGCATAGATTAAGGAATCTACATAATCAAATTATATTTCTCCTGCATCTTTCATGAAAATCAAATGAAAAATGAAAACTAAAAATCAAAAACTAGTCCATACTACATAAATATTCAAATTGGAGATAAAAAATGTGGAGTACATTAATATTGGATCTTGAAAAAACCGAACTAAGCCAAGAATCTATACTAATTTTTTCTCAAGAATCAAAAATTTAAAAGTACTTCAGTAAATTTACAACTTGGAAGCAAGAAATTCTACTCTAGGAAATCTTACCACAGTAATCAACATCACCCAGTTGAACTGGAAACATGAGATGGGAGAATTTCACCAAGTAAAGTAACAGAAGTACGATGAACTTGATGAACAACTCCATGAATCAACAAAGCTCAATTCAGAAAACAAATCTAGATTTTGTTAAAATAGTACGTAGTAGTTGTAAATCGGAATAAAAGTTCAAGTATCCTAGGATATGTTATAAAAGGCTATGTTTTTGGCGCCTGGAGGAAATTTAGGCGCTAAATAAGTCGCCAAACTCGTCTCCAACTGAGATTCTAATTCTCAGCCACGTTCTCCCTTACTACCCATTTGATTTGATAATGGAATCTCCTGTCTTGATTTATATTGATAGCTGTTATGGGATCTGAAACGTTTGTGAAGGTTTGACAGACTCAATTTTAGAGAGGAGAGAAAGATAAAGGTTGGGTTTGTGAAAGATAAACGTTTATGATGCAGAGAGGGCTTGGGTTTGTGAATGTTTACAGTAGTAAAGAGAGGAAGAAGAGAAAGAAAGATAAAGGTTGGTATTTTTCTTCTACACAGTTTTTCGGTCTGTTGTTATATGGCCAAGAGACGTGTCAATGAGAAACAAAACAGTTTAGTATACATACTACTTGTTGCATTCTAATATTGCAGTCTCATCCACATAGACTGTTAGATTAGCTGACTAACTAAATAAATCGCTCATCTAGCGGTGCAATTTCTGTTCTATTCGAATCAATACTACGTCCATCTAGGGGTACCAACTATAAGTTATTAATTAAAATTCATGACTCCATGCGTGTATTAAGGTATTAACACAATAACCGGAGGTGAGACCCGTGACTAGAGGTGTAAATTGGGTAATGTACCAAGACGAAGACAAATTGCACCCCAAAGACGTGACTTAGCTCAAAGACGGACTGACATGTTAGTTAAATGGGACGTGTTGGGTTTGACTAATTGGCACAAAAGAGTCAAAGACAAAGACGCTGCACGGATAAGCACGTGGCCCAGCCCAAAGACAACACGTTAAAGAGAGCACGTCATAACATGTACAAATACACCATATAACAAGGCATAATACATCACATTTTTTGTATATTTCACAAAAGAATCACTATTTTAGCTAGTTTTTAACATGTTATGTTGTCTTATTTATAACAACACATATAATACCTTAATATTTGGAAAAAATATTTCAATATCGTTGTTATAATGTCGTCACCTATATTTAAGTAGAACATTAATTTACATGACAATAATCCAATTTTATATTTGATGGGCTATTTCTTTTTATTGAATAAACTTGTTAATTTTACTTGAGATAATTTCAAATGATATGTTGTCTAATTAAATTCTTGTGATAATGTCTGACTTAATGTATACATTAAGTGATTTCAAATTGTTTATAGCACGTGTGCCAAACTAAGACAAAGACGGCAAGACGTTTATTCGTGTGATGTGCACGTAGAAGGTACATCTTTGTGCCTAGCTTTTGATTAGTAAATCACACGACCACGACAAAGACGTTTAAATCGTTAGCACAAAGCCAAAGACGGCACATGGCACGTGAAGCACGCGACTTCGTGTGCCGGGCTGTGCCGGGCCGGCACGTTTTACACCTCTACCCGTGACTATCTAGAAAACTAAACAAAATTAAAAACTGTATTAATGGATAGAGATTATATACTAAAATTAAAAGTTATTAATTACTTTTTAGTCAAGTTGACCTAAAACTCTTGATTTCTCTTAGGAACTCTCTTCTTTTCGTTGTTTGACGATCAGTGGTATAGAATTCTATCGTGGAAGTCCAAAAGGGCACAGTTCGTATTAGTGATCGTCTAGGGCGCCTTAGGTATTATGGTACGTCCCAAAAGTTGAATCTAGTTGGAATACAAGTTCAAATAATCTAGCTATTAGGCCTCTTCCTATGCACATGTCAAAACATGATATTTGGCATATATGCACCCACTATGGGTATGCCAAACTGCCAAACACATATGCCAATATGTTATTCCTGGCATATAGGCATAGGAGACAGAGTTTCCATCGAGCGATAGAGATTCTATCGCTTTGCTGAGCGATAAAGACTTTATCGCTGGCGATAATCTCTTTATCTCCGAGTAATTTTATATATATACTAGGGCTTAGCCCGTGCCGTAACGGCACGGGAATTGATATGTATTTCAATTATATCGATCGGTTCATACATATCATAATTGTTTGCATATATAATGGATCAAGTCGATCCAAGTCTAACTGTTTTTGAGGTGTTTGTTAATAAACATGTCCTTAGCCGCAAATCTTTTAATATGTTATATAATCCCTTTAGGACAATCATATTTAATCGTTAACCAATTCCTCAAAATCCTACGGGCCTATGGGTAGTAGAACACTACTTCATTCTCTTCTTCTTCAAAAAAGTAGTGTCCCTACTTCAAAAAGAAATAAATCATCAAAAGTCGTTCACCGAATTTGTAACAAAATTGAAAACACAAAATTACTTCAATATCAATCAGACTAATCTTACAAAATATGTTAGCTTTAGGAATTATTTTTCTGCCTTGGTGATAAAAGTTTCCAAATTTACATAGATTTGTGTTTATTCATTTTTCTAAAGTTTGTAATCTGTAATTCTTGATCCATTTCGTTTCTTATCTACTTATCTTATCTCTTTACATATTACCAACTATTTTTCAAGCATGCATAATCACATGAAAAATATATTTTTCATGACAGAACTGGCAGAAACAAAAATCATGACAAAAAATGGGAATATAGAGAGATATGAGAAAATAAATCAATTACAATTGAGTCGTGTGTAGCCTTGTATTGGTCAATTTTTTTTAATAGGTTTCATCTTCTTTTCGCTTGGGCAGAAAAATCTTAAAACCACAAACTATTGATCTATCTTCTTCTTAGAAAAATTTGGCATTTAGTATTTATTTTAATTAAAAAAAAATTAAAAACTAACATCAAGTTAAAAAAATTAAACCAAATGTAACTAAATAATTTATCTACCGTATGACACCTTTCTCATCCCACTACCACTACTTCTTCCACCACCACCATCATTAACGTCATCACTCCACCATTCTCACTAACACCCACCACCATTATCCCCACCATCGATCCACCACCCCCGCCCACTATCACAACCACCATTAACGCCTATTGTTTAATATAAAATAAATTTATTATGCATTGTATTAATGAATATATATTTATTTAATTAAATAAAGAAACATTTATTATGAAATATATCAATAGAATATTTAGAACGCGCAATTGGGGATATCAAAACTAATTGGGGGATATAGGCACATGACAAAATAGGGATCCAAATAGCAAAGCTGGGTCACCCCTTACGTAATTATTTTTTTAATTCCTAATCTAGCCCCCACTAATCATGTTTAGTGGTTAATAATAATTAGTAAAAATTTTAAGTATTTGGGGGATAGATTAGTGTGTGTTTTTATTTTAATTTGTGTGAGTGAGGTGAGAGTAGGAGGGAAAAAAAATATTTGAGAGGGAATTTTTTTTTGTGAAAATGGAGGATGATTGTGAAAAGAGAATTGCTACTAAGAGGTTGAAAACTTGATTTTTTTTTTCTTTGAATCCAACATAGTTGCAGCTGAAAAATCTCGGTGCCGGCATGGTATTCAACCAAAAAACCATGCCGGCATTTGCTAGAAATTTTCATAAATTTGTTTTTGTTCTAATCAGTCCACTTCCGGCACAGTTATCTAATTTTCGAGCATCCGACACTTGCTTAGGCATAGTATGTCGCTTAAATTTCTATGCTAGGCACATGATGAAAAGTATCCAGAAAATTGATTTTTTTCACTTGACTACCGGCATGGATGGATTTATATCGGGCATGCCGAACTCGCACTGGGCGTGGTCTTCATCCTAAATAACCATGCCGGAACTCGGGCACCAGCGTGGTCTTCATCCTAAATAACCATGCCGGTCTCGACGAACCCAGAGATCGGCATGGTCTTCATCTTAAATAACCATGCCGGAACTCGCACGGCGTGGTCTTCATCATAAATAACTATGCCGGCACTCAGTACCGGCATGGTCTTCATCACTACCGGCGTGGTCTTCATCCCAACCGAATGTAAGAAAAAAAAATCAAAGTGAGGAGCCGGCAGAGAAGGAGGATGGAATTTGAAAGGAAATGAGAAATGTTTCGAATTTAAAAGGGAGTAGGGTATTTTTATGTTTGATTTAGCTTTTATTGTTTTAAAGAGTAGTTTCATATTATTGCCCCCCAAAAACACCCCTTAGCAGAGACTATTGGTTGGGGGAAGCAATTCATATCCCCCAATTAGTTTTGATATCCCCCAATTGTGGGTTCGATATTTATTATTGAAAATTAATTAAACTGAAAATTTTACAGCCGTAGATTTAGCTTTCCCAAGAATAAATTTCAAAAAATAAAAATAAATGTAAATTTTTCTACTTTACATATTTCATTTCTATGTCATTTGTTTGAATTTGTACGATTGCATCTCATATTTCTTCTCTTTCTCCCTTTTTGTCTAGACTGGGATGGCTTTAAAAAACAACTCAACTACTAAAAAAAAGTATGAGGAAATTAGAGTTGTGGGCAATGATTTTTTTCTTAGTTTCTCATACCTATTTGTATTCTTCATCTATAAGTTTGACAACCGTCCATTTTCTACAACGCATAAATATAGTCGTTGCTAAGTTAATTATTTTTGTAACTGTGTTAACCGTAGATAAATTATCATAACACTAATAATAACGACATATTTTCAACGATTTTTTTTTTTGACGCTAGCTACAATAAATATTTAGTAACGTTTTTTTTGACGTTACAAAAACAATGATTTCGTGTAGTGTTAATTATGATAGTTAATGAGACATTTATTAATAAAAATTAATATAATAATTTTTAAGAGAAATTAACATAAACAAATTAAGACTATTGTATATGCTTGGAACTTTTAATCATATAAGTCTGTTATAAGAGTTTATGCGGACAATCACAATAATAGATTTATCGCCGCCTCTAAACAAACGAGTGCTTTGACTTTGTCAGTAGTGAAGACACATGCTTGATAGTAAGTAAAGTTGTGTGTCGTGTGTGTTAATTTTGACATGTGTAGTTCATAGCACAATGAGAAATTAATTAACAAATTTATTATAAGATATTTATTTGGATAATTAATGACATTATGAGAAATTAATAAAAATTTATTATGAAAAGATTAGTGGAACATTAAGAATGATTAATTGGGGGATAAAAAAACTAATTGAGGGATATAGGAAAAGGACAAAAAAAAAGTCAAAATATCAATTCTGGGTCACCCCTTATCTAAATATTTTTTAAAATCCTAATATACCCATCACTAATCAGGATTAGTGATTAATAATAATTAGTAAAAATCTTAAGATTTTGTTAAATGATTAGTGTGTATTTGTATTTGGGTGAATGAGATGAGAGTAGAAAGATTAAAAGAAAAAAATTGAGAGGGAACTTTTTTTGGTGGAAGTGGAGGATGATTGTGAAGAGAGAATTGTTGCTAAAAGGTTGAAAATTTGATTTTTTTTCTTTGAATCCACCATTGTTGCAGCTGAAAAAGCTTGGTGCCGGCATGGTATTCAACCAAAAAACCATGCCGGCATTTGTTGGAATTTTTCATAAATTGTTTGCCACTATTTTTTCTGGTTTTGATCTTCAAAACCTATTTTTTCTGGTTTTTAATCAGTCTACTCCTAAGATGATTATCGATTTTCGAGCATCTAGGAACTACTTAGGCATGGTTTTTGCTTAAATTTCTATCTTAGGAACATGATGAAAAGTATCCAGAAACTTCAATTTTTTTCACTTGACTACTAAGCATTGATAGATTTCTATCGAGCATGTCAAGCACGATTTTCCGACATGGTTCTTCACCAATTCGGCATGGTCTTCATCACTTCCGGCGATGTAAAAAAATATTCCGTTTTGAGTTTTTACGGTTTTAATCAGTCCACTTCCAAGCACAAGTAGTTAATTCTCGAGCATCCTGGCATAGGTTTCCGGCATAGTATGTTGCTTAAATTTCTATGCTTAGGCACATGATGAAAAGTATCCAGAAACTTCAAATTTTTTTCACTTGACTACCGGCATTGATAAATTTCTATTGAGCATCTTAAGGTACTCGATTCTGACATTGAATGTTAGTTACCAACCATGCCGGCACCGGTTCCGGCATGGTCTTCATCAATTCCTAAGCATGGTCTTCATCACTTGCAAAGATGATCTTCATCACTTAGAATTAAAAAAAAAAAAAAAAAATTCGTTTCCAAAGTGAGGAGCAAGGCAGAGAAGGAGAAGAGAATTTGAAAGAGAGTGGGGAGAGTTTAGAATTTGAAAGGGAATGGGGAATATTTGGGTTTCAAATTCTAACCCTGAAAGTGATTAATAAGAAGTGGAGATGGAAATGGGGGATATGATTTTGTTTTTTGATTTTAAGTTTTTTAATTTTTATTTTGAGGGAAGGGTATTTTAGTATTTTCATACCCAAAAGTCACCCCTTAGCAGACACCATGGGTTGGGAGAAGTAATCAATATCCCCCAATTCCTTTTTATATCCCCCAATTTCGTGTTCAACATTAATACTATAAGCAAATTTAGACCGTTGGACTTATTTTAACTTTCGATCCAAGACATCACTTGTGGAAACACCCATATCGATGGATTTAGCTTTCCCAAGAATGAATTCTGAATGCTCTTTATCTAGGCTAAGTTGTCCATGGATTTAGCAAATTTATTATTTATTTAATGAAAGTATTTACAATGAAAAGTTTCTAATGAGAAAATAATAAAAAATTTAATGAAAGTATATCTATTAAGATAATTATAAGACATTTATAGTGGGAGATTATTAAAATATTCATTACAAAAAGTTACTAATGCAATAATGATGTAAAATACATATTATTAAGAGGACACTTAATGATGAAAATATAAGTAAATTATTCATTATGAGAGATTAATGAGACACTAATTAATAAAATACTCATAATGATTAATTTTAGTGGAAGAAGTAAGTAGTGATAATTATAAAAAATGCACATTTATTAGATTAATTAAGAGGATATAAATATTATATTATATTAATAAGCAATTAATAAATATTAATTAAGAGGATATTTAATAATGAAAATTTAATAATTAATTATGAGAGATTAATGAGACACTAATCATAATGAAAATTTAACATTCATAATGATTAATCATAATTAGAGCAAACCACAACCATGGATTTAGCTTTCCCCAGAATGCATCCTGACCGCTCTTTATCTAGGCTAAGTTGTCCATGCTATGCTTTATAAGGGAGATAAATTATCCTTCTCTCCTACTTTTTCATTATTCTAATATATTTTTATATTTAAAGGGTCCCACTAAATATATTATAACACTAAAACTTTTATAAATACCCCACCACACAAACACAAATATATTTTTTATTCGTTAGGGTCCCACCCAACACAATTAAATACTCCCTCCGTTTCACTTTAGATGATGTTTTAGGGTTTTTTGTATGTTCCAAAATAGATGAGAGTTTAGCTATTTTCTCTAAATTCTCACTGATTTACCCTGCTTTGGGATCACAACATTACATTCATTGTCTTTGTTATCAGTGAGAGATAATTAATCTAATTTAAGATTTTAAATTTATTCTCTATTATTTTAGGATATTTGGTTATCCCAAGTGGAATTACATGGGGATTCATAATTTACACTAGAATCCATAAACAAAAAACAGGATTTAAATTTTAGGAAGATATTTATATGGGCAGATTTGGAAAAAAATTACTCTCTTTGATATTTCTTAATCTGCGTGAAAAACTCTATAACATCATCTAAATTGGAACGGAGGGAGTATATATTTTTAATCAAGTTTGACATATCTACCATAGTGGGGAAACTCATTTGCCATGCCACATGGCATGCCAAACAACAATTTTTTGCCATACCCATAGGAAGAGGCCTTACATATTGTAATTCTAAGAGTTAAATCTAGTGTTCATGAGTTACAGAAGTCTAAGAGTCTTTACTGAATGCAATTTAGACTATTTAATGGATACATTAATTAGCCCAAGTTACGAAGCAATAAGCAAATTGATCAATGCTTGAATTCGAGGAGGTTTAATCCTGCTCGATGATATCTTAATAGAGTGACAGAGGTTCATTAGGAACATTACGTAATTGTAGCATCGAAGCAACTTTGCACAAGTTTTGAAACTAAAACTTGATATCGGCCATCCTTACAAATTCCGTGTATTTGCATTGTACTTGTGGCTTGAAAAGTCGAGTCTGGCCAGTTTAAACAAGCCATACTAAGCCGGTTTGATGCACATTAGACGGTGAGTGTGATTCTAAGCTATGTTGCACGGACACTCCAAGAAAGATGCCGTAACCGTGTCGGACACGTAAACGGACACGACACGGTTACCACACTTCTCGACACTCGATGGACACGCCACGTCATGTGTTGCGTAAAAATTGTTATTGGACACTTTGCGGACACCAATTGGACACTTTCGGACACATCATGAATGATTTATTTTAGTTTGCAAAATCAAAATAAACTAAATGAGACGCTAATTTATTCTTGTTTTATTCAAATCCAAGCATTATTCATGAAAACTTTATTATTATTATATTATTATTAATTTTATATAATTAGTAATCAAATATTTTAAAAATAAGAGTAATTATTTGGTTGTGTAGATTGTAGTAATATTTTATTTTAATGACGTGTCCCCGTAACCCATTTTTTGAGATTTGACGTGTCCCCGTAACCGTGTCCCGTGTCCGTGTCCGTGCAACATAGGTTCTAAGAATGTAAGATGAATAATCATAAAGAGGGTGATGAATTGAAAAAACCCATATATATGAATAATCAAAGCAGTGAAACAACTGCGCATCCTTGTTGTCCAAGATATTTTTTAGGGATATTTTGACTTTGGGTCACAACTTTGTGACCAGAGTTGCGTTTGGGTCACGCCAAAATTTTAATTAGAGTTTGGGTCACGGACCGTCATTGACCGTCTTGACCGTTAGTTATTAATTATTTATTTTTAAATTCTCCACTTCATGATTATTCAACGGCATGCGGGGCACAACACCGGTTAGCTGCAAGATTTGATAAATCAAAAGTTATTGGAATGGAATGTTATACGAATTTTGAGTGTAGAAGGATAATATTACTATTATCGATGGCGCAACCATCATCACCATCACCATCACAGTCGGTGATTGGAGTTTCCGTCGTAATCATTTTGGGTTCAGTAAAAGCTGCAGAGACGACACTTTAGGAATTCTTCTGCATGCACAACAATTTGTCTAATTTGTTAGTTGGGGTTAACATTACCATCACCACCTCCGTGTTTAACTGTCACCAATTTCTCCCGACACTTCATCTTTCAATCCAATCCTGATTCTAATGAATATCCGATGAAATGCAAGAAATGGTGTGGAGATCATGGCAGAACGTACGTGAAAAGCAAAATGATACACAAACGTTGGATTATATATGATCACTATTGTTGTTGTGCACCTCAACCGCCACCACCACCACCTCCTCCACCATTTCCTCTTCCGACACCCCCAACAACAACGCCACCATCACCTCCTCCACCATTTGCAGCGCCATCATTCTTCCCCACCCCATCATTTCCACAACCATTAACCCCCAACCCATCATCCTCACCTCCATCTCCAACATTCCTATCACCATTTTCCCCTAACCCATCAGCGTTACCGCCATCTCCAATACTCGTACCACCATTCGCCCCCAATTCATCAGCTTCACCTTCATCTCCACTACCATCATGCCCCAACCAATCATCCTCACCTCCGTCTCTAACACTCCCACCACGGTTTGCCCCCGACTCATCATCAGTGTTGCCTCCATCTCCAACATTTCCACTACCATTCGCCACCAACCCATCACTGTCACCTCCATCTCCAAATTTCAACGTGTCTTATAATAAATCAATGGGAAGAAGACGAGGATATAGCCAGTAAATAAATTAAATGTTTGATTTAAATGTGTAATTTGAATAATTTAATTTTTTTTGGATGGTCAAGACGGTCAATGACGGTTCGTGACCCAAACTCTAATTAAAATTTTGGCGTGACCCAAACGCAACTCTGGTCACAAAGTTGTGACCCAAAGTCAAAATATCCCTATTTTTTATGATAAAGTCTCTTTCTAAACTCAAATTGGTTGTTGGAAATGAATTCCGAAGGGACAAGTACTATTTCTACTATTATTGTTTTTTTTTTTTCCGGAAAACATTACAAATATATTATAATTGAAAATAAAAGGAGAGAATGAGAAGGTGCACCTATTATTTACTGGTATAAGATTAAAATTCTCATTTGGGGCGAACATTATATCAACGCTCGACTAAAATTTGGATTTGGTCTTTGATCGCGGACCAAATTTAGTCTGGAAATTTGGTATAGTCTGGTATTTGATCTTTAGTCCGTTCCACTACGTCTCTATCTCTTCCCAAATTTTTGGTCTTAATCGCCCACTGCGGTTGCTCTAATTAGCTAGTTTTTTCTTCAAATAATTGTGCCATACTGTTCAAGACCTGACAGCGGAAACTACTTTCAAGTTTCAACCATAAGTTTGATGATGATGAATAGGTGGTGAGGTCGGAATTGGAATCTCAAAAGCAAATAATCAGTTTACGTACGTATATATATGGGTGGTGTGGTTGGAGTTGAACCATAATAAGATGAACAAGGATGAGATCACTTTGTAATTTGGCATCTTACTTTATCAACATGACCAGAAAGTAAACCCCATGACAGTGCACCACAGCATAATAATTAAACTAAAGTAAAGGATCAGATCACTTTGTACGTTATTGGCATCTTACTTTATGGTTCCAAGTAATTTCCTATTTAGAGTTAATTGCAATTATTTAGAGAACTATCCTATTCATGAATAATTATTCAACCAACAGGCATGAAAAATCCACAGACTACAGTACAGAAGTGATATAAATTTTCACCGTTCCATTTGTACGGCATTCAGCCTGCGCCATAAAAAACTACTGTGATTTTTTTTTATTAAATTTCTCTTCTCAGTTATTGCGTTCCGAAGAAATTGAGCTGTAACAGTCAAGTCAAAGCTGCCAAGCTAATGGTTAGAGCAGTGGTACACAGGCAGCAGCCAAGCTACTTTGTCAAGTCATAATAATAAAAGCTATACCACCATGGTTGAATGAGAATTTCTTGTAACTGATGATGATTTCTTCTCAAATCAAGAATATGTTACTAATTGCTCAGGGATTTAAAAGGTGCATTATTATGACTTGTGATTTACAAGTTACAGAACTGACCGGACTCCTTTTTCTGTCCACCTTCATACCCTTCAGGCTACAACTCAATCACAATCCACCAATCGCTACTACTGGCTAGTCAATTACAAAATTGCAGTCAATAAAAGTCAACATTCAAGGAAAAATATCCCCCAAAATTTATCATAACCCCTATTCACTAAAAAAAAAAAAAAAAAAATCTAAATCTGTTGCAAAGTATATATAAGAACATATAAAATCGGTCATTTTTGATCGTTTCCGAAAAGTAATAGAAGCTGGGAAGCTAAACCAGTAGGATCAAGAGCTGCTTCATCAAGAAGACTACGCTTAATATTCTTTATTTTCTCAATGAGCTTTCCATGTTCTTCTCTTAGAATATAGTTATCTTCCTGGAGACAGTATTTCTGACCTAAAGATGTAAGATTCCACCCATTGCAAACAACTGGATAAAACTATCTTTTCGTTTTAGGATCTCAATTACATTCTGTAGGCTCTATGTATCCATAGTGTGATTATATGTGGTGCTGAATAGAAACAAATTTAAAATCTTCAGGATTCCATTTGAGAATTTCTCTAATACTACGACATGGTTTCAGGAAATAATATTCCAATCTGCTCTTGCACCCAGCAGACATGGTGCTGTGAGTAGTATTCTCATACACATATATGCATTTCAAACAAGCTACAATATACAAGGAACGATGAAATACCTCGAAAACTAATTACTGGTAAGAATTGCCTCAACCTATTTGGCAGTATAATCTTCTGCATCAGCATTTGATGCATTATATATCTTCAACCGAACTAACATTGTCACCTCCTAAAACTCCAAAACCCATTGCATGTGCCAACTTCTGCAAAACCTCTGGATCATTTAAGTACCTGAAAACATGTGAACAATCAATCCAAGTTAAAAGGAACCGACATTTAGAACAAATACATGCTATTTTTAAGAATGACATAAACATAATTTAATACCTCATCATTACAGTTGGACCACCACCCTCAATATCTTCCAGAATAGGTTTCAAACATGGATCTTTCTTGATGGAGGTCATCAGTTCTTCGAGATCTTCTTCGGAGATAGATGCACAAGTACTGTTTGAGGAAGGGTCGTGCTTGAGTTTACTAATCTCAAGTTCTTCTACAATAGGACTGTAAAACAAAATCAAAGCACTTAATGAGCTTAAACGTACTACTGAAGATAGAATCTCTATTTCGTATAGTTCTTGCTGTAGTAGTTATAGAAGTCTATGCAAAGTAAAGTTGGTTCTTTGATTCATAATGATGAATGGCAAATTAGTGCTGAATTTCATAACTCGTTAATTTCTATAGTGACTTTACCAATTCCAACTAATCAAGTGGATGAGAGAATTTGGAAAGAATAATGTGTAAAGGAAAATCTTATTTTGTTGATGCAGCAACTCCGAAATTGCGGAATAAATTTCCAAAAATTTGCTGGAGTAAATCATTTGGAAAAAATATATTCAAAACATTTGGGAGGACACCTGAGCTATGAGATAAAGGGAGAGATGGTCCAGTCTCCCCTTTATCTGGATGTTTATCAAGAATGACCAATGATTCACTTCTTTGTCGAGGAACCGTGAATTAACCGGCTCAAACTGAGTGGATAATAACTACAAATTAAAATCTAGTTGTGTGGTACAAAAAGACAACAAATTGCTTCTGAAAATTACTAGGATAATGCAAACAAAATTCATTTTCCATGTAAGGTTCATTTTCCCATCTATAATTTACAGCACCAATCAAATTCAACAACAAAAACTGGAATAACGAATGATAAAACAGACAACTGCGTCTCTTCGACAATCATCTCTCCTAATCTCATATTTGACAAAATGCAACAACAATTTAGCAAATTTACTAAAACTTTTACTTGTATCTCATTATGGCAAGTCAGGTGTGGAAATTGCTATGTAAAGCAAGTGCTTTTGATGAGAACACGACAGAAAGAGGAATATCAATTGCTTCAAGATGCATCTAATTGTGTAATAACAAGGAAGAAAGTTAAACCATTTGATGTGGGAATGTGAGGTCTGCTGAAGCATCATTATGGGTTCGTCTAGGTTACACACCAAAATGCTTCTACCTTTAACAAAAAGTTTGATTGGATGCTAATTTCAGTAAATCAAATAGCATAAATAAAAAAACAAACATACCCTGATATAGTGATTTCATAAGCCTCCTCCTCCGTTTCCTCCTCAGACCTTACAGTTTGAAGTTTCTGTAATTTAGCTTTTTCCCTCTTGTTCTTTTTTAGCTTTTTTTTATATGCCTTTTTGCTCTCAGTGCGATACCTTGCCTTACCTGTCGTCATAACTACAATCAAAAAAAAAAATTAACGAAAAACAACAACAAGAAATCACTGGTCTTCACATTCAAAAAAACCCTGAAACGGAGAAAAAGCAAAGTATTTTAAGAGAAATAACTAGACCTTGATCTTCCAGAATAGGTTTCAAACATGGATCTTTCTTGATGGAAGTCATCAGTTCTTCGAGATCTTCTTCGGGGATAGATGTAGAAGTACTGTTTGAGGAAGGGTTGTGCTCGAGTTTACTAATCTCAAGTTCTTCTACAGTGGGACTGTATCATGAATATGGAAACACAAAACTAAAGCAGTTAATTAATCTCAAGTTCTTCTTCGGGGATAGATATAGAAGTACTGTTTGAGAAAGGGCCGTGCTCGAGATTACTAATCTCAAGTTCTTCTACTGTGGGACTGTAACATGAATATCGAAACACAAAACCAAATCAGTTAATGTGCTTAAATGCACCACTGAAGAGAGAAGATGAGTAATAAGAACAAGAGATAAAATCTCTGTTCGGTATACTTCTTGGTGTAGTAGTAGCAGTACATCTGTCGCTCAAACACTCAATACTGCGCAGAGAAACAGGTCTGTGCAAAGTAAGGTTAGTTCTAGGATTCACATTGATGAATGGCAAATCAATATTGAAAGTTATATTTCTATAGGCATAGATACTAGTGGCTTACCAGTTCTAACTAATGAAGTGGATGAGAGAATTTGGACTGGTAATGTGTAAAAGGATGCATTAATTCCAAAATTGCGGAAAAAGTTTCCAAAAATTTGCAGGAGTAAATCATTAGGAAGCAAAATATTCAAATCATTTGAGTGGACACCTGAGCTACGAGATAAAGGGAGAGATGGTCCAGTCTCCCCTTCATCTGCATTTTATTAAGAATGACCAATGATTCAATTCTTTGCCGAGGAACCGCTGAATCAATCAGCTCAAACTGACTGGTTAATAATTATACATTAAAATCCAGTTCGTGTGGTACAGAAAGACAACAAATTGCTTTCGAAATTTCAAGAATAACACAAACAAAATTCATTTTCCCATCTATGATTTACAGCATCAACCAATATGATAAGCATATGACAGAAAGAGGAATTTCAATTGCTTCAAGATGCATCTAATTGTGTCATAAGACAGAAGAAAGTTTCAACCATTTGATGTGAGGTTTGCTTAATTATGGGTTCGTCTAGATTGCACACCAAAATGCTGCCGACTTAAAAAAAAAAAAAATTGATTTAATGCTAATTTCAGTAAATCAAATAACATAAATGAAGAAAAAAAAACATACCCTAATGTAGTGATTTCATAAGCCTCCTCCTCCTTTTCCTCATCAGACCTTACGATTCGAAGTTTCTCTAATTTAGCCTTTTCCCTTTTGTTCTTTTTTAGCTTTTTCCTATAAGCCTTTTTGCTCTCAGAATGATACCTTGCTTTATTATCCCTCGTCATAACTGCAATCAAAAAACATTTACGAAAAATAAGAAGAAGATAGATCAGAAATCACAGATCTCCACATACAAAAGATTCAAACGGAGAAAAAACTAAAGTTTGTCAGATTTTTATTCTAGCCATAAACAGAACAAGAACTGTAGTTTGAAAAATAAACTCTTGCAGGAAAAATAAGCAATAAGCACGGATTTATATTGTTTGGTTATACTTTAACAAGATGTTTAGCTAAATGCAAGAGAAAACTAAATAGTTCACCCCCCAATATCGTCCCTAAGAGTTCAACTTTCCAATGAGACATTATAGCTGAAAGAATCTGCTTCCTAAAATAGTTATTGATGTAGAGTGCTACTGCTACTACACATTTCAGCCATTCTAAAAGCATACTGCATGGTCAGTGACCAAATGTACTGGGAAATTGCATGTGCTCTACTCAATTACTTATAAAGTCTATAAAGCGATCAATTTGATTACACCAATGTATATACTCAGTGAATTCAGTAGTTATAAACTCGGACATTTCAGCATAAGTATCTAAGTGAAGGCCATGAGACATGAAGCGACAGCTGTTATGTCTCTTTCTTGGGTCGTACAAACCAATTAAAATATGATACTCATGATTTATCAAAGTTAACATATTTCAGTTATCCTGAATTACTGAAATCTGAACATTGTCGATAACTAAAACTTGAGGACACAATCTAATTAAGAATCTAGGAATGCCCCAACGACGATCATAGTACTGCACAAGAGTCCTACAGGGATTATAAATAACAACAAGAAATTCAATTCTTCAGATGGACTGTCATGTCTAAAATGTTGTCAGTATGAAGTTGCAATTCTCGATGGTATCACCAAATTAACCAACAAACATTTTCTAAAATGTTTTTTCTGAGTAAACCATCTTTGTAAAAACTCATCAATAGTTACATCCAAGTTTAAAAATGATTAAAACCCAGGAAAAAAAAAAGAAGAAATTTTGATGGAGAAGCAGCAGGAATAAACATTCAGTCCACAACTTCACTGTAGCAAAATAACAAACAGATGATGAACACCATAAAGCCATAACCACATACACGAGTCCCAAATTGCCGAAATCCATTGAGAAGAAAACAAATTTTTTCAATCCAATCAAAAGTCAAAACCCATTACTAAAACAACATCAAAAAATCAAAAGATGAAATTGATAATAGTAAAAGGATTTTTTCTTAAAACTCTAGAAAAAAAATCCACCAGATACAGAAAATCGTAATGGTAAAAAGAGGAGAATAGTATGAAATACCTGTGTTGATCTTCAATCCATGGCTTCTTCATCCTTGGCCGTCATCTTAAAAACAAATTTTTTTTCTTACGTTTCGTTTTTTCTCTGAAGGGAACTATAAGAGGGTAGAGGGAAATAGAAGAAGAAAACTGAAATCGTTGTTTTAAAAACTCGTTGAGTAGCTTGGTCGGAGTCAAGGGTTCGATTAGATCGCGAGTCACATGTGTTACTTATAAAACTTAAAAATGAAACGATCTGACACGAGCAATTCAGATTTACCAGTTACCACTACAAAGGTAAAAATAGCGAGTGATTATGAACCACACAAAAAGGATCAGAAAAAGAAGAGAAAAAAAGGTTTTAAGCAACCCGCCAAAACCGTTAAGGCGGTAACTAATGTAAAAATGGCGGGGTTTTGCCTTTAAAGGCTAAATAAAATCACAATTCCGATTTCGAATTGATCATACCAAAAAAGGATAATATTTTATAAATCTCTTTACTAATACGAAAAATCAAGATCCCCAATAGAAAGAGAAAGAGGAAGGAGGAGTGAGCTCAGCTCAGCTCAGCTAAGGGTTTATTCATTCCAGGTTTCTTATCAACACTAACCTCTGATATCTTATAAACTGCCGAGTTTCAAACTCAAGTTATTGGTACCATCGGCCACAAGTACTTGCTGCCTAGTGATAATAAACGGTGTTGGGAGGTTCTTCTACTTCAAGTGAAAATCCATTACAAATACACAACCTCGCAACACCCTTTACAAATCTCCCAATCTCCTTGTATTCTCTCCGGATAATACTTCCTTCAATTACACAGCAAAGATGTATTTGGTGGCTTTTTGCGTCCCAGCAGTAGCCACATGATTACTTGTTAATTTCTTCTTATCTGTAGCTATGTCATATCCAGAGATGCTCCAAGACATATGATTTGTATTGCTGATCTTCCTTCTGGAACTTATATGTGAATCAATCATTGCTTGAGTTTGTTTGTTTGTTATAACCATAGAGTTCATCATATGCATCATTTGCGGATTTACAGGCGCAAAGATGTACTTGGTTCACTGGCAACTGACAACAAACGTCACTGCAAGGGATTTCTTCTCAGCAAGTCTTATGAAAAAGGAGCCACAAACACCTCCATGGGTTCTATTTTAAGGTGACTGCTGGTCAGAATATGCAACGACTTCACACACCCGGGTCCCGCATTGAATATGCACCTGGTACAGTATATTTGGTTAAACACAGTGTTGTTTATTTCTGGTACAGAATGTTCATGAGCTTGACATTCTACAATTTCTATTTCTGACATGTAAGGTGTTAGAAAGGAAATACAGAAACAGAATGACTAACATGATAATATAAGGGGAACGACGACCTGGTTATCAAGACATCACATTTCAACAATTCATTTCTGTCCTTTTATTAATGATTAAGTTAAACAGCACAACGACTAGCTCAACCAGAAATCAAATCCATTAAATTCCTATCTAAAAATAGAACGTACCCCTACAAACTAACACAGAGATGTTACATAGATGTGTGACACTGAATGATTCGAAGCCAGAAGCACTGAAGGAAGAGTCGTCATTATGCACCAGATATTTTAGTGCATCCCCTTCATATGCGAAATCTAAGTTAATGGCTAAATTTTAATCCACATATTCATTAAGCATTTGGCAAGCAAATTAAAGTTCTGACTTTACGCGACATTCCAGTGAGTAGGGCCAGTGAAGCTTCTGCTTATTTCAGTAACTAGGGAACGATTTTATACAAAAGAAAAGTACAGTAAGTACGAATAAAACAACAGAGAGGTGTGCGACAGTTTTAATACCCGAGTCTAGATGAGCAGGATGAACCTTTTTTGACAGTAATCCAAGGTAACCACCATTTGGAGTGCAGTTCACATAAATCGGTAAGAAATCAGCCAGGTTCTGTTAAAGCCTCACACTCTCTCCGAAAAGTCGTTCAGCCATGATCTCCTCCGAAGTACTATGAGTGAAGCAAATACCCTTTCGACTGCTCTTAATCAGGACTTGACTTAGGGAAGTAAGCACACTTCTTGCAGAGTGAACTTCATTCAGATAGCATTGACAATGCGTACTGGTATGCGAAGTTGCTTATGTTCATGGATTCTCGTCTGCCTTCATAAGCCATTGCAGCCACAAGTTTCGGGCGGGGAAATGTGATGTTAAAAGTCTGATAAACAATGATTAGGGAAAAAATTAGTCTTGGTGGTGAATATAATGAGGCTCTGTCATGAATTTTGTTGCAGGATTTAAGCCTGGAAAGAAATAAGAAGAATAAACGAAAAGGAAAGCAATAAGAGTCGCCGAAATTCACCGACACGACATACCAACATCAACCCAACCACTGAAACTCCTTCAAATAGGACCAGCCTTTGATCATGCAGTTTTGAGAAACAACTTTAGATAGCGAATTCCTCTATTTATAAAATTCTATCCCATGATAAATTTAAGCGTGTAATTTTCCAGTTGAGTGGGGACGCTATCAGAATTATGGTGGAATTCGCTCGTCGTGCGGCTGCATTAGGATCCCTTTATCTTAAAGAATACAGGAATGAAGCATATGCTGATCTAGAAATTATTCCTTCTGATTATACTGTTGAAAGCTTCTTTGCTAAGAAGTTGTAATTATGAAGTGTGAGTCATCTCGCTGGGCTGTTCGTCTATCGAGGAAAGATGGTCTCGCGGAGAGCGAAAGGATTATGCGAGACGTTGATTTTCACGATAAGACTAACCGCACTACTCGGAGATCTAATGAAAACTGCTGGGACGTTTATCCAGTCATCCTTGAGGGTGCTTACATTACTGGTTTTGTTGCTGATAAGTCGATTAATCCTCTCCCCGAGGGTTTTTCTGCCTGTTCCCCTTGGGAATTCAGTTGGACTGAGAGAGAGAGACTGTGGTATACTATTTTTGGACTGAGAGAGAGAGACTGTGGTATACTATTATGAGCTTCTCTTATTCACCACTTTTTTTGTTTATTTATTTTCTTGTTCCTTGTTTTATTAGTTATCTTTCCTTCAGATTGCCAAGTTGAAGAAAAATTTCAAGGTCCATAAGAAGCAAAGCACACTGGAAGCGTTACGTTCGATCACTGATGAAGTAAGAAATATTTTCATTCATATTTTAACAATATTGTTGCCTCTATTTCTTATCTTTATCTGTGTGCGAAGGTGGACGATTTAGACATTGGTGGCGCTGATGAGGAAAATTCTTCTGAGGGTGAGGAAGAGGCTTCTACTCACACGAATTCTAAGGGCAAAACAGTTGCTTCCAAGTCCTCTGCGAAGAATAACAACAAGGAAGCGAACCCTAAGAAGAAAAGAAAGATTACTTCTACTACCTCCTCTCCTACTCCATTCGTTCCTCGCTCTCAGGGAAATGATTTACCATTCCCTGATGATTCTACTTCAGCTTCCCCTATGGCCCAATTGTATCTCATCTTCAAAGACTCCTTCGCAGCTGTTGGTGATGATAACTTAGTTCGCACCTGCCAAATGGTTTCTACCATATGCGATGCCCCCACCTTGAGTCACGTATCTCTGCGAGGATCTGCCTCAACCATATCCCCAGAACTTCTATTTGCTATGGGTTCCATGGTATGTTTCCTATTTCCCTCGTAAACTGGTTGAGTTTGAGCTTATGCTCCCTCTTTATAGTTTAATTATTTTGAATTCATTCGTCATTTTGTCCTTGTAGGTGGCGCGAGCTTCTCATGCGGTTGTCACTGACTCGCGTAAAAAAATTGGTTCCTTAGAAGCTGAGTGTCAGAAGGTCAAGGATGAGCTTTCGCATAAGGCACAAGAGGCCGATGAGCTTCGCCAGAGGAATAATCTGTTAATAGGTGCGTTCCTTTTCGCTTCCTTATACCTTATTACTTTTGCCTTATCTTCAGGTTTCTACAACTACTTATACTTGCAGAACTTTATAATTTGACCGAAGAGGCAGCTAACCTTCCTGATGATAATGACGCCCTTTTACATCTTCTTAATGCCTCTTTGGAAAATTTCCCCATGAGTGTTTAGAGAATCTTAGATGGAAGGAACTGAGGCTGAAATATGAAGCCCTTGTTTGTGATCATAAGCCTATGCTAGTTTGTAATAGAAACTTTCAACGTCACGTTCGTGAGGATAAACAGTAAAATTAGAATTTTAGAAGCCAAAAAGAATACTGTTATCCCTGAGAAGGATCAGTTAATCTCTAATGGTGCGAAGGCTTTAAAGGAATTCCATGAAGCTCAACTCAAGGTTCAGGTAGAAAGGGATCGTGCCATAAGTGAGAGGGATATTCTTCTCGCTCGTGAGAATAAATTTCGCTCCCGTCTTCTAATAGAGAATGATGGTGAGTTTGAATGGGCTGCTAAAGTCCATGATAATGCTAGGTTGGGGTTGGATACGAATGTCAGTTTAGTATCTAACCATGCATCTCTGGTTGAAACCATCATTTCCGAAAAAGAAGGTTTCCCATTATCCTTGCTTTATAACTTTTCCCCTGCTTTATCTTTTAAATTATGTACGTGCGATCTTGACTCTTATCCTCATCTCTTCACAGCCGCCGAGAAGGAATTTCTTAAAAAGGAGAAGAAGTATTTGAGGGATATAGAAAGCCTACAGGCGAAGTCCTTAGCTGAGATCGAGAGATTGGAAGAAAATTTTACATCTCGTGATACCAAGTGTCGCCGACTCAAGAAAAATCTTAAAGTAACCGTCTCCAATCTGACCAAAGATGCTATTCGCATACGTGATGGGGATATTAAACAGGAAGTTGGCGAGCTTTGCACACTATGAGTTTGAGGATCCTTCAGATAATGAAGAAACTTCCGACATCTCTGATAGCGATGTTGAATATGAGGATTCTGATGAAGAAGATCATGACTTTGAAGTTGATGAAGATAATGCTGGCAAGAAGTAGATGTCCGCTTTTCTTCCTCTTTCATGTTCTTTGTATTATATCTTCCTATTTGTACATATATTGAATACCTTCATGCTTTTAATAAATTTCACCCTTTTTTATGCTTCTCCTTCCTTCTCCTGACTGTTTACCAAAAGAAAGACATTTTCCCTTCTAATAATCTGTGTTAGTTTTACGATAATTTATAGGAGTGAATATAATAATGCATGTGTCTAAGCATTAGTCTACCACATGTGCGAATAATCCAATATGTGTGCATGAGTTTATTATATGCGCGAATAACCTATTGTTATTATATTTGGCACGAGTTAATCATACTAGCGCGAATAACATATTCTTATTGTGTTTATAATCCTATTCTTGCCTCTGTTATTCGCGGGAGTGTGATTGCCTCTGCTAAATCATTAATGCTCTCCAAATTATTCATGGCCGCTCCTTCCATATTTCATCCTGCAAATATAATATTAGTGTGGTCTAGGGTGTTTTCTCATGAGGTCTTATTGAGCCTCCCTAAGTAGAGGTCTTAATCAGCCTCCCCTATTTATAGGACTTATTTTTGCCTCAGGGTACTCATTTGGTCATGCGACGAAATCGCATGAAGTTTTTACGCTTTCGCGCAACAACCAGTTGATATCGCCTGCAGGATGTTTTTATGCGCTAATACAAAAGGCCTATACTCTTTTTCAAGTTATAGTCCCATGATATTGACTCTTTAGACACAATTCAGCTCCCTAATGGATGGTGTCATCCTTATCTCCCCCCCGATTGCCCTTTCAAGGAGAGTACCCCTACCGGGTTAGGGTGGTCTCCTCCCACCTAGTGATGCAATAACCAGTTATTTTCGAGGTCTCTTTCGAGACCGCACCCTAAGTGGGGTGTCTTGAGGACCGGGTGTATCATAGTCAGGACTTGCCAAGAGTGGCGAAGTACGCTCCAGACGCCCCCCAGCACTCTTGGCTCAACCGTGTACCACGACACCCTGATCGAGTTTCTACACTCCATGATAGAGAACTTAGTACCTTAGTCTTTCGACTATGGAGTCTCTACTGGATAGGCTTTTATTTCGCCCCCAATATCCATGACTCAGGATCCAGGGATGGTATGGCTTTCTCCCAAGCTATAAATTACTAGTTTTTTTCCCAATTATGATGTGCGATAGGGCTTATCTTTGTTTCCTCTTGCACATGTGCGAACTAGGGTGCACGCCATAATAGGATGCTTAGCCTCCCTAATTAGAGGTTTTATCTTTTATTGCCCCCTATTGAGGTCTTATTCATGAGGGATTATCGTTGCCACGATCTTTTGCTCATATATTAGAAGTATTCATTTAGAACAAGATATAAAAATTTTCTTTTAATAAATTTTGCTCGTACAATGTTGATTTTTCCTTCTCTTTTTTATGCGCACACATAGGAACATCTTACTAACATTTTTAGAATACTCTACTGGATACTTCACCCCTTTTACTTCTTCACTTGGCTCGCACATAGCTATTGCTTTTAAGCTGTCGCATAACTCAACTGTAATATTCTTTTAGGTATTTCTTGTTATAAAGCCTACTCTCCATTTTCTCCATATTTCTTCCATCTCTTTCCATTAATTTGTACATCCCATCACCAACATATTTCTTCACCATATAAGGTCCGGCCCATGTGACTTTCCCTTTCTTCTTTATCCCTTGCTTGTGATATGGTGGTACTTCTCTCATAACTAACTCGTTGGAACTCTGCCCTTTCCGATTTCTTCGCGTATTCACACCTTTTTGCTATCTTGAACACCCTCGTGTGAATCTGTCCAGTGCTAGCCCTTTCTTTGTTTTTCATTTTTATCCCATCATCTTCTTTCTTTGACGATTCCTCACCTTTGTTGTTATCATCAACTTCTCCTTCTTTTGTTATGAAATTAACCATCAATATTTCGGCCCGTTTGCTTTCTTCTGCGTCAAGCTTCTAATTTCTTCTTTTACTCGCACGTACTTCACTTTTTTCAACATCAATTTCATTGCATGTTTTCGCTTCATTAGTATCTCCTCTGATGATTCCAACTCCTTGGGGTAATGGGAACTTAATACATTGATGATACGTGGAAGCCACACCCAGAATGCTATCTAACCATGGTGTTCCAATTAATGCGTTGTATGGAGATTCGACGTACACTACACAAAAGGATATCTCTGTGGATATTGTCTTAAGAGGAATCCGCATTGTCACCTCCCCTTTGGGCTTGTTAGCGGATCCGTTGACCTTAGATTTTATAAGTGGACAAAATCAATTCTTCATCTTTTCCTCCCAATGTCTTGTATGTGTGATAAAATAAAATGTCTACCGAGCTCCCGGAGTCAATTAGTATTATATTTATCGCCCACGCAGAATCATCTTCATCTTCTTCCTTATCCAATTTTGCTTTTGGTATTATCTCCAACTTAACCACTAATGGACTCTCATGAAGTTCGCCTCCTCCCGGTACTCCATCTGCGCTAAATATGACGGGATGTTTCTGCCATTGATTGAGTTTTGGTATCTTTGCTAGGTTCATTACTTCCTTACATTCAGCATCCCTCGCATATACACGGCTCAACATATTGTCATGGAAGTCTTCTATACTTTTGAATGAGTGTATTATTGAATTACAGTGTAGATTCTTGGCATTCGCTCCCACTTCTATTAGAAAGGTATTTTTCCATTTTCCACTCCTGATGATTGTCCTCCTGTTGTTGGCTGTGTTGGCGGTGGTAATGGTAATGGTGTAGCTAAGAAGTGGCCGAGTTTTCCTTGTTCAATCATTCTTAATATGATTCGCTGTTTGTTCTTGCTGTTATTCGTTGTGTGGTCGTGGAAACGATGATAAGCACAGAACTCTTTACTGCTTCTCCCAGACGATGGTTCTTGACCCAGGTTAGGTGGTGGTGTTATCTCTTCCATTAATATAACAGCTTCCCAGACTTTTTCCACTGTTGTGTTAAGAGGTGGCATCCTGACCTCCTCATGGATTTTGTAGTTCGCGCCTTGATTGTAATATCTTTTGTTTCCTCCGTATCCTTCTCCATGATTGTCGAATCTTTCAACTTTGTTGTTTCCTCCATGATTATTGTATTGCCTCTCTCTGTACTCTTGCTCATACATTTATTGGTCTCTGCTACTCATGGCTTTATTCTTTTGTTGATCTTCCATGATTACCTTCTTTCTACTTCCATGTAAAGTGCTTGCAATAGCGTTTGCCATCCTTGGTAATAGACTTGCATTTCCTTCCTTTTCGTTCGTAACTGCAACTGGGTAAGACTCCATATCTCTCTTCTTTTCCTCAAGAGTGATATACTCTTCCTGGTACTCGCGCAGCTCCGCCATCGTTTTTCTGTATTTTATCCTAAATATATGTTGATACAACAAGTCAGTTGGAAATAGCGCATTGATAAATGCTAAGTTGAGATTTCTTTCATCCACTCGCCCTGCCATTTCTCTACTCATTTTCCTCCATCGGTTGGTCATAGCTCGCAGGCTTTCATTCGTTCTCCTTTGTAAGTTGAATGTTTTCTCAATTCCTGGCCTTTGCATATTGGTGCTGGTGTATTATCCCAAGAAACAACTCTGCAAGTTCTCGAATGATTTTATTGAACCTACTGGCAATACATCAAACCACTTCAAAACTTCCCATGTGAGGCTTGTCGGAAAATACTTGCACAAGACCGTGTTGTTATCCTCATATTGTAGCAAAGCTAAGTTGTACGTCTTTATGTCTGGATCGCACATGTAGATCCGTCAAAGATGCTAGGAAACGTGGGTAGCGTGCACTTTCTTGGTATCGTCACTAGGCGTCTTTGCTGCTTATTCTATCGCTTCTTCTAGCTTTCTTTTTCCTCAATCTTTCCCTTTTGTCACTAATTTTCTTAGCTCTGCTATTTCTCTTCGAATTTCATCGTTTGGGTATATGTCTTCTTGCTACCACATAGGTCTTTTCAAGCGTGATTGCCTCAGTCTGTTTTCATGCCTATTTTGATGCATGGCCTCCTCTAGTTCCTGCTGTTCGGCTTCTTCTCTCCTCCGCCTTCGTCTATCTCTTTCGGCTCTTTCATGCATTTGGGCTTCATTATTTCTTTCTTCCTCTGCGTAATCATGTTGGATTCTTGCTATTCCTCTGCCTTGTGGTATAATTCATCCCTGTTCTCTATCAACTTCCTCATTCTGGTTATGGATCGTGCGATAACGTTCGCGTCTTCTTACCCTGTTATCATGATTGTTTTGACGCATAGCCTCTTGTAATTCTCGTTCTTCAGTTTCTTCCCTTCTTTTCCGCCTTTATCTTTCCTGTTCTTGTGTGGCTCTCTCTCTCTCTCATTTTTCCATCTCAACATCTCTCTTCCATGAAGAATCATCCTTGCTTGTTCTGCGTCATTCTCTTGCTCTGGTTCGTCATGTATGCGGTTGTATTCTACGTTTCGCTCCGGTCTATCTTTTCCATGATGTCCTCGCCTGGGTTCATCCTCTCATACCTGTACATACCAATCTTCTATGCGATGGCGTTTGCGCTCCTCCTGCGAATTTTTGCTCACTTGAAAAGTGTTATCCAAATTTTTATCCAACATTTGTCCCTGTCCATTTTCTCCAAGTTCGGATCTACTTCTCCTGGAGGTACTTCTGCTTGTTCTCGATCTCGAGCTCGCACGTGTTGTTCGAGATCGTGATTGTGACCTTTTCTCTTGTAATCTCTGATTTTCTTCTCTTAGATCATCATTTTATCGCGTCAAGTTCGCACGTAGTTCCCCTTCTCTTCTTCTTTCGTCTATCAATCGCTGCCTAATTTCTCCAATATTCATGTTCTCTTCGTTTTCTACTTTTGCTTCTTCTTCGTGTGTCATCTCTTCGTTTTCCTCTATAGTATCTGTATCTGTTGTGTGAACACTCATTTCATCATAGTTTCTTTGATCGTTCTCCCATGGTTCCTGCTGGACTTGAGATCTGACCGGCCGAGATTTGTTGTTCCTTTCTCCCATTCTTGATGTCTCTGCGGTTTCGCCTCTTCTTCTACCTGCAATCCTTCTACTTCTCCGTATGGGTGTCATGTTTTCTCCTATGAGTGCTTGTCTCACCGTCTTCTGTTCCTGAAGTAACACTTTCCTTATATATTTAAATCAACAAAACCTTTCTTCTAGGATGAAAACTTTCTTCTATGATGAAAATTTTAAGTGTTTTTAAAACAAATTCAAAGATGTAAGGTAGTGAAAATTTTAGCGAAAAACAACCACAAATATTTCCTAGCACCAAAATGTATTCTAGCACCAAAATCCCCTCTCGAGATGTATTCTAGCACCAAAATGTAGTAGTGATAAATCTCATAACTACACCCCTATTAGAATCTATGAAACCATTATGAAGAACACATAGAAGAATTTTATTAAGTTTAGAAATCAATACAAAGAAGTAAAGTAAAAACCCTAATCCTGGGAAGCAAACAACTTTCTCTCTCCTAAAAGTTCAACCTCGGCTCTCAAAAAGATCTCTCCTACTACAATGATGGCTGGTCCTATATATAGGAGTTTACATAGTGGAGGTTGGCTAATAAACCCCCTATTTTCGGATCTGACGCGCGATGTGTTCGCACGCTTATATTGGATCTTCTCGCACGATCTCCTGAACTTCGCACAACTTTCACACTTTACTTGTGACTTCATGACGTCATACGGGATGTGCTGCGTGCGAGATCAGTTCACTCCTTCGTAATATCATTACTTCGCATAATTATTGGGTGTGCGATTTTTTGCCCCTACAGATGCCATGAAGAATATATCATGTTACCTGGTAAAGAGGCAGAAAAAGCAAAATCCTGGTAACGAGTAGCTAAAATCAGTTGGCTTTGGGGTTACAAATATACACTTGGTAGAGGGAAAAGAAACCTTGCAAGGAAGAAATAAGTTTGAGTTTTCTTGGTTTTAGCTGTCTGGAGTTCTTCAATAAACTAGTTTACATGCTCAAATTAAATGACGAAAGTTACATGCCACATAGAGTTGAAGAAAAATCCCGAGAATGATGTAATTTCTGTTTAGAAGCTTAAAAATTAACACAAAAACAGCAGTCGGATGTTACAGAAGCTTTCAGAAGTTCAAGGTGACCAACTTGAGTCAGAGAACCAGTTTGGATCACCATTGACAGTTGTTACAACAAGTCATCACCATATCTTTGTGGATTCACGTAGTCTTTTCATAAAGCATTCTTCTCAATTCACGTGACGCATTTCAGTTTAAAACACATGTGGATTACTTCTTGAATACAATTATATAGTTATACAAATATATACTACGCATTTCAGTTTACAAATATACGCATCTAATATATTCAACCACAGTCAGAGAAATTTCTTCATTCAAAGTCATATAATTTATAAATGACATTCAAGAATAAACATGTACGGAGTAAGGAAGATAGTTTTACAAGGAGACTCTACAGTTGTCGGTAGCAAGAAGAGGAAATGAGAAAACCATTCTAATTGCTATGGTTGCAACAGAGTGAAGAAAGTCTAATCCAATTTTGGATTCTTCACGCTGCTTTGGAAGCAACTGTTGTAATGAGTGTAAACATGAATAGACTGGATGTTTCAAGTATAAAGTTAGTGACGAAAAAAGAAAACTAAAATTTAACATGGGAAGACATATTTCTGTAGACAGGAAATGAAACAAGATACACTTTCCAATGCATGGATTATTTAAGCTTCTATCAAATGATTTCTCTCTAAAGAACTGCACAAATACGTACTAACAACAAGGACTAAATAGCATATTCACCTGTTCCCTTGTTAGTTGTATTCTTCTTCAAATACCTAGTGATTTTAGTGAAACCAAGCTTTCGAAATAACTCACCGCTCCTTCCATTTTCAAACCACGGGAATTTAGTTGTCTCGCAGTTCCATGCTTAGGATCATATAAAATTATGCTACGCATCATTGGGTTCTTGAACATAATCTCACCATTTGTTAGAGACCCCAAGAGCCTTACACAACGTCGAGAATCAGACATAATGCTCTCAAACGTAATCGTATAAAGTTTAGTCCAAGATTCGCAGACTCCATAATCTTGCATAACCCACACCTCAAAAGTCTCTTTGTTAGCAGCAAGTAGACAGAGGCAACTTTCGAACATTCCTATTCTCATAATGTAATTCTGAGTACTTGGTAGTTCCTGTTTTCCAAATCTCTTTTCACTGATATCCATTGAGAGTATCACTGTGGAAGACGGTTGACTTACCGGCACCAACCAATGAAAAACTCCATTCAGAAGCACACCAGACGCTAGGGAAAAAGGAAGCCCAAATCGGGTGGATTGAAAAGTTTCCCATGAGTTTGATTTTAATGAATAGACTTCTATTGAAAAAGTATTTCTGTCTTGATGAATACTTACCAACTTGTAATCGTTGGTCTTGTAATCATAACAAAATCCATGGTGTCTACTGCATTAATCATATATAGTTATTAATTGTGGTGATTTTGGTAATCTCCGATATCCCTTTCTAGCCGGGTTCCACAGCAAGAATAATTTCATCTGGTAACTCCAGAAATAAACCAAGCCATTACATGAACCCATCAATTTAATCATATATCTGGAATAATTGTAGGGGAAATCCAAAAGCATCATCAGATTCATTCGAGGAGGATGATAATGAATAATTTAACAAAAGCATCATCAGATTCATTCGAGGAGGATGATAATGAATCATAACTTACGGAGTAAATACTATTACCATCATCACTTTCAAATCATAAGATTATATTTGTTTCTTTGTGCAGTGAGATTTTGATGCATTCTAACAAAACCAGGATCAGAAATTATAAAACACCAATTCCTACAAACACACTTACATACAAACGTAGATTTCACTGGTAACCGCAGAAGAATGTCGAGGTAGATCTCTTCCGGCAGACTTGACATTGTTTCTCCTCCGTCACTGGTAACCCTATTATTATACTAGGTTTTGTGTACGAGAGGAAGACTAAAATAATAGGGTTGGATCCCACTGTCGGTTCCGGGTGAGAGAAAAATAGCACCTGCTGTCCAATATCCCTAATGGGTGGAAATTCCGGCCTCTCTTTTATCTCACTCGGGACTTGGGGTGATCAAAAACACCCACACCCATACATTTTATCCAAACCAATCCACATTTTGGCGGCTGTACACTCAATCCATTTCTCGGGGGAATAGACGTGGGTGAGCTTTTGAAACCGATCGTTTTCAGGATTAAATGCGGTGGAAACCTATACGTTGGACACCTGAATTTGTGCACAGGGACAAAAAAAAACAAAGAAACTTATTTTGTGCACCAAATCGATAATACATAAGGAACATAAGGTCACATTAATCTGTAATACAACCCCAAAGCCAGTGGTCATATCCTAGCTGATATACATATAGCACAAGAAAGTTTACTCTTTGTCCAAATTTTTCTCGTTGATTGATCTTCCTTTCAGTTTTTCGACCCGCAGACAAAAAAAATGCCTGGGTGATGCAATATTATGGAGTGCAAGAATCTTGGACTAAAAGTCTCTCCACCCACAAGAGTATAACTAGTACAATTTTGATGGTACTATGGAGTTTTAAGAACAAGAGACTTTATGGGAGGTCGATCGCGGTTTTATTTTGTATGAACCAAAAAATAAAATATAGAGGGAGCTGGTGTTGGATTCTGATTGTAAAGAAAAGGCCTATTGTAGCAGAGAATTATAGAGCTCAGTTTCGTTTTAACTAAAGTACTTGATGAAGGATGAATTATTATATGAAATAACGTATTAGATTTAGGACTATGTCTATATTTGTTTTTTGGGCTATTTTGTGTTTCCTCCCCTTCCAAGATCGCTAATTAGCGTTTCCTCCCCAAATAGATTGAAATTAGTGTTTCCTCCCATCGTTAGTTTTTTCATCCATTGTTCGGTTAGCTGAGTCAGCACCGGTGCACGCGTGGCATAGATTTGACACGTTTTTCATGATTGTCCAAAAATACCCTCTAACAATATCACATGTTCTCCTCCTTGTCCGGCACCGGTACGCCACTGCCTTTTCCGCCACCTCGTTCAGCTTTATCTGCGGACAACAATGGAATTAAAGAGGAGCGATAACAGTAGCCAAATCTCCAAAATCAGAACCACCCCTCTATACACGACCATTTAGTACCAAGAAGAAATCGACTACACATGTTTTTAATCCCTTATCCCCTCCATACAGCACCAGAATTCTCCTAAATCAGTTCACACAACTCATGGCTTCAGTTATCTTCTCCATGACTTTCAACTGAACTCAATTCAGGTCAAATGAAACCTAAATCATCACCGATTCGAAAAACCCCAAAATCTATACAATCTAAATCCTCACCGATTCGAAAACCCCAAAATCTTTCTGTTGTTTCTGCTTGAATCTAGCAACACCTATTAATCCAACACCACCTTCATCATTAATCAATACCAGAACTTTAATTAACCTCGAAAATTATTAAGGGATCCGCATATATGTTTTGTATATATGGTAGTAATAACATATCTTGTATGTTAGGAAAGATAATAGTTTAGTATAATTTTCTCTCTATATTTGTTAATCCACATAAGGCCTATTTAGACACGGGTTTATCCTGCATTGTATTCAAGCTTTTGAGTAATACACAAAACCTTCAAATTCTTACCTTGTCGTTTCATGGCATCTGAGCCAGAATCGAAATAACCTAAATAATTGAAAATCAAAAGTTAATCTCTCTTTTAGCATCATGGCTTCGGAAGAATCGACTTCTTATGGTAAACCTAAAATTGATTCAATTTTACAGGCGAAATCATCATACCCATACGATTTTAAAGATGTACATAATAGAGTGAAACGAAATGGCGCTAATTATGAACAAGATGAACGAGTTGTTGTTAATACCGCACTTATGAATATTGATGTGAATGCTAATGGAAGCTGTCTTTCATCACAAGATCGAGTACAACTTTTTAATACTCTCACCGATGCACAGTGGGAATCTACTGTGAATATGCTTAATTCGTCGAATAAGGATGTGAATTCGTCGAATAAGTGCATAATTGATACATGGGCTTCAAGGAATATGACAGGAAGGAAAGAGTTTTTGTGTAAAACTTATCAAATAGGTTTTTCTTCCCTAAAACTTCCGAACGGGACATACACAATTGCTTCATGTGAAGGCACTGTGGTGTTTGGAGATAATATGAGATTATATCGTGTTTTATATGTTCCTGATCTTCATTGTAACTTGATTTCGTTAGCATGTTTAATTAAAGATCTGAAATGCATTGTCACTTTGACTGATAAGTTGTGTGTGATACAAGACCGCAATACGAGAACGCTGATTGGTGTAGGAGAGGAACGAGACGGGGTTTATATCTTCCACAGTGGAGTGCAGATTATGGTGAATCGAGTTACTACTGGTGAAAATTATAACTTATGGCATAGGCGTCTTAGTCATCCTACTAATAAGATTATTTCTTTGTTTCCTGGTATGAACAAAGTTGATTGTCAGAAGTTTCAAAATGAACCGTGTGATACCTGTTTTAAGGCTAAACAAACATGTTCTAGTTTTACTATTAGTGAGAATAAAGATAATGATATCTTCAGTTTAGTTCATTGTGATGTATGGGGTGCGTATCGTACTTCATCTTCTTGTGGTGCAAACTATTTTCTTACGATTGTTGATGATATTTGATGGCACACAAAACTGAGGTGGTGAATAATTTTCAGAATTTTTGTGTTATGGCGAAGAGATAATTTGATAGACAAGTTAAGCAGGTTCGTAGTGATAATGGTACGAAATTTCGTCCATTGATTCTATTATTTTCAGAACAAGGATTAGAATTTCAAACCTCATGTGTGGATAGACCACAGCAAAATGGGAGAGTGGAACGCAAACATCGTCATATATTGAATGTGGGTCGTGCTTTGCGTTTTCAAGCAAATTTACCTCTTTGGTTTTGGGGTGAGTACATTCTAACCGCTGCTTATATTATTAATCGCACGCATACTCCCTTGCTTAATGGGAGAACTCCGTATGAAATGTTACATAGGATGCCTCCTATTTATAATCTTATTCGCTTATTTGTATGTTTGTGCTATGCAAATATTGTGCCTCGTGATCGTAATAAGTTTAATCCACGAAGTCGGAGATGTATTTTTGTTGGTTATCCTTATGGGAAAAAGGGTTGGCGGTTGTATGATTTAGAAACAAAACAATTTTTTGTGTCTTGTGATGTTGTTTTCTTTGAAAACAAATTTCCTTACACGGTAGTTTCTTCGGATACGAATAATAATAAAGATAATAATAATAAAGTTTGGGTGGACGAGTGGTCAGTAATTTCTGCAAAACAATCTATTTTTATGGATTCTGATATTCCTGAAATACCAGGAACTGTGAATCCCATAAGTACTGAATGTGTGACAGCAGAACCGAATAGGACAGATAAGTCTACTGGTATTTCAGCAGCATCACAGAACGTTACAGGAGGACGTTCTTCGCAAAATTTAAAAAGGTCACAGAACGTGACAGGTGGAATGTCAGGTGGGATTAATTTCCAGAGAAGTTCAGGCAAGGTTTCAGAAGTAGAACATGTCTTCCGTGAATTTAGTACGAAGAACATGCCACTGAACATTTCTCCAAATGTGTCAGAGAACAGAAGGAATGTCTCAAGTGAGTTTTTGGATGGTTTTGTCTTATCCGACATAAATAAACATAAAACAGGTGATCCAACATGTGTTCATAGTATGTCAGAGACTTTTGTCTCTTGTGACGTTAACTCTCAAATCAATTCAAGTGTGATAAGGGAGACACCTACTGTTGTCTCTTCTTCATCTAGCTCCACGTAATTGGTTTGCTAAGCTTGAAAATGCTCTTAAGACTTTTGGATTTATACTGTCTTATGTTTATTACTCTCTATTTACTCTACGACGAGGTGAGAATTCCATCAATGTACTTGTTTATGTTGATGATTTGATTATTGCTGGTAATAATTCCGCTGCTATTGCTACTTTTAAGGCATACTTAAGTCGGTGCTTTTATATGAAAGATTTAGGTCCTCTCAAGTATTTTCTTGGTATTGAAATATCTCGAGATACCAATGGTCTATTTTTATCTCAACGAAAATATACCTTGGATATACTTTTTGAGACTGGACTTCTTGAAGCCAAACCATCTGCTTCACCTATTGATCAACATCATCGTTTGGCTCTAGATGATGGACCTTTATATTCATATTCATCTCAGTATCGCCGAATTATTGGGCGTTTAATTTATTTGACCATTACACGTCCTGAATTGTGTTATTAGGTACATGTATTGGCTCAATTCATGCAATCTCCTCAAGTTGCGCATTGGGAAGCTGCTCTTCGAGTTCTTCGTTATCTTAAGAGCCATCCGGGTCAAGGGATTGTTCTACGTAAGGATTGTGCTCTTCAACTTATTGCTTATTGTAACTATGATTGGGAATCCTGCCCTCTTAGTCGTCGTTCTCTTACCGGCTATTTTATATTTTTTGGGGGCTCACCTATATCTTGGAAGACAAAGAAGGAGCACACTGTGTCGCGTTCTTCGACTGAAGCTGAGTATCGTTCTATGGATCATACATGTAGTGAGATCACTTGGCTCAAGGCGTTATTGAAGTCTCTTGGTGTGTCCCACTGTCAACCTATGCGTCTTTATTGTGACAGTAAATTCGCACTTTATATTTCTGCTAATCCAGTTTTTCATGAGCGCACCAAACATATTGAGATTGATTGTCACTATGTACGTGATCACATACAATCAGGTGTTATTACCACTTCTCATATTCGCACAACGGCTCAACTTGCAGATATATCTTCACCAATGCTCTTGGACGTCCTCAGTTTGAGCTTCTTCTTCGCAAGTTGGGCATTCGTGATCTCCATGCTCCAACTTGAGGGGGAGTATTAAGAGATCCTTATATATGTGTTTTGTATATATAGTAGTTATAACATATCTTGTACGTTAGGAAAGATAGTAGTTTAGTATAATTTTCTCTCTATATTTGCTAAGCCATTATTTGAGGGTGAAAATGGTTTCTGCTGATTTTGGTAATTTCGATGTGTGGGTGAGAAACGAGTCTAAACCCTAAACAATGTACTGCAAGGGAGTACTTTAGATTCGAGAGATCAATCTGTACAAATTCGGCCTAAACCAAGAAATGGTTGTTCCATACTTGCTTTGGTCACATAGTGAAGGGGAAGGGTTGGTTTTGGGGAGGGAAGCGAAGAGAGTGTTGAGACCAGAATAGTTGATTCTGGAAGAGTAGTTGTTTTACGACTTGTATCAGAAAGTGGGAAGCTAACAGATGGCAAGCTTAGCAAATGTTTTCTGAGTGTTGTATGCTCTTCTTCTGAACCCGTTGTTCGGTGGAAATAGGTAATGCCTATTTATACAAGTCGGAGTTAAACGTACTCTGGTCTCATTAAGAAATGGAAAACGGGTGAGTTAATGGGAGGAGGTGGTAATTGGTAACGCCTGGAATTGATGTTCCGTAAAATAAAGCGTTTCACCATTACTCCCTGATTTACTAACCTTCTCATCCTTATGACACTGTCTTATAACGGGCGTAGTTTACGCCGCATGCTGTAAACCTCCAAACCAATACCCAATGAGCATCCCCAAGTTTGTGACATGTGTTGATGTCTCGAGTGTTTTCGCGGAAAACATGTAGCATGTTGTTGTTGTCTGGCAAGTTGAGCTTGGGAGACTTACCTTCTCGGTGGTGACCTTCGACGGTCGAGATTTTGCATCTTAAGAGGAAAGGTAGACGTTGATTTTTGCAACCCTTAGTTTGGTATCCAATGGCATGAAAGCAAGATCAGTATGGCTTTAATATGGCCTAGTTTAGGCGCAGCCAAAAGTTAGGGTTTTGGCTTTGTTTAGGCGCGACCGAACTAGGGACAAAAGTTGCCATGCGTTAGCTGGTAACTTGGACGGCTAAGATCTGCATCTTAGATGAAAAGGTGGCCGTTGATTTTTGCATGCCTTTGTTTTAGCAACCGTGAAGGGAATTCCGGTACGGTGTGGCGGCAAGGTGGCTGGAATGACGTTGGCACATGTGGCATGGACGGTTGGCACGGTTTGGCGTGGCCAAAACTAGTGTTTTGGGCCAAAGGTTACCATGCGTTGTTTGGCGACCTTGGACGGAAAAGATTTGCATCTATGATGGAAGGGTGGTTGTTGATCGTCGCACGCCTTCGTTTTGGTAGCCGCATAGGGAAGGCCGGCATGGCGCGGCAAGGTGGTTGGCATGCCATTGGAACATGTGGCCTGGCAGGGCATGCCTTTGCGCGGTTTGGCATGGCCAAAACTAGGGTTTTGGGAAAAAGGTTGCCATGCGTTGTTTGGCGACCTAGGACGGCTAGGATTTGCATCTAGGATGGAAGGGTTGTCGTTGATCGTCGCTCTCCTTCGTTTTGGTAGCCGCATAGGGAAGGCCGGCATGGTATGGCGCGACAAGGTGGTTGGCATGCCATTGGCACATGTGGCATGGCATGCCTTGGCGCGGTTTAGCGTGGACAAAACTAGGGTTTTGGGCCAAAGGTTACCATGGGTTATTTGGCGACCTTGGACGGCTAGGATTTGCATCAAGGATGGAAGGGTGGCCGTTGATCGTCGCATGCCTTCGTTTTGGTAGCCGCATAGGGAGGGCCGGCATGGTATGGAGCGGCAAGGTGGTCGCCATGCCATTGGCATATTTGGCATGGCATGCCTTTGTGCGGTTTGGCGTGGCCAAAACTAGGGTTTTGGGCTAAAGACTATCATGCATTATTTGGCGACCTTGGACGGCTAGGATTTGCATCTAGGATGGAACGGTGGCCGTTGATCGTGGCACGTCTTCGTTTTGGTAGATGCATAGGGAAGGTCGGCATGGTATGGCGCGACAAGGTGGTTGGCATGCCATTGGCACATGTGGCATGGCATTCCTTGGCGCGGTTTGGCGTGGCCAAAACTAAGGTTTTGGGCCAAAGGTTACCATGCATTGTTTGGCGACCTTGGACAGCTAGGATTTACATCTAGGATGGAAGGGTGGCCGTTGATCGTCGCACGCCTTCGTTTTGGTAGCCGCATAGGGAAGGCCGGCATGGTATGGCGCAGCAAGGTGGTTTGGCATGCCATTGGCACATGTGGTGCGCCTGGCATGGCATGCCATTTGCGCAGTAGTGCAGCTGGCATGGTTGGCAAGCCTTGGCGCTTTGTCGCGGCTGGCATGGTTGGCATGCCTTGGCGCGGAGGTGCCGCTGGCATGGCATGCTATTGGCGTGGTGGTGCGGCTGGCATGGTTGGCATGCCTTGGCGTAGAGGTGCGGATGGCATGGCATGCCATTGGCGCAGTGGTGTGGCCGGCATGGTTAGCATGCCTTGGCGCGGAGATGTGGATGGCATGGTATGCCATTGGCACAATGGTGCGGCTGGCATGGTTGGCATGCCTTGGCGCGGAGACGTGGCTGACATGGTCTGCCATTGGCACAGTGGTGCGGCTGGCATGGTTGGCATGCCTTGGCGCGGTAGCATGATAATTAGGGTTTGGTAGAGACGAGGTCAGTCAATGTCAAGGGTTCTGCCGCGGAACATGACCCATGTATAAAAAAAAGGTACCTTGGTAATTCTTACGTAGGCATATTGATCGATACAATAAATGCGCTAATGGTCATGGTGACGTCATGTCAGATGTGCAGTTTTACGAGTTTAACCCTAAGCTAAAAACCGCCATCAACAGCCACATAAGGCCTATTTAGACACAGGTTTATCCTGCATTGTATTCAAGCTTTTGAGTAATACAAAAAACCTTCAAATTCTTACCTTGTCATTTCAGAAATCAAAACCACCATTGTTATTGATACTCCAACGATCTAATTCATCCAGTAAAACAATCAAAACAAGCTCTGACTCGACCAATTTCTTCTTGGTCTTTTTGCTGTAGAATTTCTCCTAAAGAACTTTCCGCTCAAATTTTAATTTCGTACCATATCAAAACCCCAAAACCGATCCGTATGAGAACCCCCAAATTTGATGTTGTCAAACAATCATCACTGCGTGCACTACTGGAACCATATCTTCACGATGGAAACCAATTTCTCTATCCTTTTTCGTTTTCTCATCATTCCCTGGCACCATAATTTCATTATCTTTCCATCAATGTGAAAGAGAGTCGAACGGACATGAAGTCATGAATAACATCTAGTTGAAGCTTATCTTCCGACGGAAATTGGGTTCCACTGGAGAATTTGATTTCGAGATTTTGATTTAATAAACACAGTAAAAATGGGACTTAGGTTTAATTAATCTAACATGAAAAGGGTACTTTGGGTAGTCTATGTGCCAGGTGTCCCTTTTTTCCACGTGTAAATAAATGTTGACTCGGCTAACCGAGCAATGGAACGGAAAAACTAACGACGGGAGGAAACACTAATTTCAATCTATTTAGGGAGGAAACCCCAATTAGTGATCTTGGAAGGGGAGGAAACTCAAAATAGCTTGTTTTTGTTACTAATGTTCCAATTTTATGCATAAATGACGCAGAACTCTGGCAGCATACTCTAGCATTGCCAACTAGCTTCCAAAGCATACATATAAAATACTCTTTGAATTAGCTTGTTTATTCCTTTTTTGCATCCAGTAGTATGATCTTTTGTTTTCGACCTTCCCGACTTCTGATCCTGGTTTGGCCTCTGGATTATGGAGTAAGAGAACCTTGAACTATATGTTTATCCATTACCTAACATGGTGTTCTGACAGCACATATTTGGGGTGCGGCGTATCAAACAGGGAAAGATTATAACTGTCTCGATTGTGATCTTTTATGAATAATTGGAATTCATGCTCAATATCCTAATGTGCTAATGTTGATGGTCTCTTTGAGGTGGTTATTCAGAATGGTCTCTTTGAAAAGTGTGATGCTACGCTGTACTGTGTACTGGTGGGAGTACTTAGTCAGAATGGTCTACACGAAGATCCATTTATTTCTGATTTTTGTGGTGTTACGCTGTATTAACCATAACTCAGCCATTTACGATGACACATTTTGTAAAAGAAGCCTACTCTACTCTGGGAAGATGCCATGAAGAATATATTATGTTACCTGGTAGAGAGGCAGAAAAACCAAAATCCTGGTAAACGACTAGCTAAAATCAGTTCTTTTTGGGGTTACAAATATACACTTGGTGGAGGGAAAAGAAACCTTGTAAGGAAGAAATAAGTTCGAGTGTTTTAGCTGTCTGGAGTTCTTCCTTTAAATGACAAAGGATTACTAAGTAACAACTAAAGAAAATAGAAGTAAATTCCATAATTTATTAAGTTCCAAATGAATGACGGTAGCAACTGGGAAACACTTAATCCAATAATTTGTGATGATAAAACCAGCTCATATGGATTGCGTATGGTCATTTTCGCAATCCTCTTGAGCAAAATAGAGTGACTGTCCCGCAACTCATGTAAGATCCTTTTGCGAGCTTGTTGCATTGCTCCAAACATGACATCATAAGGAATATTGTCCGGTGCTCGAAAAATACCCAGACAAACATAATCCTCGGTGCCCCAAAAAGCAGTATCCGGTTCTTCTTTTTTGAGTTCAAAATCCGCATCCTCAAAGTGGTATGTTATTGTTGGAAATTCGAAACGCTTGTAACGTTTTCGGAAACAAAGGTCAATCTCATCCAATGGAGATGGTATAACAGGATTAAGACCAAACTGTCCAAAATGCTTCCTCACTTTCTCCACAACCCTATCAAAGTGACTTCCGCGCATAAAGGTCACTGTAGTCCCTGAATCTATTAAACAACCGCCTCTTCGAGTATCCATCTTGTACTCGAAATCCCCTCTTTGAAAACCGACGCTACTCCAATTTACACTAATATCCTCTAAAACCAGATAATAATGACCTGTGTCATAGTTATATAAGCTAGTTCTGTATGCTTGTCGAACTACACAGCCAAGTTTCGTGTCTGAACCAAATCTCAAGTACGTATGGGTTCCGTCCATACCATCAGTATGTGGCCTCAGGCAGTATTCAAATTTACCTAAATTTAAGTAGCGCTGCGACCCTCAACTGAATGTCGTTAACACTGTAGCATGAACGACTGCTTTTGTGCATCTTATGTTCTTCGTGTTCTTGGTGCAGCAGCAGAAAATAATTCTGTAACTCGTTTTTCTCAATCCGTTGATGCTCCAAACTCTCCGTCCTCCTTCTATATGCACCCAACAACTTATTTAAACACGACAGGGTTCCAAAATCTCCAGGATATCTTCATTAATCGCCTTTATTCTTTGCTTCCAAAAATAGAAATAATTTCCATTTTTATCTTCAACACGCGTTAATCTTCTTCCAGCACGTTACAAATCGTCATGTACACGCCTCAGATGTAGTCAATCACACTTCCATGCACAGAAAAAACACGTACAATCCCGTGAAATAACCACGGACTGCTTGTTTTCATCTCGTGGATTATCTAGCCAATTTCAATCCAAACAGACAATCATACCACGCATGTTACGCCAAATCAATACCTCCCAAAGAATCTCAGCCATTGAATCTCCCTAAAACTGCTTCAAATTTTCATTCCTAATTTTTCCAGTCAAAGAATTCATTTTCCCGCCAAAACTCATTTTCAAACAAGGAGATGAGGTTGCCCCTTATCCAGCTGCTTGGGTGCGAATATCCAGAGGGTGCACCTTAGTAATTGAGGTGCCCCTTATCCTACATTGAAAGTCCGAATAACACGTGTCCTCCGGGGTGCTTTAGACAACTTTTCGAGCCGAATTTTCCAAAAATATTTATTGACCAAAAATACCTACAAATACACAAAAAAAAAAACATAATTAGTACAATATCGAGCACTAACAATACAGAGCATTGAGAACAAAATACACACAAAAATGTATCTATCAACATCTTCATGCTAAAACCACTTGGATTAACAGCAATGACTGAGTTTAGCAACAAGGAGACATGAAAAGAATCGTTAGAAGAAGAATGAAAAGAGTGATTACTCCACCCATCTTTGCAGGTGTTTTGTGTTTTTTTTTTTCTCAGTCTCGTGTCGAATATATATGTTAATGGAAAATCGGAAAACGGGTCATATGACCAAATCTCATAAAATATGGGAGTAATGGACTTGTAAAATATAGGTCTGGGTGAAAAAGACATAGGAAATATTAGCCATATATACCTTTTGCTTTAAACTTTATTCTTTTTCATATCCTTTTCTCTCTCATATTTATTTTCTTTCTCTACAATTAAAATTAATCGCGAGAAATGTCTTAACTTCCAAAATATAAGTCGGATTTTAATAAAATTTATATTTTTGGAAAGGACTCGAAAATCTCTACAAAACAAGATCCATTGTTGATATGAAATTCGAAAAAAAAAAAAAAATTATTTTCAGCCCAATTTGAGAATACATTATGCACCAGTGCAACCTGACAAAAAATAATTTCCTATGAAAATATGCATTATGCACCCAAGTGCAACTTGGCCAAATTTTATTTCATATAAAATATATAGTATGCACCCAGGTGCAACCTGACCAAAAGTTATTTTCTATAAGAATATGCATTATGTACCCAGGTGCAACCTGGCCAAAAGATTTTTTCAATATAAATCAAAAAAAAATATACATTATGCACCCGAGTGCAAACCGAGAGCAAAACCTATATCCTATCGAACATACCTTATGCACTCGGGTGCATCTTGTGTATTTCATGGATAAATCTAGGTTTATCCTACAAATCACCTGCAATATATTATACATAACCAAAATCGCTACTTCATGATCTCGAGTAATAAATCTAGCAACATTATCATCACATTCACCATTAAAACATCAACCAAATGCAAGTATTATAAAACAAAAATAAGAGTAATAACAAAAAGTTCAAAAAATATATACATTATGCACTCAAGTGCATCTAGGCCAAAACCTATTTTCTGTAAGAATATACACTATGCACTCGGGTGCATCTTGTGTATTTCGTGGATAAATCTAGGTTTATCCTACAAATCACCTGCAATATACATACAACCAAAATGACTCATCCAATTCATGACTCAAAAAACACACTTCCCATCGCCAGATTTCACATCCAGTAAGTACCCCTTCGTGATTTAATGAAACTTTATTGTTCCCACTATGTTTTATGACTTCCGTCGTCCGAAGTTAGTAGTACCAGCTTGCTACTTTCGATGCCTTTTCCAACTGTTTCTGCAAGACTGATTTTGGCATAAATACAAACACTTTGTGTGCCTGTTGCTGGGGACAATGGAATGAGTTTATCTGAATTCTGGAACCCTGAACATAGCTCCTTCCCTGCAAAATTCCAATTAATCAAGTGTGTAATTACATATTATTATGGGAGACAACTAATAAAGATTCGGGTTATCATTTTTGGACTTTGATACCAGAGTTAAATGCATGGGTGCGTTAGTTTCAGAACTGGCATCAAATTGATTAGTGGAGGAAATCGATTAGAAACGATATTACCTGGGTTCCTAAGATTAGACACGATAAACAATTAACAACACCCATTTCTTCTTATGCCTTATAACACCTTCTCTTGATACTAGCAGATTCAATCCATCACCACCACCACTTGTTTTAGCCACCAATGAACAATCAACTCCATTAATGAAGTACTACAAATGCAATGGACGTTAACAAGCTGATGGAGTTCGATTAACATCAGTTCGTCTTCCATCAGTACCCCATCTAATTGAAATCTGGATCTTATCAAATTACAGAGAGAGATCTTCATTAGTATCCCCACTATCATTACTGAAATTCATAACAGAAAATCGATCAAAATATAAAGGTACGAACTTTATCTACAAAGGGAGAAAACACACCCATAGTCGAAGATCTGATTGAAGAACAATAGGTTAAAAATGGGGAACACAAAATATCGAGTTTCAGAAAATAGAAGAAAAAAAAAATTGAGGGTAGATCGGTAAACTAATATAAAAATATTTGGGCAGAATATCCCACAAGGATAATAGAACATTGAATTTGAAATTTTGGTTATTTGAACCATAGCCATATTTTACTTGTCTTTTAGACCCAGGAAATCAAATCTAGGGCCTATTTAACCAAAAAACTGATGGAAAATTAGTAATTTTCATTTTTTGTAATGATATTTATTAGGATAAGAAACATCCATTCATGCCAATATCTTGAAAATTATTCCACGCTTTAATGTATTGCATGGAATTAAGACTAGATTTGGTAACACATCAACATTAAATATTAAGATACTGATTTATATTAATTAATATCTGATCGAAACAATAAACTTTTTTTTATATGGTCGTGTTAACTTATATATCTGTATACAAGTTATAACAGTGGTATACTCGTCTTTAAAAACTCTTTTTTTGTCTTGGAATTGATCGTTTTTGTTGGAGTTGGAGTTTTTCTCGAGAAGCAATTCCTATGCATGTCCTAAGATGTTAATTCCATAATCACCCTTGTCTCCATAAATAACTTAAACTGTAAAGTTATGTTCTCTGATCTAAACCACACACGTGCTAGAGTCTGGGAGACCTACCCTTTCTTCTTCCATTACTCACCTCTGAGTTTTCTTATTCTTAGTTGCTTGACCTTTTTCCGGCAATAATGGAAGAACAGACTGTTTTTCTCTGATTACCTTAACTAGTCCATGCACAGTTTCCTTTTGATCGAGCTGTTAAAGTACTCCTTTTATTCCATTAGTATTTCTGATTGTTGTAGAACAAGATTAATTATCTTATATCCAATTTCAAATCATTACATCAACACACGCTTATCAAATCATTCGTCCTTAAGTTTTAGCTAATATTAACAATTTTTACATTTGGTGTGGGGATTACTGTGGCAGTAATATAAGGATGGGATCATGAGAAAATCAAGAGAAGGAAATGAGTAAAAGAGAAAATTAATTGCAATTAGTTTCTACTGTGAATAACTTGATTTTATTTTTTTTTAGAGATTTTACTGGGTTTCCGGTAGGCAGCAATGGGGAGAAAGGAGAAAGATAGGGCTGATTAGAACTGCACAAGACCCGGTCCGGATTACCTGTACCGGACCGGAACCAAAAGAACCGGAGTTGTACCGATCCGGACCGGAGTTACCGGCACATGTACCGGTTCTGAAAACTGATACCCGGAGTAGACCGGGACAGGTACCGGTTCTTACCTTATTCCCGGCCACCCAGTACCGATAGTACCCATTAAACCCGGACCATAGATTATAAGATTAAAATCTATCCTAACCGTCCACTTAACATATTAGAAATATGGAGAAGGTTCCGTTTTTTAATTATTTTTTTTTTAATTATTTTTTTTTTAATATATTCTGAGAACATTTTTAATATATTTTGAGAACATTTTTATACTGGGTAAAAACCCGGACCCGGAGTGGAACCGGACCGGTCTACCGGTACAGGTACAAGTCCAGGTACAGGTACAAGTCCAGGTCCTCAAATTGAAGAACCGGTCAACTCCGTGTACAGGTACCGGGTCCAACAGAAAAGCGGACTGTACCGGCTCATGTGTAGCTCTAGGGCTGATGGATAGATACATATATCGGCGTAGATGACAAAGTTTATTCCGATCTCACATCGGGCCCACAAAAAATTAGATACAAAGAATGTCAAAGGGTAGTTGTGGGAAAATGCCATAGTTTTCGGGGGATTTTGAAATGAAAAAAGTTATATTTCCGATACGAAAAACTATAAAACCGATGTAATCCATAAATGCAAATCGCGTTTACTGGTATACAAGATAAAAGCACCCTAGAACTAAATTTGATAACATATCAGACACATAAGATACACTAATAACTCTTACAATTTTTTGGATTCTAATAATTTAATTTCATTTTAATTACATATTAGATAATAACTTTCAAAATGTTTTGGATTTCCTCGTTAGCTGCGTCATTTTTTTCTGGATCGTTTCTCTCTCCTTCTCTCTCTTTCTCTCTCAAAAAAACTCTACATCTTTATCTTGCTCAGATTTGGTCCTTTTGGACCAGGTCTGAGCAACATTATTTTTTTCTTTAATTTTAATAGAATTTCAAATAAAGTAAGATGCTGTTTTTTAATTTATGGTGTCTTTTGGCACATTTCTTCACCATTTGGGTGATTTTGTCTTCACTTTTGGGGCGATTTTTTATTCGCTTTAAGAGTGATTATTTCTTCACTTTGATGGTGATTTGTTTAATCTTTGTTGGTTGTTTCATGGCTTGTTATTCTAAATTCTAGAACATCGGCGATCCAACACGGCATAGCTTTGAGTTCATCTTCAACAAATGGGATTTAGGGCATCCAGGTTTTTCTTTCACATATACAAGATTATAGGCTAATCACTCCATCATTTTTGGAGCATCTCTTGTTATAGAAGACAAATATTCAAAATGGTCGGAATTGATTCCGTATTATACCATCTTTCCTCTCTACTTTTCATACAAAAATTGGGTACTTTTGCGGTATTTTGCTCTTTCTCTTCGCGAATTACCTATAATTGGTATCTTCATTTGTATTTGGGTTTTAAGTTTCTTGTATTTTGATGTTCTTTTTCTTGTAAACAATCATGTAATCGCCTTTTTGGATCAGATGAAATGTGGTTTGATTGTTCATAAAAAAAAATGGATTTTATCACTATTTTGTTATTTGACTGTTTTGGAAGGTTGACCCAAAAGAACAACCACCAACCACCACAGCTGCCACCACCGCCACCACTACCACCACCATCCCCACCACCGCCACCACTACTACCATTAGAAAAAACAACACCAACACCACTAACGCCTCCTCCTCACCACCACCACCGCCTCCTCCACCACCACCACCACCATCGCCAACACCGCCGCCAACACCACCAACGCCACCATCACCACTGCTGCCACCACCAACACCACCGCCACCGCTATCACCACCGCTGCCACCACCACCGGCGCCACCACCACCAACGACGCCTCCACCTGAACCCCAGACCCTGATCCCTAAACCCTGAAATCATAGATTCTGTCGAAGGAAAAAGTTGACCATTCATAACACAGTTGACCATGCAAAATCTGTCAAAATGCCCTATTTTGACAACTATAGGTATAAGTAATGGAATGAGGCATTTTGATAAGATTTTGGGGCATTTTAATCTTTTCCCTAACGTTCGGGACATTTTCACAACTTTGGGATCGATTATGGGACATTTTGTCACTTAGCCCTTTGTTATTTTGTTTATCACTATTTTGTTATTTTGTTATACGAGGTACTGAACTTCTATAGGCACAAATAAGGTATACTTTTTCTTCTTCAATAAGGTTTGCTCTTTTCTTTATCCCGTTTTCCAGATGCCTCTAATGGATATAGCATGAGGCCGTGAGTTATATGATCATAAAATCAAATAAAGGGGGTGTTAGACACAAATCACTGGATTGAAATGAATTTAAGAAAAATAAAAACTAACAAATAATCCTAGGATCATAAAAAGTGTAAATGTTTAGCCCTATTGACTTGGCACGGTCACTGCAAGATCTTTTATGTATTTACAGGACAACGAAGGGAGTCCTTTCTATGTTGTTATTAGGGGCCTAAAAATGCATTGCTTGCAACGTTTTTTTTTCCATTTTTAATCGACTCAATTGAATGGGTATTGGTCATTTATTCTCGAAATTGAGTCAACAATCGGGCAATTATCGTCCCCAACTATGGTTAGGAGCGATGAAAATGAATAGAAGTCGACCCTATTGACGGCTAATACGACATGAAAATTGTCAAAAAACCATCACCTAAACTTTTAACTTTAATCCGCATCGTTGATCGCCAACAAAATTCAACCATCAGATCTAAAACTTTTAGAGAATTGTTACAAAAATAACACTTATTAGCGTTATACTCACTGTTACACAAATCATTGCAAAAATTGTTACAAATTGCGTCACAAAACTACCCCTACTTTTGTCGTCCCAGCACTGCCGAAGCAATCGTCTAGTTAGTTTGGTCCTGAAAATTATTACTTGGTCATGCAATTAAGGCGGAGCCATCCCATTAAAAGGGCGTACACTAGCACCCATGTCCAGCCAATTTCAAAGCCTAAGTCAATGCCCAATTGAAATTTTAACTATCTACAAGTATAATTTGCTTCTTTGCAAGACTTTACTCCATTTCGTTTGGTAGAAATTAGTTACGATAAGATATTTACTCCATTTCGTTTGGTAGAAAAAGAAAATGAAAATCTACAAATAAGACCAGCTTCTGCATTTCTTAAAGAAATTCTTAAGAAGAGATGTTAAAGATATTTGTTAATTTGTAATGTGGTCAAGAGATATCTAGAATAATCAAGTCTGTCACGGGAGAGGAAGACAAATTGTATAATGGTCTTACGCAATTGTTTATTTGTCTGCGACTGAAGTATGTTAAAAGAAAAATCTAGAAATGTTAATTTAGCCTATAAATAAACAACGTTGGGATCATTTGGAACATCCAAAACTCAGTTGAGTTAAGTGTGAGCCAGAGTGAGAGCTCGTTAGTAAGACCTAGAGTGCCTTTGTAAACTGAAGTGTAAGCCAAAGTGCTACATCGATCGGCTTTACCTTACTCAAGGAAGATGCCATGAAGAACATATTATGTTACCTGGTAGAGAGGCAAAAAAAAAAAAAAAAAAAAAATCTGGTAAAAGACTAGCTGAAATCAGTTGTCTTTGGGGTTACAAATATACACCTGGTGGAGGGAAAAGAAACCTGGCAGTCACACTCAAGGAAGATATAAGTTTGAGTTTGTGGGTTTTAGATGCCTGGATCTATGTTATCAAAGCCGTCCTGGGCGCTCGCCTAGGCGCGCCAGTCGGCCAAGGGGTATCTTGCAATAAAAGGTGCCAAGGCGCCAAAATACGAACAATTTCTTTTTTTTGGGCGCCCTTTCGGCGCCTAGCATCTAATAAGAGAAAATGGGTCATTTGTCCAAAAAAAATTAAAACACGGTTCAAATGGACAAGTAAAAAAAGTACGGGTGAAATAAAAAAAAAAAAATAGCAAAGATGAAACTGGATTCATCCTGGCTTATACTTAAAAAATAGCAAGGATGAAACTGGATGCATCCAGTGTAAAATAAAAATAAGAAAAAAATATTTGAAAATGGACAGGATGAAACTGGTTACATCCTGCCTATTTTTAAATTTTTGTCCATTTAAACAGTATCTTTCTAATTTTTGGCTATTTAAACAGTATCAAAACCTAAGTGTCTTTTTCACCCAGGAATTATTAATTTTGGTCTTTTTGACCAATTTTGTGATCTAATAAAACATAGGTCTGGACTACTTCAGTGAAAGGACAAGGGATTAGTTAGTAAGATCTAAAGAAAATAGTATTACATTATGTAATTTATTAAGTTCCAAATGAATGAAGTAGCAACAGAAAACACTAATTTCAGTAATTTGTGATGATAAAACCAGCTTATATGGATTACGGGTTGTCGTTTCTGCAGTCCTCTTCAGCAAAATAGAGTACCTCTTCCTCAACATCATGTAAGATCCTTTTGCGAGCTTGTTGCATTGCTCCAAACATGACATCATAAGGAATAGTGTCCGCTGCTCGAAAAAGACCCAGACAAACATAATCCTTGGTGATCCAAAAAGCAGTATCCGGTTCTTCTTTTTTGAGTTCAAAATCCGCATCCTCAAAGTGGTATGTTATTTTTGGAAATTCGAAACGCTTGTAACGTTTTCGGAAACAAAGTTCCATCTCATCCACTGGAGATGGTATAACAGGATCAAGACTAAACCGTCCAAAATGCTCCCTCACTTTCTCCACAACCCTATCAAAGTGACTTCCGCGCATAAAGGTCATTGTAGTCCCTGAATCTATCATACAACCGCCTCTTCGAGTATCCCTCCTATACTCGAAATCCCCACTTTGAAATCCGACGCTACTCCCATTTACACTAATATCCTTTAAAACCAGATAATAATGACCTGTGCCATAGTCATGTAAGCCAGTTCTGTATGCTTGTCGAACTCCACCACCAAGTTTCGTGTCTGAACCAAATCTCAAGTACGTAGGGGTTCCGTCCATACCATCAGTATGTGGCCTCAGGCAGTATTCAAATTTACCTAAATTTAATTGTTTTAGAAAAGACTTAGATTCTCCATTTAGACCGAGTATTCCAGCACCAACTTCAGGACGGCCCTCAGAAACGAAGTTCACTTGATGAAAGCCGCAACCCATGACAATAGGCAACTGTTGAAGGGCATGGTTATCTGAATTTACAGTGAATTTTTCTATTGCCAAAATACCTGATGCAACTGCATCGTCTTCGTAACTTACTTCGAAAGTACAAATGCCTTGATCATTACATAATCCTGGGTAGCATAAAGGGTTGTTAATGGTACCCCCTCTTGATTGTCGCAATATACAAGGAAGAGGTCTATACGTTCTTGAATTTGTTGCAGGATATAGGGGTTGTCGTTGATGAAAAAATGGATCAGCACCTTGACATTGAATCCATATAAGATCGCTACCAGTATCAACCGTTAAATAGTATTGAAGGTAAGTTGAACCATCGAAAGTTCCTATTCCCACGGCTGCAACATAAGATCCTCCAACATCTTCGTAGGTCATAGGTAAACGTGCAACATTGGGGTTTATCGAGTTTTTCAAACTTGACATTTTCCGGCTAATGTAACGTGCTCTATCTTTGGATTGTTTGACGAGCCTCTGGAATCTTTCATCTTGTGTTAAATGATCTCCCGGATATAGAGGTGATTCTTTGGAGTCTCTATGAAACATCTTCATGCTAAACCCACTTGGATTAACAGCAATGACTGAGTTTAGCAACAAGGAGACATGAAAAAGAATCGTTAGAAGAAGAACGAAAAGAGTGATTACTCCATCCATCTTTGCAGGTGTTTTGTGTTTTTTTTTTCTCAAGTCTTGTGTCGAATATATATGTTAATGGAAAATTAGTAATTTTCATTTTTTGTAATGATATTTATTAGTATAAGAAACATCCATTAATGCCAATATCTTGAAAATTATTCCACGCTTTAATGTATTGCATGGAATTAAGACTAGATTTGGTAACACATCAACATTAAATATTAAGATACTGATTTATAGTAATTAACATTTGATCGAAACAATAAACTTTTCTTTATATGGTCGGGTTAACTTATATACATGTATACAAGTTAACAGCGGTATACTCGTCTTTAAAAACCCTTTTTTTGTCTTGGAATTGATCGTTTTTGTTGGAGTTGGAGTTTTTCTCGAGAAGCAATTCCTATGCATGTCCTAAGATGTTAATTCCATAATCACCCTTGTCTCCATAAATAACTTAAATTGTAAAGTTATGTTCTCTGATCTAAACCACACACGTGCTAGAGTCGGGGAGACCTACCCTTTCTTCTTCCATTACTCACCTCTGACTTTTCTTATTCTTAGTTGCTTGACCTTTTTCCGGCAATAATGGAAAGATAGGGCTGATGGATAGATACATATATCTGCGTAGATGACAAAGTGTACTCCGATCTCACGTCGGCCCACAAAAGATTAGATACAAAGAATGTCCAAGGGTAGTTGTGGGAAAATGCCATAGTTTTCGGGGGATTTTGAAATTAAAAAAGTTATATTACCGATACGAAAAACTATAGAACCGATGTAAACCATAAATGCAAATCGTGTATATTGGTATACAAGATAAAAACACCCTAGAACTAAGTTTGATAACATATCAAACGCATAAGATACACTAATAACTCTTACAATTTTTTGGATTCTAATAATTTAATTTCATCTTAATTACATATTAGATAATAACTTTCAAAATATTTTGGATTTCCTCATTAGCTGCGTCATTTTTATTTTGGTTCGTTTCTCTGTCCTTCTCTCTCTTATTCTCTCAAAAAAAATTCTACATCTTTATCTTGCTCAGATTTGGTCCTTTTGGACCAGGTCTGAGCAAGATTATTTTTTTTCTTTAATTTTAATAGAATTTCAAATAAAGTAAGATGTTGTTTTTTAATTTATGGTGTCTTTTGACACATTTCTTCACCATTTGGGTGATTTTGTCTTCACTTTTGGGGCGATTTTCTATTCGCTTTAAGAACGATTATTTCTTCACTTTGATGGTGATTTGTTTAATCTTTGTTGGTTGTTTCATGACTTGTTATTCTAAATTCGAGAACATCGGCGATCCAACACGGCATAGCTTTGAGTTCATCTTCAACAAAAGGGATTTAGGGCATCCTGGTTTTTCGTTCACATATACAAGATTATGGGCTAATCACTCCATCATTTTTGGAGCATCTCTTGTTATAGAAGACAAATATTCAAAATGGTCGGAATTGATTCCGTATTATACCATCTTTCCTCTCTACTTTTCATACAAAAATTGGGTACTTTTGCGGTATTTTGCTCTTTCTCTTCGCGAATTACATGTAATTGGTATCTTCATTTGTATTTGGGTTTTAAGTTTCTTGTATTTTGATGTTCTTTTTCTTGTAAACAATCATGTAATCGCCTTTTTGGATTGGATGAAATGTGGTTTGATTGTTCATAAAAAAAAATGGATTTTATCACTATTTTGTTATTGGACTGTTTTGGACGGTTGCCCCAAACGAACAACCACCAACCACCACAGCTGCCACCACAGCCACCACTACCACCGCCATCCCCACCATCGCCACCGCCACCACCACTACCATTAGAAAAAACAACACCAACACCGCTAACGCCTCCTCCACACCACCGCCACCACTACTGCCTCCTCCACCACCACCACCACCATCGCCAACACCGCCGCCAACACCACCAACGCCACCATCACCACTGCTGCCACCACCAACACCACTGCCACCGCTATCACCACCGGCGCCACCACCAGAACCCTAAATCCCGAACCACAGACCCTGATCCCTAAACCCTGAAATCATAGATTCTGTCGAAGGGCAAAATTGACCATTCATAACACAGTTGACCATTCAAAATCTGTCAAAATGCCCTATTTTGACAATTATAAGTTTAAGTAATGGAATGAGCCATTTTGATAAGATTTTGGGCATTTTAATCTTTTCCCTAACGTTCGGGGCATTTTCACAACTTTGGGATCGATTATGGGACATTTTGTCACTTAGCCCTTTGTTATTTTGTTTATCACTATTTTGTTATTTTGTTATACGCGGTACTGAACTTCTATAGGCACAAATAAGGTATACTTTTTCTTCTTCATTAAGGTTTGCTCTTTTCTTTATCCCGTTTTCCAGACGCCTCTAATGGATATAGCATGAGGCCGTGAGTTATATATAAAATCAAATAAAGGGGGTGTTAGACACAAATCACTGGATTGAAATGAAATTAAGAAAAATAAAAACTATCAAATAATCCTAGGATCAGAAAAAGTGTAAATGTTTAGCCCTATTGACTTGGCACGGTCACTGTAAGATCTTTTATGTATTTCCAGGACAACCGAAGGGAGTCCTTTCTATGTTGTTACTAGGGGCCTAAAAATGCATTGCTTGCAGCGCTTTTTCTTCATTTTTAATCGACTCAATTGAATGGGTATTGGTCATTTTTTATCGAAATTGAGTCAACAATTGGGCAGTTATCGTCCCCAACTATGGTTAGGAGCGATGAAAATGAATAGAAGTCGACCCTATTGACGGCTAATACGACATGAAAATTGTCAAAAAACCATCACCTAAACTTTTAATTTTCATCCGCATCATTGATCCCCAACAAAATTCAACCATCAGATCTAAAACTTTTAAAGAATTGTTACCAAATTGTTACAATATATAATTGTTACAAGAATATAACACTTATTAGCGCTAAACTCACTGTTACACAAATCATTGCAAAAGTTGTTACAAATTGCGTCACAAAAATACCCCCTACTTTGGTCGTCCCAGCACTGCTGAAGCATTCATCTAGTTAGTTTGGTCCTGAAAATTATTACTTGGCCATGCCATTAAGGCGGGCCATCCCATTAAAAGGGCGTACACTAGCACCCATGTCCAGCCGACTTCAAAGCCTAAGTCAATGCCCAATTGAAATTTTAACTATCTACAAGTATAATTTGCTTCTTTGCATAAGATATTTACTCCATTTCGTTTGGTAGAAAAAAGAAATGAAAATCTACAAATAAGACCAGCTTCTGCATTTCTTAAAGAAATTCTACATCACAAATTAGGAAGAGATGTTAAAGATATTTGTTAATTTGTAATGTGGTCTAGAGATATATCTAGAATAATCAAGTCTGTCACGGGAGAGGAAGACAAATTGTATAATGGTCTTACGCAATTGTTTATTTGTATGCGACTGAAGTATGTTAAAAGAAAAATCTAGAAATGTAAGAAAAGACTAGAATAAGCTAGAGTGGTGGTCGGCCAAAATGATCCAGAGTCTCTAGATTGTTTCATATGGTTTGTCGGTCCACATAATCTCTAAAAGCTTGTGTATCTAGAGTATTCTCCAGGTCGGTTAATTTAGCCTATAAATAAACAACGTTGGGATCATTTGGAACATCCAAAACTCAGCTGAGTTAAGTGTGAGCAAGAGTGAGAGCTCGTTAGTAAGACCCAGAGTGCCTTTGTAAACAGACGTGTAAGCCAAAGTGCTACATCGATCGGCTTTACCTTACTCAAGGAAGATGCCATGAAGAACATATTATGTTACCTGGTAGAGAGGCAAAAAAAAAAAAAAAAAAATTGGTAAACGACAAGCTGAAATCAGTTGTCTTTAGGGTTACAAATATACACTTGGTGTAGGGAAAATAAACCTGGCAGTCGCACTCAAGGAAGATATAAGTTTGAGTTTGTGGGTTTTAGATGCCTGGATCTATGTTATGAAAGCGGTCCTGGGCGCTCGCCTAGGCGCGCCAGTCGGCCAAGGGGTACCTTGCAATAAAAGGCGCCAAGGTGCCAAAATACGAACAATTTCTTTTTTCTGGGCGCCCTTTCGGCGCCTAGCGTCTAATAAAACATAGGTCTGGACTGCTTCAGTGAAAGGACAAGGGATTACTTAGTAAGATTTAAAGAAAATAGTATTACATTATGTAATTTATTAAGTTCCAAATGAATGAAGTAGCAACAGAGAACACTAATTTCAGTAATTTGTGATGATAAAACCAGCTTATATGGATTACGGGTAGTCGTTTCTGCAGTCCTCTTCAGCAAAATAGAGTACCTTTTCCGCAACATCATGTAAGATCCTTTTGCGAGCTTGTTGCATTGCTCCAAACATGACATGATAAGGGATATTGTTGTCGGGTTCGGGTTCTCGAATAAGACCCAAACAAAAATAATGCTGAAGGACTTTAAAAGCAGTATCCTCCTCGTGTCCGTGGAGAAAAAAATCCGCATCCTGAAAGTGGTATGTTATTGTTGGATATTCAAAAGGCTTGATAAGTCTTAGGAAACAAAGAGCATACTGAAATGGAGATGGGGTAACAGGATTAAGACCGAACCGTCCAAAATACTCCGTCACCTTCTCCGCAACCCTATCGAAGAGACTTGCGCGCATACGGCTCACTGAAGTCCCGGAATCTATGATACAACCGCCTCCTCCGGTACTCACCCTATACTGGAAATCCCTTCTTTGGAATCCGACTCTACTCCCATTTACACTAATATCCTGTAAAACCAAATAATAATATTGTTCGCCATAGTTAAATAAGGGAGTTCTGTATACTTGTTGAAATCCACGACCAAGTCTCGTGTCTGAACCAAATCTTAAGTACGTATTGGTTCCGCCTCTACCATCACTATACGGCCTCAGGCAGTATTCAAATTTATCTAAATTTAATTGTTTTATTAAAGACTTAGATCCTCCACTTAGACCGAGTATTCCAGCATAAACTAAAGGACCATTACCAGAAACGAAGTTCTGTTGATTAAGGCCACAACCCATGACAATATTAAAAGTTGCAAGGGCACGGTTATCTGAATTTGTAGTGAATTTTTCTATAGCCAATTTACCTGATGTACTTGCATCGTCATTGTAACTTCTATCGTAAGTACACATGCCTCGATCATCACATAATCCTGGGTAGCAATCAGGGTTGTCCACCATTTCACCCCTTCTTGTTCTTTCCTTACACCTAAGAGGTTTATACGTACTTGAACTTGTTGCAGGATAAAGGGGTTCTTGTTGACGAAAAGAATAAATAGCACCTTGACATTGAATCCATGTAAGTGCGCTACCAGTATCAACTTGTAAAAAGTAATCCATATAAGTTTGTGAACGACCAAAAGTACCTATTCCCACCGATGCAACATATGCTCCAGTACCATCGTAAGTCATAGGTATACGTGCAACATCGGGGTTTATCGAGTTATTTAATCTGGATATTTTCCGACCAATGTAACGAGCTCTATTTTTGGATTGTTGGATGAGTCTTTCGAATCTTTCTTCTTGTGTTAAGTGATCGCCCGGATATAAAGGTGATTCTTTGGAGTCTCTATGAAAGATCTTCATGCTAAACCCACTTGGATTAACAGCAATGACTGAGTTTGGCAATAGGGATATATGAAAAAGAATTGTTAGAAGAAGAATGAAAAGAGAGATCATTCCACCCATTTTAGGAGGTGTTCTATGTTTTTTTCTAACAGTATATGGAATAATGTTTCTTGTGTCGATTATGTATATATATTAGTAGTTATCATGTTTGGCAATGATATTTATTAGTATTACAAATATCCATTAATGCCAATATCTTGAAAATTATTTCAGGCTTTGATGTTTTGCATATAAATAAGACTAGATCTGTTAGCATATCAACATTAAGATATTGGTTTATATTAAAAAAATAATCTGGTAGCACATTAACATTAAGATACTCCCTCCGTTCCATTTTAGATGATGTTTTAGGGTTATTTTTTTGTTTCATAATACTTGAAGGTTTTCATATTTTTCCAAAAAATTTCCAATAATACCCTAACATTTTGTCTTGGAACTATAAGTTTATTTGTAAGTTCCCTAATAGTAATTAATGTTTGAAGACTTTTCTTAAGGGCATAGATGGAAAATTTTCAAAATATTACGACAGAAAAACGTACCACCAGTAGAAGCATTAAAATTTTCTTATTTGGTCATAATAATTGACTCTGATTTTTAAAGATGTTGTTTAATAATAACTCTTAAAATATTTTGGATTTTAGTATATGATTTCATTAAACTAAATTTTGACCTAACTACATATCAGACAAAAAGATATTGGTAACAATAACACTAAATATATATTTGGGATTTTATCATTAAATTCTATCTTTGATTAGATGACAGAGGGATTCATTAATTTTTAAGAAGTTAGGATACCGGATGCTTGAGGATTTGTATATTTATTGAAATTCTATAAAATTTTAGTGGAAAACCAGTAAACCAAAAGAAATTGTTACACTGGAGCTACAACGAAAACATAAAAATGGGAGAAACGGCATGAAATATTATTGTTTACTGGTATCAAGCAACTTTATTTCGAGTGCGTCTATGTACACCCCCGCTAAACCAAGGGGTGCACATTCCTCTCTTGTTTATTGGATATACCTATGGTCCTATACTCTAGTTAATCTTCATTAATGCTTAAAAATTAAATACCACATTAAAACTGGAAAACAAGAATATATCAAAAAAATTGGATATAATCATGTTTTTTCTCTCTTAAATCTTTTTCACGTTCTAGTAAAACTCCGTTGAGAGGTAAAAGAGGAGGAGATGATGGAAGCAGATCAGACCCTGTTCTAATCTTTTTGTATTACCAAATATAATCACAAAATTGGTCAATTAACCCAATAACGACAATTCCTGGGTGAAAAAGACATGTAAAATTTGATACTATTAATTAAAGTCTGTGGGCATCCAACTCAAAACCAATTGGAAATAAGTGGAGTAGCTCCACACCTTATATGGACCACTGTATGGTTGCCATGTCTTCTTGGGTCTTACTGGGTCTCACGTCTCATACAGGGCTTAGCTGTGATAACATATTAGAATACGGGCATCCAGCTCACAACCAATTGGCAATGAGTGGAGAGGCCCTTATATATTATATTCTAAGTTTATTAAATTCTAAGTTTATTAAGGGGACTTAACAGTGTGGGACTATTATCCTCAACAGTCAACATGCCCCCTCACATGTAGCCTCGTTGGGTCTAACATGTGGACCTACGTTGTGTGGTGACCGTTGGGCCTACTCACACACGGGCCTAGCTCTGATACCAAATTAAAGTCTGCGGGAATCCAACTCAAAACCAATTGGCAATAAGTGGAGTAGATCCACAACTTATATGGACCGTTGTATGGTTTCCCTGTCTTCTTGGGGCTTACTGGGTCTCACGTCTCATACAGGGCTTGGCTGTGATAACATATTAGAATACGGGCATCCAAATCACAACCAATTGGCAATGAGTGGAGAGGCCCTTCTATATTTTATTCTAAGTTTATTAAGGGGACTTAACAGTGTGGGACTATTATCCTCAACACTGTTTAAATGGACGAGAATGTAAAAATAGCCAGGATGTAAACAGTTTCATCCCACCCATTTTCAAATATTTTTTTTTTTAATTTTTAATATACATCAGGATGCATCCAGTTTCACCATTGCTATTTTTTAAACCAGGATGAATCCAGATTCATTGCTGCTATTTTTTTGGTTCCCATTTCACCCATACTAATTTTTAAGTGTCCATTAAAACCATGTTTTAAAAATATTTGGGCAATTGACCCAATTTCTCGAATTTGGTAAATACAATTCATATTGGTAAGACCATTTTTTTCTTCCCGAATTTGACATTCATCGATCTTCCTCTTGGTTGATTCACCTCTTTGCAGAAGATTAAAACCGATTTTTTGTTTTGATGAATGTACAATCAGAGTCGATCAAAAAAAAAGCAAAAAATAAAGACATTCATCTACGAAAGATAATTTTCTCGAAACCACATCTTCGCGTTTCTGATTATAACTAGTTGAGAACGTTCCTTACCTATTGTTAAGGATCTGACTTTATTATATGTATGTATTGATTTGAATAGAAATTAAGTGCGAAACATGTTGCTCTGGAATATGTTTCATTATTCGCCTGCGAGCATAGTTTTCTTCTCTTTACAGAGGAAGAAAAAATGAGTAATTTCACAATATTGTTTCATTATTTCGCAAACAAGAGGCAGCACAGTTGGTCATCTGTGAAGTTAATGAGTTCATGTTCGCGTGTTCAAATCCCAATCAACGTGTATTTTTCGCATGAATATTTTGCAAGGGTATTTCACACAGAAGAAAGTAGGTGATTATTTAGCACAGATATTTTGCCAATAGAAGCCATCAAAGTTGGTCAGAGTTGAAGACGATGAGCTTGAGGACGCAAGTTCAATTCCCACCTCCCGCGAATATTTCGCATCTTTTTTTGGACTACCAGAGGAAGACAAGTTTTAACAAGTATGCGATAATTTCGTATAAAAGAACTTGCACAGTTGGTCAGGAGGCATGAATGCAAGCAGCAGGTCGCGAGATCAATTCTTGCTTCTCACAGTTTGTTTTTGTAAGGCGAAATTTATATAGAGCTGTCTTTCGCATAGTTAGCCTTTGATTACTTTCCATGATCTTTGATTATTTCGCAAGAAAGGGTTAGCACAGTTGGTATGGTGCGAGAAAATCCAAGAAGCAGGTCAAGGGTTCAATCCTTCTCTCACTCACACTTTTGCATATTTTACTAGAACTTCCAAGGGAGAAATTATGGATAAAAGCACAGCAATGGGATTATCCATCATAAAACAAAGCTGGTGTAGTTGGTCAAGGTGATAGAGTACAAGATACAGATCAAGAGATCGAATTCCACCTACCTTACCATTTTTGTTGTGCGAAAAATTTCACAGAATTTATGACTTTAACAAAAGAATAAAGAAAGCGATAATTTCACAGACAGAGGCACCCAACTTTGGCGTAAACCCCAGCAAAAAATTTCGCAGAATTTATGACTTTAACAAAAGAATAAAGAAAGTGATAATTTCGCAGACAGAAGCACCCAACTTTGGCGTACACCCTAGTTCGCGAATAAAATTTCGCAAGATTATGTAAAACCTAAAGTGCGTCATTTAAGGGGAGAACCTATTACATGGCTCAGGGAAAAGGTTAAACCTCCCATGGAACCTGGGTCCTGGAGATTGGGGGTAAACAAAACCCATCCAGGAGAGGTGCCTTGGATTCTCAACCGAAGCTTTTGAATTAGGTTGGGTGACTAAGGGTCTCTCCGAAGGAGTGCAGAACTCGATCAAGGCGCCAAGGTACACGGTTGAGCCAAGCGTGCTGGGGCGTCTAGAGCGGTCCTGGCCATTCTTGGCAAGTTTTGGCTATGATGCACTCGACCCAAAGAAAACTCCACTTAGGGTGCGTTCTCGTAACCATGAGCCATATCGGCGAAGGGATAAGAGGCCGCGAAAACAACTGTTTGTTGTTAAGACCGGATGGGAGGAGCCAACCTTGTATGGTAGAGGTACGCCTCCTTGAAGGGGCAACCAGGGGGGTGATAAGGGCGGCACCCTCTATTAGGGAGCTGATAAGTGCCTAAAGACGCAAATTTCATAAGGGTTTTTACTCACGGGAGTATTAAGGCTTGTCATATTTGTGCAACGATCCTGAAGAGGCAATAATACAAGAGAAAGATAAGACGAGATCAATGGGTCGATGCACGAAAGTGTAAAGACGTCCTGCGATTTCGTCGCAAGACGGCAATGTTATGGGGCTTTACGTTCGCAAGAATATTTAGGACTGTCCTAATTTCGCATGAAAAATATCCTGCAGAGGCAATAATATTAGAGCAATGATAAGACAAGATCAATGGGTCATTACATGAAGGTGTAAAGACGTCCAGCGATTTTGTCGCAAAGACAAGGGGTGGCAAAATAAGACCTTTAACTAGAAAGGCAAAATAAGACCACATAAGAAAGTAAGCAAATAAGCTTGCGAACAAGTAAGAAAATAAGCTTGCGAGATTATATGATAAACTTGCGAACAAGTAAGCAAATAAGATTGCGAGATTATATGATAAACTTGCAAACATGTTAGCCAATAATCTTGCGAAGATGATAAGCTTGCGAACAAGAATAAGGAAAGATGAAACACAAGTAAGAACGTGGGAGAAACAATAAATACGCGAAGAGGAATGCATATACTAAAGAAAAAGCCAGAGAAATGAAGAATGGAAGCGATTTAAAACTATATCAATTTTAGCCCGGCAAAATGAGCTAAGTAACACAAACATTAGCTATACATTGCAATAGATAAGCATTCTCATCATACAATCATCCTACTCGCATCATGAAAGCATTGCATAATCATTCCATGGAGTAAACATCGCATACACATTTCATAGCATAATCATCACATAAGCATTATATTCGTATAAGAATTTCACAGGAGATGTTATTATTTCGCAGGAGATGTGATTATTTCGCAATTTGAAGAGATTATACTATCGCATGAGCACAAAACATGAGACAGAGGCAACATAAGAATGAAGGAACAACTCGCTCATTCAATATTTTCTCAAGGATTCTACCCTCATATATAAAGAACAGAGGCAACTATGGATTACCAAGAAAACATTTTATGTTCTTTATCTTTTTGGCCAGAATCATTTCCAAAGAAGATGCTTGGTTGATAGACACATTTATGTGTCTATTTTGATCTCAATTGTATTTATTGTTAGTGCTTGATTTTGTACTTATTTGGCTTTTTATGTCTTTATAGGTGTTTTTGGAAGAAATAAGCTTATGCGAGAAAATTGGCTCGAAAAGTGGTATTTGCGCTCGTCGGAGAAAAGTGCTAAATGGACCTAAGATTTGGATAAGGCGCACATCATTTGATAAGGGGTATCCCAACTGCTATTTACACCCCATCAGAGCATAAGGGGTACCTTATTTAGGATAACTACTTTTGGCAGACCGGAGCTGCTTGGGGGGAGGTCATCTTCTCCCATTTGAAATTCAGAAAAAGGCGGGAAAATTTCTTTCACGCTGCAGATTTAGGGATCGGAAGTTGGACGTGATTTAACGAGATTCAATCGCTGATTCTCATGGATTGGACCTGTTAGAGCATAACAGGGATAGTAAGAGTGATTTTATTGATCAAAGTTCGCTGGATCATCGAGATGATGCAAAACAGGGCCATGGACTTTTCATGGGAATTTCAGGCGAGACTAGGGCAAGTTTATGTCGGATTTCTTCTTGGATTTGGATAGATATGGTCCTGGTTTGATGAAACATTATTGGTATGGGGTTTCAGTTCGAAAAAGAAGTTAGAGATGGTCACATACGATAAAACAGGGGAAGATATTCACATGCTTTATGGAATACATTTTCAATCGTGTTCTTTGGATATTCTCATGGGTTTTACTGGGCATTGGATGGATATACCCAAAACAGGCCTTGTAAGTGGTGGATATTCGAAAAAAGAAGAAGATTTCTTCCTCTCTCGGTTAAACAGGGTAATGGCAAGTTACGGGATTTTCTGTGTGGTTATAATGGGAAGTTATTGAGATTTAAGAGAATATATTTTCTGAAGATATTTTTCTAACGAATTTGGAGAGATTCTGGACGGTTGGACATCTCATAACGCGTAAGAAAAAGGAAAGATACATCTCGTGCTGGAAAGAAAAGTCCGAGACTTGAGGGGAAGGAAAAGAGAGCAATTTATTCGAGTTACAAAGGCCTGAGGTGTATAAAAACAAGTTGTGGGAGTCCCAGAAGGGGAGTCAGGACTTATGGTAGAGTTGGGGTACGCTACAGAGGAGAAAGAAAAGCTGCAGAGGTGAATTGCAGAATTGCAGCAGCAGCAGGTGAAGGAGAAGAGGAAGATGAAAAGCAGACGGCCAAAGTCTGTCGCAGAGGACTGTGGCAAAACTACTGCAGAAAAGAAGTATCTTTTAAAAGGCAGTCTTATTTCTTCTATAACAGTCTATTTGTAACACCTTTTCAGCGTTGCAAACTGCCTGAGTTATTAGCTTTCTCTTGTTTTTCACACTTTTGAGCTATGAACACCTATTTTGAGCACGTGATTAATATGAGGAGCTAAACCCCATTGCTGAGGCGACGGAGGAAGCCATTTTTCCAATATTTATGTGGTAATCTCTATTTTTAATGATTTTTGCAATTTCTTTTATGATTATTTGTAGATCGAATCGAAATCGAATATATGATTCTGATTAAGTGGTTGTGTTCTCAATTGATGGGTCATGCTTTGGTTAAGTCTTTTGATAGTCCATGCTTTCGATTTACAACTATTGTTTTGAGAATCTACTTGTCTAGGAAAAAATATTAGAATCACTTTAAACTTAAAGAATTGCATGAATATTGATTAAATTAAATCACATAAAAATTGGTGATTGGTGGAATCCTGAGTCTATGTGATTTTTATAATCTTGATAACGACAACTTCTTAAGCTTTCTATTTTAATTTGAGTCTAATATCGAATCTTTACATGTCTGAGAAACGAACTTTTGTTACCACTTTCTACAACACATCAATTTTTGGCGCCGCCGACACGGACTTGTATTTAGGTTTAGGTTTTAGGTTTATTGTATTTTTAGGTTTTGTATTTTTATTACTTTTTTTTTTTTTTAGATTTTTTGTTCTATTTTACGTCTTTGGTATTTTTGTTTTTGTTTTGCAGGATTTCCTTGAAGCTATAAGTGGAAAGTTGAACTTGCCAAAAAAAAGGAGAAACCAGAGATATTATTTTTGGACTTTTATTTATTAGATTCTTTATTTTCTTTTGGACTTCTAATTTTCTTTTATTTGGTTGCTTATTTATTTTTATTTATTATAAAAAAAAAAAAAAAACACAGTTGCACACACCAATTGCATCCCTCGTCAGATCACCGAGTTTAGGAAAACTCGTGGATTAGTAAGCTGAAACCGTGCCTTGGGCCTTTTGGGAGTTACCAGCTGAAAGTCCACAAACCTCAGCCTCGTATCTTTGGGTATATTTTGCTGTGGTAACCCAAGCTTACCTAAATTAGTGAGCCCAGCATTTGCATGTGTACAAATTTTTGTTGAATTCTTGTGTAAGCATGGACGAAAAAGAGACACTCTAGGACAGTTTATGCGTGAAAAACCTAGAAGTGATATTTTGGGAAACAAGAATCTTGATTACCTTAATCTAGAGACCTCTGATTTTGGAAAGTCTAGTTTTGAACATCCATCTTTACTGAGGAGAGAATCCGACTAGACTACTCGTCCCTCATGTATCAGGTTAGCTGACACGGAAGCAAATTATGAACTTAAACCTGGGATGTTACAGATGCTCCCAATCTTTATAGGGAAAGAAAATGAGAACCCCTATTTCCATGTTAGGGACTTTGAGGAAATTTGTAGTACCCTAAAGATTAGAAACCTTGATGATGATGCTTTGAAATTTAGGTTATTCCCTTTTTCCCTGAAAGATAAAGCTAAATCGTGGATATATAGTTTAGCTTCTAGTTCAATTGAAACATATGAACAACTTACATCTGCCTTTTTGAATAAGTTTTTCCCTAGGCACAAAACATCGTCTATTAGGACGCAAATTTGCACGTTTTCTCAACAAGTGGGAGAATCTTTGTATAGGTATTTGGAAAGGTTCAATGATTTATTAGCCCAATGTCCTCATCATAGTTTAAAAAAGGTTAGGTTAGATCAGATCCTTTATGAGGGTTTAGATTATTCCACTATGACCACAGTAGAATCTATGTGTACTGGTGGGTTTGAAAACCCAATAGTAGATGAGGCGATGACATATTTGCATGAAATCGCCGAAAAGACCCAACAGTAGGGAACCCAAGAAAACAATTCTTCTAGGAAGAGGAAACGTTAATAGGCTAGAAAGAGGCTTTGAATCAGATGCCAAAATTGCAGCAATAGCTAAAAGGTTAGAAGCTTTAGAATTGGGTCACAGTAGTAGTAGAGTGGAGCCTTTTTGGGAAGGCCAGAATAATGAAGAGCAAGCCAATGCTCTGTATAATAACACTAGATTCGACAACCGTCAGAAATTTGACCCATATTCAAAAACCTATAATCCTAGTTGGAAAAACTATCCGAACCTTTCGTGGTCTAAGGGCCAGAGTCAAGGCCAGATTAGTAATTCGAATGTTCTCCCGGGTTTTGGTTATAATAAGAACTCTCTAGGTCAAGCTTAGTTTCATAACCCTTCAGATAATAAAATGACTAGCTTAGAGGAATCTCTTAGTATATTAAGAAAGATCCAGGATATGTTAGCACAGAGCCAGGATAGTAAAAAGCCAAGTTAGTTTTGAACAGGAAACCAAGCAGAAATTTCAAACTAATGCTCAGACTCTTGCTAAGTTAGAACTTCAAATATGTCAAATAGCTAAGACTTTAAGTGAAACAGATAACGGAAGGTTCCCTAGTCAAACTAATCCCAACCCTAGACGAGTTCATGAAGTAGGTGCAAAACCATCACATCAATTGAATGGTATTAGCACCCTTAGGAGTGGTAGAGTAATAGACAATCAGGTAACCATGCCCGATAGTGAGCATACTGTAGTACACCACTCAGGACCATCCATAGCTGAGGGGACTAATAAAATCTCTGATGATGCCAATTCGGTTCCTGAGAGGCCCTATTTTATGCCTAAAGCCCCATTTCCCCAGCTATTAGTACCATTAATGAGTGAATCCAATTTTAATGACATAATGGAGGTTTTTAAGAAAGTTACCATAAACCTTCCGTTACTAGAAGCAATTAGGAAACTGTCGGCATATGCCAAGTTTCTTAAAGATATGTGTACGCGAAAGCGAAAGCTTAGTGTCCCTAAAAAAGCCATTTTAGCTAGTCATGTAATTTCGATCATTCAGAACCCCACAACTCCTAAGTATAAAGACCCAGGTGCACCTACCATTGCTTGCACGATATGAAAACATCGGGTAGAAAAAGCTTTATTGGACTAAGAAGCTAGTGTGAACTTACTTCCGTACCATGTGTACTTACAGCTAGGACTTGGTGAATTGAAGCCTACCAAGATAACACTGCAGTTAGCTGATAGGTCTGTTAAAATTCCTCGTGGTGTGATAGAAGATGTTCTAATTGAGGTCGACAAGTTTATTTATCCTGTGGATTTCGTGGTCTTAGATACCCAACCTTTCCCTGACCCAAAGAACCAGATACCTGTGATTTTAGGTCGCCCATTTTTAGCTACGTCTAATGCGATCATAAACTCTCTAAATGGTATCATGAATCTATCTTTTGGTAATATGACTATTGAGTTGAATATTTTTAATGTCAATAAGCTACATTCTGAGCTAGATGACACGTGCATTGAAGAGGTGAACATGATATGAACTTTAGTTCAGGAGTCATTACCAAACACCTTATCGGAAGATCCATTAGAGAGTTGTCTAGCCCATTTTAGCATAGATTTCGACGATGATAGCAACATTGAACAAGTAAATGCTTTGTTGGATTCTATTCCTATATTAGATATCGATAGATGGAAAGCTAGGTTCGAACCATTACTAGCTACCGAATCTACCTTAAGCCCTTATTTCGAAGAGCCTAAAGATCCTCCTAAGTTGGACCCTAATTATGCATTTTTAGGCCTATCTGAGATTTTGCCTATAGCTTCCGATTTGGATAGTGATCAGTAGAGTAGGCCAGTGACCGTGCATCAAGACAATAAGGAAGCTTTAGGGTGGACCATAGCGGATATGAGTCTTACAGCTTGTATGCAACATATGCATTTAGAGGATAAACCACTTGATTATAACTTAAAAAAAGCAATTGACCTTTTTGAGGAACCTTATAGTCTAGAATTTGGGAATATTGTGACTAGTCTATCTAGAGACACCAAAATTTTTAAGTTTGGGGGTGTACTTGAAATATATGCCTCTACACAAGAGTATCTTCATAGAGAAGTTCACTTGTTACATACCTATCCTTTGGTTGATGCGGTTTACCCAGGCTATGATACTCAGATTGACTTTGTTTTCACACCAAATATTTTTCAACTAATTTTGGGAATGTATGAGTTTCATATGTGTCAGTTATTAAGTGTTGAGACTAAGCCTAAGTACTTTAGGAGATTAGAATCGACATATTTGCTTAAGAATGTCCGTCACTCTCATTGTGGTCAACTGTTTGAGTCAAAAATAATTGACTTAGAGGATCCTCAATTATTCAGGTTATTATTGTGTGCTTCTAAATTTTTCCAAACCTTAGAACCTGATATTTCAGATCTTACTTATGAGGAGGTGCAACCCAAGAAAATATTTTATTTAGACCCCTTTATTGAACCTGAACCCGAACCACAGCTAGATATAGTTGTCTTAAACAGGAAACTCGGCAAGGTTGTGTTATGTTTATTCTTGGTTTGTTGCAGTTTCCTTTTATCTGTGTTAACACTTTTTGATGTAGATGATCCACAGTTGTTTCGGCTATTACTTTATGATTTTATGAGGTGACTAATCCTTTCTTAGTCTGGCTGAAGATGTTAAACTTAGCACTTCTTGGGAGGTAACCCAATACTCATGCAACACGGTAATATCTTTCCTTAACTCTTTTACTTCAAATGGTAACAATTTCTCCTTGTTCATGCTTTTAATTTCATCTTTAGAACATTTAGGACAATGTTAGATTTAAGTTTGGGAGTATGGGAGAAACATTTTAGTTGCATTGTTAAACTCCAGAGCCTAGAAATTTATGCTTATTAAGGATGGCACTAACCAATCTAAGTGGATGGAAGCATTTTGGTTGTAGGAGTTGAGGAACCAATCTGATTAGATGGAAACATCTAAAGAGTCTATTCATAAAAGCACAGAGATCAAGTGTTAGAATTAAAGAAAAAACATGGTAGTTTCGCCATATCTCGTTGATCCTTTTCACTTCTATTTTTATTTTGTTTTCTTTAAAATATGTTTCTCTAAGTGATTAGGTGGGGCTCACGATTCAAGTTTTTACCACTACTAGGGTGAAATAGAGTGATTGAGATAAAAAAAAAATAAAAAAAAAATAAAATAAATAAAGTCGATCACTGGTACCCTTGTATATGCCAGTTGTGTTGACTTAGAGTTAGGATTATCGACCACTGGTTCCCTTGTATATGCCAGTGTGTTGATATTAGTCCAGACAAGTATCTTAGTCCATTAGGATAGGTTCGTTTTGGCAGTGGCCTTCAGACAGATATGGGAAACACCGTTCACCTTAGTCAACATCAAAACCATCTACGTTTTTCTCTACATCCATCTTCTTAATCTATCCATGTGATTTGTTGACTCCAGTTATGATGTCCAGAAACTATCTGAGTAGAACTCTGTCACTTATATATGAATTTTAGTATGCTTGAGTGCAAACTCGTGTACATCAATTGGAATTTCGCATCAGGGTACTTATTCCTGTAGTCAGTAAGTATGCCAACCAAGGAGATTCTTTAATGCCTTCCAAGGTTCTGCGTAGATAGTTAGGGTCTGGAGTATAAAGGTTTTGTGGGTATATCTCTTGTAAGCCCTCCCGAGACTATAACTCGGCCACTAGGGCCACCTAGGGGTTTAAAGGCTTGTTTCATACGCTAAATGCAATCGACGATGCCTACAACAGTGAGTTAGATTTTATTTTCGAGATTTCATTTGCTCGGGACTAGCAAATAATAAGTTTGGGGGTATTTGATAGACATATTTATGTTTCTATTTTGATCTCAATTGTATTTATTGTTAGTGCTTGATTTTGTACTTATTTGGCTTTTTATGTCTTTATAAGTGTTTTTGGAAGAAATAAGCTTATGCGACAAAATTGGCTCGAAAAGTGGTATTTGCGCTCGTCGGATAAAAGTGCTAAATGGACCCAAGATTTGGATAAGGGGAACCTCATTTGCTAAGGGGTATCCTAACTGCTATTTACACCTCATCAGAGGATAAGGGGCACCTCATTCAGGGTAACTACTTTTGGCAGACCGGAGATGGTTGGGGGGGAGGTCATCTTCTCCTATTTGAAATTTAGAAAAAGGCGGGAAAATTTCTTTCACGCTACAGATTTAGGGATCGGAAGTTGGACGTGATTTAACGAGATTCAATCGCTGATTCTCATGTATTGGACCTGTTAGAGCATAACAGGGATGGTAAAAGTGATTTTATCTATCGAAGTTGGCTGGATCATCGAAATGATGCAAAAAAAGGGCCATGGACTTTTCACGGGAATTTCAGGCAAGACTAGGGGAGGTTTATGTCGGATTTCTTCGTGGATTTGGATAGATATGGGCCTGGTTTGATGAAACATGATTGGTATGGGGTTTTAGTTCGAAAAAGAAGTGAGAGATGGTCACGTACGATAAAACAAGGGAAGATATTCACGGGCTTTATGGAATACATTTTCAATCGTATTCTTTGGAGATTCTCATGGGTTTTACTGGGCATTGGATGGATATACCCAAAACACGCCTGTTAAGTGGTGGATATTTGAAAAAAAAGGAAGATTTCTTCCTCTTTCGGTTAAACAGGGTAATGGCAAGTTACGGGATTTTCTGTGTGGTTATAATGGGAAGTTACGTGGGATTTAAGAGAATATATTCTCTGAAGATCTTTTTCTAACAAATTTGGAGAGATTCTGGACGGTTGGACATCTCATAACGCGTAAGAAAAAGGAAAGATAAATCCCGTGCTAGAAAAAAAAGTCCGAGACTTGAGGGGCAGGAAAAGAGAGCAATTTATTCGAGTTACAAAGGCCTGAGGTGTATAAAAAGAAGTTGTGGGAGTCCCAGAAGGGGAGTCGGGACTTAGGGCAGAGTTGGGGTACGCTACAAAGGAGAAAGAATAGTTGTAGAGGTGAATTGCAAAGTTGCAGCAGCAGCAGGTGGAGGAGAAGAGGAAGACGAAAAACAGACAGCCAAAGTCTGTCGTAGAGGACTGTGGCAAAACTACTGCAGAAAAGAAGTATCTTTTAAAAGGCAGTCTTATTTCTTCTGTAACAGTCTGTTTGTAATGCCTTTTCAGCGTTGGAAACTGCCTGAGTTATTAGCTTTCTCTTGTTTTTCACGCTTTTAAGCTATGAACACCTATTTTGAGCACGTGATTAATATGAGGAGCTAAACCCCATTGCTGAGGCGACGGATGAAGCCATTTTTCCAATATTTATGTGGTAATCTCTATTTTTAATGATTTTTGCAATTTCTTTTATGATTATTTGCACTGAACTGAAATTGAATATATGATTCTGATTAAGTGGTTGTGTTCTCAATTGATGGGTCATGCTTAGGTTAAGTCTTTTTATGGTCCATGCTTTCGATTTACAACTATTGTTTTGAGAATCTACTTGTCTAGGAAAAAAATATTAGAATCACTTTAAACGTATTGAATTGCATGAATATTGATTAGATTAAAATACATAAAAATTTGTGATTGGTGGAATCCTGAGTCTCAGTGCTTTTTATAATCTTGATAACGACAACTTCTTAAGTTTTCTATTTTAATTTGAGTTTAAAATCGAATCTTTACAAGTCTGAGAAATGAACTTTTGTTACCACTTTCTACAACACATCATTGGTCAAAAATAATAAGAATCCTCACCAACAATGGAGTAATAATTTCGCATGATTATTTCGCAATATTTCTTATTCGCATTCAAGGATGGATACTTCTTATATTTCGAGGATTAGTACTTCTTATACTTCTTCAAGGATACTTCGTACTTCATACTTCATACTTCGTATACTTCGGGATGATACTTCTAATTACTTCTCAGTGCTTCGGAACTTCACAAAAGAATAAATGCAAGTACGTATTTTTCAAGAAAAATATTTTTTTGCGTAGTTCCTTCATCAACAAAGATCAAAGACTTTCCTTCATCAACAAAGATCAAAGACTACTACAACAACGAATTTTTTCTTAAAGATCGCTCTTCAAGCAATATTCAAGAAAAAAAAAGCAAAATATAGGAGCAGAAATTCGCAACAACAATATTCCAGCGAATTATAATTTGTTAGTGTGCGAGATGCATTCATTTCCTTAGCTTGCGAGAATGTAGCAGAGCTTGCGAGAATATAGCAGAGCTTGCGAGAATATGAGTTGTACTCCACTATGTGTGAGCTGTCATCCACTATGTAAACACCTATATAAAGAGAATGGCAGGAGAGAGAAAAAGCGAGACATTTCTATAAAGAGAGAGAGAGAGAGAGACACATTTTAGAGAGAGATTTATTTTCTTTATCATATTCTTCCCCAAAAACTAGATCTAGAACTCTACCTAATATCCATTAATGGAGATTCTAAATGTAAAATTAATGTAACCTCAATAATTATAGTGAAGAACCATGGATGTAGATCGTATTGATCGAACCATGTAAAAAAATTTAGTTTTATTTTCATATGAAATAGATTTAATTCTAGAAAATATCATCATAATATCATTAGGGGTGTGTTGTGGGATTTCCTGCAACTACAGTAACTGCTAATGATAATGGGAGTATATTTTAAGCCATTGTTGTTACTTTTTTCATTGTCTAAGCCCCTAAAGTCTCTTCAAGTTATGTTCATGTATTAACTCTGTCTTAATTATTTGGGCGTTCTAGAGTTATCTCTGGCCTAACTCTGGGAATGAAATTTGATTTGTTACCACCTTCTTCCTTTGGCGCGCCTAATACAGACGCTCCTCACATTTCAATTGTGAGTCTGGCTTTTGGTAATATCATGCATATACTCTTTTTTCAAACAGTGGGAACAAGAGCTGCTACTCTTTGGATTCAAGAATTATATCTGAGATTTAAGAACAACTCAAAGAGTCGTCAAACTACAGGAAGAAAGTCTACTTATGCTGAAAACCCCTTTTTGAAAGAAAGTACCGGCACTAAGGTGAGTTCCTCAACGTATAACCTCAATTATACTCTGCTTTATTCTGATTCTATCCGTGATTGTATAATACCATAATTGTTTTCGAGTTTCATATTATTTGTTGTGGTTTTTCTTTAGGCTGTATGAACACGCAAGAACTTCTTTTTATGCTAATTAAAACACATTACTGTGTTCTGCCAATAAAAGCACAGTTGATGGTTTGTGTTGCATGTCCTTTTCACCAAGGCTATAAGCCTTTTCTAATAACCACATAAAATAATAGTTCACAAAGTGATTTTCTGTTAATTTTTTTAATGTAGGAATTTTGTCAAGTTAACCATACCGATAATCTTTATTTAATTATGTTATAAGGATGCTATTCTACAAGTATTTTTTCCTTTTATCCATTATAGGTTATCTGATTTGCTTTTGCAGCCAGATTCTCTAGAACCATTAGATTTGAGTATACTTTCTCCAGGATACCATGACCAAGATTTGATGCTCAGGGATGGCATTTGTCTCAATGGTATAATTTTATTGAGGAGAATAAGGTTCTATTACTGGGTGATTGCGAGGACCATCATATTTGATCCACTGAAATCGAAAGGTTATCAGCATGCTAATTGTTTCTTTGGTTTTGTTTGTTTGATAATATGTAGACTTGCTGCAAAAGTTGTATTGTCTGTAGCACTTGCTATTTTGTGGGTAGGAGCAAGTAGTAGTGGAATCCCTCTTTGCAAGTCATATATGCGTATCTAGCTCTGTTTTTTGCACTAGGAAAGTTTTCTGTATTTGGAATTGATAATTTGGGAGTTCGGTTCGTAGCATTTCATTTGTGTATTCTTTGATTCATGTTCCTACGATTTGTATGTTTCTATGTTTCACCCAGGTTCAGGTCTTTGGCTCAAACTATATCAGTAGAAGACACATTTTTTGTTGGTATCATTTACCCAGGCTCTTGCTGCTAATAATAGATCCTTAGTGGTTCATGGACATTATAGTTGGCAATAGTTGGCAGTCCAACTTGATTCCATATTTTTTTGGCACCAGGATTTGAGGTGACCACAAAATCTCAGGTTCCATTGAGATTTACTTGGAGGATGAGAATCAAGATACTATGTAATTTTGGAAACTCCATTTTGGGATGTAACTGCCGGTGCATTAGAGTTTCCAGTATCTCATTGCTTCTTTGTTGCTCATATTAGCCTACTGGTGTAATGATTGTGACAAGGTTAGACATTATACAATGTTGAGAAACTAAAACCCAGAAAAATAAGAAACATATGCAGATCAATTCTAGCAGGTGGGGTGGCTGTTAAAGTTTCACGTGTACTTAAGATATTGTGAAATAGATGTGAATTTCTTATTTGCTTTGCTTTCATTCGGACTAATTTTTCTTTCACAAATATTTGTTATATCAGGGGTGTTGAATGAGGGACAACATACTTGATTTTTGTTTCCAGGTTGAGAAGAAAATTTTAGAGTGAGAGATAAAGCATCTGTGAAGCAGTGGCATGAATATATATAGAAAGTTCTTGCAGACATTTGTTTACAAAGTTTCCCTTTGAAATTGAAAGAAATACAGGGTTCATTGAGACTTAGCTTTATGATCATAAACCCTAAGCAACAAAGCGAGACGAATCCAAGCCACACCAAATAAAAAATGCATCGGTATGTGGCTAGAAAACCGAGCCACACCAAATCAAAAATGCATCACAATGTGACAAGAAACCGAGCCACACCAAATCAAAAATATATCGTGATATGGCTAGGCAAGACGAAGCCACGTCACACCAAATCAAAAATATGGTTAAAAAAAATGCCATATGTGCAGACTAGTCCCTTCCAAAATAATATAACCTCAACTGCATACATAAGGATGTTGATATATTCAGTTACCATCTTGATAAACGTCAGATACCACCTTGATGCATTTGTCTTATTTGATCTTATCTCTGGGACTCACAATTCGGTAGGGCTTTAGTTAATCATTGGTTTAGAAATAAAGCTTGCTGGATATATTCAGTTATCAAAAATTATTCCATAGTACTGATTATTGAATATTCCACCCCCAATCTTAGGACTGGCTGCAATTAAAATGTTGTGCTTTGATTAAGTTATAACGTCAATCAAAACTAATATTGTGCTTTGAAAATTCAAAAACCGAAATCCTAAGCAAGAGGGGAGGCAAAACCGTGACATCAAATGGAAAACTGCATTCAGACGGGGCGAGGAAGGGCCGAGCCATACCAAATGAAAAAATGTAACGGACGGGGCAAGGCGTAGCTGAGACACACCAAATCGAAAATGGAAGACGGGGCAAGGCGAAGCCACATTGCACCAAATTAAAAATATGGATAAAAGAAAAAGATGTCGGATGCGTAGCATATCTAAAGACTTAAAGGCCTAGACAAATAAAGCCCCCACGTTGAATGGTGAGGAAACCCTCGCTTCCTATTAGTCAAATCAATTCTTTTTTGAGTTTTGTGAAACGAGCATTCTGGTGAGGACACTTGGAAACGTATGATTTATTTAACACAATAGGGAAAAGAAAAAAAAAAGGAAACCAAATTCAGTTTGGAATTCATGCTACGAGAATTTGGAACTCTTGACGTGATAATTCAAGCAGTGACAATCTGAAAAAGGAAATCTAATACTCCCTCTGTTTCTGAAAGACCGTCCTCTATTCCATTTTGGTCTGTTTCAAAAATGTGTCAAACTTCTGTTTATAGTCATATTTTTCCAATAATGTCTCTTACATACCCTTAAGTTTTTTATATTCACAAATTCTTTTTTAATCGAGCCCAATTTAGAATATTAATGAAAATCTGTATAATTAAAGAAAAAAAAAATATATCCTTTAATCCTTTTTGAAGACAATATATGTATGGTTCCAAATTAAATTCTTTATTAAGGTTATACTCCATAAGTGTACAATCTTTATTGATACTGTTTCTATAAATCGAGATGTTTTCACTACAGGAAAAATCATCATTGACGACACCGTATTAGCGTTGTAGTACACCTACGACAACACAATTTTATGCGTTGTGTAGGTGGGGTATTGTAGAAAGTACAAGCTTTTCTACAATGCTTGACTAAGAGTTGTAAAGTATGATGTGGTTCATGGTTCGACAATATTTTTCCAAAGTTGTGATTCTCTTTCGATTTTTTTTTTTGAAATCCTAACACAACTCTTGCTTGTGTTGTAGGAATATCTTGGACAACACAAGTAGGATATCGTGGAAACATATGTAACAACAATTACTAGTATTATGAATAAGATTTACACGACTCTTGTATGAGCTGTGGAACTATCTTGGACAACAGATAGTTATGTTGTAAAGAAACTATTTCACAATATCTGGATTGTGTAGTTGAAAACCGGAAGACAACAACTATTAGTATTGTGAATACTACTGTCATTACACTTCCTATATTTGTACAACTATACTGAACAACTCCTACTTATGTTGCAAGATTTTTTTTTACAATCATCGTGGTGAGTAGTAAATGTTTTTAACACAACACTTATTAGTATTGTGATTATGACAGTTAGTACACTTGCTGGAATTGTAAAACTACCATGATACAACTATATTATGTATAGTAGAAATTTTTTAACACCACTCTTACTAGTATTGTATGACTATCTTGGACAACACAAGTAAGGTATCTTAGAAACATATAAAACAACAATTATTATTATTATGAATAAGATTTGCACGACACTTATATGGGCTGTGGAACTATCTTGGACAACACATAGTTATGTTGTAAAGAAGTTATTTCACAATATCTGGGTTGTGTAGTGGAAACCTCTAACACAACTGTCTATATGTGAATAAGGCCCTACATATATCACTTTTGGCACTTTGTTTATGTTGTGAAATGTGAAGAAACAACAATTACATTAAATCTGAAACATAAACTGGCTCTGAAGCTGAAAGATTCATTGAAATTAAACCAAACCCAGTGTAACAACATTCACATACCCATGTAATATACACAAAACATTCAAAAAAGTGGCAGTGATGATGTTTGTTACGAAAAGTTAAGTCTCCAAAAAGATCAAAGATGATTTAAGAAGTCTACTGGTAGGAAATTCTATCCTTGGGCCATGTGATAAAATTTGAAACAGCGTCACCAACATATTTGACTTCTGAAGTCGCCTTGTAGACATGAGCATCCTCCACATAAGCAACCTTCACACATACAGTGTAGGCTCCAAGACCTATTGGCATTCCATGTATCTCCTTACTTGGATCTGCTTCAAAGCTTTCAAAGAATTTGACCTCCGCAACCACCTCGCCCCTCCTTGTACCAATTAACAGCTTGCAAGCTTGGAATCTTTTTGGAACTTGGACCTCATTTGTTCTGCTGACAGGACTTGGAGTGGTATGAGTTGAGTTTCTTTCATTGCAGAGAACAATCCTGCTAGTGCTAGCCTCCTGGTTGTTGCTGGCTTTTGGAGTTGACCTGCGAGAGGGTGAGACTCCATTGCAAACACATCTTGAGTTCCTTCCCTATACGAAGACCAGATCAGCAGTATGAGGGTCACAATCAAGTTTGAATTCATCAAGAAAATGATTACTAATAGAACACAAGTTAAATTATCACCTCTAACTGCACCAGCCGATCATTCAGTGCTCTATAGGATTCCTGACACTCTTTAATCATCAATTTATAGTGGGATTGGGCAGCAACCTTTTTACGTGTCGCTCCAAAACCAATTCCTTTAACTCTCCCTGTAGTTTTGTCCTCGCCAAAGTCCTTTGCAAGAATATCATCTGTCACGGATGATCCACAATCAGCACCATGCTCTGCTTAAGCTTTTTCAAGTTTCTCCTGTATAAGTGTGTAAAACATCAGATATTTTCGCATTTTTGAAGCACACTCATAAACCACACAAAGGAAGAGGAGAAGATTTCTTACAAAAGATTCTACAACACCAGGATGTGGAATCTTTCCTTTGCGCTGCTTATGACCACGTTTCCATAAAACTGGCTTTATCAATCTCATTGGTTGTGTTTAGTTCTTTTTGCTGCCAAATAAATATATCAATACATGACAATAATCAAGAATAGCATAACAACATGGTATTAAAGTCATGATACATGTTAAGAAGAAACTTCGAAGATTTCTAAGATGTAACATTGTAGAGAACTTCATGATACTTCATGAATAAGCCAGTAGCATGACAAAGACTACATGATAACTACTCATATATGCCTTGGAACCTAGTGTTAGCAGAGGTTTGTGTATAAGCATGTAAGTAAGTGTTTGTAGCACTTGGTTCCAATTGATATGAACTCCCAAACATTCATATAGATTAGAGATAAACACATGAGTAAACCAATGACAAAATTACAAATATCTTCGGTGAGAGCACAAGCCGACCAAAATCTATGTGTGAGTCATGGAATTTCACATATTACAGCTATGTTAAATTATGTAGGCTAATCTATACCACAGGTCGTGATCTGAATTATGAAATGATACATCATAAACAACTTTACACTCGTAATCCGTTAAAAAAGCTAGAGATCAACCTATACGAAATTGCATAAGCATCTAAATGTTTGCAATTGCATAAATAATGTCATAATAACCAAACAACCAAGCAATTATATTTTTAACAACTCAATAGCTTTCACATGGTGAACATACCAAGGCCGCCTCCAATCGCGCGTAACCTTGTCGACTTATGGTATGTGGAGTGGTGTGTTTTGAACGCTTTTCTTGCATTATTATTCTTTTGACCTGAAAAGAAAAATAGAGACATCATTCGACAGACTTTAAAGTTTTTAATATAAATATACAGTCATTCATTATAATAGAAAAACTTACTCTGAACTCAGCAGAGGTTACATGTTTCACAAATTCTTCCTACTCCCTAACTGTCATGGTCCTGGGCATTAGCTTTTCCAGACGTTTCTCTTTCTTCCCCTTGGATCCGATCAAAAGCGTTGAGCACCAATCCAGCTTTCCTTAACCTTGCTTCTCTAAGATAAGATCCCATTTTGCTGAAATAGTAGTCTTTGTAACACTCAGGCACAATGAATCGGTTCTACAAATAAAAGTAAATAATTTGAATTAAAATACGCTATGAATTCAATACTTGTTGACCAAACGAAAAGAGATAAATAGTTATAAAAGTAAATAACTTGAATTAGAATACGCTATGAATTCAATAATTGTTGACTAAATGAAAAGAGATAAAGAGTTATAAATTACAGTACCATGACTATCTTCCATATGTTTTCTTTGGCTTGAATAGGGACATGTCTCCAATCTGTGAAAGTTAACGGAAGTTTCCGAACAAGCACCTCTAGCACACTGGCCAGTTGCACAGATGGATCGCCAATCGGTTGTTCATTAGCGTTGAAGGAAACTGGTCTCTTCGGCTCAACAGAATCTAACTTCAACGCATGCATTTGGGTTGGGCCATGTGGAGCATACTTTCTTTTATTCGCTTCTTTTCCTTCTTCACCTTCCTCATTACCATAACTATTACCATTCTCCAATTCAGTTTCATCATCGTTACCATTATCATTCTCCAAATCCTTATCCACCTAATCCTCCCTATTTACTGGATTAGAGTTGTCCTCTTCCACATGTAAAGCTTTACGGGTCTGCAGATTTTCTTCTTCCTCATGTTTTTTATCTTCTTCTTCATCTTCCTCTTGCAAATCTGCAAGCGAGTCGTCTGGATCCCTTAGCTGAACAATCGGACATGGGCCTTTGCTGCTTGTGTCCAGTTTCCGATTTACTTTCTTTTGGCTCACTTCAGAATTTCCAGTATCTCCTTTAATGATTTTAGAATGAGACTTTGTAGTTGCGACCTGTGAAGGTGGAGCACTTTCAGATTGGTTTAACACCTTCTTCTTCTTTGTTGCTTGTCTCTTTCTAGCTGGTGATGACAGAGTATCCAAGTAAGGTTGTCGACACTTTAGAGTTGTTGCAGCATCATGTTCTGGTAACTTCTTGTACCTTGGTGATGTGCGCCTACTTACAGGTGAAGGCGATGGTTCTAGATCAATTGGTGATGACAGTTTAGCAAATTCAGTTGGAAAAATTGTAGCAGTTGGTTCTGGAACCTGCTTTTTCCTTGGTGATCGCCTTACTTGCATTATATTAGAAGATGGTTTCGCATTATCAGTTTGGGAATTGTTATTTATCAGGGATGCTTCATCAGTCTTCTCTTTGTTTTTCATCTGCAACAACCATAAATTGGTTAAAATGAGAAGCTATACGGAAATTTGTTTACACTGCAATTGAGATGACAAGTCTTAACCTTTATTGCCAACTGCTTGACCGGCTTCTTCTTTACTGCTTCCTTGCTAGTCTTCATTATTACAGTTATGCCTTGCAAAAACAGAATTCAATTATCAATGTGGCTCAAAGGCTAACACAAAACCATCATTTCATATCCAAAACATGAACTCTTATGCATATCATTAGTCGTCCCAGACTCGGAGAAACACATCCCAATTGCCAATACAAGAAAATATACTCTTAAAAAGCAATGATGACACTTAAAGTTCAATTCTGCGAAAAATCTTACAACAAATTCAAGTTCTGCCTGAAGCAATCAAACACTTGCAAATCCTAGGTAAATTCAAGTAAGAAAAAATAAATCAACCTTTCTGACTCAAAAAGACATTGTCCGCAAGTGTTATTAAACAATATCACCTAAAGCAAGATGGTGTTGGACAGTAAGTGTTGGACCTTAAAACGGTACTCATTATGGGTATTTACAACATCATAAAGAGAAAATAATGACATCTCAAGGTCAAGGACATGAAACTTCATGGGTATAGCGCGCATTCTCCAGATCAGAAGAAAAGATTCAAAGAAGTCCAAATAACTAAAATGAATATGTCACGGAATTAAAAAAGAGCATTTCTTCATAAGACATTTAACATAAAAATTTATACACATCAAAACATTGAGCAGATTATGGAAAATGAAGCTAGCTAACTATTGATTTTCAGTTTTGCTTAGTCTAATCCATGTGAAATTGCAAAATGAGCTACAGAGACAAAATCATCAAAAAGACCAAAATTAAAGACTGAAATAAGCTAGAACTCAAACTTAATTTCTATATATCATGTTAAAGATGCTATAAACAACATATGAACCTAAAAAAAAGCTATGCAGAACATATTAAACATACCAAACCTCAAGTATACAAAACATATTAAACTCAAATCAAATGTAACATAGGACAAAGAAAAAAGTCTCTCAAGTATACAGAACATACCAAACCTCATTCATCATAAACAACTAGTACTATTAACAGAAAGTACTAGAACATGAGATATAGGGCAAATCATTATAATCATAAAGACCAAATACTAGAACATGAGCTACAGAGACAAAATCATCAAAAAGACCAAAATTATGATGAAAATCATCATCAAAATCAAAGACCAAAATTAAAGACCTAAAATCAAAAACCCCCAAAATTAAACAGGACCCAATTTAAATTTCATCATGGAAACAACAAAACTTAAGTTGCATGTTAAGACCTAAACATTTCTGAGAGGAAAAAAAAAAACCCAAAATTATGCAATCCCTAAAACAGAAATTACTCTTAAGATTTGATAGTATGAGAGATTCTTACCCCTTGGTGAGATCTGTTTGAGTTTGAGAGATTAATCCTTTGAGTTTCTGCTGAATAGATTGAGAGATTGCTTCTGAGTTAGGGTTTTCTGATTATGGGTTATCTTTTGAGAGATTTAGAGATCGAGATATTGCTGCCGAGTTAGGGTTTTCTGCTTATGGGTTATATTTTGAGAGATTTAGAGATCGAGAGATTGCTTCTGAGTTGCAGGGTGAGAGAGTTATTTTTTTCTTTTTTTTGGTGAAGAGGGTTTTCGTTTTTGGTGAAGAGATCTTTCTTTCAGTGATTTTGGTGAAAATTTGGATGTCTTTCAGAAATTTGGGCGCGTCTAGAATTTGGCTGAAAAATTTGGGGGGAATAAACTATGGAGAAGACACGTTGCAGTGGAAGAAAAATTAATATTGTCTGAAAATTCCTCAGTCAGACACGTGACCAAAATTGGGCGGGCTTTTGGTGCGGGAGAGACACAATTTTGTGATTGGTCTAAGAGGAAGCATACGGATTGGTAAAGAAACACAAACCAAAAGGCTTCCCACCATTAGATTTTAGTTATTTTTGCACCCCTCACTTTGGTATGTTAGATTAGAGAAAATTCAAAAAAAAAACAACTATAAACAAATCAATTATTGGTCTAAGCAAAAGCATACAGATTGACAAAGAAACACACTTTTTACCAGTAAGAATTCTCAGAAACCTTAAACGAACACGAATTCGTCAAGTTTGAGAAAGAAACTAGCTCCGAGATTGAAACCTGGCCACGAGAGGACCACTATAAATCTGAGAATTCGTAAGAACGATGAATCACACCATTTACTGGTAAGATTTGAACTTCAAATGTGGTATAACGACATACAAACTATGAACCGAGAAGATCCAGGAGGGCGTTCAGACTTCAAACTCAACATGATGCATAATCTAAATCAATAAATATGAAGCCCAGTGTCGATTCGAACTTCAAATGTGATACAACGGCATACAAACTATGAACCGAGAAGCTCCAGGAGGGGTTCAGACTTCAAACTTAACATGATACATAATCTAAATCAACAAATATGAAGCTCAGTGTCGATTCGAACTTCAAATGTGATATAACGGCTTCAATTATCATTTTAATAAATTATCATTTTAATCTTGAAAGAGCCAGACTCTGATTTGTAAGCATTTTTATCATTTTAATTGGAATTTCCTTAAAAAAAAAATGTGTGAGTAGAGAAAAATTCAATCCACTATTTCCAGTTATCGAAGCTAACATAAAGCTGCAAAATCAAATCGACTTCAAAATTTTCAAATATGAATTGTCTAGCTGTGTTGAAGGACGCAGTGAGGATGCATATTATATGGCAGAACGGGGAGCAAAAAAACTTAATAAGATGCAGAAACTGGGTGCAATTTTAAATGAGTTGAAAGAAGTTATGATGGAGCCAAAATCCTTTCCTGAGAGGCTGAATGAAATATTAAAGAGAGATGGGAAATTTCTAAGTTTAATGTTGTATGATTGTGGAAGTGTGCGTGATAAGAAATCCAGAGTCGCTTTGGATTCTTAATCTGATTTTGATGAGGACCGCTATAAATATGATAATTCGTAAGAACGATGAATCACACCATTTACTGGTAAGATTCGAACTTCAAATGTGGTATAACGACATACAAACTATGAATCGAGAAGATCCAGGAGGGCTTTCAGACTTCAAACTCAACATGATGCATAATCTAAATCAATTAATATGAAGCACAGTGTCGATTCGAACTTCAAATGTGATATAACGGCATAAAAACTATGAACCGAGAAGCTCCAGGAGGGGTTCATACTTCAAACTCAAAATGATACATAATCTAAATCAACAAATATGAAGCTCAGTGTCGATTCGAACTTCAAATGTGATTTAACGGCATTCTGACATCACTACACCAAAACAGCCGATTTGGGACGGATATACGCGTTGCAATGAATTTAACCAACACATATATCTGTTGGTAATATGGCGTAGCAAATTTGTGTGCAACGCCAAAATCCGTTGGGCAAACTAATTTGTGCAACGTATATAAACGTTGCTCAACCGGTTTAGCAACGTTTTATTTTGCAATTTGAGCAACGGATTCGTTAATTTGTGCAACGGTTACATTAATTTAGCCAACGTATTACACTAATTTGTGAAACATTTATATACGTTGCAAAACTTTTTACATTTAAAAAAAAATAAATCGACAGAATTTTGCACCTGAATACCCAAAACAAAACGACCAGAACAAAACCCAAAAAGGAAGTAGAACAGAACTAGTTTGTACAACAACCACTTCAATTACTAACTCACAGATTCATGTTTAACAAAAGTAGTATGTGTTTCCAGTAATAACTTACTACAAAAGATTCACAAGTCGTGAATAGACTCCAGCCTCAATCAGAGCCTCGATTCTGTCCTTAGAGACATGCAACTGTGTCTAGCAAGCATCTGTAAGAATTTCTTCATCACTTGAGTGTATGAGGTGTTGAAGAAATGGCAAATCAAGATACAAGTAATAATTAATAAACCTTGGACTAAGTTAAGACAAAATAAAAACCGAACAACTCCTCTGCTCACCTACTCAAACGATACTACTGGCTCGCCACGACATAAGTTGGATAAAGTCCACGTAGCAGTCCTCAACATAGATTCTTTTGAGTGCTTACAAAACTGAGATAGCAGTGGCACCAGTGCACCCTGAGAAAGAACATAATCTCTACAAGCTGGCGAGTCACCAACGACGTTCCCCAAAGCTCACAGAGCCTGTTGATTAGAAACGAAACAAACACAAAAGTCACATCCACTGACTAAGAAGTAAGTTTATAGGACAAAGATACGACATTAGTGTAGACCTGTTCACGAACATCAGCATTTCCAGAGCTAAGAAGTTGCATAAGCTTTGGCACGGCGCTATGTTGAATCACAACTCATGTATGCTCTGATGTGCCTACTGCGATATTTGTCAAAGCCCCCGCTGCATCAAACTGCTCACAGCAAATACATAAGCTTTAATTGAGGTTAAACAAAAAATTTGCAGCAAATACAGAAAGTAACCCATACTTAGTTTGATAAAGTGTGTCGACAGTTGAATAATGAAATGAAAGAGAGTGAGATTCTTTTACTATAAACATATCATAATACAACAGCAAGCAACATTTAAACATGACATCTTTGACCTGTTAAAGACGTCAGAAGACAATGAGTGTTGCATATCAGAACAAGTCTGAGAAGAGGGTATAATTCTAAGAAGTAAATCTAAAATCGGTGTCCACTTACAACAATTGCAATATCAGAACCATAGAAACCATCTGTTTTTCGAGATAGGGCCTCGAAGTCCCTTTCAGTCAAATTATGGGGTTATCTCCAAGATGCACCTGCCTAAAACAACCAAACCAGAAAGAGAAGGTAACTAAATTACAGTAGGAATGTCAAAATGCTACAAAAGAATTTTCCTCAGAGATACTGCATTAAGTATCCAAGTCTAAGAGACAGAGTATCAGAACTATGGTTACCTTGAACACGTCTTATCTGGCCTTCAAATCAGGAAGAGGTATGTAAATCCTCTTGTCAAATCGCCTACGAATGGCCTGTCACTCATCACATTAGCCATAAATATGCAAGATTGATAAGTATACGAGTCCAAATGAATGAGTTCCAGTTTTCCCATATTTTACCTGGTCCAGAGAATAAGGTGTATTTGTGGCTGCAAGAACGAGAACTTTCTCATCATTGTTTCCAACACCCTAAAATTTGCAATGCGACATGTTCGACGTTATTAAACTGCGATGTGTGTTGGAGTCAATTTTGAGGTATAACCACATTCTTAAGAACAAGGAGTGAGCAATAAGATGATAAGCTATTGTCAGTGGTGAAAATTGCGTCATTAATTGTGACAAACTCCCAAGCAGACGGACAGTCACATAATTATGTCAGACCAACAACTTAACTATTAAGATTGTTCACATACCCGTATATTAAACTAGAAAGGAGTTAATATTTCAGAAATTAGCATCACAAATACCTGCATCTGTACAAGAAGTTCCGTTTTGATCTGTCGATAAACTTCACTCTCATTTCCCTCCCCGCGCTGGCCACATAAAGAATTGATTTCATCGACGAAAATGATGGAGGGAGCACTGTGACGAGCCATCTGGAAAAGGTTGGAAACAAGATTCTCACTTTCACCCATCCACTTTGAGACCAGGTACTATAATCTTGTCATAAAAATTAATGTCAGCAGAGCCCAGCAACTCACAAAATCTGCAATTACAAAGTCAATTCCCAGGACCAAAACTAGATGCACAGAAACCAAAAGAAATTTAAAAAACATTTAGGTACCACCTGCAATTGCGCAAGCCTCGCACAAGGCAAGGAAAAAGATGGATATGGGGATTCTTAATTTAAGAAGCTCAATAACAAAATGCCTCATCCATTATGCCCAATCTTTCTTAGTACTCCTTGGAGAAGCATCACCAGCTGTCCTTAATCGACCATCATTGACCTGTAAGGAAAATAGTTAAGTTAAAACTCATAATGACAGAAGAAAATGATACGATCTCCAACGGTGACCGGAAGGGTAAGAATGCCATGTAACATCCAAACTGACATAGAAACTGGCTGCCTGAGATACTTTGACAGTATATGCCTTGAGAGCATCATCCCACCGCTGCAGTATTTCGTACCCTATAGTAAATCCCACAGAACTAGACGATAAGTGTCTCCATGAATCAAATAAAATGCACACAGAGAGTGCTAAAACTACAGTCAAGTAAAAAACATAAATATAGTAAATAATTTCACGGGACAATGAGTTGCAAAATTAGTGACACAAAAGTCAATAGATATAAAACTTAGACAAAGAAGCTATAGTTCGATTTATACTTACTCCTTCATCTGTAACCTACAATGACCTAGAACTCCAAAAACATGGATATGAGTTATGCCTAAAATATCTGGCGTCTTTGTCCACATAAACCTTGCAACAATTGATGTAGTCATCTCAAAGTTATCATCAACAACACCATAACAAACTATCTCCATCTCCTGATTAAGAAACAAAGAAATAATTTGGGAAATAATTATAAATCTAGGGCTTTAAAGGATAATTATAAGAATAAAAACCTTAAATCAATTATAAATCAACAACAAATGAACAAACTACGCTTGAGATCCTTCACTGCAACATTTTTGACATTGAACCCAACATTGTCTCCTGGAAGAGCTTCTTGAAGGGCTTCGTGGTGCATCTCCACAGACTTAACTTCAGTGGTAAACCCAGTGGGTTCAAAAGTAACAACCATACCTTGATGAATCCAGTTTCAACACGTCCCACTGGCACAGTTCCAATACCTCTAATCTTGTAAAGATCCTGTAGTGGAAGACGAAGGGGCTTGTCTGAGGGTCTCTTTGGCTCAGAGATATTGTCAAGAGCCTCAAGGAGAGTTGGTCCCTTAAACCAGTAAACTGTAGAAGAACACGAATTAAACAAACAATTAAATTCAATCAGATGAACATAACTTGCAATCACTCAGATTTTCTAAACATCACATAACCGTTTCAAATAATATTCCCTAAACATATTACTAAGCTCAGATTTGAAAATATTGGTATGAACCTTTCAATAACATATGAAATCATGACATACAAAAGCAAAACCAATTAAAATCATGTTATACAAAATCAAAACCAATTCATTCACGTTATAAGAAAAGCATACTAGATCATGTGACCCGAACTTATACAATCTGCATCTCATAAGTGATACCCTAACAAAATTGCACAAAGCAAGAGAAAAGAACACAAGAACTACAGATCAGAAACTACACACACACACAATTATACCAGTTTTAAAACTCAGAACCCATCTTCTATTTACTCCTTTTCCACTTTTACCGTTCCATAACCTTCAAGGCCAACAAAACTTCTTCTCAAAAACCTAATTACTTCAACATCAACTCAATTCAAGTCAACCACAAACAATTCATGACATCACAGCCACAATAAACCTATTTACCCATTACTTATCTCTATTTTCGTCTCAAAATCTTTCAAACCGTAGATTCAGAATATAATTGGGGAAGAATAAAAACCCTAAGTTGTAGAAATCTCAATTGAAATTCATAAGAAAGCTTAATTCCAATCTCATAGACTTACCTTATCTCGACTTCTTGAGTTCAATTACCCTAAACATCACAATCAATTTCTTCTTCCAAATTTCCTTTGAACGCTCTTATGCAACCCTAATTTCTCGATCTTCAACAACACGATTCCTCATCACCAATTTAACACCAACCCTTTAATCCTATATATATCAACAACTCGATTTAGGATTTACATCTCAATTCAAACAACCTTAAAATCTAAACTGAAAATCCTAACTCAATTTACAACAGCATCAACTCCTTCTTCTCCCGAGATAAATCAATCACAGAACCACCCCCTTCCCCTTCGATTCAATAACTACATGATTTCTATAAATCATTTACACATATTCAATTGCTTTACAAAAGAAAATGATTTTTAGGGTTTGAGTTACTGAAATATTACTATACTTGGTTTGATTTCCGGAGTAATTTTGACTCATGAGATAGGATTTTGGAGAAACGGGTTTCGATTTATCGTAACTTGGGTTTGATTTGGAGATCTCGTTTAGTAGAGTTAGAAGAGAAGAAAAATGGAGTAGGAGAACTCGATGCCTGAAAGAGAAAGTAAAATTATAAATTATAAGAAAAAAATAAGAAAACACAAAATAAGAAATAGATGGACATTTAAGCCCTCGACTCCTTTAATAAAGTCAAGCGCGTCCTGGTTTCTATTTTTTTCTTATCATTTATTATCATATTAGGATTTAGTGCAACGTATTCCCGGGTGTGCAACGGATATTAACGTTTCAAAGGGTGCAACGTATATATCCGTTGCACACCCTCAAAATTGAAGCGTTGGAAAATACAAGATATGGTGTAGTGCATCAATTATCACTGGAGTTAGACAAGAGTCTCTCGTTAGGATGAACCGGAGAAGAAATCTATCATATTTGGGCATTCTGACATCAATTATCACTGGAGTTAGACAAGAATCTCTCATTAGGATGAACCGGAGAAGAAATCTATCATATTTGGACATTCCGACTTCAATTATCACTTTAGTTAGACTCGAGTCTCCGATTAGGATGAACCTAGAGACGAAATCTGTCATATTTGGACTTTCGACTTCAATTATCACCGGAGTTAGACAAGAGTCACGGTTAGGATGAACTGGAGATGGAATCTATCATATTTGGATATTTTGGCTTCAATTATCATTGGAGTTATGCAAGATTCTCTGGTTAGGATGAACCGGAGAAGAAATATATCATATTTGGGCATTCTGACTTCAATTATCACTGAAGTTAGAAAAGATTCTCTCGTTAGGATGAACCGGAGAAGAAATCTATCATATTTGGATATTTTGGCTTCAGTAATCACTAGAGTTAGACCTGAGACGAAATCTGTCATATTTGGATTTTCTAACTTCAATTATCACTGGAGTTAGACAAGAGTCTCTCGGGTTAGGATGAACCGGAGACGAAATCTGTCATATTTGGATATTTTGGCTTTAATTATCATTGGAGTTAGACAAGAGTCTCTGGTTAGGATGAACTGGAGATGGATTAATCTATCATATTTGGGAATTTTGACTTCAATTATCACAGGAGTTAGATAAGACTCTCTCGTTAGGATGAACCGGAGAAGAAATCTATCATATTTGGATATTTTGGCTTCAGTAATCACTGGAGTTTGACCTGAGTCTCTGATTAGGATGAACCGGAGACGAAATCTGTCATATTTGGACTTTCTGACTTCAATTATCACTGGAGTTAGACAAGAGTCTCTGGTTAGGATGAACCGGAGACGAAATCTGTCATATTTGGATATTTTGGCTTCAATTATCATTGGAGTTAGACAAGAGTCTCTGGTTAGGATGAACCAGAGAAGAAATCTATCATATTTGGTATTCTGACTTCAATTATCACTGGAGTTAGACAAGAGTCTCTCGTTAGGATGAACCGGAGAAGAAATCTATCATAGTTGGGAATCTGACTTCAGTAATCACTGGAGTTAGACATGAGTCTCTGATTAGGATGAACCGGAGACGAAATCTGTCATATTTGGACTTTCTGACTTCAATTATCACTGAAGTTAGACAAGAGTCACTGGTTAGGATGAACTGGAGATGGAATCTATCATATTTGGATATTTTGGCTTCAATTATCATTGGAGTTATACAAGAGTCTCTCGTTAGGATGAACCGGAGAAGAAATCTATCATATTTGGATATTTTGGCTTCAGTAATCAATAGAGTTATACCTGAGTTTCTGATTAGGATGAACCGGAGACGAAATCTGTCATATTTGTACACTCTGACTTCAATTATCACTGGAGTTAGACAAGAGTCTCTGGTTAGGATGAACCGGAGACGAAATCTGTCATATTTGGATATTTTGGCTTCAATTATCATTGGAGTTAGACAAGAGTCTGTGGTTAGGATGAACTGGAGATGGATTAATCTATCATATTTGGGCATTTTGACTTCAATTATCACTGGAGTTAGACAAGAGTCTCTCATTAGGATGAACCGGAGAAGAAATCTATCATATTTGGATATTTTGGTTTCAGTAATCACTGGAGTTAGACCTGAGTCTCTGATTAGGATGAACCGGAGACGAAATCTGTCATATTTGGACTTTCAGACTTCAATTATCACTAGAGTTAGACAAGAGTCTCTGGTTAGGATGAACCGGAGACGAAATCTGTCATATTTGGATATTTTGGCTTCAATTATCATTGGAGTTAGACAAGAGTCTTTGGTTAGGATGAACCGGAGAAGAAATCTATCATATTTGGGCATTCTGACTTCAATTATCATTTTAATAAATTATCATTTTAATCTTGGAAGAGCCATACTCTGATTTGTAAGCATTTTTATCATTTATAATTGGAATTACAATTCAAAGAGGTGTTGTGGCCCAGCTTGTTGCTAGGTTGCCAACCAAAAGCCCTGTGTAATTTCTTTAAATATAAATATCATTCGATATCTTAGAATTTATATATATATATATATATATATATATATATTGTTTATTAAAAAAAAATGGAATTTCCTTAAAAAAAAATTGATTTTTTTTTATCATCATCATTTTCCTATCTTTAGTATATCTCATTGTTTTTTTTTTTATCAATTTAATAAATTAATTTTTTTTTCATAACATCACCATCCATTTATTGATTCTTTAATGTTTATCATCTACAACCGTTCATTGTATTTTTTTTCTTCCTTTAACAAAATCCTCACCAATTCCTCCTTATCCATTTTTTTCCCCTCAACTTCATCTCCCCTGCGTCTTCGACAGAGCAAAAACTTCGTCCCCCCAAACATCGTCTTCGACAGAGCAGCAGATTTACTGAAATCACCACCATCACTCAAACCACTGGCAACTTCATCGTATCCAACTCCAGCAGCTCCGTTTATTACCATCGTCTTCAACTACATCGATCTCGGATTTCTTCGCTAACTTCATCATCACCACACAGATTTGAAGATCACCTCCACCAATTTCCCAAAGGTATGTTATGCAGTTCGATATGTAACCTTTATCTTATAAGTTTTTTTTTTGTTGAATTAGGTTTTTTTTTCAGTTGCTGTGAAATGGGTAGTTTGCATTAAATGATACGGCCTAAAATTGAAATTGATATCTACTTCTGAAATTGAAATTGAAATTGCAGAGAATTTATATCTTTTATAAAATGGGTTTAAGGGATTTTATGGACAAGATTTCCGCCTCCAACTTTGGTTTAAAATCTTTATCCATTTCAATGCATAAGTCAGTGGATCTTTGTCTAAATCTAGTAAATCTAATTAGGTTGCATTATTTAGATGTGATGTGATTGCTTGTCATCATGAAATTGAACTCAAGTAGTAAACATAACAAGTATTTTAGGAGATTAGGCCCTTGAGATATAACACTGAATTGTTGAGTTAAAAAATGGGTTCTGCAGATTCATATTGTATGAGTTCTGCAAATTATGATACTAGTTTAGGATTTTGAATATCAAGGAATATTAATGTCCTGCATATTTGCTTTAAGTTACTCCGTGTTAGTTTGCTCTATAATAAATTGATACTATTATACAAATTGCTCCATTTGTGTCCTACCATTTATCCTGACCATGAAATTGAGTTATTATTTGTATATACGATCTGCTAGAGTTAATTTTGTTTTGGGTTGCTTCTGGAGCAGATGATAAATCTTCCAAAATTGTCCGAGTCCGCGTAACGTTAAGTGCCGATCTCGAATTGTGCTCAGTTTAGTTCTCTTACACTTGCATATTCTCGATTCTAAGAACGTTATTATTGTTTGTGTTCGTCACCTTTGTATCCTTAATATAGCTCAGTTAACTCATTTTTCAATGTATTTCTGGCTTTCATTTTCTATGGCTGTATGGGTAATAAAAGCGATTGAGTTTAATTACCCCAATTTTAATATTTGATCACTTTTTTGGCATTAAGACTGTAGTAGGTTATGGTCATCTTCTTAAGAACTGTAGTAAACATTTGAAAATTTCCTTGGGAACTTATCATAGAGAAATGTGGTATTTTTTTTGAGCAACTGCCAAGGCATACTTGTACCAGTACCACTAACTCTCTGAAACTTGTAGGTTCGTAGTTCTGCGACCTATTTTGCATGCACTTTTGACCAACCATTTAAACTCGGAATTCAGATTTTTTACATGATTATGAAATATGGTTCTTTCTAGTTTTTAAATTGGGGCCAAGCTCTTCCTTCCGACTTCTAACGAATCCTGTGGATCCTCGACATTGCTGGCTGGTTTGATGTGTTTCTGCGGCATTTTCGCCCATATTCTTACCGTGTACTTTTGGCATTCATCTGCACTAGTACATGACTTGTAATGCAGCCTGAAATTGAAATTGATATCAACACAGAACAATATGGGTTTGGTTTAGAATTTGATTAAATCTTCCTTAGTTGCATGATTAAATTCAATTTATATTTAAGGCTGAAGCATTCAATTTCTATTGTTGGCTCTGGAAAAAGATTTTATATTTATCCATGATCATGCCAAGAGTTTTTAACTTTGTCACTTCATATGTACATGTATTTCTTTTCTCAGGAATCTATTCAAATAAATTGATTTGTTAATTGGATTTTTATTTTGTTGAAATTAGGAGTGGGGTCTGGTTCATTTGAAGGAAATGGATGTTTGGGAATCCATCAACAGCTGAAATCAATCACCAGTTTGGGGTAATTTTCTTCTTAACTTTCTTTCCTTAGTCATCATTTTGATATTTGTTGCCTGTTTGAGATAATGTCTCACTTGCGAATGTTATAGATTGCTTTCTCAATAGTAGTTAAACTAGTTATAGTGGTAAAGAAGATGGGGCTCTGGTTTGAACTACGAAATCTACGTGTAACTAGATATTTCTGATCTCCTATCTAGTTCAAAAAAAGAAATTTTCAAAAGTTCAATACTAATTTGCCTTAGCTAAACATTCCATCTGAGATGGATTTTTTTTTATTTTAAGCAAACCGAAAGCTGAATTAATTTATAATGTTGTCTCTCGCAGTATTGCGAGTTGCAAATTGGGCAGACACTGGGTGATATTTGTTGCTGTGTAGCTTGCATTTCCTTTCTTTCTTCCTTCCTTCGCCAGTTCATCCGCCACTTCATTCCCTGATCTCCTGATGTTGGCAAACCCGCAGTTGCTGAAAGTTGTTGATATTTCCTTTACCTTCTCCAAAATTTCATGAAGTTGTTAGTTATGTGTGTGTTGTGGTTAAGCTGCAAATTCAAAGTAGGTCTTCTTAGTTTTGTGTTCTGATGTTGTTTTTGTGTTCCTTTTCATCAAATGTCGATTTTGCTAAAATCTTGGAATATCATTGGCATCTCTAGAACTACAACAATGTCAAATTATGGCTTACATGCAAAACCCAGATTTAGGGAAGTATGGTAATTGTTTTGTGTCTCTAATTTGTATGTTCTGCATTTTGTTCCATCAACCCAAACCATGCCATTTAGCTATGTTGCATTTGTTTTATTGGAATGGGTGGATAAACGCTTACCTTAAATTAGTGTGTAAGAAAATATTCTTACATTGCCAGTCCATTTGTACAGTTTCCCCTTTCATAAATCTTATCCTCTTCTATTAGTGTGTAGAGCTTGAAGTGATTGAACATTATTTAATAACATGTTAAATGGACCTGGGTGTTAAGTCAAGGAAGTAGATGGTAAATTTAATGAAATGGGGTGTTACAAGTACTCTGCCATGTTGTTCTGCACTTCATAAGTCAGTGCGCAGAGTACAGGACTTACTGCTCCCATCTGCACTAGTGCATGACTTGTAATGCAGCTAACTATTTAGATTTTGGTGAAAAATAAGCCTACGAGGCTCAATTTTTACAAGATCAAGGCATGTGCTTATAGCTTCCATGTTGTTCTTAACTCTGCCATGTTGTTCTGCACTTCATGCTGAAAATTCTTTGCATCTCAGAATTACTGGAGTGGGAATACTAATCTTTGATTCTACAGGTGTGTGCCTACTATGCTGACAGATCCTTCACCATCCTGGTCTTGAACACTGAATAAAATTCAACATTCCAACCAAATAATTGGCTCCAGTGTTGGTTGAGAAGGGAAATTCAAAGCCTTTTTTTAATGGAAGAACTGAAAAGATTTGCAAATTCAAGTCATTACAAATGATGAATAAAGATTGGGTTCATTGGCCAAGGTTAATATGTTGTTCACTGTTGAATATTACATTCTTTACATTGGTTTTCCCTCTTGTATTACGTTATTACCGTGCTTAATTATTTCGTCGTTCTTTCATGTAGGGATGATCTTCCATATCAGGAGGCCTTGCAGAATTTCATAGATATTGTTTGTCATAAACTTGGAAATCCTTCCGAGTTCAGTTGTCCTTGTGTTGATTGTAAAAACCTTGTTGTGCCACTTCCTCCAAACAAAGTGTATCTTCACTTGCTGAAACAAGGTATGGATCCTACATACACTGAGTGGGTTTTTCACGGGGAGATGAATGTCACTTCTAATGATGTACACCAAGAGGGAGCAACGGGGGGTTCATCTCAGATGTATGTAGATGTTGATGCACATATCGATCAGGGACATGAAACTATGCAAGACGAGGGGTTGTAAAACGAGGTGGAAGAGGGGGACACACTGTTATATCCTAATTGTGACACACACACACAAAGTTATCCATAACTATTGAATTGTATAGGCACAAGACAGTAAATGGTTTATCTAGGAAATCTTTTGACGAACTTCTCAAGACAATTGGTTCCTTGTTGCTGCCAGGTCATTGTCTTCCTTGCTCAACATATGAAGTGAAGAAGCTACTGAAATCTTATCAATTAACTTACGAGAAAATATATGCTTGTGTGAATGATTGTTGTTTGTTTAGAAAAGACTTGAAAGATGCAGAAGAATGTCCTAAATGTCATTATTTTAGGTGGAAGGAAGACACATCTAACATGGACAATGTAGACATGATAGACAAGCCCAAAAAGAAGATACGGTGAAGGTCCTTAGATACTTCCCCATTGTGCCAAGATTGAGGAGATTGTATCAATCAGCTGAGCTGGCTGAGCAGTTGATATGGCACACGGAGAACATGAGTAAATATGGGAAGATGCGTCATCCAGTAGATTCTTTGGCTAGGAAGCATATAGATAGAAAGTTTTCTGAGTTTGCTTCACATTCACGTAATTTGCGTCTTGGTCTTGCTGCTGATGGGTTTAATCCATTTGGTGATCTTTCCCCAACCCACAGTTGTTGGCCAGTGATGATCGTAGTTTATAATTTGCCCCCTCACTCGTGTATGCAAGGCGAAAACATAATTCTCAGCATGTTGATTCCAGGAAAAAAACAATCGGGTAAGGACATCGATGTATACTTGCAGCCCTTGATTGATGATCTAATTGAGTTGTGAGAGAACGGCGTGCAGGTATATGATTCGTTTACTAAAAAAAAATTTAACTTGAAGGCATTATTAATGTGGACAATAAACGATTTCCCTGCATATGGTAATCTATCTGGATGTACGTATAAAGGGAAGGCAGCTTGCCCTTTTTGCGGTAAAAATACACTTTCAAACTAGTTGCCATTTAGTCGTAAAACTGTTTACTTGAATCATAGGAGATTTTTTCGTCATAATCATCCTCTTCGGCAGAAAAAAGACTGGTTTAATGGAGAGGTTGAGAAAAAGGAAAAGCCACCTGTTATATCGAGTCTTGCGGCGCTTGAATGTCAGAGTAGTATTGTGAATGACTTTGGGAAAGCGGAGAAGAACGAGGAGGAGATAAGGAAAAAGAAAGAGGAAAAGAAGAAGAATAAAAATAGTAAGGGGCAGAGTAGTGTGGCAACAGCTGCTAATGTGGGTAATTCTAAATGTGGGAAGCGGAAAAGGGATGTTGTTACTAATGCGGCAAGTTCGGGTGCACCTGATGATGAAACTGAGCTTCGGGTGTTTAACAAACGGTCGATATTCTTCGACTTAGCTTACTGGAAGGTCAGTTCTATAAATTCAAATTTACTTGTTTATGTCTCAACTTTTTTAAGTTCACAAGTGTTCACCTGAAATCATTTAGTTTGCTTAACACGTCAGAGCTGCAGCCTTGCTAAAACTCAAAAAAACCTGAAACTTTATTAGTCTCATATTTACTTATTGTTCGTGCTCAAACAGGTTGATATGTCCACTGAAACTTGTTCTTCCATATCTATATTATTAGGCTTTCATAAGAGGTATCCTTTACATATTGAGATGTAGACTGCAGTTAATTGGCTCTTTTATTGGTTGACAACACTAGACGTTAGAAATCGCATCTTTGGTTTTTATTGAGTGGATGTTATCATTTTTGTTTTCTTCATGTCTTAACTTGTAGATTTTGAAATGTATGTTTCTAAGAATGAAGTAGCTTAAGGAATGTAGCTCTTACTGACCAAGTATGGTGGCACATCTTGTGCTGCAACTTTATTTTCTTTCTCCTTTGTAGATTTTTATTTCTTTATAGAGTTACTAATGTTAGGATTTTTTCCATGTTCCTAGGATTTATTACTACGGCACAATATTGATGTTATGCATACAAAAAAAAATGTTTGCGAGAGTATCATTGGTACTGTATTGAATATAAATTCAAAAAAAAAGACGGTCTAAAATCTCGCAATGATATGAAGAGTATGGGAATAAGACAGTAATTGCATCCAATGAGAGATAAATGGCAAACGATCCTTCCACCAAAGCACCATACCGCTTAAATGACAAGGAAAAGGCTATATTTTATAATAGGATGAGAAATTTGAAGGTTCCATATGGGTATAGTTCTGATCTTAGAAAGCATTTCTTGAAAGATGGTTGTTTAGGTGTTCTTAAGGCTCATGATTATCATGTTCTTATGCAACAAATATTACCCGTTGCTTTGCAAGGACTTTTACCTGTATGACCAAGGGAGGCGATTTTCAGGTTATGTTCTTATTTTCACGAAATATGCCAAAGGGCAGTTGATCTCCAGAGATTAGTAGAACTTGAAGTAGAAGTTGTCGAGACTTTGTGTATGTTGGAGAGGTACTTCCCTCCGTCATTTTTTGATGTAATAGTGCACTTGACAATTCACCTATCTCGAGAAGTGCGATTATGTGGACCTGTACAATATCGTTGGATGTATCCATTTGAAAGGTATGCCAATTTAATTTATATTAATTTTGTTATTTTGGTTTCATGTAGAAAGTTATGCCCTTTGTATCTTAGAGATACTAATATTTAATTCATTGGTAACTGTTGCATACGCGACTATCCTAGGTATATGAAGATATTCAAAGAATATGTAAAGAATTATGCACGACCTGAAGCTTGTATAGCCAAGTGTTATCTTGGAATGGAGTGTGTTAGGTATTTTGATATTCGTAAGGCCCAAGCAACTGAAACAGGAGTAAAGCAAAGGCGTAACGAAAACATTCAAAATGGTTCCACACCGGCAGCACGTCCTCTTTCTAAAGGTGTCCAAGTGCGTATGGATAGTGAGAAGTTAAAGATAGCTCACAGATATGTGTTTTTTAACACACCCGAAGTTGACCCATATATGACGTAAGTATGACATTCATGTTCATTAAAAATGGTCTGTCAGTTAATACTTCATTTTTTAATTTTACTTTTGTCTTAGAATGCATATGGACGAGTTGAAATCTTATGTTGGGAGGGCAATTACCAGTGAAGACCAACTCAACTCCATACAGTCTGACACATTTGCAGATTGGTTTCAACAAAAGGTACGTTTAGTCCACTCTTAGTCAGATTATGCAGCTTAGTATAGTTTAAACACTTGGACATTTTTCGCTACTAAAACGCAACTACATGTGATTCTGTTTCATTCTGTCACTTGGAACAATCCATGTTAGGCAACACATCACTGTAAATCTAACTTCTCATGCTTGAATAGCAAATTTAGTTATATTCTTATGTCCTGATATTATACATTTGTATGTTAAGATGCAAATTGAACAAGGCATGTCAGTATCAAACACGGTAGAATGGTTGTCATATGGGCGTTAGAAAACTCGCGTATCATATAAAGGATTGATAATCAATGGGTATAGGTTTATTACGAAGGATTTTAAGAGAGTCGCACAAAAACAGATTGGAGTTTCAATTGAATCAACAACCTTAGTTACGGGAATTTTAAACTAGTGGGTTCTACGGTATTTTAGAAGAAATTCTATTATTGGACTACAATCATATGTTTCAAATTCCAATATTCAAATGTGATTGGGCTCACACCAGTTTTGGTGTGAAGGTTGAAGATGGCTTTACATTAGTCAATTTAAAGCAGCATAAGAACCATTTCGTAACGATCCATTCATTTTAGCAACACAAACGCGACAAGTTTTCTATTCTCGGGAGTCAAATACATCTAACTGGTATGTGATGCTGAAACCACCACCTAGGGGTTTCCATGAATTAGAGGAATACAATGAAAAGCATGACACAACTTTCCAACCAGTGGATACTTAAACTTTTGGTTTCCAAATGGATGACGAGAGCGAGAGCTACTTTAGAGAAGATGGTGAATATATCATAGTGGTTCCGACAAAGAAGAAGAACAAAAAGAAGAAGAAAAGGAAGTTCACAAGTTAAGTCAGTATAGTGTATTGTTTTTACTGTATTGAATTTTACTGTCATAGTCGCTCTTGTTGTATTTCCTTTATTAACACTAGTATTGTTCTTGCAAAATAGACAGTTAACAGCTCCATTTGGGTGCTTAATTTATAAAATGCTAGCTCTGTTACCTTTATAATGTTTGTTCTGAGTAAACATCCCTTCCTGGAAATTAATGCAATAAATATTATGAAGTATGAAAATAACCAAACTACCCTTATCGAAAAATAAGTAAACTAAATATTATAAATTTTTAAAATGACCATATTACCCTTACTAGAAATAAAGGTAATAAACATTACAGAGACCGTGAAAATTACCAAACTACCCTTATCCGAAATGAGTAAAGTTAAAATTACAGATACTGAAATTGACCATATTACCCTTCATGGAAATTTGTGCAATAAATATTATGGAGATTGTGAAAATGACCAGACTACCCTTATCAGAAATAAGTAAAGTAAATATTACTGACTGTGAAAATGACCATATTACCCTTCTTGGAAATTAGTGCAATAAATAATATGAAGACTATGAAAATGACCGAGACTACCCTCATCGGAAAATATGTAAACTAAATATTATAAATTGTTAAAATGACCATATTACCCTTACTAGAAATAAAGGTAATAAATATTATGGAGAATGTGAAAATTACCAAACTACCCTTATATGAAATAAATAAAGTAAATATTGCAGACACTGAAAATGGCCATATTACCATTCATGGAAATTTTTACAATAAATATTATGGAGGTGAAAATGACCAGATTACCCTTATCAGAAAGAAGTAAAGTAAGTATTATTACTTATTTCCAATAAGGGTAGTCGGTCATTTTCGATCTCGATAATATTTATTGCACTAATTTTCATTAAGGGTAATATGGTCAATTTCACGATCTGTAATATTTACTTTATTTATTTCTCGATAAGGTTAGTCCCCATCAATTTCACAATCTCCATAAACGTGATAAAAGTTACACCGTAATAAAATCCCGATTTTGGTGTAGTGTTCAACAATTCTTATAAGTGTTGTTATAGGCTTTTATTATAAAAACACAAAAATCAAAACTTCAATTGTAAGGATGGTTGTTGAGCTAGCTTCCATGCAAGAGGTTCATGTTCGAATCTCCCCTCAAACACTATTTTTCATCATCATATTTTGGTGTTCTTCAACAACTCTTGCAAACATTGCGATAGGCTTAGTCACTACATTTATGGAATAGAGTTGTTATAGCTAAATGTCGTCACAACTCTTTTTCTTAAGGAGTTGTCGTTTGTTTTCTTAGCGCAACCCCTTGTTCCTAAGGGTTGGAAGTGATAATATACGACAACTCTTCCTTTGAAACCAGTTGCAAAACATAAGACTTTCTACGATATTTAGCAAAGAGTTGTAAAACCCCGTTGTAGATGTATATTTTTTCTGTAGTGTTTAGTTTCCTTTTTTTTTTTTCCTATTTACAATCCCAATACAATTTTTGGAAATTTTTATTATTAACATATTTATTGAAATAAATTTGGCAAGTAATTAAGGGTAGAAATGTAAACTATTATAGCCTCCTTAATATCTTGACAAAGTCAAACCGGACTGCCTTTTAGAAACGGAAGGAGTAATGTATATAAAGGCTCTAATAGTAATGTATATAAAGGCTCTAATACAGGCCTTTGGCTTTCACAGCCGCTGACCACTAATCCTCTCCGTGGAGTCGTCTCTCTCACCCTTCTCTTTAACTTCGACAGAAATAGTCAGTCTTTGCTTCTTAATTTTTTTTTTTTTTTTTGCACAAGATATTATACTGTTAGCTCCACTCCTTCACATATGGTTGCCTCTTTTCATATTTTTTCTCCAACTAATATTTACAGCTACATCGGGCGATGGTGGAGTAGAACTTGCATCTACATCCACATGAATACCAAATGGACGCGTAAATATGAACATAATATCTATGCAATTAAGTTTAGCAAGCGCTCTAACAGCCAATAGTCTATGGAAGAATTAAAAATCGCAACAATTCTTTCAACGAACAGTTTTCATAATCACTCTCATCACTGTAGTTCTTATTCTTGAATCCTAAACGGCTTAAGGTGGCTAATCCACTTAATGGAACAAATTAGAATATGTGCCAACTTAGTAATTAATTTTTAAAAATTGTGAACAGGGGAAGTGATTTCAAGAGTAATAACTTGCATATACATTTCAGGTCAGTGCATAGGCCCTAATTTTTTAATTCTGTGATTTTAATTCCTTTGTATTCATTGATTTTAACTTTCACTCTCAGTGATATTATATAACTATATGGATGTAATCGAATATTTTATGGACTAATCTTCGTTCTACCCACCATTTGGATTGATTATCTATTATATTTAGAGTAAAATCTCCGGTCTGGGTGATATTATAACATTACTAATTAAGTTGAATGGATGATGCTAAAATTATAGTCTAATTATGATCATTCCAACTATAATGAGACGATGGGATTTATTCACCTTAACGTGTTCAAAAATCAATACATTTGCACCAAACTATTCATCTAAAGAATTAAAGGCCTAAAAAATAAAGCTCCCACGTTGAACGGTGAGGAAACTCTCGCTTCATATGTCCGAAATATGCCTTTTTTGAGTTTTGTGAAATGAGCATTTTGGTGAATTGGAAATGTATGATTGATTTTAAAAGAATAGGAAAAAGATTAAAAAAAAGGAAACAAAATTCAATTTGGTCATAAAATGACAATATTTAGGTGAGGACACTACATATTATTGGTTTTAAAAATTACAAACTTAAAAGGAAAACTTAATTTACCGTGTTTGGAATTTTATGGTAGCCCAAATTCAATTTGGAAATCCAGTAATTATTATATTAGGACTATTTTTCCAAATTAATATAAAAAAATTTACATATTTTCTGTGAAAATAAAAGGAAAAAATAAATAAAATTTGAAGATATCCTCCACCTATTTAAAAGCCAAATTTAATTTGGAAATCAAGTAATTACTATATTAGGACTATTTCTCAAAATTAATATATAAAAGAGAAAAAAATCCACATATTTTCTACGAAAATAAAAGGAAAAAAATATATAAAATTTGTAGATATCCTCCACCTTTTAATGTATTTTCCCCGCTATACCAAATCAAAACTACATCTCCACGGGGCGGGGTGAGGTGAAGCCCCGCGCACAACAAATTAAAAATGCATATCCACGGGAGTTAAAAAGAAAAAATAAATAAATCTTGCACATATTTTCCACCTATTTAATGTAATTGCCCCGCCACACCAAATCAAAAATACATCTCCATAGGGCGGGGCGAAGCCCCGCGCACACCAAATCAAAAATGTATTGTCACGGCGCCGGACGAAGCCTTGCATACACCAAGTTAAAAGGAAATAAATAAATAAAATCTGCACACATTTTCCGCTTATTTACAGGGGGTTAGTCAAATGAGATTTCAGAGGACTTCTGGGGAGTTCCCAAATCTACTGTTAGTCCATAAGGATTTTTAGAGAGTCTCCCAATGTCTCTTGTTATTCGTTAGAGACTTTTTTTAAGTCATTTAAATTCTCTAAAACTCCATGTTATTGGATTAAGAATTTGTAAGAGTCACTTTAACACCCCTGTTATTCGAATAAGAATTGAAAGTCATTGATTTGTTGTTTTTAGAGATTTGGGGAGACTTTTTTATGAAAATAGGCATGGTTGAATTCTCTCCTCAAGAGGTGATATTTTGAGAGACTTGAAAATTTGAAAAAAAAACTTGGTAAGCATGAGAGTCAAGATAGCAATGCTTCCCTATTAACCAAATTATGGAGGATTGCATTCGACCCAATTATCGATATTCTTTTTTTTTTTTGTCATGGATATCCAACAAACAAGTGTCACTATTGCATTCTTATCCAACCTAGTTATCATCGGATTATCCGTATACAATATGGGACGAGTGGGATAGAGAGAATGAAAATTTAGGCATAGGACAACAATGAAATTTATTTTGAAAATGGACACGTATTTTATTTTATTTTATGAACCATTTCATTTTTTAAGTATTTATGGTACTTTAATAAACATAGTAACGTGGATGATAAAAAAAAATTGGTAGATGTTTTGAATATTATAGGGGATATTCTACATTTTTTGTCTACATAAGTCACAAAGTTTCTTTACAAATCTCATTATTTTGTCTCTACGAGTCACAAAGACTCTCTAAAATATTCTCAGAGAATCACTAAAAGTCTCTAGATTTTTAGAGAATCTCCGGAAGTCACTCAAATTAAAAATCTATGGAAGTCCATAAAAATCTCGTTTGACTACCTCCCTGTTAATGTATTTGCCCCGCCACACCAAATCAAAAATACATTTCCGTGGGGCGGGTCGAAGCCCCGTACACACCGAATCAAAAATACATCGCCACGAGAGGCAAAGCCCCACTTATACCATATTAAAAGAAAATATATGCCCGGTGCATAGCACGGGCACAAATTTAGTTTTTACTTATGGTACAAACAACAGGAAACTACTTAAAAAGATTCAATGTATAAAGGACAAATGCAGGAAACTATTGAGAAAGATACAAGTTAACAAGTAACCATGGCTTTCGTTACTTCCATATGAGGAAATGACCGGGGAATGTGATATTAGTTATCATTTGTAGGGCAACACAAGGTTGATCAACATGTATCTGCAGGTAAACAAAACACAGCGTACACAAGAATGCATACCATATCCATTGTTAGCCGATATAACTAATATATATATATATGTCCGATCAAAAAAAAAACTAATATATATATATATATATATGAATATATTTCCAATAGATTATTTAATAGATAACAAGATTACCTACCAAATCTCCAGCATCTAGAATCCAGTAATGTTGTAGATTCTTGTATGACTTGGTAAATGCCCTTATGCAAAGAGGTTTTTTGCCCAAGCTCAAACTTTTTTTAGCGCTTTCAACTTCAAAAGAATTATATCAATTTAATCATAAACATGTAAACATTGTCAGACATAATCGCAATGCTAGAAAAAGAAACACAGAAAGAATTAGTAGTTAAGTTTGTCAACCAATGCTTCAGTCCCTTTGGTTGCACAAATAACATCAAGCTACAAACAATTTGGAAGATGTCAATGCTGAAGTTGATTCAATATGTGGTATTTGTTTCATAGAATAGCATATTCACCTGCAGTTCTCTTCTTAGTCTTACTCTCCGTCAAGTTTCCAGTGATTTTTCTCTTTTTCCTTCTTCCCACAGCGGTAATAGAGTTTAGTGAAACTAAGCTATCGAAATAATTCACTGTTGTTTCCACGTTTAAACTATCGAATTTTGCTATCAAAGCAGTCTTGTAGTTTAGATCATACAGAATTATGCTACATGTGTTACTGAACAGAATCTCGCCCTTCGTCAAAGACCCGATAAGCTTCACATTGAAACAAGAATTACACACCACACTCGAAAATCTAATGGTATATAGTTTTTCCCAAGATTCTGAAACTCCGTAATCTTGCATTACCCATAATTCAAATGTCTTCTTTTTGATACGAGCAAGTACGCAAAGGCAATTCTCCAACACTCCCACATTTTTAATGTTAGCCTTTTGTAGTGTCACCGGTAGTTTCAGTTCCTTGAATTTCTCTCCGCTGATATCCATTGAGAGTATCATTTTGGTGGATTGATCACCCACTAACCAATGAAGCGCTCCATTAAAGAATACCCTAGGCACTTGAGAAAATAGAAAACCATATCGGACAGATTGAAAGGTTTTCCACGAGTTCGATTTTAAAGAATAAACTTCTGTGGAAAAACTGTGTCTAGAATCAAAAATATTTACCAACTTGTAATCGTCGTTCTTTGAATCATAACCAAAACCATGGGATCCACGGTGCGTCTCTAATTTGGGTAATCTCTTGTATTCTTTTGTGGCTGGGTTCCACAGAAAATATAGCCGCAACCGAAAGTTCCAGCCGTATACCAAGCCATTACATGAGCCGAACAATTTAATCTTATGTTTTGATTTTTTGTAGGGGAAATCCATCTCATTAACAACAGCACTTTCAGATGATAATGAATCGTACCTTATGGAACTAAAACTATTCTCATTTTTTCTTTCAAGCATTAGACTATAGTTGTTTGTCTGTCTAGTAAAACTAAGATGCGTTTTAACAAAAGCAGGGCTTAAAATCATATAAAACCAAGTTTTGCAGACACACTTACATATAAAGATGGAATTTCACAGGTAACCTTAGCAGGATTTCAAGGTAAATATCATCCGGAATGCTTGACATAATGGGGTGCTTCTCCTTCTTCTACAACTTCTAGTTTCTTGCAGAGTTGAGAAAACACAGACGAATTAGGGTTTTTCGTTTAAGGCATAAGAAGATTAGAGTTTTTATATGCCTACCAGCCCTGTTTCTAGCCTATGTAAAATTGTCACATTTTAGGTAAGATTGGTGTCTGGACCCCATCTGGAACTGGTAACCTTAAAAGTATCTCAAAGTAAATCTCTTCTGGGATGCTTGGCATCGCTCCTAATACGAGGGAATGAGTAACTAGGGTTTTCCCAAAACCCTAAATAGAAATTTGCTTCAGAAAAAAAAAAAAAAAAAAAACCCACGGGTCAGGCAGAATGAAATGGTTCACTAAGTGATCCAGTGGATCCCCTCGGTTATATCTTGCTGTTTATCTCTTCAAAGGAAATTGAGTGAAAAAGCATACATTTCTGCAAAATATACTGCACATGCTCTAAACAGAACTTGTGTACCCTTTTACAAAAGCTTTCAATCTTTCTGTCTCGCCAACTTGAGGAAGCCAACGAGTAAGGATCTCCATCGTAACATAGCTTGGATTACAATTCTCTTTCGCCATTTTATCCATGACATCAAACGCTTTATCCAGCCGATTTCTCTCAGATAAGCCTTTCAATACGGCATTGTACGTAATTACATTTGGGAACACTCCTTTACCTTCCATTTCATCCAGTAATGATATGGCCGATTCGATGTCCTCTTTCTTGCAAAGTGAACCAATCAGCATATTGTATATCTCAGTATTGGGTGGGACATTCGAGTTTGAACCCATATCATTAAAAATCTTCATTGCATCGTCAAACTTGTTGGCTTTGCAGTACCCATGTATTAATGCACCATAAGTAACTACCGTGGGAGCAAAACCTTTCTCAGTCATGTTTTTCATGACCTGATGGGCAGTTGAAAAATCCCCTGATTGGCATGATCCCGAAATTATTGTATTATATGTAACCTCGTCAGGTCGAATCCCTGCATCTATCATCTCCTTGAGAAGTTCCTGAGCTTTATCCAGTTTGTTCTTTTTCAGAAACCCACTGATTAGAACATTGTAACCCAAGCGATCCAAACGAAAACCAATATCTTCCATCTTAGACTTTATAGAGCATGCATCATCCAACCTCCCCGCCCGACTTAATCCGTTTATCAAAGAGTAATAAACAATCGCATCTGGAACACGACAAGTTCTCACCATATCATCAAAAATCTCCATTGCCTTTTCAATATTGTTCACATTGCAAAAGGCACTGATCAAAACAGAGCAAGTAACAGCATTCCCTTTCAAACCTTTATCTTGCATTTTACTAAAGAATTCAAGTGCACTACCGACTCTTTCATGCTTGCACATCCCATCTACTAATACATTAAGTGTTACCACATCTGGAGAAACTCCTTCTTCATTCATTTGATCGAATAACTTAAGCGACGTCTCAATCTCACCTGCTTTAGCAAACCCATCAATCAAGCAATTGTAGGTCACATTATTCGGAGAACACCCATGTCCCAACTTCATTTGTTTCAGCAATTCCAAACCTTCACCATGCCTCCCCGTTTTGCACAGCCCATCGATAACTGTATTAAACATAACCACGTCAGGTAAAACATCAATCCCTTCCAATTTCTTACTCATTTTCTCAAGTAACTGCACCGCTTCATCAATTTTCCGCGATTTACATAGATAATTAACAAGGATCCCAAACGTCACAACACTGGGTTTGATATTCATTTCTTTCATCTCAGCTAAAAGCAAGCTCATCCTTTTAAAATTCCGGTCTCGTCCTAGCCTCGTCAAAAGTGCATTACAAGAAGCAGCTTCTACTGGACAATTCATCTTCATTAAGACGTGTAAAAGCTCCCAAGCTTCATTACTCTTACCACTCTTGCAAAACATAGTAATGATTTTTGTTAGCACCATTGTATCAGGAAAGACGCCATTTTTACACAAACTCGAAACTAATTCAATTACTTGATCATCTGCCAATCCCCGCCCCCCTCCATTCCCCGGTCGATCGCTATTACAAATTGCAGAGTAAATAACAGAACCAGTACTGCCATTAGGAGAAAACTTACAACCTGGTTGAAGCATTTCGTCGAACAAAACCAATGCATTACGGATACGATCGGATTCGAATAAAATGGTAAGAAGGTTATTATAGATATTGGTATTTCTTTCTGAGGTTTCGATTTTATGAAACAACTGAATGGATTCATTTAGCTTTCGGGTTTTCCCCAAATTTTGAATCAGGTTTACTAGTTGAGTCTTCTTTCTTTCGGGTTCCTTTTGTTGTTCAAGTGTTTCTATTGGTGACGACTGTGAAGAAAAATGGCGGAATTCTGAAATTCTTGATGGAAATTTTAGAGTTTGAAGGGATTTTCTTTGGGTTTTGCAAAACCTTAATTTACTCATTTTTGAAGAAATTCTATGGATTTTTTTTTGTTACAGGGAGAGAGAGGGCTTTAAAGTTTAAAAGGCTTATTAGAATGATACTTCCACCCCTAGATTTCATAAGGGCAAGTCTTGTTGCGATTCTTCAAAATTTGCTCTTGGGTTCGATAGCATGAGCTTCCTTAACCTTGTTGATTAGTCCCATGTTTGTTCGCTTTAGAGAGAGCACCATTACAAACCCAACATTGAAGCTGACCAGGCGGTATAATTGCAACTCATCTCCTGATGTGGATAGATTTCATTGAAAAAACATTCATGAATAATATATTATTTGGACTTGTTTTCCTGTATATAAAGGCCGTGCATAATCACACAAAGTAAAAATAAAATATTGGATGATACAAGTTCAAAAGTTACTGACAAAAAGGACCACTCAAATTCTATATAAGAAGATGTGTATAAACAAGGAACAAAAAGCATATGAAAGAGGAATAAAAAGAATGTTCACATTTTCGTCTTCTTAGGCCTCTTCCTATGCACATGCCAAAAAAAATGGTGTTTGGCATGCCAGGTGGCATGCCAAACCATTTGCGCCACTATGGGGAAACCGTTGAGCGATCGACTCCCTAGCGAGCGATATTGACAATATCGTCAGCGATAAAGACTTTATCGCTGACGATATTGTCAATATCGCTTAGCGATATTCACTCTAAGCAGAACGGCTATTTCTTCATCGCTATAAATAGGTAACTTTCAAACTCAACTTTTTTACACAACTTTTTTACCTCAAATTTTTTACACAAAAAATTTCTCTTCTTCTCGATCTATTTCTCTTTTCTCAATCTAATTTATTTCTTCTATTTGATCCAAATGGCACAATTAACCCAACTTGATTCTAAGAACACAACTTGATTTTTCCGGAGTAGTACTTGAAGGTGCCGTTGAGAAGATATGTGATAGATTCAAAGAAATAAGTAAGAAGCAAAGAAGTCTCCAAGTTTTGGATATCAACCAAGTGAAAAACCGCAACCAAGAGAAGGCCAAGAAAGGTTAAAGGCAAGGAAAATCAAGGCAAAACAAATTTGAAGCCAAAGAAGAAGATAAACAAAGGAGACTCCGTTCATGAGCGCATTGATTGGAAGTTTAGTGAAATGAAGAAGATGAACAAGATGAAGAACATTGTTCCAAATTTTTTTTTAGAGTCTTTCCAATTATTGTCTAGTTTTATGTCTTGTAAAATGACTATTTTAATTATATTGAAGTTTTTAATTTTGTGAAGTTTAATGAATTTGAAAATTTGTGAATATTGTTGAAAATTAATATTAATTATATTCTTAAACATTAAAAGTATTACAAATATTTAAACTTAAAACACAAAATTAATATTAATTACAAATATTGAAATTACAACACAAATGTTGGACAATATTGGGGCAAATATCTTAAAACCTCGAAACAACTTTCAAAATGGAATTTTTGCCCGTAGATGCGCGATATTCCACACGACACCTTTCCTGAAATTCCACCGTGGTTTCACCACTTCTCAAGGTTGGACCTTCTCGCTGAAGTAAAGCAACATACCTAGTAACTTCCTGCTTAATTATACCGAAGCGTCGAACCAAATCTGAAACACTACGACCGCGTAGGTTCATTGTTTGTTCTTGAAATTTAAAAAAATCCTTTCCCACAATAGTTGGTGATCAAATATCGGCTCCATTGTCAAATCAATATAATTCCTGCAAATACATTCATCTTCTGCAGTTTTGAATTTTAGGTTTCTCCTCACTTGGCATCTCCTAATTTGACTTCTCCTAGTTTCACTGTCTACAATTGCACGACAAGCGGCTCTTCGATTTTGGATAATACAGTGGTTTGCCATGCACTCACCGGATTCATATTATCACCATGCTCTCTAAGGAACTGGAAGAGTGATGAAAAGAATTGGAGATTAAGAAATTCTAGAGAGATTGAGAAATTCTTAAGAGATTAAGAAATTTCGTGTGAGTTGAAATGAGATTAAAATTAGGTATTTATAGAGGGGGAAATATTAGCCGTTGGATGAAGATCCGATGAGCGATTATCAAAGTATCGAGCGACGCCTTGACTGTCATTGTCGATTGAATGACCATCGAACGATAGTGTGACCATCGAGCGATGAAGACTCTATCGCTCGGCCGAAACTGTCGTGTATGCCTATATGCCGAAATAACATATTGGCATATGAGTTTGGCGATTTGGCATACCCATAGTGGGTGCATATATGCCAAATACCATGTTTTGGCATGTGCATAGGAAGAGGCCTTAGTCGGGGTCTTTTTTAAGCTTCTAGTGCTTTCTCTTTTTTTCCTTCTCCCCACAGCAGTAATAGAATTTAGTGGAACCAAGCTTTCAAAATAATTCACTGTTGTTCTCATATTTGAATCAAGAATATATCTTTTTCTAGCAGTTCCATACTTTTGTGTCATATAAAATTAAGTTGCTGCATGCATAGCTGAACATAATCTCGCCTTTTTTAAAAGACCCCATAAGCTTCACATCAAAAGAGGGATTACACATTGTCCTCTCGAACGTAATTGTATGAAGTCTAGACCAAGATTCCAAAACACCATAATCCTGCATTACCCATACCTTCAAAAGTCATCGTTCCAAGGGGAACAAGTAGACAAAGACACCCTTCCAACACCCCCATATACATATGTTTCATATAAGTGGTTGGTAGTGTCGCTGGTAGTTGTTGTTCTTTTGAGTCCCTCTTCACTGATATCCATGGAGACTATCATCACGGAGAATGTACACCTGTCACCCAGCCAAACCAATGAAGAGCTCCACTAAAAAAACACCCCGGATGCTTGAGAACGACAAAACTCATATTGGGATTGATAGCTTCTCCAAGTATTTGATGTTAAAGAATAGACTTCTATACTCATCGGGTTTTCTTACGACCTTATAATCGTTGGTTTTGTAATCATAACCAAAACTATGGAATATACCTCGCCAAATATATTTATCTGATTTCCGTAATCTCTTATATTCCGTTGTAGCTGGGTTCCATATAAAATATAACTGCAAACGATAATTCCATCCGTATACCAGGCCATTGCATGAACCCAACAACACAGTACGTTTGGAAGATTTGTAGGGGAAATCCAATTCAACGGCAACAAGATCATCGGATTCACTACAGGATGATAATGAATCATAACTTATGAACCTAAAAACATTCAAGTTATCACTTCCAAACATTAACCTATATTTGTTTGTTTGGGTATTAAGGCCTAGATGCATTATAACAAAATCAGGATCAGAGATTAGTTCAAACCAAGTCTTGCAAACACACTTACATACAGATGTAAATTTCACCGGTACCCTTAAAAGGATCTCAAGGTAGATCTCCTCTGGAATGCTTGACATCGCTCCTAAGTTTTGGCAGAACAAGAAACCCTAAAAAGAATGTTTCAACTTATCAGAGAAGAATTCCACAAAAGGTGTTATTCTTCACTTGAAATTTATGTTACAATGCAGCTCCAACTCTTGATTCTCTGCATAACTCCATTGTGATTAATGGGTGTATCATGTGCAAAAAGGCAGCTGAGTCTAATTCACACTTATTCTTACATTGTGAAGAAGCAAGAAAGCTCTGGAATTTTTTCCTCTCTAGATCACCATCCAATGCTGCGTAGAGCAAGTGTCAAAGTGCGCGATTGTGCGAAATCTAAGGAAAGGGAATATACACGGCGGTCCAGGGTATTATAACCATTTGTAGGAATTACCAATAGGTACTATTATAGTGTTCTTAGTTAGTGGCAGGTCCACCCATTAAAGCCCAGTAACAGGAGGTCCATAATTAAAAGAAGAAAACTTTTTGGACCTGAATTTTTAATCCCTGGTCCACTACACGTGCGGAACCAATGCCGTGTATTTTAAAAATTCCTAAAATAACCTTCACATAGTAGATAACGTTTTCAATTATATGATTTTCGATCTAAATTCTGGATCTATTTTTTTTCTCTCCTTTCTCTTTCTTCTGTTGATGCTGGTGCCGGTGAATTTCGACCTAGGGTTTGTGAAGGTCGTTTCTCTTTTTGCAGGTATGTTATCTAATCTTCACTATCATTTTTTTTTTTAGTTTGTTATGTTTTTAACTACATCATAAAGATTAGATCGATTTCATGATGTTTTTTTACGTTTCATTATGGTTTTTGGTAATTCGATTTATGATGTTCTCTTTGTTAGTGATTTGTATGATGTAGATTTTTTCGATTTCTGTTCATGTGTTGCTTGTTTTTTTTTTTTATGAATCTTCTTTGTGATTGTTCAATTTTTTTATGAATCTTCTTTATAATCACGTTTTTTTGCTGGGTATACGTTTGTTTCAGTTTGATTTTGTGTATGAATTAACAGTACGTATATGCAGTACTGACAAAGCCAAGTTTTGTTTTGTGAATATGATCACACGGCGCATATATGCTACGAAGGAGAAAAAACCTATGTGGTTTCTACATATATACTTAGTGTTTGTTATGTTTTTTGATATCTATATGCTTGATTAGTTAATTATTCACCTCATTTTCATGAAAATAATTCAAATCTAGATGGATAATTGAATTTTTTTTGCTCACTTCGTTACTAGATTTGATTAAACTAGCTTGCTTTTGTTGGTTTTAGGTTTATTTTCGGGTTATTTTTGTGTATTAACCATCAGTATTTTCATCCACGTATTTTCGGGTTGTTTTTGTGTATTAATTTCTAAACTAGTTTTTGTGTATTAATCTCTAAACTAGTTTCATTGTAGCTACTTATAATGCCAAAATTCAAGTATGTATTATTCTATGTATTTTTGACCTATAGGTTCATTTCTGAATGTGCGAACTTCTGGTAAAATTTAGAAATGAAGTTGAGTATTTGGATCTTGGTGAGTATATATTTCATGTACTGAGACTTCTCACTTCTCATTATTATGATAATGATACAAAATCAGTGAATTAATACGTTTTTGACTATCGAAATGGTAACTTGTGCATAGGTAGCCATTGTAGATGGTTGATTAGAATCATCGGAATGTGGTTGTTAAGTAATTTTGTCTGTGTATAATCGCTGCACTTCATAAAAATCAGTGTATAAATGATGTACACTATTATTTTCTCAGGGTATAAAGGCTACATTTCAGAAAACGTCAGTCTTTAAGCGCTGCACTCCAGGAAATTCAGTGTATAAACGTTGTATTGCGTTATTTTGTCAATGCAATTTGGTAATTTGGTGATTTGGTAACCTTGCATTCTGAATTTGTTTTGTGTTTATTTTTTGTTACTAGATTTGATCATTTTAGTTTCATATTGTTGGTTTTAGGTTTGGTTCTGAGATGATATTACAATGGATGGGTGTATCAGGCAGGAAAGTTACAAATGAAGTTGGTTTCTACAGGTGAAGATTCAAACTAGCTTTTGATAGGATTTTTTTTTCTTCATGTGGAATTATAGGTATTATATTATGCTGGATTTTAATCAAAGTTGTGATTATTAATCTGGCATATATTTCTTTCCCGAAGATTCATCGATGTTTTTTTACTTTTTGAATACTTGCAGTTTATCTTTGTGTCTAGACCGACAGTACGTATATGCTGTACTGATAAAAAAACTGGCTGAATTTTGATATTATGATCCGGGAGTGCATATATGCTTAACTAAAAAGACTCGAGATAATTTTACTAATTCACATATTGTTTTTGTTTATTTGTGGACATGATCCAACAGTACATATATGACGTACTGACAAAAATTAGTGTTTTACTATCTGCTTTTCAGTAACATTATTAGAATTGTTGATTAGATATTGCAGTAATTACTAGTCATTAGATTCTTCTTTTTATTTTGGTATTTTTTGCAGAGAATTATTATAAGAAGAGGTACAACGAAGGGTCGCAATGCGGAAACTGATTTGATACGAGCATGTCTTTCTCTTTGTGCTCTAGACGCTTATTAGGTGCGTCTTATGCCATGTTCCTTTGTTCTTTACTCTTTGATATAGTTGGTTGTGTAAGGGTAATTTGGTGTTTGGATTAATATTATGCTTTGGAGACATTTTTATATCAGTCCGAATCTAGGATATCATGGGCATGGATTTAACCTAAACTTAAGTATTATATTTATTAGTTAAGTAGTCATACCCAGTTGGAAATATTAAGAAAATTAGGAATCCGTAGTGCCAGTTTTGTTGCTTGGATCTAAGTCACGTGCTAAGCTTGTTAACATCTCATCATGATAGCCTTTTGAACAAGTAAGGTTACGTTCATCTTTGCTAATGAATCTTTATTTATACTAATTTTTGATAGTACGTGAGTGACGCACTTCAAAATAATTAGTGTATACACCCTTAATCTAGGATATCCCAGTGCATATATGCTGCACTGTCAAAATTTCGGTGCATAAACAATATACTCGGAGGAAATCATTTTTAGTGTTCTTTACCGTAAAACAATGAGGCAGTCTAGTAGTTCTTGGTAGTTCAGTTCTTCAATCTTTCATAGCAGTATCGGATTGGAATGAGTGTTTATTTCTACTCTTTTTTCTCTCGGTATAGCATGTATCTGTTGTAGTATTTATGCGTTGTTGGATAATTCAGTATACCATATATGCACTGTAGTAAATATGTACTGAAATTTTCAGTATAGCGTATATGCACTGTCAGAATCTACTATTTTTTTCTTCTCGGTATATCTTGCATATGCACTGTAGTAACTATGTACTAAAATTTTCAGTATAAGTGTACACATGTTGTTGGGTAGTAATGCAAAAATAAACCCACACTTTTTCAGTATAGCATATTTGTGTTGTAGTAAATTTGTACTGACATTTTTTCAAGACAAACCTATATAGAAATGGATTAGAGGTGTAACAATGGTGCTAATGATATCTCTCTTATCCTTCTTTTTGAAGCCATCGGTGACTCAGAAGACTTCAGCGTCGATCCAGTGTTGAGGACTTTAGGTACTCAATTAGCAGTGTGGCAGATATGTACTAAAATTTGTAAGCAGTGTAGCGGATATGTACTCAATATTTGCAGCTGAAATCCAGTGTTGAAGTCTCAGACCCTTTTGGCTGCTTATTTAGGCACTCAAAAGACCCTTTTGGTTGCTTACACAGGCTTGAACTTGGCATATTGGTCAACTCTTTGAATTTCCATTTTTTCTTCTTCTTTGAAACATGTCATTTTTTTATTATCATAAACACTTTGAAAGGGCAAAGTCAGGGGAGTTCCCTCAATTTGGTGAATGATTAAGACTTTGTCGAGGGGGCAAACAAGAGATTCAGTTTACAGTTCTCGGACATTGCGAAGTGAAATCAAAACATTACATCAGTTATGTACTAAAATATTTCACTAGTATAAGCAGTGTAGCTTCCCGAGCAGTAAACAATATAAATGCACTGAACATTTCTACATAAATTGGAACTTTATTGATATATACAAAGAAAAACAAAAGCAGTACAACAGATATGTACTACAACATTTTATTCAAGTACCACAATGTAGCGCAACTGCCCTTGAATTCTATAACCTTCCAGTATTACCACACAATCATTAGTGAGCTAATTTGGAATTCAGTGACTATCACATTATTTCACTTAAGTTAGATACCACAAAGTCTTTTTTATCAAATAAGCGACGAATCTACGAAAATAACAAAACTAAACCTTTTTTTTTTCAAATACACTTTATATGTCCCCTTATCAAAAAATAGACTGCTTTCAATCCAACTTCTTCCAGGCATATGCAGACTTTAATCATGAGCAACGACCACCTGCACACATAGGTAGTGTGCCGCATCATTAAGAATAAATTTCCATAAGAGGGTTCACTAATCTTCTGCAACTAGGCATCACTCAAAGTATAGTTACTCGTTCTAATTTTATGTACAAGAGTATGTAATGCAGTCAGACCAGATCTATATAACTTCCTTTTGGATTTCATCACAACCTTACCTGCAAAATGAACTATTTTTATTTCAGTATATCGTTTATGTACTGGAAGTTCATGGTATACAAAAATAAACACAATCACAGTTTTGTTTCAAAGATATCATTTATGTACTGGAAGTTCGTAGTGTATAAAAATAAATACAATCTACATCATAGGTTTTTTTCAGTATACCATTTATGTACTGGAAGTCTATAGTATATAAAACTAAACACAATCATAGTTTTGTTTCAGTATTTCATTTACGTAATGAAAGTTCATAGTGTATAAAACTTAACACAATCTACGTCATAGTTTTGGTTCAGTATATGATTTATGTACTCAAAGTTCATAGTGTATAAAACAAAATGAACAAGGTTTTTTCGCAATACAACATATAATACTGCTGATTTAAACTGTCAAAAGAAAATTGTTATATATATTTCGACGAATCATATTAGTCAAATTCAACAAGGTTTTTATAGTATGACAGATATGTACTGCTAATTCACACTATCAAATTCAAAAAGAAACTATCGTATATGCACTGATAGATCATATTAGTCAAAATAAACCAGTTTTTTTAGTACAACATATATGTACTACTAAATTTTACTGTCAAAAGCAAATTCACAGTGTCTAACACACATACAATCATACACGAAAGCATAAAATTACCATTTAATCAGTACGGGTATAATGTACTGCAAATTCATAGTCCTAATACAAAGAGAATCATAAATAAAGCATAAGACTACTTAATTCATCAGTATGGGAGTTAAGTACCGCAAATTCACAGTGTCCAAAACAAAGATAGTCATAAATGAAAGGTTAAAAATTGAGTATCGGAGATATGTACTGGTGGAACATTGTCACATAGACATAAAATAACAAGCAAAATAATAATTTTTTCAAACAAATTTGTTTTTCACTAGTATCGCAGATATGTATTAGTGGATTAGTATTCTCGGAAACAAAAATAACAAGTAGCATGTTACTTTCTAAAGTTTTTTCAAGCATAAACTATGTTTTTCACCGGTATGAGAGATATGTACTGGTGGATCATTGTCTCAGGAACAAAAAAACGAGCAACATGTTACTTTTTCATGATTTTGTCAAGCATAAACTATGTTTTTCACCATTATGGGAGATATGTAATGGTGGATCTTTGTCTTGGAAACAAAAATTAGAGACAAAATTGAAATAAACACAATATAATACCTTTGTGTTGATTTCAGTTCTCTTTTATTTTCTTTTTTGCTCGCTGATTTGGTTTTTGGTGTTGGTGATTCATAATCATCTTCTTCTGATACGGAAGCATTACCATCTTCCTCTATTACTTCTTGAATATTTATACTAATTCTTCTTGTTTTAATTATTTTTCTCGATTTTTATTCTTCGTAGATCTAGAAAAAAAATTGATTCAATATGGGAAATCATAATCTAGGTTTTGGTTTTTGTGTTTTGGTTTTGGTTTCTCTTAAATCAGAATCTAGAGTTTTGGTTTGTGAATCTCTGATTGAATCACAAGGATTTAGATGAGAAATTGATTTTTTGGTTTCTGGTTTTGGAAGTGGTATTTGTGGGGATGACAAAGTAGAGAAATGAAATCATGGAACGAGACTGATTTCTTCACACGCTTAATGTTAAGGGTAGGTAAGTAATTTCCATCTTTTAATTAACTTTGGACCTCCGGATAACTATGATTTCCGGTTGGACCCTACTGTAAACAACTATATGGGCCTAGGACCAACCAACAAATTTTCCTAACCATTTCTCCCTAGCTGTCTTGGGCCTCTTGGCTATCTTATAACCATTTCGCCCTAGCTGTCTTGGCTATCTATATATAACGATGTCTTGAGTTGCACGGTTTGATCATGCTCTATCTTAGTACGACAAAACCCTAATAAAACCCTAAATCTATTTTTTTCTCCATCACTCTACAATGTCAAGTCTTCCGGAAGAGATCTACCATGATATCCATTTAAGGTTACCGGGGAAATCTTTGGTTTCATGTAAGTATGTTTGCAAGTCTTGGTATAAACTAATTTCTGATCCTAGATTTATTAAGTCTCATCTTAATCTTGCTAACCAAAGAAACAATTATCGTCTTATGTTTGAATGTGATGAGATGAATAGCGTTAATTCCATAGGTTATGATTCCTTGTCATCCTCGAAAAAATATGATGATGCTGTCGTTGTTGAAATGGATTTTTCCTGCACGTCTTCAAAATGTAGGAGTGAAATGTTGGGTTCATGTAATGGCTTGGTATATGGCTTGAATAATCAGTTGGAATTCTTTTTTCTGTGGAACCCAGCCACAAGGGAATACAAGAGATTACCCAAATCAGATACATATTATTATTACGGTACTTTCCATGGTTTGGGTTATGATTATAAGACCGACGATTACAAGTTGGTAACTGTTAGGGATAGTTACAAGTGTTTTCTGGTTGAAGTCTATTCTTTAAAATTAAACTCATGGAAAAGCTTCAAAACCATCCAACGATATAGGTTTGGAACTGATTATGTAACCTACTCTGGGGTGTTGTTAAATGGAGCTCATCATTGGCCCGGGGAACCCGGCACATTAGTCTCAATGAATATCACCGAAGAGGGATTTGAAGTATTGGAATTGCCAATAACTCATGGTTATGACTTTATGAGTATAGGAGTGTTAGAAGGGTGCCTTTGTGTACTTTCTGATGTGGATAAAACATTTGAAGTATGGGTAATGCAGGAATATGGAGTTCAAGAATCTTGGACTAAACTTTATGCGATTAAATTTCCGAGAAGAGAGTATCATTCCAGTATGGTGGAGTTATTAGCGTCGTTTAAGAATGGTAAGATTCTGTTTAAGAACGAACCAATTTCAGATGGCAAGAATAGCGTATTTTTATATGACCCGCAGTGTAGAACTGCTAGACAACTAAATATTACTGGTTTAAACGATGGAGAAGCATTCAGTTATTTTGAAAGCCTGGTTTCGCTAAAGTCTTCTACTTTAGGAAAGAGAAAAAGAGAAGAATCACTAGAAACTTAATGAAGAGTATGACTAATTAAGAAGACAAATAGGTAATTTCGTTTATGTATAATTTCGTTTGTGTGCAAGTACAATGACTGGCACTACTTATCATTTCTGAACGAGAAAATCGTTAGTTTATTCATATTAGTATATAGCATTCATAGTGAACAGTTTGACATTAATACAATAGCAACTACAACACCAACTCAACAACTTTAAGTGCTTGTAGTGCTAGTGTTGACAATATTACAACTAGTAATACAGGTGGTAGAGGAAGGGGAAGTAGAAGTAGTTACTTATTGTTTGGTGAAGATGTTTTAAGTGATGTAAATGTTGAAGCAGCTTCTGCTAGAGGTGAAGAAGAACAATCCATAGAGGACGAGGTGAAATTGTTGGTGTCATGCATGTTGAAGTTCCAAGGCCAGTATGTGAACCAGTCCAAGAAAGTTGCTTTAATTTTCAGTTTTGCAATTGCTTTAAGTTGTAAACTTTCACTGCTTTTTTTGTGAAATTTAGGAAAATAACTCCTTTATCTATTCAACCCATTGGCAGCGGCATCAGAGGCCAGTATGATTTGAGATCTAACAATTTTAGCTGAACTGTCTGCTAAATGGTTGCATCTCTATGCACATAAATGCAAGATTAAAAATTGAAAGAACTTAAAGTATCTAATGCATCTTTAATTAAATTATAGCAAGTCCGTCACCCATAAGTAATGCTTAATATAGACCACAAAGGCAAATTCGGTTGAAATTTGGTCCACAGTGTATGGTTCAAATATAGCACTTGGTAATGGGCTCGCTTTTACAGCACCTATCCATCAAGTGTGTTTATAAAAACATTCATCTTGTAAATGCATTTTAAAAATATGGGGCAGGTACAGTACAATCATATGGAACCAATTTCTCAATAAGTATCTTAGTCTATTTTGTCCTCCAAATGTCTAACCTAAAATCATATGGAACCACTGTTTTATTTGATTTCAGAGTCGCATAGGAATCAACCTCCTTCACAGCAGTTCTTGGGCTTGTTTACTTTAAATCTTTCATTCTGATTCAACTTTGAAGTTTCTTCTCTTCACCAGACAAAGGGGAAGCAATGGTTTTTTTTTTGAACTCAACGGCAGAGCCAGAGACTAAACTAAGGGGAAGTTGAATTGTACTAGAAATAGCAAGAAATAGAAATTAGGATTGGAGAAAATTTTGATTTTGCAAATCTAGGATTTGAAGCCCAATGGGCAGGGTTTGCAAGTGCACATCCTTGTAGCATGTCAGATCCGGCGATAGCTGGGAAGCCATAAACTAGTTCATAAACTAGACTGAGGGGAAGTAATGTTTTGTCATGGGTAGCACGACAGCAAGATTAGGCTTCAAAGACAACCTACATGGTAAGGATCACAAGTGCACACCTTTCTTCTACGGTTGGGATCCTACATGGTATATCTATTTGTCGATAAGGGATAGCCCGGGGATTTCACTTCCTGGTTAGGTTTTCATTTAGGTCTAGTATTTCCCCTTCCTATTTTTTCCTTTCATGTTGTCAAACAAGTATGTTAGAACTAGCGGAAAAAAGCCGTGTTAAGATAGCTAGAAAGTGTCGTACTAGATACATATACGTCACTTTTGTAATCACCGCTCAAAATGCCTTAGATTCAGTGTCCTTTTCTGGAACAACACTTTCAGATCGCCTTTATTTACGATACTCTCATCTTGTCGCTAGGTTCGACAGGTGGATAACATCGTAAATTTAATTTTTTTAAAATATTTGAAATTCAGGCTGAATTCTAAAGCTGATTCAGCTGAAATTCCAGATTAGATCTAGCTGACATCAGTGTTTCTGACTTGAACCAAACAAATCTGAACTGAACTCAAATTGCTCTGAAATAAAACTTGGACTTATAAATTCCAATTGCCATTTAAATAAAAAAAAAAAAAGCATTGTATTGGTTGCACAAAATTCATAATTGAATTCAGTTTACGGGAAGGTTTAAAATCACAAAAAATATAAATAATCAAGTCTTGAATTCATAGAAGTCATATTCCTAAGTTCTAAGGTTCATAAAGACAATTGCAGACCAGCAAAACGAGATCTTGCCGAATGATGAGCTGGGCCAACATGAGCTGGGCCAACAATTCTACAACAGCATACCTACAATAAACAAAAGGTGTCAACATCATTGAAGTACAAAACAACTGTGAAAAAGTCACTGAAAAGTGATTATACCATGATGAAATTTGAATAATAGCACAAGTAAATTCAGGACAGCGTTATCATTCTAGGAATCTAAGCTATCCGGCACATATTACTGAGCTGTATAGATTTATGCAAACTGGAGGCAACTTTTGTGACTTAAACTTAAGATGCAAAAAACAAAATCTCACTAACAGTACAAGATACATTAAGGATTAAATAGGAAAGTAATGTCAGTTGAATCTTGACACTGTAAACATCTGCTCTAACTAAATTTGCCACAGTTAACGATATTACTGATAACTTGGACTCTCATTGTTATGCTTCAATAGTGATATGTAAATCTTTTCAATCTAGTATGAAATCTAAAAACTTCATTAATAACCAAGTAACACCATTTTCATCATAAAAGTGATAAAGATGGTATACCTGTAGATCTTTGAGGAATCCAACTGCACCAAGTAGACCTTGCTTAGCCACATCTTCATCAGCACGAAGTACATAACCTCCTTCATCTTTACCTTCGAGCTGAAGAACGCAAAGAGACTTCTGCGGATTGCACCAGTATCTAGATGTTGACGGAATGACTGTTGGTGATCATCAGGTGGCTTCTTGAAAGGTCATGTCCTATAACAAACCAATAATGGTCAGACAATATTTATTGAACTAAAAGTGAACAATAGAAATTTAATAGAGGATTTACACAATCAATGAGAATTCACAAGATGGTTAAAAAATTAACCTAAGCACCTGAACCAAACACAATTGAAAGTCGGGCTCAGTTGATACCTAACAACCTGCACATACATACATAGAACTCGAGCTCACTTTCCAATAAAGCGACTTGTTTCCCTCTATTTCCTTCAAACTTGAACTACCTGAAAAGCAAACAACAAAGAAAAATGAGTCACCTCAATAAGAAAATAAGAAACTTAATTAAATAAAAGAAAATCACAACTCAAATTAGGAAATCACATTATCGAGTCAAGGTAAAAGAGTGATTTGTGGTCAAGTGGATATTCTGAGAAAAAAAAATTAAAAGACATGAAAACGCAGTGTTAAGGGTGCTTTGAAATGATTTATAAAACAAATTAAACAAATAGTTATACCTGAAAGAACCAAAAGAGATTTACAACCACCATTATTTGAAATAATATGAAAGTGTCCAATCCCTAATGCGAATTTGTGACTTTTGAATGCTGAACCGGGGATTTGCAACAAAGAAGAAAAAAACAAGTAAACAACTCGTTCCATAAAGATATATTACCTTCTTGGACTGCGACTCCTTGAAAGCTTCCCTGCACCCTATGGAATAACATTTGAGAAAGAATTGTATTAGATATCAAATTATCAGTACCCAAGAGTCCCAAAAGAAAGACAGATAACTTTAAAATAAAACGGTAAAAGTAAATTATACTGCTAATAACATACCATGGTAGAGGTCTTGCGAGGACTAGGCGAACCATAGGATGACGAGGACCTCCCACGTCTTTGTGCTAGGTTTCGGCCCCTGTTGTAGGCACAAAATTAGAGAGGCCATGAGAGTGGATAAGGCGTATCTGTAAGCACTTGCTATACTACATCTACAAGCTATGGAGATATTGAGTAAAGGGCATACAGTAGGATGATAGCGCTAAACAACCAAATTCCTGTCCCGTAATTCCATCTTATCCAGGCAAAACTAGGGTTACAGACAAAACAGGAAGATCATAGAATGTGTCCGTCTTCATATCAAGAATCAAACGACATGCACGTTCTAAAATTAAAAGCCAGGTACTTCCTAGAGACATTAAAAGATGGGCTCCAGCATATGTTCAGGCTACATGCACAGAAGTCTTAATGACATATATCATGACAATATGACGTGGATGATCAAAATATTAAGAATTGTTCACTTTTTAGTCAACTAAACACTGTCAAACCACACCATGAATACTGCTATCACTATTTCGGTAAAAATCCATCACATTTAAATAATTGTAAGGAGCTAATTGAAAATTGCTAAGACTCCATATCAATAAACACTTGCATCATGTTACAACATCATACAAACTAGAATTACCAATCCACCTTGACAAATTTCAAATGTAACTACTAAACATTACCTGCGCGAAGAGACAACTCTTGAGTTTGAACGTGCAGTCCTGCGAATAGGAGAGCGGCTGTGTCTACGATACCTTCTAAAGGGACTACGAAGTCGTCATGAAATAGCACCACGACAACTATATTATAAAACTTCATTTCAGAAAGAAAAAACAAGGGTGTGAGAACATATATCAACTTGGAATGTATAAACCATAAGATAGGAAAACAGAAAGAGAATGTCAAAAGGTAGCATTATTTCAGTAAGTAGTTAAATATGGTTCTTTTCATAATTATGTAATTTATATGTTATATCATTTTATAAGTTGCGGACTAAAGTATTATTTGCCATATTTGAAGTGCCTAGAGCCTGACCAGTGACCATTATATCAGCAAATAATTCAATCCCAAGTTGAGTCCATGCTTAGAGGCTCCTTGTTGATCTAGCATATGTTTATTTTTCCCTTTCAAGCTCACACCCAACACCTACTCAGTAATGCAATTACATATACAAGTAAATCAATTACCTCAGTAAACTCTCACTAGGTCAGAGAAGCACCCCCCTTGCAACTAGAAAAGTAATGACATTAATAAAATCAGGATCACACAGATTAATACTTAGAGCAACGCTACAAATATTGCTTAAAACAGTTCAAATTAAAAGTTCAGGTCGAAAACTACCTGCTTGAGCGATGAAAAATCAGACGAACTCACAGAAAAAGTTGTCGCTAATGAACCAAGTGTCTTTCCATACATTTGTTGAAAGATCATCAGAAGTGCTTGTATCGACCAACATCTGATTCTCACTTCATCGCCTGTATTCATAAAAAAATAATTATAAATAACATGGCTAATAGATTGGTTTCTATGAGTTCAAGTAAACGAACCACAAAAGTGACAGAATTTATACCTCAAACACTTACCCTTTGTGATAGAACTCGCCAGACTAGTAAGCTTAGGCTTGGTCTCATATTTAAAGAAGGAATCATCCAGAACCTGTGTATGGTTACAGAAATCAGGTGGTTCTAACATTATAATTAGTCAGAAAAAATAGTATGTAATCACATAAGCTGGACTTCCATGTATTGCGCAAAGTAAGCCACACAATCTGCATTGCAAAATCAAACATAACCCGACAAAGCAACTGTCAATCAAACTTGTCTAGGCACCTTAGTTTGATATATAACAAAAAAGGAATAACTCATCAGTTTAAAATTTTTGAAGTCTTCGGACATCATTATACGAACAGATACCTAACACCATTCAAACATTGTAGAAAAATAGAGCATGAGGCAATTTATCTATTTAAGACTTCATAAAAATCATAAAATCCAAATAATATATTCAACGAATATACTGATTCCAGAGCAAATCGAAATTTAACTTGAGACCAAGATGAAAATAATTTAGCTTTCACATATCAAAAGCACTAAAATCAGCAAAATAAAGCCAAGATTTAAGACTTTTGATTACCTTCATGGCCTTGTAACCCAAATGTCTAGCCTTATAAGGACGGGTAACACGACAATTCGAAGGATGTTGGCGATACTCCCATCACCTCACCCTCTGCAAAAACCTCATCACATCTGATTGTTTCTTCCTCCATAAATCAGAAGCGTAATTGTAAGTACCTATCAAACCCAACAAAATCATTAATCCGAAAAACCAAAATGTTTAGATAAAGGTAAGCCACAATCTAAAAAAGAGTAGTTTCAGCAGATTATAAATAAATCTAAGTTAAACCCGAATTCATTGGCCTGATTCAAGAACCCTAAATAATTTCCAGTAATTAAGCTGAGAAAATTAAAAACCTCAAAACTGATTTAAACAAAAATCCATCCCCAGAGATATCTGTAAAACTGGCAAGCAAAATGGATTTGAACATAAAAAATCATACAAATCCCCAATTATAAAAATCCAGGGTTTCATTATGATGAAAACCCCAAAATCGATTCTATGAAAGAACTAAATCAATTGATTCTTCAATCATACTGTGTTGCAACTGCAACTCGAAAGATCTGATATTTAAGATTTTCTTGTAGAGGGGAATATAGAGGAAACCAGTAGCTTAACAAAAAAATAAAGCAAAACCAACCATCAAACCGCCAAATCAAAATCTTATAACAAAATCTTACTCTAACGATAAAGAAAACACTGAGAAAAATTAATACAAACTCTGAAATCAATAATCCCTAAAATAGAAAACCTCTAAACATGCAGTTGAACCAAAGGAATGATTTAAGAAAAATCGAAAAGAGATTGAATCAAGAAGTTTTACCCATTTTGTTGTACAGACGGAGAAAGAGTTATACCCTTTTTGTTGTACAAATGGAGAAAAACCTCAACAATTTTATTCTGCAATCAAAAAAACCTAAAATCAAAAACAAACGAAAAAAGTTGCAGATCTGGTTTAAATATGAAGAATTAAGGTTACAGTTCATTACCCTCAGTTAATTCTTTAGAGAGATTCAGGGTAAGAGAAGAGGAGCAGAGAGTGTTCTCAAATCTAAGGGTAAAGATTTCTCTGAAACGAAAAAAAAAAAGAGATTTCTCTCTCTCCCTGCTTTTGGTAAAGATAAGACTAACATGGGGTTAGTCAAATGAGATTTTTAAATGACTTTTGGAGAGTTCTCAAATCCACTTTTAGTGCATTGAGACTTTTGGTGAGTCTCATAATGTCTATTGTTATTGGTCAGAGATTTTTTTTTTAAGTCATTTAAATTCTTTGAAACTCCATGTTATTGGATTGGGATTTAATAAGAGTCACTCCAACATCCCTGTTATTCGAATGAGAATTGAAAGTCATTGATTTATTGTTTTCAGAGATTTGGAGAAACTTTTTTAGGAAAATAGGCATGGTAGAAATCTCTCATCAAGAGGTGATATATCTGGAGACTTGAAAACTTGGGGAATATTTGTTTTGGAGAGAGTAAGACCATTTTTTCTTTTATTTTTTTTGGAGTTGATGACCAAGTAATGGACTATTTTGCGAAGTAAACTGGTGGCGAGATTGCATAGAAAATCAAATGAATGTGGGATGAGTGAAATAAAAAAAAAATATGAAAACATAGGCATAAGGCAACACCGAGATTTATTTTGAAAATAAAAACGTATTTTACCATGTATTCATGGTATTTTTATTTAGATTATAACATGCATAATAAAGTAACCGGTAGATGTTTTGAATTTTTGATTAGATATTATAAAAAAAAATTGTCTCTACAAATCACAGAGACTCTTTACGAATATTATTTTTTTGTCTCCACAAGTCACAAAGACTCTCTAATATACTCTCAGAGAATCACTAGAAATCTCTATATTTTTTTTAGAATCTCCGGGAGTCACTCAAATAAAAAATCTATAAAAGTATATATAAATCTCAATTGACTACCTCCCGTAAGTCCTATGCGCTAGATATCTAGTTGCTAGATTGATCATCCATATCAGCTAGGGCAACCTCCTAAGTCCTATGGTATGGCGAATCTAGCAGTGAAACGCTGAATGGAACAGCGCCCAGGGAAAACGCCGAACTGAACAACGTCCAAAAAGTGGTCCAAATGCTGAACAATTCAGCGTTTTGCGAATATTCCAGGGCATCAACGTTGAATGGAACAGCGTCTTGGGAAACGCTAAATAGTTCAGCGTTGATGCCCTGAAATATTCCCAAAACGCTGAACCGTTCAGCTTTTGGACCACTTTTTGGACGCTAAATCATTCAGCGTTTCAATCTCGCTGCTAGTTGAACTGCGAGCACTTGCTAGGAGAGAGAAGTAGACAAAAGTAGTTTTAACTTTTTTCCCACACTTTTTTCTTGATTTGCAACACTTTTTGGCCAATCTAGCAATTCAATCTAACCCATAGGACTTAGACTAAGCATGTGAGATTTTTCTCTAGTAGTGGGACCACAAAAACAATACTATTGATATGTCGTTGCACAGTCAACTACAGTCCCGACACAATGACGCTTTGACTTTAGTCAACGACGGGTTCAACATATTGTTTCAGTTTTTTGTATTGAGATATCCTTTTTGTGTCATTTCATTATGTCCTAGATAGCCTTTCTTTTCCACTAGTGACACTGAAAGAAACAATTATGCAAATAAAAGCTATCACGGATTCAGAAGTTACTGAATTTCATTTAATTTATTTTTATAGAGTAACCCAATTGATTAAGAAATTGTATTCATAGTTTTATTTTATTTTCCCTCGTGTGGGACAGAATTTAGTGAAGAAACATTCATGGATATGTTGTTAGAAATTTTTGTATGCGGAAATAAGATGGATCACATACCTCTGGTCATCGTTAATTTGATTTTTATGAATAAAAGACTCAATGAAGAATGCAGAATTCCAGTCGCTTCCATGATCGGTAAAACACAGAAAAAATGAAGTAAGAATAATTACTACAGGATTTGTCTACTCTCTAACTTTTCCTAATATCTCTCTGTCTGATGGTTACATAATATAGAGATTGTTTTTCCCACGAGAGTAGGGACCTTTTTGTATCTCCTTAAATAACTCTTCCATCAAGAGTCAACACGAATGAGAACTAATTCCAAAAGACATCTTCTTTCAAGGAAAAGCAACACAACCAAAGTGAAGAGACACGTCGGTTACTCATAAACATTCCTTATTATGATGTGGCACATGGGTCACATCAATGTTTTCTAACATTCTCCCAGTTGGCCAATGTGACATAAATACACGTTCACAGTTATCTTATGAAGATCGATTTGGAATATTCTTTATATGACCAGTGATAGTTCTCAATAAAATGGAACCTACATACAAAATTAATGTATGAATCATGACGGTCAAAACTATATCAATGAGCAATCCCTTCCATGTATCACAATAACATTATTTTCATAAGTAGGTCTATCATAGTGGCTTTATGAATAAGTACCAATTACTTATTTTGGTCCAACTGTCGTCTCCAATAAGACATTTATAATTTTCAAAGACCTTATGTATACAACTTGAATGGAAAATATAGAAATTTTATTCCTAAATGCTGCAATCAGATAATTCAGAACGTGTCTAAATGCACAATACATAATACACATCAAGGGTTGATCAGACCCATATGCTTAACAAGATCCCTATATAACCGAGGATATAATCATTTTTTCAATGGATCTACAAGCACAGATTCAGTTTTAGTGTGCTCCTTAGTCACGAGAGTTAACTGGACACGTTTTCTGACAAAAACTACTTGATATCGATATGCTAAATTATCACAGTACAATATTAACGGCTTAGAAATATAATCCACAATTCTTAGTCTTGTGATGAAATTATGTAACCATAATGATTGTGAAGTTGTTCCGTAACATGCTACAAACCCTAGCCTTACCAATGTTACTATGAAATCTGCCCAACATTTTAACTACGAAAGCAATGTCAAGTCTTGACTTGTCATATATTAAGCTTCCAACGAATGATGCATATAGAATGGTTTCCATCACTTGTATTTCTAGATAGTTATTTCTGTAATGATATAAACTTAACTTATCTCCCTTTTGAACAAGTGATATACTAGGTGCGAAATTCGGCGTTTGGAACCTTCCAACACTTTGTTTATTGAGGCTTTTTTTAGACAATCCTAATGTCCCCTGGGACCTGTCTCTATGAATCTCAATTCCTATAACATAAGCTTCACCCGTATCCTTCATTTCAAACTTTTGTGAACGAAACTGTTTAACCTCATGTAACATTCCCTGATCATTATTAGCCAACAAATATCATCTGCATATAGGACAGGAATGATTAGTACCCTCCCACTACCCCCGAGGTATATTCATGGATTCATAATGTTTTACAATAAACCAAATGAAGATATCACATTATGGAATTTTATATACCATTGGTGGGATGCCTTTAGAAGCCCATATATAGAGGTTTTTAGTTTGCAAACTATATGATAACCTTGACTTGAAGAGAAAATCTTGAGGTCGCACCATGTACGATCTTCATCTAGACTTCCATTGAAAAACGCAATTTTCACGTCCACTTGTGTAACTCTAAGTTGAAATGAGTTACTAATTCCATGATTATTCGAAATGAGTCTTTCTTTGAAACTGGTGATAAAGTCTCATGGTAATCAATACCCTCCCTTTGGTTAAATCCCTTAACTACAAGTCTAGCCTTGTATCCATTTATAACCAATAAGTTTAACTACTTTATGTAATTCCACAAGGTCCCAAACTTGATTGTTATCCAAGGATTCCATCTCATCTTTCATGGCTTTTAGTCAAACTTTGGATTTGGCACCACTAACTACTTGTGAAAACATTACTTGATCGTCCTCAACATGTCATAGTTGCATTCTTGAAAATACACTTCATAGTCTGGGGATATTGCAGATCTCCTTCTTATAGAGGACCTGCTTACTGGAATCTCAACATTTTCATCTTGAATATGTTGTATCCCAGGTTCCATTATGACTGGATCTTCATTAAGTGGTAAGTCTTGATTGGACACTTTCTCTTGTATGATTGTGTAATATCTTGTGAAGCGGGTAATTCTAGAGAAGATGCATGTTTAGTTATACTAGATCACACACTACTCTAAAGATAATTCTTTGAAGACTCCCACTCATATTTCCATCCTCTATAAATGTTGTATTTCTAGCCTAAACTATTTTCATTCTGTGTATCTTCCATAATATTCACCACCCTTATCCGATCTTACAATCCGTATTACATTACCGGCTTGTTTCTCCATTTCTGTTTAATGATTGAAAAGCATTTAATGCCTCCCTTTTATCATTAAGATAAGAAGATAGAAATACATAAATCTTGTATGATCATCAATAAAGGTGATGAACCACTTTTGACCATTCAAACATGGAAGTGTAAATGGTCCACATATATCAGTATGAATGATTTTCAAAATGTTGGAACTTCTCCTAGCACATTGCTTTGTCTTGTTAGTCTATTTTCCCTTTATACAGTCTATACAAGTACCGAAGTCAGAGAAATCAAGATTTTGCAAAACACCCTGTTTCACTATCCTCAACCTTGCAATAGAGATATGTGCCAATATTCTATGCGATAACATAGATGATTCTTTATTCACAATACCATGCTTTATGCCAATACTTTCTGTTGTGGTGCAAAGGTTATGGTTAAAGAAGAATCAAAATTATGCTTGTATAAACCATTTTCTGGATTTGTGTACACCCCAATTTTTCACATAAAAAACCGAATCGTATCTGAGAGAGGGAAGTAAGCAAAACAGGGTCGAGACTACATTACGTCCACTTTGTCGACATTTCAAGTGGCCTGCACTTTAACCTTTTTGCTAGTGACCATTTAGCTAATTAGTGGACTAGGCAGTTCCCTTCATAAATCCATGTACAACTATATATCCACCAAGTACGTTGGGCCAAAATGAATCCACGCAGTCCAAACTATCCTCAGAGTACACTAGTTGGTACCAAACCTCGTTAGCTAGGCATTTGTCCAGTTGAACAAAAACTAGAACCATTTATTTAGGGACTACTCAAAAATGTGGGGGACTACTTTGTGATAGGAATGTCCACCCTATACATACATGGGGTGTCCTAAAATGTGGATATGACTAACCTACCATTAACCTAATTTAATTTAAAACTAATCTAATAACCACCTTTATATATATATAACTACCACCTCCTCCCACCACCATCGCCCATCACCTACCACCTCCGACAACCACCACCACCAACCACCGCCACCACCAACCACCACCTCCTTTATATATATAACTTAATTCAAATCATTAACAAAGATATTCTCACAAACCCATTACTTGTCATTCGTTTTTGGCTGAAAAAATGAGAAGTAATCATCAAAATGAGTTGAAAATGGAAGTTGCAGAGAGAAGTTCGGTTAGGAATTATGTGAAACAGTTTGTCGAACTAGCCGAACTCAGCTTTAATGGAGTTTTTTCTTTCAGAGAAAAGTTCGGTTACCTCGCAAAAAAAAAATCCCAGCCGAACTTTTAGTTCGGTCACGTCGCAACTTTTTTTCCTAGCCGAACTTTTAGTTCGGTTACGTCGCAATTTTTTTCTCCTAACCGAACTTTTCTCAGAAAACCTATATATTGAGTTCGGTTACGTCGTACTTTTCTCAGATTTTCCTTTTTTACACTCACTCAAAGAAGATTTGAGTTGACAGATTCTTGTGCCACTAACAACAAAAAATCGCTTCCTAAGTGTGTCCATAGAATACTCGCGTCATCATAATCTCCTAACGTGAATCTGATTGAAGAATCCAGCGTGTTATTAATCCATGAAACCACCATTGAGTGTACTGCGATCCATTCTTCCAACTGTTCAGGGTCTGTTGGTTCTTTAATGGTTACCATCAACAAACCCAAATTTCCGTTTAGCTATCAACGATCTTCTAATGGCTCTAGCCCATTCATCATAGTTTGTTCCTTTTAAAGAAATCGGAGTAATTAGAATACCAGGACCATCACTTGATCCAAGATGGCATACCGGATTTTTCTTCGGCAAATCATAAGCTATGTCTTTTCCCTTTGTTCCTTTTGAGGACTCTGGATCATCTTCCCCCATTCTATGAAGAGAACTTGAAAAATTTAGGTTTAGGGTTTTAACCAGGATCTCGAGATCATGTCAAGTTCTCGACAAGTCTTGGTTTCTCATTAATTCAAAGGGATATTTATACATTCAAGTCTTGGCCTGCAAGACATAATACGTGAACTACACGTATCTAAACTTTCCTATAATAAACATACTCAAATATACTCTATTTCCTAATATTGTTTCCTAGAATCATAGACTCGGACACCATATTGCTTTGATGTCCTATAGGCTTACAGAAGTTTGGGCTATAGCATTTGTTGGAGTTAATGCATTTTCTAGAATTACCTAGAATTGATGTGAGTTAGTAGAATAATCTAGAGTCAGCGAGTTAGTTGGTCGTATTAAGTCCTGTAATGTGAATTGATGTGAAAAAGGTTTTAGAAAAGGTAGAGAACGAATTCTCTAGATATTGTAATGTGTGTCAAATAGTTTAGTCAAGAAGACTCCAGAAAAATCTACAGTAGTCTAGGGTCGTTGTGTACTGCCTGTATATATGGCACCTGTAATCACTCAGTTTGTAAGAGAGAAAATCTGTTAATGAATGAAAAAAAAAAAGAAGTTATGAGAAGTGAATAACAAAAGATAAATTTGAGAGAGTAAGACAGAAAATACTAATAACAAGAGTTCAAACATCAAAAGGATAGAGGGGGAAATTAAATGCAGAATTTAAAGGAAAGGTAGGAAATTGATCTCGGTTGATTCCCCTGTCTACCTCGGAGTCCAACACGATCAGCTGACTGGTACCTACTTTACATACTTCTATGACCACAACCAAGTCCCAGCACCATATACCTAGCAAAAAAAATATGACCACAACCAAGTCCCACCCCCCCACCCTCCTTGACCAATGATCCCCTACTCTTTTTTTCCCTTGTCCGGGCACCTAGGCAGTGTAGAGTATGGTTCTTACCCCTAGCACATAATAGAGTTAAAAAAAAAGGGATTAACCGGGTATTATAACCTTAGACACGGCGGTCCAGAGATGATTTCGGATTTCCAAATTACTCGCTAGCTGGCTTGGCTATCAATATATACCGATGTCTTGACTTGCACGGTTTGATCATGCTCTATCTCAGGACGAGAAAACCCTAATAAAACCCTAGATTTATTTTTTCTCCTCGACGCTACAATGTCAAGTCTTCCAGAAGAGATCTACCGTGACATCCTTCTAAGGTTACCGGGGAAATCTTTGGTTTCATGTAAGTATGTTTGCAAGTCTTGGTTTAACCTAATTTCTGATCCTAGTTTTATCAAGTATCATCTTAATCTTACTAACCAAAGAAACAATTACCGTCTTATGTTTGAATGTGATGAGATGAATAGCGTGAATTCCATAAGTTATGATTCCTTGTCATCCTCGAAAAAATATGATGATGCAGTCGTTGTTGAAATGGATTTTTCCAACACGTCTTCAAAATGTAAGAGTGAAATGTTGGGTTCATGTAATGGCTTGGTATATGGCTTGAATAATCAGTTGAAATTCTATTTCCTGTGGAACCCAGCCACAAAGGAATACAAGAGATTACCCAAAGCAGATACATATTACTGTTCTAGTTTCCATGGTTTTGGTTATGATTATAAGACCGACGATTACAAGTTGGTATTAGTTAGGGATATTTGCAGGAGATTTCGGGTTCAAGTCTATTCCTTAAAATCAAACTCATGGAAAAGCTTTGAAACCATCCAAAGATATGGGATGGGAACTTATTATGTAACATACTCTGGGGTGTTTTTAAACGGAGTTCTTCATTGGCCCGGGAGACCTGGCAATAAGATAGTCACAATGGATATCAGTGAAGAGGGATTTGATGTATTGAAAGTGCCGATAAATAATGACTATGACTTTATGAGTATAGGAGTGTTAGAAGGGTGCCTTTGTGTACTTTCTGATCATGTGGATAAAACTTTTGAAGTATGGGTAATGCAGGATTATGGAGCTCCCGAATCTTGGACTAAACTTTATGCCGTTTCATTTTGGAGAAGAAAGTATCATTCCAGTATGGTGGAGTTATTAGTGTCGTTTAAGAATGGTAAGATTCTGTTTAAGAACGAGCCAATTCCAGATGGCAAGAATAGCGTATTTCTATATGATCCGCAGTATAAAACTGCTAGAAAACTAAATATTACTGGTTTAAACGATGGAGAAGCATTCAGTTATTTTGAAAGCTTGGTTTCGCTAAAGTCTTCTACTTTAGGAAAGAGAAAAAGAGAAGAATCACTAGAAACTTAATGAAGAGTATGAATAAGAAGAGAAACTCAGTGGTGGGTTGAGCCACCAATTTTTATTAGGGTAGGAATGGGTAGTGATAGATCTACTTATAGATTCCGTTCATTTGCATGTAATTCTTTTCTTTAGTCTTTCTGTTCTCTGTGAGGTTTGGTTCTGCCCCCCTCCCTTTTCATTTTCTTTTTCGTTGATCAATAAACCCACCTTGTGTGTTTTGCCAGGAAAAAAAAGAAGGTGAATGTGCTTAAATATAACATGTGATGGTAATTAATTTAGTTTTCTTGGTAAGGATATTCATTTAAATGAACTATGCTATTCGTCCACAATATATCCAATGATTTTTGTTTCTTTCTTTTAACAATGGCGAGGGAAGAACATTATTTTGATGAAGTCATTGTTAAGTTTTAGTATCACTCACTCAGCAATGAATGCATACTGACCAGCAGCATACGGTTCCTTACAAATCTTGGAGTTATGACTTTGTTTTTCTTTTCAAAGATTTTACCTTTGTTTGCAATAAAAAATGTTAATAGGCTTTTTACCCCTTCTTGCAAACTGGAGTGGTGAACGAGATGGAGAATGGGTCATAAGAGGTTCTGTTTGAGGTGTATTTTCGTTTGTCTGCAAGTACAATGACTGGCACTACTTATCAATTATCAATTAACGTTAATTTCCGAATTTCAATTCATGATTTTCACTTCTAAAAGATAAAATCATTAGTTTTATTCATATTAATATATATAGCATCCGTAGTGAAGGGTTTGACATTAATACAATAGCTACTACAACAACAACCTAACCACTTTAACTGCTTTTAGTGCAAGTGTTGACAGTTGACAACATTACAACAAGTAATACAGGTGGTATATAAAGATGAACAAGGCGTGCTGCAACTAGAGTTTTCTTTGGTGAAGATGTTTTAAGTGATGTAAATGATGAAGAGGTTCAGCGAGATATGCTAGAGGTGCTTCAGTTAGCGGAAGAGGTTCAAGGAGATATGGTAGAGCATAAAGACCAATCTATAGAAGAAGAGGTGAAATTGTTGGAGTTGTCATGCATGTGGAAGTTCCAAGGGCCAGCATGTGCACCAGTCCAAGTAAGTTGTTCATTTTCAGTTTGATTTACCTTTCATTTTTCATATTTAATTTTGCAATTGCTTTAAGTTATAAACCTACACTACTTCTTTTGATGAGAGGTGGGGAATTTTTATCTCCTACTTCGAGCAAACTCGTGCGAGTATAGGCACATCATGATGGATAGCACTGATACTCTTGAAAATTGGTGAATTTTAAGTTTCATCATCCATAATGCTTAATATAGACCAAAAAGGTAAATTCAGTTGAAATTTGGTCCATACTTTACAGCACCTATCCTACTTTTCAGTAGACAATTTTTTCAGTACGGGTGATGTCGCTTGTACATACTGCCAACTCTCTATGCCTTTTCAACACTTCTGAAAAAATAAAGTAAAATTTGTCAGGTCTTCGGCATTCTTCCAATTTGATAAGCAAAAAATTCTTGACGTACCGCGTCAAAAACTATACCAAAACCGGGTCCAATGTGACGCTGACATGGAGAGATAAAAGCTGTAAACGTGTCTGCTTTTTTCCCGAGGTTCAGAAACTTGTCTGTTGAACCGGAGCCGTCGATCTAAATAAAATATTAGGGAAAATTGGGACCATCGGATTTAGATCTAATCAAATCTCCCCAATAAATATTCTCTCTCTAAGGCCTCTTCCTATGCACATGCCAAAAAAAATGGTGTTTGGCATGCCAGGTGGCATGCCAAACCATTTGCGCCACTATGGGGAAACCGCTGAGCGATCGAATCCCTAGCGAGCGATATTGATAATATCTCCAGCGATAAAGTCTTTATCGCTGGCGATATTGTTAATATCGCTCGAAATTAACTATATCGCTGTCGATATAATCAATATCGCCACCGCTCGAGATTCTGACGCCTATAAATACCGCAACTATACTCCCCCCTCTTCTAAACTCTTCTCAATTCTTCTTCTGAAAACCACTGATTTTCTTCTCAATTCTTCTTCTGAAAACCTTCTGAAACGATTATCTTAATCAGATATGGAGAGAAGAAAAAGAAACAAAAAAGGGAAAGCTTCTACAAGTACCCCGAGGCAAGTGGAGTAAGTTTTGTTGTGGATACAGATTATGAGTTTAATAATGTTAGACTAGTAGCCGGTGAAGGTGTATTCTCTAATCACCTTTCTGATAATGAGGGGCGATGTAACGCTATAAATCTAAGAGGTGGATGGACTGAGTTACGTACAAATTTTCAATTACTTCCTCCCCGCTTTGTTCAAGAGAGAGTGAGAAGATATCCTGGCGACATCTATATCAAATACAACCTAGAAACCACAGGACTCAAGGTGTTCAAGTTATATTAGAACGATGGTGGAAGACTACAAACACGTTCTTTTTCAAGGACTTTGAATGCGGTAAGTCAGGTCTTTTTCGGTAATTTAATTTTTAGATTATGTGTTTTGTTTCATAAAAATCAACAAATTCTAATTATGAATAATTATTGTTAATAGGAGTTACACCGATAGATTTATACATGTTAACCTAATTCCATGCCAAGGGAACTTAATTCCATTTAATAGACTAAAGTGGTTATCCGAAGGTAGATGGAAAGAAAGACTTCCTTTATACTCAAATGAATTAGAAGGAAATCCTTCACATAGACAAATAAAAGCGTATGGGTTGAAGGTGTCGGGTTGAAAAGTTTTTTCCAGCGTTATGCTGTAAAAATGAATGAAAACAGTGGAAGTCGGTAATGAATATTTGATCCCCGACCATTTTGAGGAGCTAGAACGTCTGTTTGTATTGTGGACATTTGGGCCAATGTCTCTGTTTCCAAATGCTAGCTCAGTAGTGTTAATTGGGTTTCTCGAAGCATTAGAAGATTTAGAGCAAGCACCAACATATGATTGGGGACCTGCGATTTTATCGTAGATTTACATTGCCCTAAGTGATAATTCGACGTGTGATAAAGATAGTTTTAATGCTTTCTGGGAGTTCGGAGGTAAGAACCAATCTTTTTCACATTATGTATTTATTTGTCATTTTTATATGGAAAAGTTATTAACCCGTTTGAATGTTATTATTTTTAGTATTGGTGGTATACATATTTCCGTGTTTGGAACCTTGTCTTAAGAATTATACGAATGTATTTCCGATCATACGAAAGTATGATTTCGATAATTGGGAAGCCGCACAGATTGAAGATGGTCAACATACTCGCTATTGTTCATAAGATTCAAAGCAGTTGAGTAGAACAAGCCATAACCTTATCTCACGGCCATATGAAGCGCACTCCGAGTTCCAAGAAGAACTAGGTCAGACAATGGTAGAGTTAAGCCTTAAAAGGATGGTGTTATACAACCCTATTTCTGAGAAGGGTATTTGGTATTATGGTGAAAGACAGCTTCTTCTGTTGCAAGGGAGATCAGTGATAGCCGTCAACCCTTATCCCAGTACAGATGTTTCAGCAGACGATTACTTCAAATTGATAAGAGAAGGTCATCATTAGCAAGAAGCTGATGCATTGATCCGGGAGCCGATGGACAGAAATGAGTACCTATCTTGGTTTAATACTATTTTCAAGCGAATATTTCCATGCAACCGCAAAGTTTGGGTCGGATGGATTTCCCAGCTTTAGGTAGGTTGCCACTTGACAATGAATTTCTTCCTTCCCAACCTCCACCAGAGACGGGTGACGTATTTGCATATCCTTCTCAAAGTTCATCGTCATACATGCCACCATTTTCTTGGGAAGTAAAAACTATATCCAACACATCTGGAGAGATTGTTACTTATCCAATTGTTTCTAGTGCACCTACTCGGACTTATCCATACCTCGGGGTCAATGCTACAGAGTTGGAGTATCAGACCCGATGTAACAATTATGATGCTCTTCTTCGGGATTTGAGAATATGCACTTGGAACAGATGCAAAGATTGAGGGAAAGCATGATGTATGACATGAGTCCCAAAGATTGAGCTGGTAGAGGATTGAGTCCCGGTTTTGGAGCTGGTGGAGGATTGAGTCCTAGTGGAAGTCAGCAGACCCGTCAAAGTCAGCAAAGTCGTCGAGGTCAGCAAAGTCGTGGAAGTCAGCAAAGTGGTGGAAGTCAGCAAAGTGTTGGAAGAAGATTGAGACGTCGTCATATGGAGGAGGTACCAGAAAGTTCAACTCCAAACATGGTGTTAGAAAGTCAAGCAAAGACATGGTGTTGAAGAAAACATTGGCATGGATACAACTCCTACACGTATGTTTAGTCATTTGCCAACCGACATACCGACTCCGGTGGTGGTGTGAACATGGAAGTAGTTAGCAAACGAATCAGTATACCCCAATTGCCTCAACCTCATCAGCATTTCAACCATTCCAACAACAATATCAACCACACGCATTTCAAGATTTGTATAATATTCCGATACCCCGTACTCCCATTGCTTATCAAGGTTATGGTGATTCTGATGAGACTCAACCACCAAGTCAGTCTCAAACCGGCACCTTAACTAGTTTGTTGAACAACTCTATGGATCCAGAAAATGCAGGCAATTGGATCTTTGGTCCGGGAGGAAACGAACAAGGAAATGAGTAGTTAAAATGTTTTCTTTTAGTTGAAATTTGAAATGTAATTTTGGTTTTTTTAGATTAATGGAAACTATATTTTAAATTAATATTCAGATTGAAACCAGATTTACATTTCATTAAAAATTCACCTTGAGTAGGTATGTGGAAATACGCTATCATGATCCATGTTATTTCCTCTGTATTCAAATCCACTTCGGTTATGCACTATGCATGGTAAAATGAATTTGAAGTTGGGTTTGAATTGGTTGAAATCCGGTAGGGGGAAATATTAGCCGTTGGATGAAGATCTGATGAGCAATTATCATAGTATCGAGCGATAGCTTGACTGTCGCTGTCGACTGAATGACCATCGAACGATCATTTGACCATCGAGCGACGAAGACTCTATCGCTCGCTGGAAACTCTGTCGTGTATGCCTATATGCCAGAAATAACATATTGGCATATGAGTTTGGCAGTTTGGCATACCCATAGTGGGTGCATATATGCCAAATACCATGTTTTGGCATGTGCATAGGAAGAGGCCTAATAGCTACTCAGATTTATCTTCTCCTTACCAGACTCTTCTTCTCTTCAATCAATACCCATCATCGTTCTTACTGTAATGTGCGATTTCATACTCACCTATCATAATTGGAGCGAAAAAAAAACTAATAAGAGGTAAGTATTTTAAATCAATTGATTCTAGATTTATATTTACAAAGCCAAATTTATCATTTAATTTTTGACATCATAATAAGTTCATTTTTCTTATAAACAATTGATTACAAGTCTGTGTTTAGAGAATGTTACTTATTATTATTAATCCATATGTTTAGAGAATATTGAATCTGCAATTTTTTCCCTTTATTATTGAATCTGCAATTTTTTCTCTTTATTATTGAATCTGTAACTTTTGATTTTTATTATTGAATCTGTAATTTTTGCCCTAATTACCACAAAATATGATCTTTAATTTTTTGCCCTTTATTATTGGATCCGTAATTTGCCCTAATTACCACAAAATATGATCGGTAATTTTTGCCCTACTAATGTAACCGTAAATCTCTACGGATTTTTTTTCTTATATAATTATTAAAGCTTTTCATATGTAGATGGATGATAATGCAGAAGGGAGCAGGCTGGATGGGAGTGCTAACGGAGGTGGAAGAGCTTATGATGTCCATGTTTTGAATAATAAAGATGATAAATGCAGTATAGTGGTACCGGAAGTTGGAATGGCATTTGAGGACGTTGATCAAATATATGAATTTTATAGACGTTATGCAGTTGGAAAAGGATTTGGAGTTAAGATTCGGTCATCAAAGAAGGATAAGGGGATACTAAGACATGTAACCATTACTTGTGTTCGAGAAGGAAAGCATAAAACAGAGTCAACTACTCCATTTGACCTTGATCCGACAGGGAAATGTGAATGCAAGTCTAGGGTAGCAGCATGTTTAGGATTGGATGAAAAATAGAGGATTACGGTTTTTGTTTCCGAGCACAGTCATAGGACAAGCCCAAGTAAAGCTCGGTTCATGAGGTACAACAAGTTAATCAAGAAAAGTGTCAAAAGAAGGATCATAACGAATGACAAGGCTGGAATTAGGATGTGCAAAAACTTTAATATATGTTCAGTCGAAGCCGGTGGACCTGAGAACCTTTCGTATGACGAGAAAGATCTTAGAAACATGCTTGCAAAAGAAAAGCATTTAGAGCTTAAAGATGGAGATGCTACCGCACTTCTAAACTACTTCCACAGAAATCAAAAATTAAACAAAGATTTTTTTTATAGAATAGATTTGGGGAAAGAAAATCGCTTGAAGAATGTCTTTTGGAAGATAAAAGGTGCAGAAAAGCATATAAAGAATTCGGCGAAGTGGTTACATTCGATACAACCTATTTGACTAATAAGTACGACATGCCATTTGCCCCCTTTGTTGGGGTAAACCACCATGGAAAGTCTACTCTATTTGTGTGATGATTTTGCAGAGCTTGCAGATGTGGTCTCCAAAAACGATGACAAGTGCAACGAAATAAATAAGTGGAGAAGAGAACAATTGAAAGCAATAAATGATGAAGTACCAAGTACCTCCAAGGAAGTGGTTAGTTCTGAAATGGATGAAGTGAATGAAGGTATTAAGCTAAATGATCCCAATGTAGTTCCTACAAAAGGCAGACCTTGTAAAAATAGATTGAAGCCTAAAGTATACACAAAAAAAGCAAATAAAGGAAAGGAAAACATTGAGGTAACCTACTGACTACCGCCGATCCATATACTGTTATGAACATGATTGCTAGAAGTAATTATTCATTCTCGTGTATCGTTTTAGAGCAGGTTATGTTACTTTATTTGCTTTCATATTTCTGGGTGTGCAGAAGAATATCTTTTCTGTTTTTTATGATGATGCATGGCATTTTAGGAAGATGATAAACATGCTGGTACTTATGTCGAAGGATTGCAGTTAGGTATTGTTTTATCTGGTAAGGTGGATGTGGTTGGCTGCATGTGGTTTAGGATTCATATTGCCTGATGAAGCATATTATCCATCATTTTCAAGCTCTTGTACTCAAATGTGATAGGACTTGTACTCAAATTTGACAGGAGCTGTCAATTTCTTATATGATTATGATAACGTGATTTACTTATTTCAAAATCATGTTGAAATTGCTTGATAAGTACTTCCCGACAGACCACATCACGATAGATTATGCTAATATTTCCCCGTGAAATGAATACAAAAAAATAGAAAACATCATTTATCCACTTGTACAAAAAGTTTTGTATTTATTTACTGATTTATATGTTTTTGTCATAGGTTCTGCAAGAAGTCCCGACGCAACAAAGCGGGTACATTTCAAGCCAAAAATGTGAATCTTTCTCCTGAACAGTACCATCAACTTTTGGTGAGCATATCTGCATGCATATGGTTTTTCTTTCATCGTGCTATTTGAGACCGTAAAAACTGTGACTCTACCTATCTAGGCACAAAACATCTAGTATTTTATGACACTACAATCTAATCATATTGTTAAATTTGCAGCTTCATACAGTTGGGCATTTTGGAAATTCCCCAAATATGCAGCTTGGAGACGTATCCCAGATTCATAGAGGTGGAATTTTAGCAAACGACATGGATATGCTAGGTGTACCTCACATTTCACCTTATGGGCATGTTGTAAATGTTGCACCTGCATATGGAGCACCTCAAAAATGGGATTATGGACGCTATGGACCAACTTATGGAGGATTTCAACTACATGGAAGAGTGTATGATGGAAACTAATGTTTCTTTGTGCTCCATATCTTTTTGGATCTATTGGTTAACTTTCACATAAGTATGTTCTTTTGAATTTCCTATACAATGAGGAAATTTGGTATCTTACCAGATCTATCTTGCTTCAACATTATACATTTCAAGTTAACCAAAATTTCTCTAAGTTAACGGTTACTCTTGTTTGTTTTTCTACTATATATATATATATATAACTGTTACTCTTGTTTATTACGGGCGACAAACATTTCTCTCTGGTTTTTTTTCAGAGATACAGGGTGTAAATCTGATGGACCAAATTATTCCCTAATATTTTATTTAGATGAAAGGCTACAGTTCAACAGACAAAACTTTCTGAACTTCTGCACAAAAGTCAGATGCCTTTTCAGCTTTTAACTCGCCACGTCAGCACCACGTTGGACCCGGTTTTGGTATAGTTTTTCACGCGGTATGTGTAGAAGCGTTGTTTGATAAGACGGAGTCCAAAACACTTCCAAAAACACTTATATCCTAGAAAAGCAACATCAAATCCTCTCCAACTGATCTGCAATAGGATACACCAAAAATGATAATTTTCCAAAGTCAGATTTTGCAAAATTGCAATGTTAAGAACTTGGTTTATTGATAAACAAAGTTTATTGATAATCGGGTATCTAGTGGACCATTTTCGAACCACACATATTTCAATTTTTGCTAGATTCGGGGTTTCTGAAAACCAAATAGACTTGTCGTTATTTTAGTCTAAACCCATGTAAATACTTATATTCTCTTCCCTGAAAACCCTATTTGCTTTGTTTCTCTCAACTCCGTAAGAAACAAGATTCCAAGAAGCTGTCAAAAAGCTTTGTTCATCTCAACTTTGCAAGAAACCAGAAGAATCACCAGGTGTGAAAGGAAAATAGTCCCACACTGCTATTCCCCATAATTAACTTAAATATAATATGGAAGGTCCGCTATAATGTTCGGACTGACAAATATCTTGAGATATTTAATTAATAAACTTAATGGTTCCCCATAATGACAAATATCTTGAAGTAATATGGAAGGTCCCTCTACTCATATCCAATTGGTTTTGAGTTGGATGCCCGCATACTTTAACATCAGGTATGTTTAGCGTTCTAGATGAAATTTACTATGATGTCCTGATAAGGTTACTAATGAAATCCATATTTATTTGTAAGTGTGTTTGCAAGACTTGGTTTTCATTAATTTCTAACCCTGGAATGCTTCAAAGTGATGATGCCAAAAAATTTAGGTCCATTAGTTATGATTTGTTATCATATGAAAATACTGCTCCTAAGATCCATTGCCCCTGCAAAATTTTAGAACAAAAGATGAAATCGCTTGGCTCATGTAATGCCGTGGTATACAACTGGAATTATTGGTTTATACATTTTATGGAGCCCAGCCTCAAAGGAACACACAAAATTACCTAAACCATAGGTTATTATCACAGTGATGATACTGTAGGAAAACAATTAAGTATTGGTTGTTATTGATGAAACAAGATTCGAACGAGCCAAAAATTACTCAATTCAGACTTAAAACGAAGAAGTTATTGATGACGTGATGATGGCACGATAGATGATGTGACACTGCTTACTGGATCAGCATGCTGACATGGCGGTACCTACTGCACAAAAGCGGTTAACATGGAGTGTAGCTGTTTGCTAACGTGTCATGATGTGGAAACAATGACTAGACATACGTTGCTGAGGTGGACACACGGGGCGATGACTGTATACTGATTATTCAGGCATGAAAAGCACTAGATCGCTGGTGTACGGGAGGGTGGATGAGCGTTCAGCTTTCTGCCATTCTCTTTGGAACACTTATTTTTTTTACTATTTTCGCAAAACTTTTTCAACCATTCACAACGGATTTTTAAGACAGTATATGCATCCAATCAAAAACCCGTCAGATCCCAAAAATTGCATCCGCATCCAATCCACTAGTGAATAGTAAAATGCTCAGTTACGGGCGTTTAACAGTAAAAATGTGGTTGGGCCAGATGAAAACCACAAACTGTCCGCCCGACTTGGATTAAGAAGCGGGCCAAGTTCTTTGGCCAGCCCCAGTTTACGCCCTACATCCAGAAAAAGCTACAAAACAAGAAACAAACCCCACTGCCTTTATACAACAACCCTCTTATCTTAACCGTGAGAATGCTTTGAGGCCGCTTTAAGCTTACCCATACTTAAAACCCAATAAACAACACTTTAACACACAAAATCATGCTAAAACACTACGTAATCACAAAACATTATTTTAACAAAAATTCACCCACTAAATCACCACCTTCCCCAAATCCAACCATCAAAATCAACCCACGTGTACATCCCCTCAACTTTTCTACGCTTTGTGTATCATTGTATCATCATTATAATCATCCTCGTCATCACTCCCAATGAGAGGAATTCAGATAATAATCTCATCGTCATCTTTTCGTTTCCCGCGTCATCATCTTCCCCGATTCAAAAACCCTACAAATCAACTCACCTTCTATTGCTACTGTTCTTCTGTCACTATGAACTCCGGCGGCAACTTAACTAAACCAGACGATAAATCTCACATTGCCGGGAACTGGTTTTCGGTTCCGGAACTTCGATTGCGTGACCATCGTTTTACTGTTCCTCTTGATTACACTTCCAATCATCACCAGCATCAGCAATCTTCTTCTTCGGTGATTTCAGTTTTTGCTCGTGAAGTTGTCTCTGGTAATTTTTGAACCGACTCTATTGTGTTTTTTGAGATCTGATTTTGAAAATTTAGTCTGATTAAATCGGCTAATTTGACCGATTCAGTTTCTTGATTCGTTGAATTTAGGTTAGTTTAATTAGTGATTTCGTACCCAACTCAATGAAAAAACTAAGCAGCTTCACTGAATCGGGAGAGTTCAAACCTAGTCATGTGTGTTGTAAGTGGTAACTTGTAATTGTAAGAGTCTAAAAACAGTCTGTCAGCTGACTCGGGAGAGTCAACCCCGAGTCATATGTCAGGCAACTCTGTCAGAGTCCAATTATTCTTGGTATGAGGTGTTATTGAGTAGAATAAGTTGATAAATGATTTTTTTTGATAATGTAGCTGGTAAGGAAGAACAACAGTTGCCATACCTGCTGTACTTACAAGGTGGTCCTGGTTTTGAGAGTCCACGGCCAAATGAGGCTAGTGGGTGGATAAAGAAAGCGTGCGAGGAATATCGGGTTATTTTGTTAGATCAGGTGTGTGATGTACTTGGATATGTGTATTGAGTGTTTGGGTGTTTATACATTCTGAATTTTAATTTCTAATGGATTTGTAGAGAGGGACTGGCCTATCGACACCGTTGACTATATCATCTCTCTCACAATTTACGAGTGCAGAGAAGTTGGTTGACTACTTGAAGCATTTTCGGGCGGATAATATTGTCAATGATGCTGAATTTATTCGTGTACATTTGGTGCCTAATGCTGAACCTTGGACAATTTTGGGGCAGGTACCTTTTCTATTTTGAAAACAAAGGCTTTGACTAACTAAAGTTGCTATGAAAGCTCTTGAGAATAGATGATATGTTTTTTTCATTGGGTTGGTCTAGTATGAAGAGCTATTTTATGTGGTTTTAAATGTCTCAATTTTTCAAATTAACCGACCATTTGATTCAATTTGGATGCTAAACTTGAATTTTTGCTTAAGAACCTGGTCCTTTCTTGGTAGGTGCATTAGCACAAGGCTTCTAGCAGATGGTCCCGTATATTTTAACTTTATAATTCAGTGTGTCACTGTGTTTGTTGATCTTGAATGGTGCTATATTGAGAAGTGAAGGCTTGAATTTTATAAATTTGAACTTTTATATAGTTTCCATGTATAACTTAATTTGTAGAGTTATGGTGGTTTTTGTGCTGTTTCCTATCTGAGTTTTGCACCGCAAGGACTGAAACAAGCCCTTTTAACTGGTGGACTTCCTCCAATTGGTAATGGATCTACAGCAGATTCTGTATAGAGCATGCTTTGAACAGCTTACACTTCAGAATGAAAAATACTACAAGAGATATCCTCAGGATATTCAAATTGTTCAAGAAGTAGTAAAGTATTTGGCAGAATCTGAGGGAGGAGGGGTAAGCTATCTCATTTGATTTTTTAGAATATTGGTTCTTGTTATAAATATCTTTGGCTGTCTCTTATTTACAGATTTTAAATGCACCTGTAGGTTCCTCTGCCATCTGGCGGGATATTAACCCCAAGAGGATTGCAAACTCTCGGTCTATCTGGTTTGGGATTAAGTACTGGTTTTGAGCGCATGCACTATATGTAAGGCATGGTTTAAGAACCAATTTCTTATGGCGTTGTATTTCCACATGTATTGATTCAGTTTCTAACCTTGATGTAGGTTCGAGAGAGTTTGGGATCCTATACTAGTTCCAGGCTCAAAAAAGTCAATCAGCTATTTCTTCTTGAAAGCTGTAAGAAAACTCCCCTTCCACATTTTCCTTGCACTATATTTAAAAGTATGTACCATGTAAAAGGCTACAAGCTAAATGATTGATATCTTATAAAAATTAGGGTCCATATGTCTATTTCTGCAGTTTGAGGACTGGATGGCTTTTGACAAGAACCCCCTCTATGCACTTTTACACGAATCGATATACTGCCAAGTAACCTTCTTTATCATCTTTCCGCTATTTGCTACAAGTTTCATCCAATCAAAATTTTGTGTTCCGATTTTGCTCTTTCCACTTTGACGTTTCGGGAAATTACTCATTGTTTATTGAATTCAACTTAAAGGGAGCTCCATCAAGGTGGGCGGCTCACAGAATAAGGAGTGAACACGAAAGCAAATTCGATGCAGTCAAAGCTGCAAAAGAAGGTCGGACTGTTATGTTCACGGGAGAGGTAAGCCCAAGTTCTAACAAAAATTGAATCTAATTGTTGCTACCAACCAGAATTAGGATTTTAAATTCGACACAAAGTTTTAACCAAATGTCCAAATTTTCCATCATTGTCCTAAAATCGCATAAAACCTTTCACACTATGAGTACTTGCGTTCTCAAAAGATTTCTATGGGGTTTATATGTAATCCAATATCATCTATCTGGCTTTGTTACAACAGATGATCTTTCCATGGATGTTTGACGAAGTTCATGCATTGCGACATTTTAAAGATGCAGCACATTTGTTGGCTGATAAGAAGGATTGGCCTTCTTCGCTTTACAATGTTACTGCATTGAAAAACAACAAGGTTTGCCTCTCTGGTGGTCTGCTTCTATAACAATTTGTCATAACCGTTGAATGTTGCCCAATCTGGCGTTCTTAGAATTTTATGTAGCTAAACCTTACAGTTTTCTTTGTTTTACCCTGTTCGTTGTAGGTACCTGTTGCAGCTGCTGTATATCACGACGATATGTTTGTTAACTTCAAGTTGGCAATGGAAACAGCATCACAAATATCTGGGATTAGATTATGGATAACAAATGAATTCATGCATTCTGGTTTAAGGGATGGAAGTGAACAAGTCTTGGACACGTTATTTGGAATGCTCAACGGAAAGAAACCTCTGTTTTGAGTGCACCCTAATTCATGCTTTCATAACATCCCACCCTCGGCACATATGGAGGAGATTGGCAAGCATTTTCTGCTGATCTATCAGATGTGAAGAGTTATTTTTAAATTTTTTTTTCTTCATTTCTTCTTATTTCCTGTAATCAAGTTGTCATACATTTTAATAAACACCATCCAAAATAAAATCGAAAGATCTACACTCCACTAGACTTTGAGTGGACTCCCAAACCCAAAAGGCCCACTTGGCATTAAAACCCGAACCGGGCAAACCGAAAAGGCTGAAACATGAGCATCCGTAGTGGTAGTATAAAAGAGCACCATCCAATCCAGTTCTACTCTCTGCAAAGTGCAAACCCTCAGAATTAGAAAAGGAAGCAGAAGAAAAGATGTTAAGGCTACAGGTAAGTGTGTTTTTAAGGTTAGCAGTGAAATCTATCTTGAAGTGTAGATGTGTATGCAAACCATGGCATACACTACTTTGTAACCCAAAATTTAGGAAGGATCACTTTAAACATACAAGTAACACAAACCATAGGCTCATGTTTATGACTTCCGACTTGAGCATTAATCAACCTGTATTTCATTCAGTAGATTATACCTCCATATTGTCAACTTCATCAGCACTACCGGCATCTGCTACAACATGTAGATGTGATGGAGATATTCATCCTGTGGATTACAATTTCCAGCTTAGTACGTTTTGCGATTATATTAGAATCGTTGGTTCTTGTAATGGTTTGATTTGCATACGCGTACCAGATAAAAGTTTTTTTATTTGGAACTCATCAACTGGTGAATATAAGATTATAGTATGGGATTTTAAAGGAGAATCGGGTTACAATGCTAGATATGGGTTTGGTTACGACTGCAAAATTGATGATTATAAACTAGTAAGGGTTTTTGCAGATAAGAATAATGGCTATTCTCAAATTCAGGTCTATACATTAGGATCAATGTCCTGGCAAACTATCCAAAGCAACAACCGATACAGTTTTCCTATTGAAAGAAACTTTTCTGTTTTTTTCTTGAATAGAGCTCTCCACTGGCCAGGTATTGTCGAAGTAACCAAGGTGATAGTCTCTTTCGAGATCAAAAGTGAGAGATTTGTGGAAATCGTATATCCAGAAGAACTTAATCAGAAGAGCTAGCGGATGCTTATCTGACCATGTGGGGATATTGGAAGACTGTCTTTGTCTGATTGTGTATCCTAATGACTGTAATATAAGAGGCTTCATTGATATATGGTTGATGCAGGATTCCGGAGTGGGAGAACCTTGGACTAAACAATACAGATTTAAATGTCCATGCTTATTTTTCAGCTATCATTCCATGTATGATCATAGCTTTAAGCAGGTGTGGTCTTTTACAAACGGGGAGGTCTTAATAGACTGTGGACAGAAAAAACTTTTATATAACACCAAGAATGATGTAACTAAAGTTTTGGAAATCCGCGGGGTTTATATGTCATGCAAATATTTGGTGAGTTATGTGGAAAGTTTAGTACTCCATCCGTCCCAAATTAAGAGTCCGCTTTGACTAAGTCAAGATATTAAGGAAATCCTATAAATTGTCATGACTAGCCCGTGACTAGCTAAATGTTTTTATTTAAAAAAGAGAATGACAATTAATAAAGGGTATTGAGTAAGTTTTTTTCCATAAATATGATCATATTATTTAAGATTTGGATATTAAAAATGATTTTATGAGTATAAAAATAAAGGGTATATTTGATAGTTTATGGGAAAAGTATGTCTATAAACAGAGCGGACAGATAAAAATGAACATACCAAAGTAGAAATTAAGACAGATAAAAACGCACAGAAGGAGTATCACCTAACTCGGGTACTTTTGTACGGGAAAGGATTGCAAATGAAGTCACGGAGAAACAAAGACTGAAGTAAAATGGAATTTGATTCGATAGATTTGCTATGATTTTAGAACAATCTTTACCTCTTCCACATGTCAGTATTTACGGTTGGTTTGAGATTCAGCATTTTTTTTGGTATATGTATTATGCAACACATTGTGTTATTATTATTCCCCACAAACAGAATCCATGGTGTGATGAGAAATCAAGGAATATTCTTGTTTGAAGAGGACACCTGTGTATCAGCGGCCATGAACATTACTCCTAATTGACTCTGTGTATGTGAAGCTGCCTCGCCAGGAACCATGGCTGGATTTCATTCTGGCATCCGCAGTATTTGTTGGAAAAACTGGGTTGCAATAGAAGATGAAAAACACAGAAAGAGATTTTGTTGTACTCAAAAGCTTTCAAGGCTCATATGATTTCTTTTAGACGATTATTTCTACCCTCCCAATATCAATTGGCGATTGCAACAGGTATGCGAAATAATGCCTTCAGGATACAATGAAAGCCCTACAACATTAAATTGGATTCAAGGTTTGCACCCCTTGACCCAATCAAGAACACACTACAAAAGTTTCTGATGATGCTTTAGAAAGAGAGAAAACAGGTTGAATTCATTGTGTAGAATGGGAGAATGCCTTCACTATTTATAGGGATATTCATGCCTATTGGAGATGCCTCTTCACTTCCAAAAGACACATAAGGTGTCTATTGGGAATGGTTGCCTTTTTGAACCATCACACCTATTAAAGGTGTCTCTTCATCTCCAACTAACATCCATTGTGTTTATCCAACACAGAATACTTCCCCGTCATAGCGGCAAACCAAAACATAAAACCATTTTATTTTCTAAGATATTGAAAATATCCAACAATCTCCCCCTATTTTCAATAACCAAAAACATGAAAATAAAAAATAAAACAAAACTTTTAAATCAGAGTGACTGCATCACACAAGTGACTGCCTACGTACCCGAGTGGGATCAAGCCAACGTAGTTCAAGCTAAATTGAGACTAGGCATCATCGTTGAAATCAACACATAAATGATAGGTATCTTTTGGATTTGAACCTTCACTTAGTGTAAGAAACTCAAAGCCTTATCGAGATTCTATGGTGAAACCAGTCTTGAACCAAGTATCCCTTATGATAAAACAGGAGTCTCCACACATATTGATTTCATAAATCATGTGTTCTGTAGCCAAGCACATTAATGGCCATGTGCTTATATCCTTGATTCATGAGTCTTCTTTAGAGAACGGTCTTCTTCTCTTAGGAAACGGCCTGATTTCCATACTCATATAGGTAAGTCTCGAAGGTGTTTCTGCGATACACCTTTTACTAATCACAGACCCATTAAGGATTTACATCCATCCTATTTTCTTGTAGAACCCAGCACTAATTAGAAATGGGAAGTTTTATATTAGTGCTCCATAATCTACATCCATAACTTGTTGGTACCACATTGAACCTTGTTTATCTTTTTCAAAACATAGGTTGGGTTTCTGCTATGGGAGATCAAACTTCTTTCACAGACCTTAGTCCCATTTCTTTATACTTCATTGAAAACATTTCCTCTGGGAGACTTTCCATAAATATGTCTGCCAAGTTTTTCTCCGTTTCAATGGCTAACCGCAATTACTCCCTTTCTTGAGTAATTGACTTACCGCTCAATGTACAAGACTTGTATGTCTTGACCTTTCATTATAAGTCTTTGTTAGAGACGTTATAGATCACGGAAGATCGATTCACAATTAATCAAGACCGCTTGAGATGGCTTCTTCCAAAATGAGATCTCTACAAGTTAGGTTCTAAGCCATTCATCCACATTAATTGCATCTACTCATGCAATCAATTCTGAAAACATTATTAAAAATGTTCCTATTTTATTTTACAAAATGATTGTAACTTCTCTAGGAATCATAATTAACATTCACGGTTAATTCACAAGAAGTCATTATAGACTTGCATGCACTAGAGGCATGGAAAATTTGTAGGAAACTTACTTGCTATTTCAACAAGCACATTATCACGATGAGTAACTCCTCTACTCATGCACAATCTTCTACAAATTTATATCCAAAAACATAGACAATGTCTATTTAACATTTTACATTATGTAATGCAAATGTTCATCATTTATGCATCGGTAATATCGTAACACCTCATCGTTGGATATTTGGTCGCGCACCCAATCTTCCAATACGTTACATATTCACCGGTATTCCATTTTTCGATGTCATTTAAGACATGCCAACTTCCAAATTTTGGAACCATATAATTCTTAATGAAATAATTATGATTTCAGACTTCTAAATTTATAATTTCTACCGCAAGAATTATACCCGTACCAAAAATTGAAGTCTCAAAAATCAATGGTGATCTCCATTTTGGTTCTCTAATCTTAGAGCATTCATGACAATACTTTTTCTAATGTCATGCGACCAAAATTGTGTCAATTTCTGCCGAAAACAGCGTACAACATTTCTGAATAGAAATAAAAAATCCAGTGCACTAGTATGGGTACCAAGCACTCTAACGATGGCTACAGAAGTTGACCTTCCACTGTGCTCAACATTTATCACCACACTAGGAAAATTTGCATGACAGTCTCATATCAATTCTCCCCCATTCTCGTGACACTGCTCAATGTAACAAAGTACTATTGGTTCAGAGAATCTAATACGCATCATTTGATTTGAATCAAATGGATCATATTACAACTCCTCAATGTGCGGTTCAAGTAAATACACAACTTGTTCACTGCTGCCATTTAATGTGTCGTACCTTGGAAAGTGGTGATCTTAATCCATGCACATACACAATACTAATTTATTCATTTAATAGTAATTATGTACTAGCCTGACTACAAATGATTAATTCACACACAAAATGGCAAAATCAAAACGATAACTGTTTCCCAATCATGTATTCACAAGGAAGATGACATGATGATTATATTATGAATAATCGGTTCACCATTTTGAACTAAAGATGTAAACCAATTATGCACATACACCATAGTTAACTCATGGATATATCATGTATGTAATTCTCAGAATCATTATCACAATCCAAATGTGGCATCACTAAAACATATTCCGCAGAATTAAATAATACATTTGGAAAGACAAACTTATCTGTGGGTTTTTCCTTTTACGGTGAACGCCGTGAGAAAGTCCCTTTTCCAAAATCGGTACTTTGAATGGGACCAGATTTCATATTGACAGACCACCAGTGAAATTTTCGCATCAATGTCATTCTATTTTGTTTTGTTTCTCTTTCTCTTTGTAATTCTTCACCCTCCTTCGTCGAAGAAAAGTAATCGTCTAAAACTGTTGGAAAAACTGGGTTGCAATAGAAGATGAAAAACACAGAAAGAGATTTTGTTGTACTCAAAAGCTTTCAAGGCTCATATGATTTCTTTTAGACGATTATTTCTACCCTCCCAATATCAATTGGCGATTGCAATGTATGCGAAATAATGCCTTCAGGATACAATGAAAGCCCTACAACATTAAATTGGATTCAAGGTTTGCACCCCTTGACCCAATCAAGAACACACTACAAAAGTTTCGATGATGCTTTAGAAAGAGAGAAAACAAAGTTGAATTCATTGTGTAGAATGGGAGAATGCCTTCACTATTTATAGGGATATTCATGCCTATTGAGATGCCTCTTCACTTCCAAAAAGACACATAAGGTGTCTATTGGGAATGGTTGCCTTTTTGAACCATCACACCTATTAAAGGTGTCTCTTCATCTCCAACTAACATCCATTGTGTTTATCCAACACAGAATACTTCCCCGTCATAGCGGCAAACCAAAACATAAAACCATTTTATTTTCTAAGATATTGAAAATATCCAACAATCTCCCCCTATTTTCAATAACCAAAAACATGAAAATAAAAATAAAACAAAACTTTTTAAATCAGAGTGACTGCATCACACAAGTGATCGCCACGTACCCGAGTGGGATCAAGCCAACGTAGTTCAAGCTAAATTGAGACTAGGCATCATCGTTGAAATCAACACATAAATGATAGGTATCTTTTGGATTTGAACCTTCACTTAGTGTAAGAAACTCAAAGCCTTATCGAGATTCTATGGTGAAACCAGTCTTGAACCAAGTATCCCTTATGATAAAACCGGAGTCTCCACACATATTGATTTCATAAATCATGTGTTCGTAGCCAAGCACATTAATGGCCATGTGCTTATATCCTTGATTCATGAGTCTTCTTTAGAGAACGGTCTTCTTCTCTTAGAAACGGCCCCGATTTCCATACTCATATAGGTAAGTCTCGAAGGTGTTTCGCGATACACCTTTTACTAATCACTGGACCCATTAAGGATTTACATCCATCCTATTTTCTTGTAGAACCCAAGACTAATTAGAAATGGGAAGTTTTATATTAGTGCTCCATAATCTACATCCATAACTTGTTGGTACCACATTGAACCTTGTTTATCTTTTTCAAAACATAGGTTGGGTTTCTGCTATGGGAGATCAAACTTCTTTCACAGACCTTAGTCCCATTTCTTTATACTTCATTGAAAACATTTCCTCTGGGAGACTTTCCATAAATATGTCTGCCAAGTTTTTCTCCGTTTCAATGGCTAACCGCAATTACTCCTTTCTTGAGTAATTGACTTACTGTTCAATGTACAAGACTTGTATGTCTTGACCTTTCATTATAAGTCTTTGTTAGAGACGTTATAGATCACAGACTGATTCACAATTAATCAAGACCGCTTGAGATGGCTTCTTCCAAAAATGAGATCTCTACAAGTTAGGTTCTAAGCCATTCATCCACATTAATTGCATCTACTCATGCAATCAATTCTGAAAACATTATTAAAAATGTTCCTATTTTATTTTACAAAATGATTGTAACTTCTCTAGGAATCATAATTAACATTCACGGTTAATTCACAAGAAGTCATTATAGACTTGCATGCACTAGAGGCATAGAAAATTTGTAGGAAACTTACTTGCTATTTCAACAAGCACATTATCACGATGAGTAACTTCTCTACTCATGCACAATCTTCTACAAATTTGTATCCAAAAACATAGACAATGTCTATTTAACATTTTACATTATGTAATGCAAATGTTCATCATTTATGCATCGGTAATATCGTAACACCTCATCGTTGGATATTTGGTCGCGCGCCCAATCTTCCAATACGTTACATATTCACCGGTATTCCATTTTTCGATGTCATTTAAGACATGCCAACTTCCAAATTTTGGAACCATATAATTCTTAATGAAATAATTATGATTTCAGACTTCTAAATTTATAATTTCTACCGCAAGAATTATACCCGTACATCAAAAATTGAAGTCTCAAAATCAATGGTGATCTCCATTTTGGTTCTCTAATCTTAGAGCATTCATGAAAATACTTTTTCTAATGTCATGCGACCAAAATTGTGTCAATTTCTGCCGAAAACGGCGTACAACATTTCTGAATAGAAATAAAAATCCAGTGCACTAGTATGGGTACCAAGCACTCTAACGATGGCTACAGAAGTTGACCTTCCACTGTGCTCAACATTTATCACCACACTAGGAAAATTTGCATGACAGTCTCATATCAATTCTCCCCATTCTCGTGACACTGCTCAATGTAACAAAGTACTATTGGTTCAGAGAATCTAATACGCATCATTTGATTTGAATCAAATGGATCATATTACAACTCCTCAATGTGCGGTTCAAGTAAATACACAACTTGTTCACTGCTGCCATTTAATGTGTCGTACCTTGGAAAGTGGTGATCTTAATCCATGCACATACACAATACTAATTTATTCATTTAATAGTAATTATGTACTAGCCTGACTACAAATGATTAATTCACACACAAAATGGCAAAATCAAAACGACAACTGTTTCCCAATCATGTATTCACAAGGAAGATGACATGATGATTATATTATGAATAATCGGTTCACCATTTTGAACCAGTATGTAAACCAATTATGCACATACACCATAGTTAACTCATGGATATATCATGTATGTAATTCTCAGAATCATTATCACAATCCAAATGTGGCATCACTAAAACATATTCCGCAGAATTAAATAATACATTTGGAAAGACAAACTTATCTGTGGGTTTTTCCTTTTACGGTGAACGCCGTGAGAAAGTCCCTTTTCCAAAATCGGTACTTTGAATGGGACCAGATTTCATACTGACAGACCACCAGTGATATTTTCGCAGCAATGTCATTCTATTTTGTTTTGTTTCTCTTTCTCTTTGTAATTCTTCACCCTCCTTCGTCGAAGAAAAGTAATCGTCTAAAACTGTTGGAAAAACTGGGTTGCAATAGAAGATGAAAAACACAGAAAGAGATTTTGTTGTACTCAAAAGCTTTCAAGGCTCATATGATTTCTTTTAGACGATTATTTCTACTCTCCCAATATCAATTGGCGATTTCAACAGGTATGCGAAATAATGCCTTCAGGATACAATGAAAGCCCTACAACAGAAAATTGGATTCAAGGTTTGCACACTTGACCCAATCAAGAACACACTACAAAAGTTTCTGATGATGCTTTAGAAAGAGAGAAAACAGGTTGAATTCATTGTGTAGAATGGGAGAATGCCTTCACTATTTATAGGGATATTCATGCCTATTGGAGATGCCTCTTCACTTCCAAAAGATACATAAGGTGTCTATTGGGAATGGTTGCCTTTTTGAACCATCACACCTATTAAAGGTGTCTCTTCATCTCCAACTAACATCCATTGTGTTTATCCAACACAGAATACTTTCCCGTCATAGCGGCAAACCAAAACATAAAACCATTTTATTTTCTAAGATATTGAAAATATCCAACAGTATTATCATCTCAAAATTCCAGTAAGATATCCTGTATTCACAACAACAACAGATAACAAACAAATGACAACGGAATGTAGATCTTTTGTACTCAAAATTACGAGTTGGGAAGATCCAAGAGAACTTTTGCTTGGTTTAGATTAGGTCGGGGTAGTAGAAGTTATTTGTAGTAAATTTTTCTTTCATTGAACTTACTGCATATTCTTGGTTAAAGAATTTTTGTTCTATCTTCTCACATGTCTTCCATATGAAGAGGAAGCTGCGTCGCTTGGAACCATGGCTGGATACCATTCTGGTCTCCCAAGGACATTACAGCCTGAGTTAAGGATCTTGTATGTCAAGGCTAATGCAATAGGTTTCAAAAAATTCCTCGATTTTTTGGTTTTTTGAAATTTCATCAACAGCCCCATTTCTTTTGAAATTTTATCAACAGCCCCATTTCTCATAATTATTCCCACGTGATGAATAACAGAAAATAGCCAGCAGATGATAAACCCATAGATTAAATTGGGGAAAATGGGGAATATGCCCCAAAATCGACTGTCATCTTGGGGATATGCCTCAGGATTCCATTTTTTGGGAATATGCCCCAAAGTAACGGTTTCCGTCAAGGAACCGTTAAATACACTATTTACCGTAAATGTGTCCGAACTTTCTCTCCAATTTTTTCAAGATTTTTTCGTCTGAATATGTTCCCGAACCTTGTAAAGGTGTTAATATATCGTATATCTGTCTTTTAATTCGCATATGTGATCCTAAGTGTGTGCGAATATTGACTACTTAACGGTTTTGGATGGAATTTTTGACGGCTGGGGCATATTCCCGAAAATTGGAATCCTGGGGCATATCCCCAAGATGACAGTCGATTTTGGGGCATATTCCCAATATTCCCATTAAATTGCGCATTAATTTCTTACGCGAAGCTCAATTCAAAAAATCCGTACCTTGAAGAACACCATAATTAAAAATAATACTCCATAAAAAATGCCAATGAAAACAAAAAGGTCATACAGTATTTCTTTTTCTAATTTTTTGTTTACTAGTTGCTGATCGAAGTAAATGGCTCACTTACCACCCCACATCAGCTGAGTTGAGGTTCTCATTGAAAATTAAAGAGAACCGATTTTGAGGCAGAAAATGGTTGGCTTTTCTAAATCTTTCAGACGTTTTATTTTTTGAGTTTGGTGGTTTCTATGTTAGAAAAAAAAAATGTAAATGGTATAAACTCGTTTACTTTGTGTTGAATTCATATTAAGAGACAAAGAGAATTACTCATGTACAGTAAAACTTTTTTAAAATAATACTCTATAATATAATAGTCTCGCTAAAATAATAAAATTTTCCAGTCCCGACTCGGACCCTTAGTGCTAAAATAATAAATTCGATAAAATTATAATATAATACATTTTAAAAGTTCCACTTAAACATTAATAGGTCCCAAATATTATATAAAATAATAATTCCATTAGAAAATAAAAAATAGTTTTCATACACTTTAAATTTTCTCAAAATATGATTCAATGTTGGTTTGTTTTTCTCTGAAGTTCAAATCAAAGAAATAATAAGACATCCTAGTAATTCAAAAGCTTGTATTGTTTGTGATTAAATTGAAATGTAAACTTTATGTTAAATACAAAAAATTTCGTTATAAAAATCTTTTATAATGGAAATTAATAAGATTTATTACTTTAAAAACAAATGCATGTTGTTCTAAAAATATTTTCGTTAACTTTTTTAAATCGTTTTCTATATTTTCTACTTTTAAAATCTATTTCAGTATTTATCTTAAGATATTTTTTTAAGATGGAAATTCATGTTTTTTCCAAAGATATTTTTTAAATTAAGAATTATTCTCTAATTATTTTTTTTTGTATTTAAATTATCAAATCCTAGATCTAAATAAGATATAGTCTTTTACATAGAAGGCAAGCGAGCAACAAGCTGCGCCGCAAGCCCTTTTGGATAGTAAAACCTATCCTTTTAAAAACAAACTCCCTGGAACCGGGAGTCATGACATTACTATGCATGACTTTCTGAACTCTCTTGAGAAGTCCAACCGCCTCTGGAGCCAAATAACCGAAAGTGTCAAAAGCAAAGGGGATAAAAGCATGTCCATTATCAATACACGATTTCTCATGCTTTGCTATCTTACCTGAGACAGCTCTAAACGCTGCCTGACCAATAGTAAAAGCGCCATGCCCAATGCCCACTAATGGAGAAACACCCGTGAGGTCAACACATTCATGTTTGCCATTAGCCCATCCAAAAATAAGAACGTTAGCTAGCCTAAGTGTAGATCTCCCTTCAAGTGGGTTCTCTAAATTAATATATTATTATCATATATTTAAAATAATAAGTTATTATTTTATCGATTAAGTAATATCTCTTTAAAATAATAGGATTTGGGTGATCCCAAGCCTATTACTTTATAGATGTTTTACTGTATCTTCTTTGTGGGATAGGGGATGGTGAAAACTCTCTGTAGAGTTGAGTAATGCATCTGTGCACCAAGTTGTTTACTATAAATAAGTTAAAGCAAATTTTTAGTGTCTTTAAAGAAAGTTAAAAATATTAGATCAATCAAACCCATCTATGATGTCGATGCAACTTATTAACTATTTGTAATCAATAAAAAAAAAAAAGGAAATGCATCATAAGTTAGCTCAGCTGCATCCATGGCGAGTTTTATATGTTTTGGTTACGTGTCTGGTTGGTTTATAAGTAATCCGATATCATTCATCTGTCCTTGTTACAACAGATGATCTTTGCATTGATATTTGATGAAGTTCTAATCTTTTGCAGGCCAGTTTTTATGTTGGGTTTGATATTTAGCACCTTTTTGGTCTGGGTTTGTGTATGATGCACTTCTTAATGGAGGGGATTGTTGTGTTTTCTTCGTAGTATGAGGTAGTGAATTGGACAGTTTATTTCATTGACAATGATTGAACTATATGCATCTTCATGATTGATGAATTTGTTGGAATATTTTCAACTATGCTATCCATAGTCTGGGGGCGAGCCCCCGTGCCGTGGTCGAATTGCTTCGACGCTTGAAATCATATCCAGAATCTTCGATTCCAATGACGCCATTCATGTTCATGGGATGAAGAGACGCCATTCCCAACAGATGCAAAAGCATCTATAAATAGCATCTCCTCCTACTCGTTTAATCACAACATCTCAAAACTCTCTCTGTTTTCTTTCTTATAAGCATCATCAGAAACAAAACCAGTGTGTTCTTGGTTGGATCAAGGTCGTACAAGCTTTGAATCCAACAACCGTTGTGGGGCTTCAAGTATCCTGACGGCAATATTCAATTGACCTGTTTGTACTCGCCAATTCAAATTGGGAAAGGGTCGAATAATTGTCGAAAAGAATCTTTCATAAGAGCCTTGAACCCTAATACAACATTCTTTTCTTCACCCTGTTTTACTGCAAATTTTTCCAACAGTTTTCGACAATTAATCTCGACATGGAGGGTGAATCTTCAATGGCTGCTGCGCAATCACTGCAAGTTATGAATCAGACTTTTAATAGGTTAGAACGATTTGAAGGAGAGGGTTTTACTCGCTGGCAGGAGACTCTCAAATTCAATCTTATGTTTCTGAAACTTTGGTACATTCTGGAAGATGGGTTAGAGGCCATTCCTGCTGCTACTGACAAGGACGATGAGGAATTGAAGAGAATGCGAAAGAAGCGTGAAGAAGATGATTTCATGTGCCGAGGTCACATTCTGAATGCTTTGGGGTTGAACGTTTACAATGCTCATCGTACTTATGGAACTGCGAAGGAACTATGGACTGCACTGGAGAACAAATACAAGATTTCTGAGGCCAGTAACAAAAAGTTCCTGATTTGCAACTTTATGGATTGGAAAATGGTTGACAGTAAGTCTATCATTGCCCAGGTCAGTGATCTTTTGCTTATTGTTAATCATCTTAAAGATGCTGGTATTGATCTTGTAAGTTCATTCATTGTTGGGGTTATTATTTCTCGTCTCCCCCCATCTTGGAATGGTTACAAGAAGAAACTTAAGCATGCTGAAACTGACTATGACTTAGAAGGCTTGCAGCGTCATCTTCGCATTGAAGAAGATGCTCGTAAGCGTGAGATTAAGGATAGTCAGCAAACTGAAAATCATTCTAAGATTAATCATGTGCAAGAATCGAAAACTTCGAATTCTTTGAAAGTTCAGAATGATTCTCAGTTTAAGAAGCAAGATCCAAACAAGAATGGTAAGAAGAAGGGCCCTTGCTACTTTTGTAAGAGACCCGGCCATATTGCTCGTGACTGTCGTCAAAAGAAGAAACAAATGAATAAGGAAGCAAATATGGTCGATGATTCTAAACTTGTCATTGTTGTGCAAGAGGCCAATACTGTTGCAGATCATGGAAGTGGATGGTGGTACGATACTGGTGCAACCATTCATATCTGTAAAGACCGAAATCTTTACAAGACATATGAGCCTGTCGTCGGAGAAGATGTGATTTCTGCAAATCGTCTTCCTAGTAAAGTACATGGCAAAGGCACTGTTGAACTCAAGTTTACTTCTGGAAAGATTGTTACCCTTACCAATGTATTACATGTCCCAGACATATGTAAAAACCTTGTTTCTGGAGTCCTTGTTAACAAGGCAGGTTTCGAGGTTAAGTTTGGATCTGATAAGTTTGTACTGTCCAAAAACGGAAAGTTTATTGGACAAGGATACCCTTGTAACGGAATGGTTAAACTTAATTTAATGAATAATGGTTCTGCTTATATTGTTGACTCTATTGATTTATGGCATGCTAGATTAGGACATGTTAATTATGGTTCTCTTAGAAACATGAACAAATTAGGATTAATTTCCAATTGCAATTTTGATAATGTTTCTAAGTGTGAAATATGTGTGCAAGCAAAGATAACTAGAATATCCTTTAAATCTGTTGTAAGAAATTCTTCCTTACTTGAATTAGTGCATAGTGATGTTGGTGACTTAAAAAGTCATGTTACTCGTGGTGGAAACAAATATTATGTCACTTTTATTGAGGATAGTACTAGATATGCCTATACTTACTTGATGAAATCTAAGGATGAAGTCTTTGATAAATTTAGAATTTACAAAGTCAAGTAGAAACACAATTAGAATGTAAGATTAAAGTGTTACGTTCGATCGTGGTGGTGAATATTATCCTACTCGAATTTACTCTATTTTGTCAAGAGCATGGTTTAATTCATGAATTTACTCGCACCATATACACCTCAACAAAATGGTATTGTCTGAAAGAAATAATAGGACTTTGATTGACATGGTTAATGCTATGCTTATTAGTTCCGGTTTGCCTAATTTTTGTGGGGTGAAGCCATGTTGTCTGCATGCTATATTTTGAATAGAGTACCTTTGAAAAAGAAGATGTTTCCCCTTATGAATTATGGTTTAAGAGAAAACCTAATTTGAAAAGACTAAAAGCATGGGGTTGTCTAGCATATGTTAGAAAACCTGAACCTAAAAGACCAAAGTTAGGAAATAGAGCTTATAAATGTGTTTTCGTAGGATACTCGCTTAATAGTATCACTTACAGATGTTTAATCCTTGACACTTTTGAGATTATAGAATCTGTAGATGTAGAATTTTTTGAAAGCATGACAAGGACAAGTTCTCAGACACTACCCACTGAAAACCCATTGTTACCAAGTCTAGAACCAATGGAGACTGATAACAATGATGAACCTTCTTCTTCTACACAAAACAATGATATTTCAGTTTCTACTGAAGATATTGAACCTAGAAGAAGTAAGAGAGGAAGAATAGAGAAAAGGCCTGACTCAGACTTTAAATATTACCTTGTAGAGGGTGATAAGAATGAAATTCTTAGCACTACCGTGTATAATATGCATGATGAAGGTGATCCTAAAACCTATGCTGAGGCAATACGCTCCAGAGATGCTTATTTCTGGAAAGAAGCTATCAATGATGAAAAGCATTCCCATGTGACAAATGGAACTTGGATATACTGTGATTTACCTCCTGGTGCTAAGGCAATATGATGTAAATGGATATTCAAGAGAAAGTTGAATGCTGATGGTACCATTGATAAATTTAAGGCCAGATTGGTTGCTAAGGGTTACAAACAACAACATGGTATTGATTACTTTGATACATATGCACTGTTGCACGAATCACATCAATTGTTGCTTGATTGCACTAGCTTCTATTCATAAGCTAGTTTTACATCAAATGGATGTCAAAACCGCTTTTCTAAATGGTAATTTAGAAGAAGAGATATATATGGAAAAACCTGAAGGTTTCATATTTCCGTGCCAAGAGAAGAAAGTGTGTAAACTAGTGAAATCTCTTTATGGCTTGAAGCAAGCTCCCATGCAATGGCATGAGAAGTTCGACAAAGTTGCTTTGTCATATGGTTTTGTTGTGAATGATGCTGACAAATGTATCTATAGTAAACAAGATAAATCTGAGTGCGTGACTCTATGTTTGTATGTTGATGACATGCTTATTTTTGGGTCTGACTTGTCTATTGTGGAACAAACTAAGAAATTCCTTAGTTCAAACTTTGACATGAAAGATCTAGGGGAGGCTGATGTAATATTAGGAATTAAAATCCTAAGAAAGGGAGATGAATTGGTCTTAACCCAATCTCATTACATTGAGAAATTTCTCAAGAAATATGGTCATTTTGATGACAAACCAGCCCCTACCCCTCTAGATCCTAGTGTGAAGTTAATGAAGAACACTGATAGGGCTCATAAACAACTTGAGTATTCCAGTGTCGTTGGCAGTCTTATGTATGCTATGCATTGCACAAGACCGAACATAGCCCAAGCAGTGGGAGTGCTATGTCGTTTCTCAAGTAACCCTGGAATTGAACATTGGAAAGCAATTTCAAGAGTGTTGGCTTACTTGAAGGGAACCATAAATTATGGTTTACACTTCCAGAGATATCCCATTCGTATTAGAAGGATACGGTGATGCGAACCGGAACAATGTAGAATCCAAATCCAAATCTACCGGTGGATGGATATTTACATTGGGAGGTGCTGCTTTGTGTCTTGGAGTTCCAAGCGGAGACCTGCATTTCGATTCAACAATGTTGTCGAATTGATTGCACTTACTGAGATGCATGTAAGGAGTGAGAATGGCTTAGAAATTTACTAGTAGAAATCCCATTATGGATGAAGCCAACTCCTTCGTTATGATTAATCGTGACAATCAGGCTACGATCTATAAGGTCCTAAACAAGACTTATAATGGAAAGTCAAGACATGCTAGTCTTAGACATCGATTGTCGACAATTACTCAAAAGGGGAGTAGTTGCGATTACCTATATTGAATCGAAAAAGAACTTGGCAGACCCTTTCACAAAGTGTCTACCAAAGGATGTGCATTCAATAAAGTGTAAGGAGATGGGACCGTGTCCGTGAAAGAAGTTTGACCGCCAATAACTAAAACCCAACTTATGTTATATTTTGAAAAAGATAAACTTAAGTTCAATGTGGTACTAACAAGTTATTGTAGTGGTTATGGTACACTAAACTAAAAAATTTCCCATTGTCCTTCTAGTGTAGTGATTTCGCATGATCTTAGGGATGGATGAAAATCCTTAATAAGTCTAACTATTATCACAAGGTGTCTCGCAGAAACACCTTCGAGACTTACCTATATGAGTATTTGGAAATCGGGCCGTTTCCTATGAGAAGAAGACCGTTCTCGAAAAGGACTCATGAATCCAGGAGAAAGCACGGGGCCATTAATGTGCGAGCTATGGAACACACTACTTCCTGAAATCAATATGTGTGGAGGTTCCGGCTTTATCACAAGGGGTACTTGGTTCAAGATATAATTCACCATAGGACCTCGATGAAGCTTTGAATATCTTACACTAAGTGGAGGTTCAAACCCAAAAGGTACCTATCATTTATGTATTGGTTTCCACGATGATGCTTTGTCTCAACTTAGCTTGAACTACGATGGCTTGATCCCACTGGCACGTAGGCAGTCACTTCGGTGATGCAGCCACTCTGATTTAAAAGTTTTTTAACTTTGTTTTATGTTTTTGAAAATAAGGGGAGAATGTTGGAATATTTTCAACTATGCTATCCAAGGGGTCCTGGGGGGCGTAGCCCCCCGTATGTCGACTTTGTTTCGACAGTTGAAATCATATCCAGAATCTTCGATTCCAACAGGATTTTCATTCATGTCTGTTGATGAAGAGACGCCATTCCCAACAGATGCAAAAGCATCTATAAATAGCATCTCCTCCTACTCGTTTAATCACAACATCTCAAAACTCTCTCTGTTTTCTTTCTTATAAGCATCATCAGAAACAAAACCAGTGTGTTCTTGGTTGGATCAAGGTCGCATAAGCTTTTGAATCCAACAACCGTTGTCGGGCTTCAAGTATCCTGACGGCAATATTCAATTGACCTGTTTGTACTCGCCAATTCAAATTGGGAAAGGGTCGAATAATTGTCGAAAAGAATCTTTCATAAGAGCCTTGAACCCTAATACAACATTCTTTTCTTCACCCTGTTTTACTGCCAATTTTTCCAACAGAATTTCTGTTCTAAACTTTCAGATGTCTTCCATTAAGAGGACGTATGTGTGTCAGTGGCCATGACACTACATTTTCTTGCAAAAATTTGTAGTAGAAATGATGTGTATAACTGAGTTTAGTACTATTGAAGAAAAATTGTACGAAATAAAAAGGGAAAAAATGCGTTTATTATAACCAGCAAATTTGTTGAATATGACAAATATCTACGGAAAATGGGTCATTTGTCCAAAAAAATTTAAAACACGGTTCAAATGGACGAGTAAAATATTTTATGGGTGAAATGGACACAAAAAAAATAGCAAGGATGAAACTGGATTCATCCTGGCTTAAACTTACAAAATAGCGAGGATGAAACTGGATGCATCCTGTGTAAATTAGAAATAAGAAAAAGTATTTGAAAATGGGCAGGATGAAACTGGTTACATCCTGCCTATTTTTAAATTTTTGTCCATTTAAACAGTATCAAAATCTAACTGTCCTTTTCACCCAGAAAATTTTAATTTTGGTCTTTTTAACCAATTTTGTGAAATATCTAATGAACTAAAAAAAACCACGAACAAATAGAGAAAAAACGTCGACTCGAAAGGTTGAATTGTCGGTGTTGGTTTCTATTTTTTGTGTGGGTTATTGTCACTAACTCCAACTGTACTCTTGACGCTGTCCATTGCACCTTGTGCCATGTTTATTACCTGTTCTCCAGTCTACAGATACACAACCAACAACAAATTGTATTCATTTGATTCGTAATTGGACATCGAAACCCATTAAGACGATGGGTAGTAGGAGAAGAACTCAAGATGGAAATGGTCAACCAATTGGGAGAGGATAGCCTAAATTACCTGTTGAAGGAAACCAGATGCCTCCTCCTTTTTCTGTTGCGCAGAGTCAGAAGTGGATTGGGCTACATCTGCAGTCTTGTCCCTTGCTGATTGAGCTGTGTCCTTAGCAGACTCAACCCACTCCTGTGTCTTAGCCTATAATAAGAGATTTATTATAATACAAATATATGTAAAATGAAGCATATTTGAAAGATTACTTTTGAGTGATTTATTGATATACTGCGTTGCTCACTAACCTGTGCATGGCCTTTAGTTGCACCTGCATTGAAACTCTGATTAGAAGACATATTTTGCTCAACTTTCTTTCTGTTTCTGAGATGGGGATTTGGGAATGTGCTTTCTGAATTGTTGGTCGGTTGTAGGTGGTTTTAATAGCGATTTTCTAAATGTTGACCAGGATTGATAATTTACAAGTGTGTGGACGTAAGAGATTCTCCTAGTATTAAGGTAAGAATATCAAATTATCAGGTGGTTTTGAGAATATTTGAACGTAATGATTTTTTGCACAAGATCAGACAGTGTATATGGTTTTCTGTGGTCTGACTAAAATCTAGCTCTCTTTGTGGCTTTTAGGAAGGTTATAGATCTCTAAAATTAGGATGTCCATTTTTTAAACTCAACTGATTCTTACTTAGTAGTCTCTTTGGAGAGAGTCTTTAGGGAGACAGGTTCGCATGGCTAAGATTCATCCTCAGTAATGGTCAAGGAGGGTATCAAACAAAAACATTAAAACTTCTATAAATTAATAGCCTGGGTGATCTATGACCGTTGTTGTAGCAGATGTCATATTTATTTGTAGTCGTTGTTATAATCTTTTATGTTTGTATTTATTTTGACATCTAATTAAATAGAGACTGAAACATGCAAGGGTTGGAACTTGGAACTTGTTTTTCATGTTCCTGTATCTTTGTGGTTGTTCTAAACTCACTTGATTTTGGAACTTCCTGTATCATCCGTACATTTTTTTTTAATTTTTTTTTAATATATCCATATTTCAAAAAAGAAAAAACATGCAAGGGTTGAATCTCCTTCACGGAGGCAATACAGGTTGTCTATGGTCTTTTTGTTACCCGTTTTCCAATCTGTCAATCCAAAAAACACTCATTTGGTAGCTGCAAATAGTCCGTTTCTTTGTCAAGCAGCTATGCTATCTCACTAAACCACTCTTGTAGCTGCATGAAAACTTGCCGCTATATTCAAATAACCTTGATAGTATCATGAAGAATATTCGAGTCCAGAAGTAAAATCCAAAAATAGTAAGTAAAGCTACACTAATCAAACACACAAGATTTTACGTGGTTCAATGTTCAACTCTAGGCACATGAATGAAATCACTATATTTTGTTGAAGATACAAATGTGTGTAGGTTGAAGAACAAGAGGAATTACGCAGCTACAGATCTAATAATTTCTTTCTCGTGAGCTCTCGTATACTTTCCAACCCCTGCTACAGTATTCAGGTTCTCATTTTTATAGTTGTGTAACTACCGAAAATCCGATAGCTACACCCAATGAGATGATAATAACAAAAAGCCTAAGTCATGAGAATCAACTTTGACATTAATGAGATTATACACCACTTGACACTAGTATGATCTTTCTTAAGACTTTGTATTGAATATGTGTAGCTTTTACAATGATTGCAAAGGTGTTGATCGACTAACAATGGAAGAAACAAAGCTTGGAATGAAATCTAATAGCTTTTCTCTTTTTTCTATGAGTGTTCTTGGTTCTCTTACTTGAATGAATTCTCTTCTAGCAACCTGCCTCTCTCTTCATTATTTGAATCCTTATATAGGGAAATACATCAGTAGAAGACAACCGATGATCACATGCAAAATCTTTGTGCTGATCTTACATTAGTTTGTTTCATTCGCCAGGCTCTAGGAAGGTGTCACTGTCTTCTCGCATTGCTACTTCGCGCATATCTTGATAAGCGTCACCTTGTATCAATCATGGAGCTCCTCTTCGTATGTCTTCTTTGTCATCGCATGATTACTCTTCACCAAATTTCTTTCCTCTTCGTGCTAATGGTGGTCTTAGTTGAGGCGAGGTTGTGGATTAGCTCTGTGCGATATTTCTCCCCTACATTTGGCCTCTTCTTGTGTTATTCTTCTGTAAGTGGAATTATGCGAGAATCTCTGGTCAATCTTCTTTATTCAACGTATCTCCGTGATTTTCGCATAGTTATTACACGTGTTGTCAACTCCCTTCTTTCCCGACGGTGCGTCTTTATTGCTTTCCCTGTATAAATATTAGAAGAGCAGAGGAATATTTTCTCATCTTTTTCTTTCTCTTTCTCTTTCTCTTTCTCTCTGTTTGGCTTCGGGGTTTCATGTCTTTGATGGTGGATTGTGATGTGCTCCTTCCTGCTACTGTCGTATTGCTTTTCCGGTGAGTCTTTTCCTTGATTCTCACATTGCTACTTCGTGCATATCTTGATAAGTGTCGCCTTGTATCAATCGTGGAGCTCCTATTCGTATGTCTTCTTTGTCATCGCATGATTACTCTTCACCAAATTTTTTTCCTCTTCGTGCTAATGGTGGTCTTAGTTGAGGCGAGGTTGTGGATTAGCTCTGTGCGATATTTTGCCCCTATAAGTTGAATACAATAAGTGCATGGCAGGTCATGTATATCACTGCCGAGCAAATCTTCTAGAGAGATTATCTTGCGAGGTTGATGAGTGCCAAATATTGCATATTTATACATCTATTTATTGGCATTTTACTCATCTTTTGTGCTCAAGAATCAGATATTATCCCAAATTCTGTATTTTCTTTTTCTTCAAGAATAAATATTTGTATTAATTAATTTTGTATTTTTAGGTAATAAATAAAGCTCGGAGAAATTGAGGAGCCAAAAGAGCAAAGAATTGGAGACGAGCATCTATGGAGCAGAGAGCCAAAGCCCACGCGTGCATCAGTTGCAACCCAACCTACAAGACATGGGCTTGAGCTAACCACGACCCGGATCCGAACCCGTCTCCTCTGAGTCGTCAGATTTGCTCCTTAGACATCCTACGGTCGCTCCTTCGCTCGCATCGACTCTTGATGTCTCCGCTCAATACCAAAACAACCCAACACTTCCTCAGCCGTTCAGATCTTCCCCAGCTAAATCCAACGGTCGCTTCGCCTTCCTCATCAAATATCGATGCTTCCGCTCCACAGCAAAACCACCTAACCCTATACCCTCTCGACCAACTCCCCATTTTCTCTTCCATCTTCTCTTTCTTCTTCCCCCATACCTCCGCAAAACCCATTCCTCTTCCCCCGACCACGCCTCGAGCACGCCACCATCACCACCATCCCCATCTCCTTATCACTGACACCAGAGCCATCACCACCTTCTCCGCCACCCTCACATCACTCATCTCCATCCATAGCTTCTCACTTACCCTAGAAGCTAGGGTTGATATGATTGAAGTTAGGGTTTTCACCAAACCCCTTGCATGGTCGATTCAGAGGTCAGAGACGCATGAGCGGGAGGCAACCACCGATTCAGAGAGTATGGGTGAGAGAGGTTTGCCTTTAATTTATGTTTTGAAGTAAATTAGGGTTGTTTTTTTGGGATGTATAAATAGGGAAGGTCTGTGAATGTTAAAAGGATATGCCTGGGCTAGCCAGAGCACCAATTTAGGTTTAATTGTAGTTTAATTTGTGTTTTAAACACTTAATCATGTTCTAGTTTAGTTTGCTAGGTTTCAATGAAACCCTAAATCCATGTTGTGATTTCAACTCGTTTGAGTGCTCTTGAATGATTGAATTACAAGATAATCTTCAATTCTAGCTTTCCATTGCTTTACTCTCACAAAGGAATATCATGTATGCATTGTAGTTAGGCTAAACCGCATTGGTGATGCTTCAGCTCAACCCTTAGAGATAAATGCTAATTCTCTTGACTAGTTGTGCTTAATTAGACAACTAGTGCTCTAGGTTAGTACCTTAGCTGAATATTGAAGTGTCACTAGGTGAAACTCCTTGGGTAAGTGATAAAATTGACACATTATCCTTATCTGTTATAGGACAAGAAAGCCCAAATTAGTTGAACACATAACATGGTTTAGTGGTGAATTTGACAACCCCAGCACTCCCTTTATTTTCACTACTTGTAGTTCATTTTATTCCACTTGTCACAACAACAAAACTCAGTCGTTTCGACAACCCCGAATTGTGTCACTTACTTCATAGAAATCGATTTTTAAGCCAAGCCTCGGATCAAACACAAGCACCACAAGTCTCTCGTGGTTCGACCCGTATTTGCCCCGTCTTACAAACTAGACACCGTGCACTTGCGGTTATAACAAGTAGGCTAAAACATAAACCACAATTAAAGGCCTACCAAGTTTTTGGCGCCGCTGCCGGGGACTTGGCGTGTGCCCTGTTGATTGTTGCTTGCTTCCCTGTTTTCATTTTAAAACTTTGTATATATGTGTTAGAGTTTATCTTGTTGTCCACTGTTGTAGTATACCTTTAACTGTCATCTTTATGCAATTGTTACATTCTTGCATCTCTGTATAATCTTAGAATTTCTTCTTTGTAACATTAGTTATAAGTTAAAGCATATCATTTGCATCCCTGTGACTCATCTGCAACTTGCATTTTAGTATCCTCACCTGTGCATTCCATTAGCATATGATTTTTGTAGTTAGCTATCTTAATTTGCATATCTATCATCTTTCAGTGCTTCTCATTAGCTTACATCTCATCTCGTAGCTAGAGTTAGCTTAAATTGCACTTTTAATTCTCATTGCATTTTCTAGCACCTCATTTGCATTTCAACTTTTTGATCCGAGCTATAAGCATCATTTACCTGTATAGTAGTGTTACTTGAAATTCTTGAACCCTATCGGTCCAAGTAACCAAGTTTATCAACCTCGCCAAATCCCAGTCAGTCCAAATAGGCATAATGCTACTACTTTTCCCTTGCACCCAAATCTTCGATTAACATCTCATGGCAGTCATATTGTATGTCTTGCAACTCTAATTATTAAATCTCGCCTATGAAATGTTTCAATTTTCATGCACATTCCCGGGGACCGAAATTTGCTTGCTGAGTGAACGAGATACCCGTGAGCCGTTGAACAAGCCCAAGGAAGAGAAGGAAAAGGCGCAAAGCTTGAATTCACAAAGCACCGATGCCTCGCCATTCATGCTATTCATGTGAGTGGTTCAATGCTAGTTGATGGTACTCTGATTTTGTGCTAAATTGTGTGGGTATATGCATGACAGAGTAGCTACCCTGCTAGGCAACCATCCATAATTGTCTGTTGAACTCATTGTATGCATATCTCTTTGAAACTTGAGCAGTTTTTGAAATTTTAAAGTGTATGCTTTCCTGTGACTTATGCACTGAAACTAGGGTGAAATAGTGCAGATTTTCACTGTGATATAACATCTTAACTTTCCACCTGGCTTGTGCTCAACTCCATCCCCTGTAGCTGTAGAGTTGAGCTATAACTTGGTTAACCAAGTTGGATGCAAACCCCACCTGAGCCACAACTTTGAATTTCCACGATCTGTGAATCACAAACATGCTAGCTCAGAATGCCCTAATCTTGTGCTAACCAATATGTAAATGTGAAATAGCCATTCTGTTGTTGATCCATATGACATTTTGAGTTTGTGTTTGCTAGCTACTCTGCTGCTTTAACTTGTGCATGACTAAAATTGAGCTGGGTATCATTGTTTATACACCTGTTTGCCCTTGCATAACAAAGTAGCTATCCAACCCAAGTACTGCCCTGAATGCATTATAAAACCTCTTGCTAGGAAGTGATCAATATCTGAAATATGAAAAGATTGTGTGTTCTGTGCTTGTGTGAACCCTGAGCATAAACCTGTCCGCATTTATTGTCATTTGATCACTTGCCAAGCTAGTCACCTCGAGTTGCATACCCTGAGCATTACCCTGTCAACCTTGTTGCATCTGTGAATTGGTATTAGGTGTGTCATCTGCCCTACATACCATTGAGCATACATCTGTGAAAACTAGAGAATCCACCAACCAGTTGACCCTCTGTGCTGTCAACTCACATGAAAACTGGCCTATCTGTTGCATCTGTAAAGTTGTAAATCTGCATTTGAGCTGCCCTATTAACTGTGCTGTGAGTTGCACTTAGAATTGTGCTGTGCAAACTAGCCAAGCTGTGCTTGGGCTGCCAACCAGCACATTACCTGTGTTGTGCCTCTAGTCTGTGCATCAGCTTCTCAATGCACCTTGCCAAGTTGTGTTTTCCTGTGCCCAAATTGAGTTTTCCTGACTCTGTGCCTAACTGTGCTGTGTAAGCCTGCTAACTGGGCTGCCAACTTGCCAACCTCTGCACACAACCTAGGCTTTGCAATCAACCTTAGCTGCACTTAGACTTGTGATGTGCAATTTTTAAAGCACTCCTGTGTGCTGAAACTGGAATGTCAATTTGTGAAAATTGTGCACAAGCTGAAGCTCACACAACTGAGCTGCATAGAACCAAGCCCAGCACCACATACCTGGGCTGTAAGCCTGCCAACCTGAGCTGCCAGCTGCTGGGCTAACTGAACCCACACTGCTGGGCTGTGCACAAAACTTTCAGCCCACACTCACTAGGCTTCCCACAAGCTGGGCTCTGCATTCTGCCAACTGCTGGGCTCTGCACATAAACACAAAACCCAACAACTGTGCACTGGGCTGTACAACTGGGCTGCAACAAAATCCCACACAAACCAAATCCCACTCAAACCAAAGCCCACCAAAACCAAACAAAAACCCAATAAACCAAAACTCGAGCCAACAACATATGGGCTTTCCATAACCTTTGGGATGTGCATTTGCATCACTTGGGCTTAGCTTTTGTTTTGAGACATCATTGGTTATACATGCTAGGCTAATTGATTTGCTAGACCATGTCGGGATTTTGGTTAAACAAACCGGGATGGAAACAAATCCATCGAGAGCTTGCTTACGGGCATGCTTCACAAGATGAACTCCCACATGCCATAGTGATTTTAGGGAATATTATGAGCCTTCTCGGGCCCCGACTTCACATACCCTAATCATTATGAGCACATGTATCATCCACCACAGGTTGAAAATGAACACTTTTCTCATACCCATTCATCACTTTTAGATCAATTAGAAGCTCAAGTATCTGCTTTGAAAGGCAATTGCATGAGCAATCTGTTTAATCTAATTCCCCTAGGCAATCCGAAATGTATGTTTGTACCTTATGTGGTAGCTTAGACCACCCCCGCCGTGAACTCGCTACATCTTACATGAGTTTAGGCAGTCTAGGAAAACCAAGATAACCATGCACACATGCATCATCCATCACGATGGGAAGTTGAACAATGTTATACTCCCCCAACTCCTTGTATGCAATCACTAATGGAAGAGCTCATAGAGCAAAACAATGATATACTTGGATGGAAAACATTGCACGAGCATCCCTTCTCTAGTGAACCCTGTGCACAACCATGCAATGATCATTCATATGAGGCATGCATACCCACTAGTGAAGACTCTCCTTCCATTGAACAGTGTTACATGTTCTTAAAGATGAACCTGATTCACTTAGAAAATGAAGAATGGAAGGAATCTCATGATAAGATGTTTGTTGTCCCTAATAAAGAAAATTTTGAAAATAGTGTTTCTCTTCCTACTCATGCAACTGACACTGAATATGAACCTAATCTAGAGGAAAATGAGTACACTAGGAATACTACAAATTTGAATAGGGAAATGCATTTTTGCAATGATGATGATGATGATGAATATGATATGTTAGAAGAGCATGTGTATACTGAAAATGTAGTAGAATCTTTGGGTTCAGAGACGTTAACCGTCTCTTCTGTGAACCCTATGAATGATTCTTCTTCTAATATTCACACATGTGATGCTGATTTGGGGTCTGAAAATGAGCATGCTACACAACCTGTTTATGACCTAGGAATAGCTGAATTGTCTGTTGACACAGATGATTCAATGCATGTGCCTAATTCCATGCCTAGGTTACATCATGACATTTCTCCTGGTTATTTTGTGCATGAGAGAGATTATGATTATGACATGGTGATTGATGAATTGTTCTATGCTGGTGAGCATGATTTAACCTCTTCTGACCTTAGGAAAGTGTGTAATGGTACAAATGATCTTATGCATGAAAACAACTTAGATATACCTAATCTCTCTCCTAAGTCACAAATTGAAACTCCTCCACCAAACCTAGGTGTAGTTTGTAACAAAATTGCAAAAAAAACTTTAACTTAGGCCTAGAGCTTTGTGCTTCCCAAGTCCTCTTGGACTATTTTGCATCAAAGTATAACACTTTTAAGGAGCCACAGTTGGAATGTGTATGTCTGCCTGTTATTAGCAAAACTCATTTTGAGTTAGACCTTTTGCATGATGTACCTTTAAAATTGCAAGATTTTGTGCTCTCAAACACACCTGTTGACAAGTTTAGGTTTGGGGGAAGCTCATTCACACACACAGTCTTACTTGCACTCTCATATTATATTTGTGTAAGACTGTTGATGTTTGTACATATTTTCTATTGGGTTGATCCTCAACTCTTTAGATTGTTAGTATATGGTGAATTTTCATTGTATATAATCCAGTAGGACTTGTTAAATTTTTCTTTCTTGAATCGGTTAAGTCTTCTTGTACATATTTTGTGCTAATCCGATATGATCTCCGCTGAGAATGTTGGATTCTAGCCTTGTCTAATGAAGCTCTAACCTTGATCCCGCCGACATCCGGTAATCTCTTCCCTTTTCTCTACTCAACATAGTTCTCTTGGTATGTGACTGTTTAAATTTTTTCTATCTGTCGACACATTGAGGAAAATGTTTGATTTAGGTTTGGGGGTGCATTTGCATATAGAGTTTTTACTTCATTTAAAAAAAAAAAAAAAAAAAAAAAAACTCTTTTTGTAAATAAAAACCTCCAACTTTTAGAGATTTTAGAGTCACTAGCATGCTTCTAGCTATGTTCACATAGAGAGTCTGACTGAAATAACAGAATTTGGAAGTACTGGAGAACACAATCGGGTTTCTTAGTTGATTAGAGCGTTAAAATTGGATTTAACCATACCGGAGGGCGAATTAGGTGTTGTTTAGATATTCGGTAGTAGAATTGTGATCACCCATAGTGGAGACTACCCAGTTTACATCAAGTGAGGCACCAACCTTCAATTTTTTGCAACTTTCTAGAAAATCTGTTAGAGTGTGTGTCACCGTACGTCAATTCCGGGTAGGAATGGTGAGTTACCCAACTTCGCACCATTTTCATCACTACTTTTGATCTCTTGAGTGCTATTTTTGTCAATCATGAGGGTGACGTTTAAAGATGAAAACTCCTTCTAAATACCGATTTGTAGTTAGCATCACTCTCTCCCTCTCAACAACATCTACAGATTCATAGAAACACATCATCGTCAGCAAGCGGAGCAACATCAGAATATTTGAAGAAAAGTTGAAATAGTCCAAGGTTACATACAACAAAAGAAAATAGGATGAGAATTAATGAAGTTTGTGAAATCAAGACAAGTGTAAAAAAAAAAAAAATAAAAAAATAAAAAAAATAAAATAAAATAAAATAAAATAAAATGTGTTTGTCAAGTTTTTGTAAAGTTCAGAAGTTCGTCATCAATATTTGAAGACCGAAGACCGAAGATTGAAGACGTTTCTATGAATGCTGAGAGAGTAATAATTGCCGATCGGGTGAGAAGGTAAGTGAGTACTCCCATCCTTGCTAATGGTTGATTTCCCTTCTTAGAGATCATCAGAAAAAGATTCTTTTTCTCCAGAAATTATTTCGGAAGGTTATCCTTCTCATCTTCAACGTGTGCGGGATTTTCTCTTTATTCCGCGCTCGCACACATGAGAGACTAAAAAAGCGATCTTTTTGAGTGCAATTATCATAAAACCCTATTAGTGAGGCAGAAGTCGAGGCTTATGATCACAATCGAATCCGAATTCTTTCATATGGTATGGTTACTTCTCGCTCAAAGACTTAAGGATGAGAATGCGTTCTTTGGTAGTTCTAACTTCTTGTTACTAGCATGCGAAACTCTATGTCCTCATAGCTCTTTGGATGCTTGAGACTCTTTTACACTCTGGAAGTTGGAGAAGGTTTTGTGGGTACACCTCTGTAAACCCTCACGAGACTACAACTCGTCCACTAGGGACACCTAGGGGTTTAAAGGCTTAGTGCATACGCTAAATGCATTCGAGAAACCGCTGACAGAGGTATAATTAGGATTTCTTCATTTCTGTTTCACTTGAGGACAAGTAAAATTCAGGTTTGGGGGTATTTGATGAGTGCCAAATATTGCATATTTATACATCTATTTATTGGCATTTTACTCATCTTTTGTGCTCAAGAATCAGATATTATCCCAAATTCTGTATTTTCTTTTTCTTCAAGAATAAATATTTGTATTAATTATTTTTGTGTTTTTAGGTAATAAATAAAGCTCGGAGAAATTGAGGAGCCAAAAGAGCAAAGAATTGGAGACGAGCATCTATGGAGCAGAGAGCCAAAGCCCACGCGTGCATCAGTTGCAACCCAACCTACAAGACATGGGCTTGAGCTAACCACGACCCGGATCCGAACCCGTCTCCTCTGAGTCGTCAGATTTGCTCCTTAGACATCCTACGGTCGCTCCTTCGCTCGCATCGACTCTTGATGTCTCCGCTCAATACCAAAACAACCCAACACTTCCTCAGCCGTTCAGATCTTCCCCAGCTAAATCCAACGGTCGCTTCGCCTTCCTCATCAAATATCGATGCTTCCGCTCCACAGCAAAACCACCTAACCCTATACCCTCTCGACCAACTCCCCCATTTTCTCTTCCATCTTCTCTTTCTTCTTCCCCCATACCTCTGCAAAACCCATTCCTCTTCCCCGACCACGCTCTGAGCACAACCACCATCACCACCATCCCCATCTCCTTATCACTGACACCAGAGCCATCACCACCTTCTCCGCCACCCTCACATCACTCATCTCCATCCATAGCTTCTCACTTACCCTAGAAGCTAGGGTTGAGATGATTGAAGTTAGGGTTTTCACCAAACCCCTTGCATGGTCGATTCAGAGGTCAGAGACGCATGAGCAGAGGCAACCACTGATTCAGAGAGTATGGGTGAGAGAGGTTTGCCTTTAATTTATGTTTTGAAGTAAATTAGGGTTGTTTTTTGGGATGTATAAATAGGGAAGGTCTGTGAATGTTAAAAGGATATGCCTGGCTAGCTGTGAGCACCAATTTAGGTTTAATTGTAGTTTAATTTGTGTTTTAAACACTTAATCATGTTCTAGTTTAGTTTGCTAGGTTTCAATGAAACCCTAAATCCATGTTGTGATTTCAACTCTGTTTGAGTGCTCTTGAATGATTGAATTACAAGATAATCTTCAATTCTAGCTTTCCATTGCTTTACTCTCACAAATGAATATCATGTATGCATTGTAGTTAGGCTAAAACTGCATTGGTGATGCTTCAGCTCAACCCTTAGAGATAATTGCTAATTCTCTTGACTAGTTGTGCTTAATTAGACAACTAGTGCTCTAGGTTAGTACCTTAGCTGAATATTGAAGTGTCACTAGGTGAAACTCCTTGGGTAAGTGATAAAATTGACACATTATCCTTATCTGTTATAGGACAAGAAAGCCCAAATTAGTTGAACACATAACATGGTTTAGTGGTGAATTTGACAACCCCAGTACCCCTTTATTTTCACTACTTGTAGTTCATTTTATTCCACTGTCACAACAACAAAACTCAGTCGTTCGACAAACCCCGAATTGTGTCACTTACTTCATAGAAATCGTTTAAGCCTAGCCTCAGATCAAACACAGCACCACAAGTCTCTGTGGTTCGACCCGTATTTGCCCTGTCTTACAAACTAGACACCGTGCACTTGCGGTTATAACAAGTAGGCTAAAACATAAACCACATTTAAAGGCCTACCAAGTTTTTGGCGCCGTTGCCGGGGACTTGGCGTGTGCCCTGTTGATTGTTGCTTGCTTCCCTGTTTTCATTTTAAAACTTTGTATATATGTGTTAGAGTTTATCTTGTTGTCCACTGTTGTAGTATACCTTTAACTGTCATCTTTTATGCACTGTTACATTCTTGCATCTCTGTATAATCTTAGAATTTCTTCTTTGTAACATTAGTTATAAGTTAAAGCATATCATTTGCATCCCTGTGACTCATCTGCAACTTGCATTTTAGTATCCTCACCTGTGCATTCCATTAGCATATGATTTTTGTAGTTAGCTATCCTAATTTGCATATCTATCATCTTTCAGTGCTTCTCATTAGCTTACATCTCATCTGTAGCTAGAGTTAGCTTAAATTGCACTTTTAATTCTCAGCTGCATTTTCTAGCACCTCATTTGCATTTCAACTTTTTGATCTGAGCTATAAGCATCATTTACCTGTATAGTAGTGTTACTTGAAATTCTTGAACCCAGTCACCCAAGTAACCAAGTTTATCAACCTTGCCAAATCCCAGTCAGTCCAAATAGGCATAATCGCTACTACTTTTCCCCTTGCGGTCCAAATCTTGATTAACATCTCATGGCAGTCATATTGTATGTCTTGCAACTCTAATCGTTAAATCTCAAATCTATGAAATGTTTCAATTTTCATGCACATTCTGGGACCGAAATTTGCTTGCCGAGTGAACAGATACTGTGAGCCGTTGAGCAAGCCCAAGGAAGAGAAGGAAAAGGCGCAAAGCTTGAATTCACAAAGCACTGAGCAGCCCCTGCCATTCATGCTATTCATGTGAGTGGTTCAATGCTAGTTGATGGTACTCTGATTTTGTGCTAAATTGTGTGGGTATATGCATGACAGAGTAGCTACCCTGCTAGGCAACCATCCATAATTGTCTGTTGAACTCATTGTATGCATATCTCTTTGAAACTTGAGCAGTTTTTGAAATTTTAAAGTGTATGCTTTCCTGTGACTTATGCACTGAAACTAGGGTGAAATAGTGCAGATTTTCACTGTGATATAACATCTTAACTTTCCACCTGGCTTGTGCTCAACTCCATCCCCTGTAGCTGTAGAGTTGAGCTATAACTTGGTTAACCAAGTTGGATGCAAACCCCACCTGAGCCACAACTTTGAATTTCCACGATCCGTGAATCACAAACATGCTAGCTCGGAATGCCCTAATCTTGTGCTAACCAATATGTAAATGTGAAATAGCCATTCTGTTGTTGATCCATATGACATTTTGAGTTTGTGTTTGCTAGCTACTCTGCTGCTTTAACTGTGCATGACTAAAATTGAGCTGGGTATCATTGTTTATACACCTGTTTGCCCTTGCATAACAAAGTAGCTATCCAACCCAAGTACTGCCCTGAATGCATTATAAAACCTCTTGCTAGGAAGTGATCAATATCTGAAATATGAAAAGATTGTGTGTTCTGTGCTTGTGTGAACCCTGAGCATAAACCTGTCCGCATTTATTGTCATTTGATCACTTGCCAAGCTAGTCACCTCGAGTTGCATACCCTGAGCATTACCCTGTCAACCTTGTTGCATCTGTGAATTGGTATTAGGTGTGTCATCTGCCCTACATACCATTGAGCATACATCTCGTGAAAACTAGAGAATCCACCAACCCGATTGACCCTCTCTCGTCTTTGTCAACTCACATGAAAACGGCCTATCTCGTTGCATCTCCAAAGTTGTAAATCTGCATTTGAGCTGCCCCTATTAACAGTGCTTTGAGTTGCACTTAGAATTGTCTTCATGCAAACCAGCCAAGTGTGCTTGGGCCGCCAACCAAACACATTACCCGTGTTGTGCCTCTAGTCCGTGCATCGCCTTCTCAATGCACCTTGCCAAGTTGTGTTTTCCCGTGCCCAAATTGAGTTTTCCCGACTCTCGTGCCTAACAGGTGTCTTTGTGTAAGCTCGCTAACTGGCTCGCCAACTTGCCAACCTCTGCACACAACCTAGGCTTTGCAATCAACCTTAGCTGCACTTAGACTTGTGATGTGCAATTTTTAAAGCACTCCTGTGTGCTGAAACTGGAATGTCAATTTGTGAAAATTGTGCACAAGCTGAAGCTCACACAACTGAGCTGCATAGAACCAAGCCCAACACCACATACCTGGGCTGTAAGCCTGCCAACCTGAGCTGCCAGCTGCTGGGCTAACTGAACCCACACTGCTGGGCTGTGCACAAAACTTTCAGCCCACACTCACTAGGCTTCCCACAAGCTGGGCTCTGCATTCTGCCAACTGCTGGGCTCTGCACATAAACACAAAACCCAACAACTGTGCACTGGGCTGTACAACTGGGATGCAACAAAATCCCACACAAACCAAATCCCACTCAAACCAAAGCCCACAAAAACCAAACAAAAACCCAATAAACCAAAACTGAGCCAACAACATATGGGCTTTCCATAACCTTTGGGCTGTGCATTTGCATCACTTGGGCTTAGCTTCCCTGTTTTGAGACATCATTGGTTATACATGCTAGGCTAATTGATTTGCTAGACCATGTCAGGATTTTGGTCTGCAACTGGGGATGGAAACAAATCCATCAGAGAGCTTGCTTACGGGCATGCTTCACAGTATGAACTCCCCACATGCCATAGTGATTTTAGGGAATATTATGAGCCTTCTCAGGGCCCTGACTTCACATACCCTAATCATTATGAGCACATGTATCATCCACCACAGGCTGAAAATGAACACTTTTCTCATACCCAGTCATCACTTTAGATCAATTAGAAGCTCAAGTATCTGCTTTAGAAAGGCAATTGCATGAGCAATCTGTCGAATCTAATTCCCCTAGGCAATCTGAAATGTATGTTTGTACCTTATGTGGTAGCTTAGACCACCCTGCTGTGAACTGCTACATCTTACATGAGTTTAGGCAGTCTAGGGAAAACCAAGATAACCATGCACACATGCATCATCCATCACAGTGGGAAGTTGAACAATGTTATACTCCCCCAACTCCTTGTATGCAATCACTAATGGAAGAGCTCATAGAGCAAAACAATGATATACTTGGATGGAAAACATTGCACGAGCATCCCTTCTCTAGTGAACCCTGTGCACAACCATGCAATGATCATTCATATGAGGCATGCATACCCACTAGTGAAGACTCTCCTTCCATTGAACAAAGTGTTACATGTTCTTAAAGATGAACCCGATTCACTTAGAAAATGAAGAATGGAAGGAATCTCATGATAAGATGTTTGTTGTCCCTAATAAAAAAATTTTGAAAATAGTGTTTCTCTTCCTACTCATGCAAATCGACATCGAATATGAACCTAATCTAGAGGAAAATGAGTACACTAGGAATACTACAAATTTGAATAGGAAATGCATTTTTGCAATGATGATGATGATGATGAATATGATATGTTAGAAGAGCATGTGTATTTTGAAAATGTAGTAGAATCTTTGGGTTCAGAGACGTTAACCGTCTCTTCTGTGAACCCTATGAATGATGCTTCTTCTAATATTCACACATGTGATGCTGATTTGGGGTCTGAAAATGAGCATGCTACACAACCTGTTTATGACCTAGGAATAGCTGAATTGTCTGTTGACACAGATGATTCAATGCATGTGCCTAATTCCATGCCTAGGTTACATCATGACATTTCTCCTGGTTATTTTGTGCATGAGAGAGATGATGATTATGACATGGTGATTGATGAATTGTTCTATGCTGGTGAGCATGATTTAACCTCTTCTGACCTTAGGAAAGTGTGTAATGGTACAAATGATCTTATGCATGAAAACAACTTAGATATACCTAATCTCTCCTAAGTCACAAATTGAAACTCCTCCACCAAACCTAGGTGTAGTTTGTAACAAAATTGCAAAAAAAACTTTAACTTAGGCCTAGAGCTTTGTGCTTCCCAAGTCCTCTTGGACTATTTTGCATCAAAGTATAACACTTTTAAGGAGCCACGGTTGGAATGTGTATGTCTCTTCATATTAGCAAAACTCATTTTGAGTTAGACCTTTTGCATGATGTACCTTTAAAATTGCAAGATTTTGTGCTCTCAAACACACTGTTGACAAGTTTAGGTTTGGGGGAAGCTCATTCACACACACAGTCTTACTTGCACTCTCATATTATATTTGTGTAAGACTGTTGATGTTTGTACATATTTTCTATTGGGTTGATCCTCAACTCTTTAGATTGTTAGTATATGGTGAATTTTCATTGTATATAATCCAGTAGGACTTGTTAAATTTTTCTTTCTTGAATCGGTTAAGTCTTCTTGTACATATTTTGTGCTAATCCGATATGATCTCCGCTGAGAATGTTGGATTCTAGCCTTGTCTAATGAAGCTCTAACCTTGATCCCGCCGACATCCGGTAATCTCTTCCCTTTTCTCTACTCAACATAGTTCTCTTGGTATGTGACTGTTTAAATTTTTTTTCTGTCTACGACATATTGAGGAAAATGTTTGATTTAGGTTTGGGGGTGCATTTGCATATAGAGTTTTTACTTCATTAAAAAAAAAAAAAAAAAAAAAAAAAAAAAAAAAAACTCTTTTTGTAAATAAAAACCTCCAACTTTTAGAGATTTTAGAGTCACTAGCATGCTTCTAGCTATGTTTACATAGAGAGTCTGACTGAAATAACAGAATTTGGAAGTACTGGAGAACACAATCGGGTTTCTTAGTTGATTAGAGCGTTAAAATTGAATTTAACCATACCGGAGGACGAATTAGGTGCTGTTTAGATATTCGGTAGTAGAATTGTGATCACCCATAGTGGAGACTACCCAGTTTACATCAAGTGAGGCACCAACCTTTAATTTTTTGCAACTTTCTAGAAAATCTGTTAGAGTGTGTGTCACCGTACGTCAATTCCGGGTAGGAATGGTGAGTTACCCAACTTCGCACCATTTTCATCACTACTTTTGATCTCTTGAGTGCTATTTTTGTCAATCATGAGGGTGACGTTTAAAGATGAAAACTCCTTCTAAATACCGATTTGTAGTTAGCATCACTCTCTCCCTCTCAACAACATCAAAAGATTCATAGAAACACATCATCGTCAACAAGCGGAGCAACATCAGAATATTTGAAGAAAAGTTGAAATAGTCCAAGGTTACATACAACAAAAGAAAATAGGATGAGAATTAATGAAGTTTGTGAAATCAAGACAAGTGTAAAAAAAAAAAAAAAAAAAGACAAGTTTGGCCTCGACATTTGTCACAAGGCCAATGTTCCCGCGCGAAAGGAAGTATCTCTCGGTCTTCAATCTGATGATGGTCAAGATCTAAAGCCGCCGATATCCTTGTTCTCAACTGGGAAAACGGGCAAGACGTGTGTATGGATGTTACAGGTGTTTCTCCATTCACTGGTGGTGGTGTCCGTTCCTTTGCTCCTGGTAAAGCTATCCTTAGTGCTGTTTCACGTAAACGCACGAAATACTTGGACAAGTGTGTTGCACAGGGTTATGGTTTGGGTATCCTGGCCTTTTCTACCTTAGGGGAACTTGGTGAGGATACTCTGATCTTCTTTAAGCGTTTGAGGAACTGCTTAGTTTGTAATGATGCTAGTAGTGGATTAGGTAGTTTTATTTTCCATCGTTTAGGTGTTGCTATTCAAAGAGGAGTTGGGGCTCAGCTTGTTGCTAGGCTGCCAACCAAAAGCTCTGTGTAATCTCTATATGCATTAAATAAATATTCATTTAAAAAAAATAAAAATAAAAAAAATAAAAAAAAAAATAATAATAATAAAATAAAAAAAAATAAAATGTGTTTGTCAAGTTTTTGTAAAGTTCAGAAGTTCGTCATCAATATTTGAAGACCGAAGACCGAAGATTGAAGACGTTTCTATGAATGCTGAGAGAGTAATAATTGCCGATCGGGTGAGAAGGTAAGTGAGTACTCCCATCCTTGCTAATGGTTGATTTCCCTTCTTAGAGATCATCAGAAAAAGATTCTTTTTCTCCAGAAATTATTTCGGAAGGTTATCCTTCTCATCTTCAACGTGTGCAGGATTTCTCTCTTTATTCCTGCCTGCACACATGAGAGACTAAAAAAGCGATCTTTTTGAGTGCAATTATCATAAAACCCTATTAGTGAGGCAGAAGTCGAGGCTTATGATCACAATCGAATCCGAATTCTTTCATATGGTATGGTTACTTCTCGCTCATCACTTAAGGATGAGAATGCGTTCTTTGGTAGTTCTAACTTCTTGTTACTAGCATGCGAAACTCTATGTCCTCATAGCTCCTTGGATGCTTGAGACTCTTTTACACTCGAAGTTGGAGAAGGTTTTGTGGGTACACCTCTGGTAAACCCTCACGAGACTACAACTCGTCCACTAGGGACACCTAGGGGTTTAAAGGCTTAGTGCATACGCTAAATGCATTCGAGAAACCTGCACTGCAGAGGTATAATTAGGATTTCTTCATTTCTGTTTCACTTGAGGACAAGTAAAATTCAGGTTTGGGGGTATTTGATGAGTGCCAAATATTGCATATTTATACATCTATTTATTGGCATTTTACTCATCTTTTGTGCTCAAGAATCAGATATTATCCCAAATTCTGTATTTTCTTTTTCTTCAAGAATAAATATTTGTATTAATTATTTTTGTGTTTTTAGGTAATAAATAAAGCTCGGAGAAATTGAGGAGCCAAAAGAGCAAAGAATTGGAGACGAGCATCTATGGAGCAGAGAGCCAAAGCCCACGCGTGCATCAGTTGCAACCCAACCTACAAGACATGGGCTTGAGCTAACCACGACCCGGATCCGAACCCGTCTTCTCTGAGCCGTCAGATTTGCTCCTTAGACATCCTACGGTCGCTCCTTCGCTCGCATCGACTCTTGATGTCTCCGCTCAATACCAAAACAACCCAACACTTCCTCAGCCGTTCAGATCTTCCCCAGCTAAATCCAACGGTCGCTTCGCCTTCCTCATCAAATATCGATGCTTCCGCTCCACAGCAAAACCACCTAACCCTATACCCTCTCGACCAACTCCCCCATTTTCTCTTCCATCTTCTCTTTCTTCTTCCCCCATACCTCTGCAAAACCCATTCCTCTTCCCCGACCACGCTCTGAGCACAGCCACCATCACCACCATCCCCATCTCCTTATCACTGACACCAGAGCCATCACCACCTTCTCCGCCACCCTCACATCACTCATCTCCATCCATGTTTTCTCACTTACCCTAGAAGCTAGGGTTGAGATGATTGAAGTTAGGGTTTTCACCAAACCCCTTGCATGGTCGATTCAGAGGTCAGAGACGCATGAGCAGAGGCAACCACTGATTCAGAGAGTATGGGTGAGAGAGGTTTGCTTTTAATTTATCTTTTGAAGTAAATTAGGGTTGTTTTTTTGGGATGTATAAATAGGGAAGGTCTGTGAATGTTAAAAGGATATGCCTGGGCTAGCCAGAGCACCAATTTAGGTTTAATTGTAGTTTAATTTGTGTTTTAAACACTTAATCATGTTCTAGTTTAGTTTGCTAGGGTTTCAATGAAACCCTAAATCCATGTTGTGATTTCAACTCTGTTTGAGTGCTCTTGAATGATTGAATTACAAGATAATCTTCAATTTTAGCTTTCCATTGCTTTACTCTCACAGTGAATATCATGTACGCATTGTAGTTAGGCTAAAACTGCATTGGTGATGCTTCAGCTCAACCCTTAGAGATAAATGCTAATTCTCTTGACTAGTTGTGCTTAATTAGACAACTAGTGCTCTAGGTTAGTACCTTAGCTGAATATTGAAGTGTCACCAGGTGAAACTCCTTGGGTAAGTGATAAAATTGACACATTATCCTTATCTGTCACAGGACAAGAAAGCCCAAATTAGTTGAACACATAACATGGTTTAGTGGTGAATTTGACAACCCCAATACCCCTTTATTTTCACTACTTGTAGTTCATTTTATTCCACTGTCACAACAACAAAACTCAGTCGTTTCGACAACCCTGAATTGTGTCACTTACTTCATAGAAATCAGTTTAAGCCAAGCCTCAGATCAAACACAGCGCCACAAGTCTCTGTGGTTCGACCCGTATTTGCCCTTTCTTACAAACTAGGCACCGTGCACTTGCGGTTATAACAAGTAGGCTAAAACATAAACCACATTTAAAGGCCTACCAGAGGTGGGTCGTGCAGACACCAGCGAGCTCATACTTCTTTGCAAAGTCAAGAGAAACTCAGCTGGTATATATCCACGTACGTAGTCAACCAGGTTTTCTGCAAATATGATTGTTCTGATTCATACTTAATGTAGACAATGATTCTACGTTGATGACGAAAATAACCGGGAGAAATCCCTTGAGAACGACAAGATCGCACCGATTCAACCATTTGGGGGAATGTGTAAATTGGGACTAATCATATTCGCAATATATATCGAAGTAATCCAACTACTTTACCCGAAGATACTTTTTTTGTTGATGAGAAGAGAAAGTATATTAATAAAGAGAGAATATAAAGAAGTCTACCAAAGATAGACTAAAAACAGAACTACAAAAGAAAGATCAAGAGTAAAAAATCTCCCAATTAGTTACAGTATTCGAAAAACTCAAATGAACCCTCTTCCCAGTGGAAGCTTCCCAAGACAGAACCATAATTTTGAAATCTATGGCCAATTCTCTATCAGTTTTGAAACAATAATTTTCCTCCAAAGTTCTGCAGTTGCGTTCTCTCCACAACACCCATATAATTACAGCATGTATAAGATCCCACACCACTTTCCCGGTGTGATAACTTGTTTTGAGGCCAAGTATGTGCAAAACCAAATAAAGTTTCAGTGAACGCCCACGCCCAGTGAGTAACATGAGTAACTGCCATCCAAATAGAATAAGCTACCTTGCAGTGGAGGAAGATATGCTCCTGAGACTCAATACTGTCTCCACATAGGATTCAAGAGTTATCGATGTCCATACCTTTGCATTGTAACATATCCAAAGTATTAAGTTTACCATGTACTGCACACCACAATAGGAAGTTGGCTTTAGGAGGAGTGCATGTATTCCAGTCAAATTGGTGAGGAAAGTTATCTACTCCTTCGTTTGAAACAAAAGTCGGATAAAGAAAATTTACCGAGAAACACCCTGAATGATGCAGCGACCACCTTCTTGTGTCTGGCAAGTCATCTATAATAGGAAGATTACTGCCAATGATGCTCAAAAGACCTGCAAACTGATTTGCCTCTGAATTATTAAGTGCTCTTTTGAACTCATACTTCCACGAACCATCTTGAGTAATGTGATTTGCCAGTGAACCAAACTGCAGTCTATCTAGCATACTTTGAATAGCAAATTTTTTTGCCAGATAGGTATCACCCACCCATTTATCATGCCAAAAATAAATCTGTTCACCAAAATGGATGCGTATGGTAGAGTTATTGTTAACCAAATCACTGGAATCAATTATTGTTCTCCAGCAAGATACCCCATGAGGAGTATGCACACCTGCAGGCACCCAATTTGAGAAGCAAAAACCGTATTTTTCAACTATAAGCTTGTACCACAACTGATTTTTTTCCACCCCAAATCTCCAACACCATTTTTATATAAGAACCAGATTCATGTGTTGCAAATTAAGCACATCTAGACCTCCTCTTTCTTTGCTTGCATACAAAACGCTCCACTTGATCAAATGTGAACAATTACTACGTATCTCCCCATAGGAAATTCCTTATTTTCTTTTCAAGTATCTTAATTACTTGATATAAGCGCTTTCAAAAAGGAGAAATAATACATTGGAAGTGAAGTTAGAATACATTTAAGTAAAGCCAACTTGCCTCCTTTGGTGAGAGTAATCTGATTCTGAATATTCAGTCTTGCATCAAAGTTCTCAATGACAGGTACCCAAATGGACTTTGAATTTGGCTTTGCACCAAGTGGCATACCCAGGTACATGAAATTTAATGAATCAGTTGCATACCCCAGATCTGTAGACCAATCATTGATGTGTGGAATATCCCCAATGGCAATAATTCTTGTTGTAGCTTTATTAACTTTCAGACCTGCAATGTATTCAAAGCAATGAAGGATAAAGAATAGATTAGTGAGCTTCTCCTTCTTGTTGTCTACAAAGAAGATAGTATCATTTGCATAGTGCAAATGATTGACAACATGGCCATTATCCACCATTGTGAAACCATTGAACAAATTAGAATTGGCTGCTCTATCAATGTATCTGGAGAATCCTTCCATTGCAATGTTGAAAAGAAGTGGGTAGATAGGACAGCCTTGCCTCATGCCTCTTGAGTTACTGAAAAATCCAAAAGAAGAGCCATTAATGATCACAGAAAAAGTGGCACTAGAGTAGCAGAATTTGGTCCAATTGATCCATTTCCTTCTAAAACTAATTTTTTGCATCATGAACTCCAAATAGCTCCGATTGATTCTATCAAAAGCCTTTTCCAAATCTATTTTGCAGATAACACCAGGTCTCCCCTCTTTTAATATTGAGTCTACCAACTCATTAGCTATAAGAGTCCCATCAATGATTTGCCTACCCTCTATATAAGCACATTGCACAGGTGAAATCAGTTTAGACATAACTAACTTCATTCTCGTGGCAAGTACTTAAACAAGATTTTATAGACACTTGTAAGAAGGCATATAGGTCTGCAATCTTTGATAGCATCTATATAATCCTTCTTGGGCACAAAAGTGATGAAAGTAGTGTTGTGTTTAGTATCAATACAACCTTTCTCATAGAATTCTTCCATGGTGGCCATTATATCTCATTTAATGAAACTCTAACATTTATGAAAGAACATTATAAGAAATCCATTTCGGCCCTGGCCTAAATCCTAAATTGCTTGGAAAACTTCATCTTCAGAAAAGTTAGCATCCAAAATTCCAGATTCAACAACATTAATACAATCAAAATCAATCTCCTCCAACACAGGTCTGATAATTTCTTCTTCCTTGAAAATATTTTCATAAAAACTTACAATTTTCTCCTGTAACTTGAATCTGTCATCCACCAGAACTCCATCAATGTACAATTTCTTTATTCAGTTGTGCCTTCTCCTTGCAGTAGCTTTGCTGATGAAAAAAGAAGTATTTTTGTCCCCATCCTGTAACAATTTTGTCTTAGACTTAATCCGCCAAGACACTTCCTCCATTATTGTAACTTTATAAAACTCCTTTTTGCAGTTAACGAGATCGTGAATTTGAGAATCAGATAGCAAAGTATCTTCAGCTATAGTATCAAAATCCTGAATTTCTGAAAGCAAGGACTTCAACTTTGCATTTGTTTGGCCAAAAATGAGTTTATTCCATTCTCTGAGCTTTTCCTTTAGAGCTTTGAGCTTGCACCATAAGATTGTGCTTGAGGTACCTGCAAAACAGAAAGAAGTCCACTAATTTTCTAATAATTCAATGAAAACATTCTCCATGAACCACATGATTTCAAACCTAAAAGGACTAGGTCCCCAAGAAGGATCCGAGATGTCTAATAAGATGGGAATATGATCAGAAGTTGGTCGAGCTTTGGCTAATTGGGAAACAAAACGGAATTGAGTCTCAAAGGAAGGGGATATGAGGAATCTGTCCAATCTACACATGACAGGGTTTGCTTGACCATTTGACCAGGTATATATAACACCTTTGAGAGGAAGATCTATGAGATATCGATTATGTTGCACTATGAAGTCACAGAAGTTTTCCATGCTTCTAGTAATTCTTAGGCAACCCTTTTTTTCATCACATTTAGTAATCACATTGAAATCACTTCCTAAGCACCATGGGAGGTCCCAAAATCTACAAATGTTATCTAATTCATACCAGAAATCAGCTCTTTCATGAGGCTTATTTGGACCATAAACATTAGTTAAGATCCATTTGAAACCATCATGCTTGTTTTTGCAGAGAACTGATAAGGTGTAATCACCCACCAAAGAGTCACTGATTTCTACAAAATCCTTATTCCAAAGGATGAGCATACCCCTAGAATTTCCCATCGATTGCTGAAAGGTCCAACCGTAATTAGGTGTTCCACAAATTTGTGAAATATCAAACGCAGTACAAGACATCATCTTAGTTTCTTGAAGAATGATAATTGGGGCCTTAGTGAGCTGTATCATCTTCTTCACAATGGTTCTTCTGTTAACCGAGCATAAACCTCCATTAGGAGAATATATCTTTCTATAGTTAGGAATTTGATATCTATGTAAACAGATTTATTCTAGGAACAGAATTCCTTGAGAGTCAAGGCTATGCCGACTATTGTAACCTATATAAATAGTTTGAAATTAATGAGAAAAGGATACGATCCTATTAAGAATTCAACATGGCCTCAGAGCCTGGTTTCAACCTAAATTTTTAAGATTCTTTTCAGCCGGAAAAAAAAAAAAACAGAAACCCTAAAACTAATTTTTAGCGATGGGAATAGATGATGATCCAGAATCGTCAAACATAAACAGGATGAAGAAAGATCCAGTTTATCACCTAGGATCAAGTGATGGTCCGGGTATTATTATTACCCCGATCATATTGAAGGGAACTAACTACGATGAATGGGCTAGAGCCATTGGAAGATCTTTGAAAGCAAAGCGTAAGTTTGTCTTTGTTGATGGAACGGTGAAGAAACCTACTGGAGATGCTGATCAGGTGGAGGAATGGAGTGCTATACATTCTATGACTGTTTCATGGATTACTAATACCTTATATTCTTATATCCTATCAACACTGGGAGATTATGACGACGCAAGTACACTTTGGACGCACTTGAAGAATAAATTTTGTGTTTTTAGTGGAACCAGAACTTGCCAACTCAAATCTTCTCTGAGCGAGTGCAAGCAAGGAAAATCTGAACCTGTAGCTGTGTACTTTGGAAGACTTAATAAAATATGGGATGAATTGATCACATATATGAAGACACCAAGATGTAGTTGTGGTCTGTGTACTTGTGATATTGCAACACAAGTCACTACTTTAAGAGAAGCAGATTACCTTCATTATTTTTTAATTGGTTTAGACAATATGTATGGGTCGATTCTGTGAAAAATTATTGGCAAGAGATCCGTTGCCAACGATTGATGCTGCATATCAAGCTGGAGTGAATGCTGAGCGCTTGAGAATAGGAGAGGGCTCACTGTATAAAGAAGGACAAGATAATGTGATGGCATTTAGGGTTCAACCATTCCAAAAAGGAAACACTAGTAATTCTGTTACTAGTTTAAAGGTGTGTAACCACTGTCTGCAATATGGACATACAGAAGATGGATGTTTTGAAATAATTGGATACCCTTACTGGTGGGGAGATAGACCACGAGGTGGGTTTGCTTCTGGTAGAGGATATGGTAGAGGTAACAAAGGCGCTGGTAGAAATAATCATGGTCGTGGTGGTTTTGCATATGGAATAGGTGGAAGAGGTAATAACAACACCAATCCCGTTCGTGCCAATAACTTGAGTATGACAACCGGTCAACGAGTCAAATACCCAAGTCTGGGACCTACAAATGGAGCTGGATTAGTTGGAGTGACAAAGAACTCAACTTCAACAAGTACTTGAATTTTTGAATTCAAACAAATCGAAAATACAATTACAAGGTAAGAAGAATCGTAACTCCCGGATTATGGATACAGGAGCAACAAATCATGTCACATGTAATTTAGATGACATGATAGGAGTGAAGTCAATTAAAAATTGTTCAGTTGGTCTACCAGATGGAAATACAGCAAACTCTGATAAAATTGGAACCATTATTCTTAGGGTGGTTTAAGGCTTGATAATGTCCTTTATGTGCTTGATTAAATTGTAACTTGATCTCAGTCACTCAGATGATTGATGAGTCTATCTGTGTTGTGCAGTTTACTAACGAATTATGTGTTATACAGGGCCGGTGGACGAGGAAGGTGATTGGAGTGGGTGAGAGACAAGATGGACTATATTTCTTCTGTGGTGTTCCTCCAGTTAAAGTGTTAGCAGTTGTTAGGGATTCATATGAGCTGTGGCATCAACGAATGGGATATCCTCCAGAGAAAGTGTTGCAGAAAATACCAGTTGTGAGTGGTTCTTTTAGGAACAACAATAAGGCTTGTGATATTTGTCCACGAGCAAAACATCGTAGGAGTAGTTTTCCTTTAAGTCAGAATAAAGCTGATAGTTTATTTGAATTGGTTCATTTGGATTTATGGGGGCCTTACAAGACACCTTCGTGTTGTGGAGCTCACTACTTCTTGACAATAGTAGATGATTTTTCAAGAGGTGTTTGGATTTATTTGATGAGAAATAAAACAGAAGTTGAATCAATGTTTCTTAACTTTATTGCTCTTATTAAACGTCAATTTGACAAAGAAATCAAATGTGTTAGAAGTGATAATGGAACGGAATTTAATTCCTTACGTGAGTACTTTAAGTCTAATGGTATAATATTTGAGACATCTTGTGTTGGTACACCTCAACAGAATGGAGGAGTTGAGAGAAAACATCAACATATTATGAATGTGGCGAGAGCATTAAGATTTCAAGCTAACTTGCCAATAAAATTTTGGGGAGAATGTGCGTTAAATGCAGCGTACTTGATTAATAGAACACCGACACCTTTACTTGGGAATAAAACACCATATGAGATGATGTTTGGAAAATTGCCTCCATATGATCAGTTGCGTGTGTTTGGGTGCTTGTGTTATGTGCATAATCAAAATAGCAAAGGTGACAAATTTGCTAGTAGGGGAAGAAGATGTGTGTTTCTTGGATATCCATTTGGTAAAAAGGCATGGCAAGTGTATGATTTGGATACACACCAATTCTTAGTGTCTAGAGATGTGAATTTTTATGAACTGCAGTTCCCATATGTTGAGATAAAAGATGAATAACTTCCAAATAATGCGACAACAAGTAATGAAGCATGTTGGAGTGATGATTAGGATGTGGAGGAGTTACCATTACCTAGAAGTGTAACTGAACTTCCAGAAAGTGGTGAAGATATACAGGATAGCTCTTCACGACCAATAGAAATAGTAGAGGAAAATAGAAAAGAACAGATAGAAGAGACAGAACAAGAAATCATATCAGATTCTAGTAGTGACAGTGAATGTAGTACACCAGCAGAGACAGGTGGATAGATAACAATATCAATGAGATGGGTAAGGGTCAACGTAAGAAAATTCCTTCGACAAGACTCAGAGGTTTTGTGACGCATACAGTTCGAGAGAATAGTCCATCTTCTCCTCCGTCTGCACAATCATCTACCTCAGGTACACCTTATCCTTTAACATATTATGTTAGTTGTGATCGTTTTTCCGTTGTGCATAGAAAATATCTTGCGGCAGTTAATGCAGCAAATGAACCAAGGAGCTTTAAAGAAGCTATGAAACATACAGATTGGCAAAAAGCTATGGATAGAGAAATCCGAGCATTGGAAGAACAAGGAACATGGGAATTGGTGGAGTTGCCACCTGGAAAGAAAGCATTAAGAAGTAAATGGATCTATACAGAAAAGAGAGATGAAAATGTAAATCTGGTACGCTTGAAAGCAAGGTTGGTGATCTTTGGTAATCATCAAGTTGAGGGTTTAGATTATAATGAGACGTTTGCTCCTGTGGCAAAGATGACAACAATACGAACTTTTCTGTCAGTTGCAGCTGTTAAGAACTGGGAAGTGCATCAAATGGATGTACATAATGCATTTCTTCATGGTGATTTGGAAGAAAAAATGTACATGAAGATACCTCCAGGGTTTGCTAAGGGAGAACCTAATATGGTATGTAGAATGAAGAAGTCGTTGTACGGCTTGAAGCAGGCACCTCGATGTTGGTTTGCAAAGTTATCGACAGCTTTGAAGAATTATGGATTTACACAGTCATATTCGGATTATTCACTTTTTACAATGACAAAAGGGAAGATGCAACTTAACGTATTGGTTTATGTTGATGATTTAATTGTAGCAGGCAATGATTTGCTTGAACTTCATAATTTTAAGACATATTTGGGTCACTGTTTCAGAATGAAAGATCTGGAGAAGTTGAAATATTTTCTTGGACTAGAAGTGGCACGGAGTAGACAAGGATTTTACATATGCCAGAGGAAGTATGCTCTTGATATTATCATGGAGACTGGATTATTGGGAGCAAAGCCTGCAGAATTTCCACTCGAAACAAATCATCGTCTAGCTTTAGCAAAAGGCAAATTACTAGAGGATGTGGATAAATATAGACGATTAGTGGGTCGTTTGATATACTTGTCAGTAACGAGACCAGATCTTGCATATTCTGTGCATATATTGTCTCAATTTATGCAAAAACCAAGAGTAGAACATTGGGAAGCAGCACTGCGTGTAGTTAGATATTTGAAGAAAAATCCTGGCCAAGGTATACTTTTACGTTCTGATAGTGCTCTTCATTTGATAGGATGGTGTGATTCAGATTGGGAAAGTTGTCCATTGACAAGGCGTTCATTAACTGGTTGGTTTGTTCTTCTTGGTTTCTCACCCGTGTCTTGGAAAACTAAAAAGCAGCATACAGTATCTCGTTCGTCTGCAGAAGCAGAATATAGATCAATGGCAGCTGTGACATGTGAGTTAAAATGGTTAAAACAATTACTTGGTGATTTGGGGGTTCATCATACTCAAGGAATGAATCTATACTGTGATAGTCAGTCAGCATTATACATTGCACAAAATCCAGTGTTTCACGAAAGAACAAAACATATTGAAGTAGATTGTCATCTTGTCAGAGATGCAATAACAAGTAAGATCATATCACCGTCATACACTCCTACAACGGTGCAATTAGTAGATATTTTCACAAAAGCTTTGGGGAAAGATCAATTTAACTCTCTCTTGTTCAAGATGGGCATTCTTGATCTACATGCTCCATCTTGAGGGAGGGTATTAGGAGAATATATCTTTCTATAGTTAGGAATTTGATATCTATGTAAACAGAGTTATTCTAGGAACAGAACTCCTTAAGAGTCAAGGCTATGTCGACTATTGTAACCTATATAAATAGTTTGAGATTAATGAGAAAAGGATACGATCCTATTAAGAATTCAACAACCTCTGACATTCCATGTGAGAATTTGAAGATTCATTGATCAGCTGAGGCTACCCTTTTTTTTTTGACGCTCTCCTTGTTTTGGCACTTGACTTACTGATTGTCATTGGATCCAAACCCAATCTTCTGCATTCTAGCAAGTCTTTTAGGTACCACACTTTGTTCTCCAATGCATGGCTGGGAACAAGCATCATCTGTAGTGACGTTGATTGTATACTCAAACCCTGGAGGGTAAATTGGAGTGGAGGTTGGGGATGAAAGATCTTCTGTATCTAGGTGGACTATGAATGTATTTGCTAAACCACCCAAAGGAAGATATTTGGTTTTAGGCTCATGGATGGATAGGTTTTGTACTCCATCAAAGGAAATGATAGTTTGCACAGCAAAATCTTCTACAACTGGCCTACTTGACATAGCCAAACCCAAAGTCCGAAACCTTCTTTCCAAATTTTATATATATACATACCTGATGTTGAGTGATTTTCCTCTCCCCAACTTTCCTCTCGAACACAATCTCTCTCGATCAACTACCAGCAAAAAGTACTAACAATCCGTGAATATTCACGAAACAATGTCGAATCCAGCAACTGTTTCCATAGTTTATATTGGTGTAGTTGAGGATGTTGTTAGTAAGATGAGAGAAGAGTTTAATAATAAAGGTGTTGATGAGTCTGTTCTCAATGACCTTCGAGCGTTATGGAAGTTAAAATTGATGCAAACTGTGTTATACGACCAGGTCAACCTCATCATAGCGCCCCAAGAGGATCGGGTAGTGTTCCAACCCCTGTACGTGATCTGAATGCACCTTTTGAATTTACCTTTCATGCGCAAGATTAATATGCAGCGGAAAATCAGAGGCCTCTTGGTGTTGATGTCAATGTTGCACAGGAGGAATCAAGGGAAGAGGGAGGAAAGTTTCAGTCACAGCCCCTCAGTACCCCCGTCCAGCGATTTCTGCTTCTTGCCTCTATGGAAAAGGTAAAGGTTGATTGTCTTCCAAGGAAAAGCACATCAGATGAGGGAAACCCTAAGCTAGGAAAACCATAAGGAGAAGAGGATGAGGAGTTTAATGAAGATGATGACTTATTGGATGATCTGGACCAGGAAGATATTGATGAACCTAGCATTAATCAATTGTCTCAGTTTGTAAGTGTGTAAGTACACCAGCCAAGACCAAGAGCAACAAATGGAAATGTTTTCTCAAGAATGGCATGGTGCACTTGAACGACAACAGAGATATATTGTTTACAGAGGCCAAGGGAGAATTTGATTTCTATTTTACGTAATGGGAATGTTTGATAAAGGGTGAAAAACAGATATAGGCCTGTTTTTTTTCAGGGTGACAACCATAGGCCCATTTTTTTGAAAATTACAAATCTAGGCCGGTTTTGACCGTTTTTTTGAAAAAACAGCTAACGGTGGTTATCCACCTTTTTGGCACCGTTAGTGTGTTCTGAAAAGACTTTTAAGCCCTTTGACTCATTAAACTCACCGAGTTAATGTTTAAATCGTCGATTCTGCACAGGGACTAGGTGCTGACTGTGTATACACGTGTTTCTGTACACGTCATAGATTCGGCCACGTGTCAGTAAAAATATGGCCCCCACAGTACCCAACAGCAGGATAATCTCCAATAAAAGCATATCTTCTTCATATCTTCTCCATATCTTCTTCTCTGTCTCATTTTCATTCAGATCTAAAAATGGTTGGTGGTGTTCATCCTTCATCAAAATGCAGCACTAGCAGTATCAAGGTGTAGTGTGATATGTGTGACAAAGAAGACCATGAAACCAAGAGTTGTCCCTGGGTATATTCAAGGTGCAAACATGTACCTTGTAATGGAGTTAGAGCATTATTGAGATCTAAAACCGATCAAACAAATGGAAGGGCCTTCTTCAAATGTTTTAATCCCACCTGCAACTACTTTGAGTGGTTTGATCTTGCTTCTTCTCCATCTACATCACTTCAAATCAAGCTTCCAAGCCAACATAGCTGCATTGCATGTGGAGATGAGAACCACTGTTTCAATAATTGTCCATTAAACAATCTCCCCTGCTTCAAACACAACTGTAATTCAAAGTTACAACTAAAGGTTTGTAAGAATCAACACAATCTGAATATAGCATATCTGGTATATATGTAAGAAAAAAGACTGTGATGCTTTCAGATGGGCTTCAGATGCACTTGTAATTGAAACAAAAGAGACATTGAAAGGAAAAGTACTAGAAGTATGTAATGAGTTTAAGAAAAATCTGAAAATGTAATGAAACAGAAGTTGTAATTGAACATTCCATAAAATGTTATGCAAAAGAAACTTCCAACTCATATCCAAAGTTCAAACTTAAAACTGCACCAACAATCCAAAGTGAAAAAGAAACTTCCAACATGAAATGAAACTCAATCAACATAACCAACTCAGATCTTCATATACTTCTTTGCTTTCTTCTTGTTCTTTGGATCTGACACTGTAAAGGTGACATTGTTGCTAACTGAACCAATCTTCTTGAAATTCTGATTCATACATGAGGTTTGAGAAGATTCAACTTTTGCTTTTGTCTTTCCCTTGACACCTTTTTCAGATCTTGCGGCAGCTTGCTTAGATGATTTACCAACACAACTCTGGCTATTGGATTTTGTCTTAGTTCCACCCCTTACACTGGTACTTTGACCTCCAGATGAACCATAAACAACTTTTGCAGCTTTCTTGTTCCTCTTTGATGGACCTGATTCATAAGCTGTGTGATTATCACCATCAACACATGTTCTAGCCTTTGGTACCTTTGGATTAGAACCAACTGCTCCTCCAACACAAGTCTTTTCATAATGACCTGTTTCTCCACATCTCTTGCATCTTCTACCCTTCTTTCCTGTGGGTTGAGGTTCATCATAGGCTCTAATTATTTTTCCCCTTGGTCTACCCTGGTTTTCTCGATGTTCACCGGAGGTTTTATCATCTCTTTCAATGTCAGTTGCGGATAAGAAGTAGGAGAGAAATAAAGTATCATATATAAATGAAAGGATGAAACCCTAAAGGAATCAAATATGGATATTTTATTTATTGCACAACAAATGATAATGACAAAAGTAATAATACTTGACCATAATGTACCTTTTCATAGTATTCTGGACCCAACAATGGGTTGAATTTCGACCATATGTTCTCTTGTAGCTGTCAACCCAATAATACTTGTCACAATACCTGCAAAAATACCCAACAATACCCAACAGTTAAGAAATGAAATGAAAACAAATGCAATAAAATATCACAAAGTACAAAAGGACAAACATATAAGGACAAAGAAATGAAAACAAATGCAATGAAATATCATAATACTTACTCAGCCCAAACAGGTCTCATTGGCTTTAGAGCACAGACAGCATGCTGGCAGACAAAACCCCTCAATTGCCATTGCAAACAGCTACAAGTCCTCTTTGGCAAATTCACAACAAAGATGGCTCCATGACAACTTGTAACCTCATATACTTTCCCCCTAACAGCACTCTGTAGTTCAAAATTTATGGTCAAGTCACACATCTTGGTAATCAGCTGCATTGCCTTTGGAACAAGGTCACCATCCTTCCATTTTGCAGCTTCATTCCTCCTCTTGTTGAGAAGTCCCATCACCAGTTGTCCATACATCAAACCTAGCTTGCAGATTGGCTTGTCTCTAATCTTCTTGGCCATATTGTTGAAGGATTCTGAGAAGTTGTTGTTGATTTGCTCACATTTGCTAGTAGTTGGAAAATGAGCCCTAGACCAGGTTTCAGGCCTTTCATCTATGAGAAATCTTGCAGCCAGATCACTCTCAGCTGCCATAGCATCCATATGTTGATGTACATTAAAGTTAGGCATTTACATTAGAGTGAAGCATTTACATTAAAGTGAAGCATAATAATTGTGTGATTCAACAGAAGTAATAAAGCAGTACTTACATTAAAGTGGTTGATCTTATAACACTTGGCAGCATTCCAAAGATGAGTCTGCAAACTGTACCCCTTGTAGTACTTCTTAAAGTTGGCCATTAAGTGCCTGAAAAACCAACCAATGATTAATAACTGAAAATTAAAACAAAATAAATAATTAAAACAGAACAAGACAAAACAAGAAACTGAAAATAAACAGAAGCAAATGAGCTCACCTGACACATTGTCTGTGCTCAAAAAAGGGAAAGTGATAATCAACAGCTTCTAAAATCCCCTTCTGCTTGTCAGAGATGAAGGTAAACTCATAATCATCACCCAACAACTTCTTCAAATCCTCCAAGAATATCTTCCAATTCTCTATTGTTTCATTCCTGCATACCATTATACCTAATGGAACTAATCCATTTTGACCATCCAGTCCAGTTGCATGTAACATCACACCACCAAACTTCCCATTCAAATGACATCCATCTAGGCCAATAATCTTTCTACAACCAGACAAGAACCCAACTATAGTGGATTTGAAGCAAATTGTCATGGACAAGAAAGTGTTGTCTGTAGTTCCATAAGAAAAAGTTGTTATACTGCCTGGATTTCTCATCTACAAACAGAATGACATGAATATTTTCAGGGGATTGTTCCATACTAAAATTACATAGACAAAATTAAGTAGATATTTATAAAAATACAAAAACTTAAAGAAAGTGTTGTCAAACAAAGATATTGAGATAATTACAAAAAAAACAAAAACTTAAAGAAAATGTTATACCTTGACAATTTCACAGAATGCAGGCACCAGTGAGTAGCTCTTCTCATAACTGCCATGTAGTTTCTCCAACACCTTCACCCTTGCTCTCCATGCAGTATGATACCTTATATTAACTTTCCTAGCTTTATTGAAATGTGTTGCTAAGTCATCTGGACATGGCACTGGTTCATTAATTCCAAGCTCAGTCTTCATCTTCTCATAGTACCAGTCAGCTACATATTTTGGGGTTGCAAGCTTGTTCAAGTCATCTTTGTCACCATTGCAGGTATGAGTGACATTAAAGCCTCTAAGTGTAAAAGTTTTACCTTCACCTTTCTTGACCATGCCATAAATGAACATTGGACATTCTTGAGTCCTCCAATGAATGCACTTGACCCTCAGCTTGGTTGTGGAACTCTTAGTAGCATAAGTCTGATGTTTGTTCATGATACAATAGTTATTCACATGCTTGTAGAAATATTCTTTACTCATAAACTTACTTCCAACTATAAGCTCAGCTGGATTTAATGACTCTTCATCTTCAGCTGGGAACATATCTTGCTCATCTTCTTCCTTAAGGTGATCTGCATATTCCTTCTCAAACTCTGAATTGTCATGTGTAACACCACTACACTCAACTGAAGCCTTCTCTACCCAATCAACATCATCTTGATCTGATCAAGTAAAACAAATCACATAAATACCTAATTTTCCTTTTCAGACATAAAACACATACTTCTAAGCAATGGAGTTAATCCTATATGTAAAACATTACCTTCTTGTTCCTTTTCAGACTCAGAATCCAGTAAGTCCCCATAATGATCTTCTGCAATTAAACAAAGAAAACAAAAACATTAGTACTTAACATCAAATCCAATTTGCAATAAACAAAAAATATAACAAACAACAAAAATGACAAACAACAAATATAAAGAAACATCATTACCTTCTTTGTCATTTTCCACCTCAACTTCACCAAAGTCTGGATCCCCATCAACATGGTTAACATCATAATCACCTTCACCTTCACTCTCACTGTCACTTCCCTTGTCAGATAAATATCCATTCTCCACCTTCTTCAAAAACTTGTTGTACTCCATATCATCTTTAAGCTCTTGTTCATATCCATGGATATTGTTTATATCCTCATCAGGATGGCACTCATCTTCTTCAATATTTGGAAGTTGAACTACAAACTCATCACTCTTCTTATATTCTTCACTCAATCTGTAAATATCCTCAACAACACTTGCTTGTGTAGCAGCTTCAAACCAGAAATCATGATTAAATTCTTCTTCTTCTTCTGCCATAGTTGCTTGTGTTGTGCTTTGAGGAACAAATTCATCTGGATAAGGCATGTTTTCATCTACACTTATCTGTGTTGGTTCTTCACAGAATTGAGGAACATAAGCTTCTGGAATAGGCATGTCATTATCCACATTTGACTTTGCTGCTTCTTCACATACTTCTTCATCATCTGAGATTTCAACAAACAATTTCTTCTTAGTTTTTCTTCCAATTTGCTTCTTAAACAATGCTGCTATCCTTGGGCTTCTTCTTGAACTTCTAGGTATGCTACAATCATCATTAGATACTGCTTGAGTTTCTTCTTGAGTTTCTTCTTGATTTTTTTCATTAGATACTGCTTTCTTTGGTGTGCTACAATCATCATTAGATATTGCTTTCTTTGGTGTGCTATTTCTTTTTGATACAGGCTTCTTTGGGGGTGTCTTCTTTACTGGTGTAAAGTACTTGTGTGGAGGAATTGTACCAACCTCACCATCCTTACTACTATCCATCACTTGCATATAAACCTGACTCCAACCATTCTCATCAAACTCATCTGTATCCCACAAAGACTTGAACTCTTCTTCTCTATCCAATGACATTGGAGTACAAGCATCATCTGACCACAATATGTTTATCTTCTGATCACCCTTGAGTCTCAACTGTGGCCTAATCATGTCCTTCAACCTATCAAGACCAATGTCTTCCCTAGCACAGTCCCTAAACTCTAAACTGTGGCAAGTTCCTATCACATTTACCTTAAAATTTCTGAAAGGCATAATGTCAACAACAGCATCACTCCTACAAGAGACATAAATCAAATTACAAAAGCAAATAGACACTAAAAACAATACATGGGCATAGTACTTTGTTATCAATTCCATCAGCATAACATTTGAGTTGTCCAAACAGAGACATAAACAGAGTGATAACCAAAAAAAATCAAACTCATTCCACTTAAAAAAACACAGTTCTATACTGTTCCTAAACTCATTCTTCTGATTCATCCTATCAATTTAAATTACCTCACATTTCTCTGAGTCAATGAATACAATTTCCTTTCATTAAAACCTTATCTCACCACAAATTGATCATTATGATTAATGCATTCAAATAAAACTAATCAAATCAAATATCACCACTAATAAAGCTCAAACCTAATCAAATATTTCCCAGTAAAATTTCCAGCTCTTCCACCAGAAAAGCCTTTCCACAAGACCACACAGAGCTAATGATTAAAAGTGGGTATAAACACTAATCAACAGGAAAATAAATCTCAATAGCTTCGAAATAAACCCTAACCCAAAGAAATCGAATCAAAACAAAATACCCATAACCCAAAGAAACCCAAAATATCCATAAACCCTAGAAATCGAAAATACCCATAACCCAGAGAAATCGAAAAAACCCACAAACCCTAGAAATCGAAAATACCCATAACCCAAAGAATTCGAAAAAACCCATAAACCCTAGAAATCGAAAATACCCATAAACCCTAGAACTTCTAACCACAAATTGAATCAAAAAAAATAAGGGACTCGCTGTTACCTTTCATCTTCGCCGTTTCTCCTTCGTCGTTTCTTTGTTTTTTTCTTTGTTTTCTTTCTTTTATCCATCTTCGCTTTAGCCTCTGAATCTATCCTACTGAGTAGTTTCTTTGATCTATTAGGTATACCCATCTTGGTTTTTACTCAGTAACAGAAACCAGTGATATTTCAGATGACTAGAGTGAAAATCGCAAAGAAGAAAGAAAATTGCAGAGAAGAAAGAAAAGAAAATTGCAGAGGGAAAAAATGGAGAGAAGAAGAGAGAGGAAGGGAAAATGGAGAAACTGAAATATCTTTTCTCTACTCTCTCCTTTTCCCGCATGTATATCTCATCTCAGCCGACCGAATACATCGAGATCCAATGAAATTTAGATGAACGACTCAGATCTCATGAGGGTGTCGTTAACTACGAAGTGAAATAATCATAGCCGTCCATTTTTCCTCCACTCTCGGATGACCACCACGTGTCTTCGGTTGGACAGATATAGGGACAGCATCGTTACACGTGGCTTACAAGTGGCTACTTAATAACTTACACGTGTAGAGGGCAAATGGGTAATTGTGCGTCATTAACTAATCTCATCTGATGAGAAATTGACCATGTTGACTGAGAAATTGACAAAAGTAACGGATTTGGATGGAAACATGGATGGAGGCCTAGATTTGTAAATTTGAAAAAAACAGGCCTATGGTTGTCTATCGGGTTGAAAAACAGGCCTATATCTGTTTATATTCCTTTGATAAACACAGAAACATGAACTTTAGGAGAATTGTTTGATAAAGTGTCAGTGTCATGGTCGTCTGTAGAAAATAGACTATTTCTTTCATTGATGTACTATTTAAAGTATGCGAACTCGTCCTATTTTTATTTTTCACCTTCTTGATCTTGGTCTTCTATGTTGGCTAATGGTGGTGAAAACAGATGTAATTTTGTATATTTAGTTGATTAATTTCTATCTATGATTCTGCTATTGTCGTGCTAAACACCGAGGTATATTTCTGTATTGTCATGTTTATGTAGCTGCACTTTAATGTCTCACACTCTCACTAGTCAATACAGCATCGGCAGCTGAAACAAGGACCACTCTGGTAGCAATCAAGACTAGCAGCTACGGCATCTGCCAAAGACTGGTATTTAAATAATGTTCCCTTTTCAAATCTTGTCCATTGTCCACTTTCTAATCAGGAAAACAGATCCCACCTTGTGTACCACCACTACTGACCACTATGTTGGCATTTCCAAATACATTTTGAGAAGACAACCAACTGCAGCTGATGGGTTAGCTAGGAAATGGTCGATTGATGCTTGCTTCCTGGACATACGTATGCCAGAGATGGATGGGTGCGTATAAGAATGAAATTGTCATCTTACCTTGATATCTAATTCCTTTAAACACTGCTAATACCCCAACTTTTCTTTTTAGCTAAGCAGAATCGCGCCTTCGTTTAAATTGTTTTCATCATGGAGTTCTGTCTCCTGTTCAAATAATTTTTTCATAAAAATTCAAAAGCTTCTTTCCTTGACTAGGATTAGGTAGCTTGGTTGAAAGGCGTACAGATTAATACATGTAGAATTTAGAAGGGACGTCTAACCAAAAAATATTTGCATATTCTTTGCTTTGTAGGTTTGAGGTAAGCAGATCGATCCGAAAGATGGAGAGCGTGGCCAATGAGATGGGGAAAACTGGTGGATCTACTGGGAAGCCAGAGTTTCACATGCCAATATTAGCATGACAGCTGATGTGATTCAGGTGACATACGATCGAGGAGTGTATCAAGTGCGGAATGGATGGTTATGTCTCTAAACCCTTCGAGGAAGAGAATCATTACAAATTTGTTGCCAAGTTCTTTGAATCTAAAGCCATCCAAGAGTCAAAATAGCAAAAAAAAAAAAGGCACATTGAGCCAGATGCGCAAGGGGGCGCAAAGAAGCCAAAAAGGCACATTTAAAAACATTTAAAATTTTAGTTATTCTGGGTATCTAGTTTAAGCCTATATAACCAGGCAATTGTCTCTTATCATCTTATTAGTTTAAGCCTATATAGCTATGACAACTGAAGTGATTCAGGCAATTGTCTCCTATCATTCACAGTCACAAAAGGGTGAGCCTTATTTGTAATTCCCAGTGTTTGTGAATATACGAACCCTAATTTCTTCCGTTGCACTGACTTTGTCCTGTTACTAGTTTGCTCAATTGATACTTTACATTTATGAAAATTCCTTTTATTCATGAAACTGGGAATTTGTCATTTCCCTAGCCAAGAGGGTCTCCGGCCCAGATCTTAGTCAGTGTCAGTATTTGATAATTTAGATCATATGGTTCATGTACCTAGCCAATAGGGTGCCTATACAATTTTCCTTCTTTGTATTACTTCAAAAGACCATACCATCTATTGATGGAAGTTTTATAAGAAATAATGTGGAGCTGATTCTCTTGGAAGTTGGAACCTTGGCTGGATATCATTCTATAATATAGCACAAGAGGCCATATATGATATTGTTTCCTCATGTTTAATTCTTTTTCTTAGGATGTACTTGATATCTTGTTTATTTAGTACTTTTAGATATCAGGTGAGTTCTTTTCAGGTCCTGAGATGATAATACATTTTCTTGCAAAATTTGTTGCAGAAATGATGCATAACTGAAAAAAAAAAGAAAAATTGTACCAAATGTCAAAGAAAAAAAAGAAGCATAGATTATAACCAATGAATTTGTTGAATATGACAAATCTCTAATGAACTAAAGAACCCCGCCATCAAAGATAGGAAAAACACTGACATATAAGCATGAATAGATAAGAAAAAGGGATACAAAAAGGTTGAATTATGGGTGTCAATGGGTTTCTATTTGTTGTGTGGGTTATTGTCACCAACTCCAAGTGTACCCTTTACGCTATCCATTGCACCTTGTGCCATGTTTATCACCTGTTCTCCAGTCTATACATACAACCAAGAAAAAATGGATTCCTTTGATTGGTAATTCTACATCGAAATCCAGTAAAATGATGGGGAGTAGGGGAAGAACTGCAAATGGAAATGGTAAACCAGGGAGAGGATAACATAAATTACCTGTTGTAGGAAGCCAGATGCCTCCTCTTTTTTCAGTTGGGCAGAGTCAGAAGCGGATTGGGCTGCATCTGCTGTCTTGTCCCTTGCCGATTGAGCTGTGCCCTTGGCAGACTCTACCCACTCCTGTGTTTTGGCCTATAATAAGAGAATTATTATAACACAGATATATATTTGTCGAATGCAGCAACTTTGAAAGACTTTACTCTTTTTTTTATTTTATTGTATTAGATTATTGCTACGCTCTTGCTCACTTACCTGTGCATGGCCTTTAGTTGCACCTGCATTGAAACTCTGATTAGAAGACATAGTTCTTGTTTAAATTTGTTTTTGTTTCTTGATCGGGGATATGAGAATGTGCTTACTGAATTGTTGTTCTGTTGTAGGTGGTATTAATAGTGATTTTCTAAATGTTGATGAGGATTGATAAGTTACAAGTGTGTGGATGTAAGATATTCTCCTGGCATTAAGGTAAGACTAGCAAATTATCAGGTGGTTTTGAGAATATTGGAACGTAATGATTTTTATCGGAAGTCCATGAACAAGATCAGACAGTGTATATGGTTTTCTGTGGTCTGACTAAAATGTAGATCTCTATGTGACTTTTACCTAGCTAGGAAGGTTATAGTTCTCTAAAATTAGGATGTCCATTTTTAAATCTAACTGATTCTTACTTAGTAGTCTCTTTGGAGAGTCTTTAGGGAGACAGTTGACATGCCTAAGATTCATCCTCACTACCCAATATCAGGACCGCCACATGATGGCGTTGTCAAATAGTGGCCAATTCAGAGAAGCTGCTGATGGGTTAGGGAATGATGCAACAAACTATTGTCACCATATCATAATTATGCCCATCCCTTTTTTCCCAATTTCAAAGTGTAAGAATAAAAAAGTATATCCCTGTTTTGGATGTGCAAACGAACCTACCACTTGGCATTGTACTAGTCCCAACCCGAACTAACCCAAGCCGGCCTGAAGATCAAAAATTATAAGCAACTAGCTAGAAGATTTACTACAATGACTATTCGTGGTCCGGCACTTGTAGTTGTAACTTTCGTTCAGATGCCAGTGATTTGAATATTATTTCTGAAGCTCGTTGAGAATGAGATGAATGAAAATTGCTATTTTCATTAATGAAATGATATTTAGATAACCCATGATAATATAAAGATTGAGGCTTTGAATTGGTAATTAGCCAGTTGGTAATTTGATTAATTAATTACCCAAAAATAATTTTTCAAACATGCATATTAATTGCTGTAGTAATCACAAAGATAAACAAGAGTTGGTAACACATCAAAAGCATTATTGATATACAAAGAATGATTCTTCTTTTGAATTACGGATGGAATCATGGAGTACTTTAATAAATTATGGGTATCGAGGGATCATTGATCAGGGAAAATGAAATCAAATAAGACAATGATTAAAGTGGTTCGGCACTAACGCCTACATCCACTGACAGAACCCCGTAGGGTGAATGATATTATTGATCTTCAGTGTGATTACTGAGATGGGTTTACAATTACACAAGTGATTCCTATTTATAGAAATAATAGGATAAACAACATTCAGTAAACCTAGAACAAACGAACTGTATTGACCAGGTGAAATTTATCTAGAGATTTATTAGCTAGATTTGTTGCTGACTTGGTCTTCTTCTGTGCAATACCTTGTACGTATGCTAGCTTGTCATATATTCCAACACCCCCCCTCAAGTTGGACACGGAGAGAATTGAAGTGTGCAACTTGAAGAACATCATGAAAAGAAACCTTGTAACTAAACTTTGTATAACTTGACTTAGACCATGGCATGTATTCTTCATCCACGGACCGCTGTTGAACTCTATGCGCCCACTTCCTTAAGTAACTTCCGCCAGCAATTGATTTTTTTTTTATTATTATTTTTGTTTTCTTCAATGTGTTCTTCAACAAGGTCCGTAACTTATGAAAAGATTCAGCCATGTAGGGACGACTGAAAGAGAAGGTATGTCAAACAGAGGACTAAAAGGCAAGAGAATTTGCTGTAAGCAAATATATATGATAAAGGATACGACTGCATCAAAACGGATACATAATCATAAAAGAATTAACCACTGCAATGGCGGATCATTGCTGATCAGTGGTGGAAGAAAAGTAAGTTCGCGATAGCTTGCGAAGAACACCAAAAACATGATATAGGTATGAGTTTCAAGTACTGTATGAAACTTTTGTTTTTCAAAAAACATAGAAAAGAGAATAGTATTGTAACAAAATGATGTTACCAAATCTGAAAAGAGATTATATTTTCCATAAATATTCAGAAATAAAATATGGATATCTCGATAAAGATGGGAAATATCCAAAAATAAAGGAATCGATTGCCAGATTTTGGCAAGAATTTCGAAAATACAGATATCTTCGGGATTGATCTTCTTGGCAAGGAAAACCAAGGATTTTTTTATTAGTGAATTTATACTTTGATCATAATGGAAGCAAAATATATAGAACTGCAGGATATATTTTTACTAAAAATATTGTTAAAGGTACTTATCTGTACAATCAACTGATATGATGGTAGAGATACCACAGTATGGCCTTGGGCCTTAGGAAGGTTTGATTCACTCCCATATGAAAATTTAGCTGCGACGATGAGGCTGACCAGCATGATTGATGCTTGCGCGCCAGCCATAAAGAATGTTGTTGATACGAGAACAAAAATGATAAAACAACACAGTGAGTTGTTGCTTGATTTGAGTTAAAAGACTGCACCTTTTATGAACAAAAATGCAGCAAACCAAAGGCGTCAAATGCAGATGCCAATTTATGAACTACCGAGATTTTTGGTAGTAGACCACAAGAATGTGGAAAATAGTTGTAGTCAAAACAAATGACGACATTCTTTCCTATGAAAGCTTGAGCAGGAAAAGATCTGAAATATCTTTATCTTGAATATTGGAAGAAGGACACAAATCCTTTCTGGAAAGTTCGATACCCAATTCTGAAAGCAAGGAAAATAAAATTTCTTCATCTTGAATAATGGAAGAAGGACACAAATCCTTTCCAAAGTTTGATACCCAATTCTGAAAGCAAGGAAAATAAAATTTCTGAACTTCCGTGTATCCAAGATACTAACCCTAAGAAATCTGGTTAGTAGAGAAAGAATCCAGCACCTTGAAAACATCTTATTAACTTTGATGTACGGGTAAAAGCATCAAACTTAATACAAAAAAAATGCTGATAGATGCGAAAACCAAAATTTAATTTTGTAGCGGAAACAATATGAGCGGATCTCCCCGCTCTGATACCATAATAAATTATGGGTATCGAGGGATCATTGATCAGGGAAAATGAAATCAAATAAGACAATGATTAAAGTGGTTCGGCACTAACGCCTACATCCACTGACAGAACCCAGTGCCTACATCCACTGACAGAACCCCCTAGAGTGAATGATATTATTGATCTTCAGTGTGATTACTGAGATGGGTTTACAATTACACAAGTGATTCCTATTTATAGAAATAATAGGATAAACAACATTCAGTAAACCTAGAACAAACGAACTGTATTGACCAGGTGAAATTTATCTAGAGATTTATTAGCTAGATTTGTTGCTGACTTGGTCTTCTTCTGTGCAATACCTTGTACGTATGCTAGCTTGTCATATATTCCAACATACTTGCTTATGGTTGGTGATCTTGCTTTGGTCCCAATGTTGTTTTGCTTTAAGAACATTTACTACGGTACGTTGTTATAAAACAAACATTTTTTTTCTTTTGATGGCGGCACTTTTTTTATTTATTGATGAGCTGGGCAATTCTCCGCCGCTGCTAGCCCATGATTCTTCTTTTGAATTACGGATGGAATCATGGAGTACTTGCTTATGGTTGGTGATCTTGCTTTGGTCCCAATTTTCTTTTGATGGCGGCACTTTTTTTATTTATTTTGGCATGCAATTTTCTGAAGTTATCCACTGATGGAAAGACAAAATTGTTTTGTTTATAGCCCTTGGAAAATTTATAACCGAAATCTTCACTAAATCAAAAATTTATTGTTTTGCCAAAGTAGGACTTTCCATATAAAATGATTCATAGAACTTGTATCCCGGTCTAAATTTGAATTTTGAATGGGAGGGAAGAGATACTCTACCTACCCTCATCTCATCAGATTCTCAAAATAAATTGGTTTCTTAAAATGGACTCGCGAGTTGCCATAGAGAATGGCTATAAGAAGTATATGAGTTGGAGATAGGGGATTCCAAACCTTATTAGTTTTCTTATCCCTCCCAACAAAAAAAAAAAAGAAATTCTTAAGAAATTATATTTCTCTATCACAAGAAGAAGATATGGCAACACTTTCAGAAGAAGTGGTGATCGAAATCTTATCTCGTTTACCCGTAAAAAGTCTCTTGCGATTCAAATCAGTGTGCAAGCCCTGGTGCAGCCTTATAGAAGACCCTGCATTTGTAAAGAAGCATATTCATTGTGCGATACGAAAAGGCACGTCGACTTTTCTGATGTTTCAGTATGACATGCCTACAAGGATGGAAATGAATGGATTTTACTCTATCGATCATACTTGGTTATCTTCAGAATTATTATCTTCAATAAGAGGTAACCCTGTTCGTGACTCTTCTGAGATGGAATACCCGTTAGTTCCTCCAGACTATCTTAAGCTTTTGGGTTCCTGTTATGGTTTAGTGTGTTTACGCACTACTGAACCAGGTTACGAGGATTCTATTTGCCTTTGGAATCCGTCAACCAAGGAGTACAAAAAGATTCCTGAATCACCAAACCACTTCAGTAGCTTTAGTGAAGGCATCGAGATTGGGTTGTGCGGGCTCGGTTATGATGATAAAAGTAACGATTTCAAAGTCCTAAGAGTTGCTGAAGTCGATTCGCGTGCTGATTGTTTTGATGATTCAAGTAATTGGTCTGAAACCGATGTCCATACGATCAGACCGGGTTCTGATCATGTAGAGGTCTCCACGAGAAGTTCACAGTCTGTTTTTGAGATCTACTCACTGAGATCTAACTCTTGGAAAGGATGTCAAATAACGCCATACTATTTTCCCGGTGAACTGAAACCTGGGGTAATGGTGAATGGAGCTCTTCACTGGTGGGCTATTAAACGAATTGACGACTATGAAGCCGTAATATATTTCGACTTTAGCGACGAGGTATTCAAGGAGGTTGCTAAACTAGAAGGACCCATGTTACATGATGGGGAAGTTGTTGATAGTGAGTTTGAAAATAATAACGTGGGAGTACTAGGAGGGTGCCTGTGTGTCCTTCACAAGACCTTTGATCAAGTTGATGTGTGGGTAATGCAGGAATATGGAGTGCAAGAATCGTGGACGAAACGCTTCACAATTACTGAAGATTCTATTATTGAAACGAGTGCCTTGAGAGTAATTTCTGACTTTGAGGACGGGAGCATTCTTTTTAGTACCGATGATTCGTTGGTTTATTATGACCCGAATCGCAAAAGAGGTACTAGGAAATTGAGGATTCCTGGTACCGGCCGTTTAAAGGGTGCCGAAAAGTGTATAGGTAGCATAGTATCACTGGAATCTGGCACCTATTGTTAGGATATCAAGAATATTAAACATTTCATGATAAAGTAATGATGCCATGCATCAGCATTGTCAGGGATTATATATGTATATCTCGAACATAATTTGGCATTTCTTTGATGTAATAATAATTATGAATGGGATCGAGCCATTTGTGGCTTGATATCTTTCTTGTTTTAATCTGAATTCATTTAATTTGTGCATTTATTGAAATATTTTGGATCAATACCATTTCCATCTCTTCTTTTATATGTTCATTGAATAAATTTGGATCAGTTGTCTGTAATATGTCACCACTTCTCCAACAATTGTCTGTAATAAATTTGGATCAGTTGTCTATAATTTGGTTCAAATGGACCAAGCATTGGGATAAGCAAGATACAGTGGCGAAGGACTGGCTGTGGGGCGAACTTCAGGTGAACATACTTGGCAGAAGTTAATATTATGTTTGTTTATTTTGCGTTCCTTATAATTAGTGTCCGATGTGATGGAAAAAAGAGTTGGTAAACTTATCTTATCTATTTTCCTTATAACAACTATTTTTATCATTTTTCTATGATAAAATCCTACTCTAAAGATGGCTGCAAGTTCACTAGACTCTAATTCTACATAAAATTTTCCTGTTGGTTGTTTCTTATCTCTTGGAGTATTTAATTAGATGAATGTTCACAGATATAGTCACCACAAGCTATCATTTTTTGTCTATTTCAGGATTTGTTCATAGTAGATGAACGTTATAAAACTGCCACCCTCTCTGTTGCTGGTGATATATTTAGGGGCAAGAAAGGTACATGGAAGGCAAAACACTTTACGCGGCACGATACAACTGCAGATCATCTTGCAGATAAACCAGATACGTTAACTGAAGGGGAGTGGAAGGATCTCGTGAAATTCTGGGAAACTGATGCAACACACTAGGTAAGTTCACACATCTTATATGTATGGGTTGATGTTTTTGTTATACATTCATGTCTAATTAATTCTGCCTTGTATATTCGTAAGAAATTTTCCGAACAAAATGTCAAGAGTAGAAGCTGCCAACAAGTAAAGCACACAGTGGGCAGGAAAAACCACGCTCGATCCAAAGCTGAAATGGTACATACATAAGTTGGTCTTTACAACCACTTTTCATTTTCCAACTTTAAAATTTTTTGGAGTTAAGGACACATGAACTTGTAAAAATTAGAAGTTTTCTATTTGTAACTGTACTTAGGCATGTCTTTCTTTTCGCATGTTTTAGCATTTGTTGATCATCCGGATGGATTAACTACAAATTGCTAAACCTTGTCAAGAATTGGAATATCATATGCCAACAGACGTTGGATAGTGTCTGAAGTTTTTCGTATGAATTTTGCTTTCAATTACTATTATTCATTCATTGTACGTAATGGAATTTGTACCGGCTGAAGATAATGGAGGGAACCCACCAACTGATGGTGATGTGTTCATTAAAACCCATGTGAATAAAAAAACTGGAAAGGCTTTGGACCCAATTTCACAAGGCTTCATAGTAAGTATATGTTCTAGTAAGGTTTATGAACTTCTTATCATTGAAGATAAGATCTTTTATCTTAAATTTTTTTCTGATATACATAGGTCCAAATGAGGGAACAATCAAGGTTGGATGAGAATAGGTTTGATGAGGATGGTAACCAACAACCAATTAGTGATGATGTCTATGAAAACGTAGTACCTACAACAAGGCACAAGCGTGTAAGAGCTGAAAGATATCCGACATGCTCTAGTTATAAGAGAATAGAAGATTTTGAGAGACGAATGAAAGAGCGGGAGGAAGATTTTGATAGGAGAATCAGGGAACGAGATATACAGAATGGGAGGCACGACTAAAATCACGTGATGAGGAGGCTAAGATGCGTGAGAACAAAATGTTGGAGTATGTTAGATTGTCTTTGCAGCCCGAGCACTTTTTGAGTCCAGGGCAATTTTCAGGACCTTCAGATTACCACTTCAGACCTACGCAGCCACTATTTACACCTTGGGAGCATCCTTACAGACCTTTAGAGCAACTTAATAGATCTGCGGAGCAGCCTTATAGACATGAGGAACATCTTGTTAGACCTGTGAATCAGCCTTACGGACATGAGGAGCATCTCGTTAGAGACTGCTTGAGCGATCTAATGTACTTGGGGAGCAACTGTACATACCTCAAAATGATGGTAAGTATATTTTTCCTTGATTTTCAATTTATAGAATTCTGACTATCTCAAACAAACATGTGAAATAACTTACTTTTTAGTGGTCATAATTGTTGGTATGTTAGTATGATATTTACACTTTGCATGTTGGTGTTATATTCAATATTTCTCTTATAGCCCAATTAATCTTTTTAGACACAATGATCATATGCCATTCTGTGATGTTCTGTTTCCTTGGTGGTGGTTGTTTTGATCTGTTTAGCAGGAACGCGAGGCCTTACAGTAGACAGCTGGGATGGAGAATAGGTCTAGTTTGAAGTTTAGAGTTTTTTTGAAGTTTGTTTACTTGAAGATTGTGTAGATCTTTTCTTATGTCAAAGTTGGAATCACCATACTTTGTAACAAATATTTGTTCTTTTTATTCAATTTGAATTATTTGTTCTAATTCAATTCATGTGAGTGAAATGTTTTTTTTTTTAATACAATTTTACTGTACGGCGTTATTGCATCACCAGTTGTGTGGCAGCAAATTTTTAAAATAAAATAAAATTGGAAATAAATGAATAATTAAATTAGAAAAATGCTTTTTTCCCTCTTGTTATTGCCGCACCCTTTGGTGTGGCAACAGATTTTTAAAATAAAATAAAACTGCAAATAAAAATATAATTAAATTATAAAAATGTTTTTTTTTGCCGCGTGTTATTGCCTCACCTTTTGGTGTGGCAACAGATTTTTAAAATAAAATAAAATTGAAAATAAAAGAATAATTAAATTTGAAAAATACCTTTTGCCTCATGTTATTGCCTCACCTTTTGGTGTGGCATAAAAACTATTTTATTGCTTCAGTACACTTAAGGTGTGGCAATAACTTCTTTTCACACGGTTTCTTGCCACACAGTGTGGCAAAAAGTTTTTGTGTGGCAAAAGGCTGTTGCCACACAAAACATGGGTTCTTGCCATACGAACGACATGTAGCAACAGACCCATTTTCTTGTAGTGACGTTTTAAGGTGACGTGTCACCATTAGCTAATCTTTAGCAGAAGTGATACACATCCTGTGGGCTCAATCCCGCAGGTTGTATCGTAAGAGAGAAAGGGAGTGGTCTCCTTAAGTCGGCTCGTAGAAGCTTCTGGTGGGTCAGCCACCAACTTCACATAACATTTTCCATGTAATAAAAGGTTTAAATTTTTATTTGGGTTTTGTGTTCAGGACAATGTAGTCGATATCGGATTTCAGTGAATATCGGCCAGGGACGAAATACGCTACTTCGATAAAATACCGGTGAATATCGGCGAATATCGGTGAAATATCGATAACATCGGTATCTTAGAAACAACGAAATCGATATTATTGGTGATATCCCGGCCACCTCGGTCGAGATTGACTACATTGATTCATTGACACACGGATAAGAAGTGTTTCGCCGATCAATCTAAACGTACTGTTAATGTTTGGTTTTTTCACAATTTATTTTTTAATTTGAATAAAACCAGAGAATTCGATAAATGTGTCAAGGTAGTAAACACTGCCAATCTAATATTAAAGTTAAACACATGTATCATTCCCAAAGAGGATGGGACAGAGAAACTGGTCATTTTGGAGAAAGAGGATCCGAGCCACTAATAGATGACATAGTTTAAGTTTGCACAATTTTAAAGGAAAATAAGAGGGAGAAGTATTTTTTATAATCATACCCTTATAAATAATAATTAGTAAAATTTAGAAATGATTTATCTCTCAAATTATATCACGGATATTCGCAAACTTTATAATAGTGAAAATTAGGGCGTTGTACATGGTAACGGTTTTCCAGTACAGTACAAAAACATTGGTTTATTGCAACACATGAATTATGTAGCAAGATCACGTATTTCGTGTGGCTAAAACGTTTTGCCACACTTTAAATTTTTGCCACACCTGTGGCAACAACCTGAGTGGCAAAAAGTTATTGCCACACCATTAGTGCAGTGTGGCAAAAGCTGGGTATTTTGCCACACCAAATGGCGAGGCAATAGCGTGAGGCAAAGTGGCAAACAGGTATTTATATTATTTATATATTCTTTTTTTATTTTATTTATTTTCTTGAAAAATCTATTGCCACACCACTGATGAGGCAAAAGATTTAGTTTGCAACACCATAAGTGCGGCATGAATGCCTATATTGGAACAAGCTTGGCTGTGGCAAAAATGTCTTCGCAAATTCATAGACCATTGTAATCATGTAGCGTTCGTACACAGTAGAATAGTTTTCATGAATCAATTATTGCATCCAAAAAATTCCGGATTTCATTAAAACCAAAAGTATTTATGTTATAATAAGGTGAATCCAACTTTTAACATATAAAAATAAACTAATTTACATAATCTTGGACATCGATATTAACTTTTCCCTAAAGACTAAAGTAGAGAAACTCCATACTTCAGACTACCCTTATTCCATGCTAAATCAACTCTAGTGGTCCATTCCCAAGCCACGCATTCCTGCAAAACATAAAAATAAGCACAAACAGCAAGCTTAAACAATGTCAAGACATGCTACTTATCATACTAGCATGCAGTTCAAGTGCAAACATTGAATACCCAAAGAAAGTACAGTATATTCCAAAAAAAGGCATGGCGCTATGCTCCCCTCAAAGCCCAAACAACATACTGAAAATTAGTTTAACGGTAAGTGTTATCAGCATACCAAAAATATCTGTGTTTAAGATTCCTCAGCGCTTTCTCAACTGTTAAACAGATTGTCCAAATTGTATGAATTAAAAACTAAGGAAGAGATACTTACAATCAGTTTGTGGACCTGTAAGGCTGCTCCACAAGTAGCTTTCTTATAAACAAGTCCTGCAATAGATAAAACAAAAATTAGTCATTTAGTACTTATCTCACAAAATGAATCATATGGTACACAAAACAAACAAGCAGAAACGTTAAAAGTAAGTTTTACAATAATTTAGCAAATGCTTGATATATACTGCTATTGTATACTGTACGATGTAGGAAAATATGTTTAAAGCAGGTATCCAAACTAATACCACATTACTAAGGTCAATGACAACTTAAGGTGCTGTAGCTATGGTGCATAGGTGGGATTGTGGATCTCAACCACAACAAAGTACTAGTAAATTTTTCTTAATGTTGATTATGTACTGGATAGGCCTGATTAACTTTTCTCGTTGAGCTAGTTCCAATTTCACAAAGTACAATAGGTATAATGCATTTTTTTTTTACGAACCTTTAATTGTGCTTTTGCAATACATCAAATTTATTTCAAGTGATTCCACCTGTATATGCTCAAGGCTTATTGCTCTATCTTTATATTGTGTTTCTTGGAAAGTAATTATTTGCAAGGAATTAGTAGAACGATGTATTATAATGCAACTACCTGCTCGACCTATCCCTTGTCTCCTAGGGGCGTCCCATTTGGAGTAAGCAATTTTATTGAAGTAAATATTTCTTGCAATTTACAATCATACCAAAGATCAGATAACAAACAAAAGAATGAACAATCAAATCCACCAAGAAACGACGAAACCTTAAAGCTTCCAGAAATCTAGTGCACTAGAATATAGTGAAACAAAAATCATAGTGAAACATAAAACACAAGACCAACTTATGGAATATAATAACAGAACAAATCACCTTATTTCCCTTGTTATCGTTCAAGTTTACATCCAAATCTTCAACCTCACTGTCGTTCAAATATGGACTGAGGAAAAAACCAAAGGGAAAGCACTATGTCAGATCTCATGCCTAATTTTCACAAAAATGAATAAATAATTAGAGGATAAACTAAAACAATGTTACAAACATAAACGCTAAAACCCTAACCCCACATCAATATTAACAATCTTCTTAAACCCAAATTGAATCATCTACAAATAAAATATCAATTACCTTGATCAAAACCAGTAACAGACGTTCGTATACTTGATTTTTTTCTCTGAGAAAAATCAACCCAGAAATACTAGAGACTATAATAACTGAGAGAAGAATCTGTGAGTTCGGTTGCTAAGAGTTTCGAGAGTGAAAAAATGTTGTGATACCAACTCCTAACCGAACTAGTTTCCTTATTTAGTTTGTTTTAGTTCTCTTAATTAAAGCTAGCTTAGTTTCCTAGTTTGAGTAGGATTCTTTAAATAGATTTGCTTGTTTACCAAGGCTTTGAAGCTATAAATAGCCTGGCCAAAACTCATTACGTTTTTATCAATCAATATACAAAAGTTAAGATTATTTAGTTTCTTCTCAAAAAGCTGGTGGCTAACCCCCAATTCAAAGGGTTTATCCGGTTCTTATCCTTGGTTTAGGTTTGTTTCCTGTGTTAAAGGTCTAGAACCCTAACACCTGGATCAGAGCAGGTTCAATTCAATCTCAAAAAAATCCACCAATTTTTTTTTAGGGTTCTCTCTTTATAGTCATCATGTCTTACACAGAAAACTTGAAAAACATCTTCGAAGGACTTAACGTCGTGGAGGATAAGCTCGATTCTCTTGGTGAGACTTTCAACAACATGTATATCCTTGATGAGGAGGCTAAGAACAAGAAGAAGGCGGCAAAACTATTGCTACGTCAACAGGAGCGTACTGCCCTTGTCACCGAGCTTAGCACAGCTCTCAATACCACAATGGAAAACTCTTTCCGTAATGTGCTTAGAGAGTTTCTACCTCCAGTGCAACAGCATCTTGGTGCTGCACCACCTCCTCCACCGCCACCACCTCCACCACCTAATCATGGTCAACCTCAACAGCTGCGCCCTAACATTAAGTTTTCCAATTTTACTGGCGAAGATCCTGAAGGCTGTATCTTTAATGCGGACCAATATTTTAGTGTTTACAATGCTTCTGATGCTCTGAAAATCATTGTGGCTGCTGCACATCTTAAAGGAGAAGCTAATCAATGGTTTCGATGGAGACGCACCAAAACTGAAGTTACTACATGGGAACAATTTTGTTCCTTAATTCGTGAACGATTTTCTCCAGACAAATTTGTGGATGCTCGATTAGCTATTAGTACCGTTGAACAAAAAGGTACTAAAGTGACCATATTGCGAGTTTGAACGATTGTTAAACTTTGTTGATTTTCCTGAGGATTTCTTGATAAGTTGCTTTATTCGCTCGCTTAAACCACATATTGGTGCTACTGTTAAGTTATTGTCACCACCAACCTTGATTGAGGCGTTTACTAAGGCACTTCATCAGGAAGAGGCTTACATAGCTGTTAACAAGTCTCATTTGTTCGACAACCTTATCGTCCTCCTCCATTCGGACTGGCCGCCACCTGTTCAGCCTACTCCATACAATAAGTCTTCATTACCTCCTGGAGCCCGACGTTTATCACAAGCTGAACAAAAGGAAAGAAGGGAAAAAGGCCTTTGCTTTAACTGTGATCAACTTTTTACACCTACTCATGTGTGTGTGAATCCTAGGTTAACTATTTTGGATACTGCTGAAGAGTCTTATGAAGGGTCTACGACACCATCTGCGGTTGAACATCTTTCCTCTCCTGATGATATGCCGGTTGCTTTTGAGGTTGTCGATTCCATTGAAACTGAGCCGAAAATTTCTTGCAATTCATTAGTTGGATCTACGTTTCCTAGAACTATGCGCATTGCTGGTAATACTAAGACTCAATCGATTACGATTTTGCTTGATTGGGCTCCACCCATAATTTTTTGCATCCATCCGTGGCTAGCGATGTGGTTATTCGATTCTCTCTACAAAATCTCCATTAAGTGTTACGGTTGGTGATGGTGGAAAATTGGACACTAAGGGTTATTGTGTCGACGTTCCTATACAACTTCAGCAATATAAGTTTACTACTGATTTCCACTTGCTTGATATTAGTGGCTGTGGACTTGATTTGGGTGTTCAATGGTTGAGAACATTAGGACCAATTAAGTGGGATTTTGCTCAATTAACCATGCAGTTTCACATTAATGGCAATGTTGTCTCATTAATGGGTAACAACCAATCTTCAGTAATGATTTTAGACGCACATTCAATGCAGCGCCTATTGCGTAGTGAAAATTATGGGGTTTGTCTACAACTATCAGCATTAAATGCTCCCATGCACACTTCTGCTATTCCTACGGAAGTGCAAAAATTGCTCGGGGAGTTTGCTGATGTATTTCAATTACCAACAACTCTTCCACCCGAACGTGCTCATGATCACCGTATTCCGCTATTACCTGATTCTTCTCCTGTAATGTGCGTCCATATCGATATCCTCATTTTCAGAAAGACGAAATTGAGAAGATAATTATTGAGCTCCAACAAGCAGGTTTCATACGTCCTAGTTCAAGTCCTTATTCTTCTCCTATTCTTATGGTACGTAAGAAAGATGGCTCTTGGCGTATGTGTGTGGATTACCGAGCCTTAAACAAGATAACTATTAAGGATCGTTTTCCAATTCCAACAGTCGATGAATTACTAGATGAATTGTTTGGTGCTGCTGTGTTTACTATGTTGGATTTACGCTCGGGGTATTATCAAATTCGATTATATCAACCTGATATTCCTAAAACTGCTTTTAGGACACATGATGGCCATTTCGAATTTTTGGTTATGCCTTTTGGGTTATCAAATGCACTGCAACTTTCGTAGTTTAATGAATACTATTTTCAGGCCACATTTAAGGAGGTTTGTCCTTGTCTTATTTGATGATATTCTAGTTTATAGCAAGAATATGACTGATCACTTAGAACATTTGGCTATTGTGTTTAATATTTTACGCACTAATAAGCTCTTTGTCAAAGATACTAAGTGTACTTTTGCACAACCATCTGTCGGGTATTTGGGTCATATCACTAGTACAAATATGGGCTTTGGTGACAGTTCAATTTTTAAAACCATGACAGTTGACTATTTAACTGTCACAAAAGAATTACCTACATGATATAGGTAACAGTTTCATACCAAAACTCTTACCAATAGTGCTGAACAATTGTGACACTTTTAGAACTGTTACTGATTACCTATTCATTGTGAGGTTTTGTAGAAAACCTGTCACTCTGATGACGATACAATGATGAGTTATAAATCTGTTACTATTCTTTAGCTACTGTCGGCGTTCCTTAAGAAAAGCTGTTATCGAAGTGTAACCTTTAGATAACAGTTCTTTTAGTTATCGTTACTTGCTTATAGTGTGATTCGATCTAAAACAGATGCTATTTAATAATTTACCATAAAAAAGATTCTCAAACGCACGATCTTGCCAGTTTGATTAGTATCTACTGTGGGTCTGTTTTATAACTTCTGTTAGTGGGGTCTTCTCGGCACCTTCACCTCTCGATTTTGTTACGCACAATTTCTCAATACCATCTCCTTCAACAATTCGTTTTCGGCAGTTCTCATTTCTCTCTCTCTCTCGGTTATTTTTTTCTCTTTCGAAAATCTGGTATCTCATCTTTTACTTGAATATAGGGTTTCATAATTTATTCTCTTCTGATAACCTTTTCGATCTCGAACTTTTTATTTCCCAAAATTTTCTTCTTCTTCATATTCATCACCTGCTCTACTGTTACCGAAATAAGATTCACGGTTAATTTATAACCTAAAAATGTATGATAAGATTACAGCCTAAGATTATCTATCTTATAACTAAATTAGGTGAACTAATCAACAGGGTTATAATATGGTTATCATCCCCTTCATTCGTTTTTACTGAAATCCCTAATTTTGTTGTTTTTTTCTTACAATGTTTTTTTATCTTAATTTTTGATTCCACTTTTTCAATGTTAACCTAATAAATTCTTTCTAATCTCAATAAGAAAAAAAAGGAATTGAATTTGCGTTAAACTTATGAAAACAAATTGTGAATTTTAATTGTTTTGTATGATCTTTGTGATGGTGCCACACTACAAGAAAATTAGGATTTAGCGACTACCCTGATTCAGTTGGTACAGGGCCGTTTTTCGCGGGTGGAACTCTGCAGCAACCAACATGGCAACAGATACGCTCGGTGACTGAAGGCTTCTTTGCTAAAGACCTGGACCAACCATGTTGCTGGAAGAGATATCTTTCAACTAAATGAAACGACGAAAGTTTTAGTCGACACAATTTTCCAATAACTATTAGCTGTCGTTGGTAGAAGCATAAACATTTGTTGCTGAAACATTTCACCTGCCAAATATTTTGTTGTTGAAGACTAATACATCGTTGGTAGAGGTTGAAAGTTATAAAACGTTGTAAGCTGCTAAAGATTTTAACTTGCTGATTTTTCAATTGGTGAAGGTGTTTGATGTTGTTGGTCAAGCAATTTTATCACCGAACGTTTTGACGGTCAACCGTTTTATCAACTAGATCTTTGTTGGTAGAGGGGTTCTAGCAGCAGAATAGTTGGCTGGCTAAGGAGCGAAGTTGGTAAACAATTCCACCAACATAAGATCCGGTCGTTGACGTTCAACTACAAATTTGAGCTGCTAGGGATCTACAAATGTATTATTATGCAACAAAAAAAAATATATATATGGATTTTATTTTGAAAATTATACATTATATATTATTAATATTGAAAATATCCTAAAACAATCTACTACAATATCTATCCACCTCTTCTGATTAACCAATAAGACAGCACAAAACTTGTCCGCTCACATCCATAGTCACTGAACATTAGAAAGAAAAACCAACGACATACTAAGACATCAAGGACACACGGGACCTCGAGGAATTGGTAGCGACTTAGAGTCCGGATACGGGTTTGTACATGTACTAAGCTCTCACCATTGACAAGATTGTTCCTTTGGTATGTCTACGATTTGCGGGGTCTAGGAAGTGAAACAGTGGCAATGAGAGACCTCCAAATCAAGAAATGAAGCCCTTGGCACGCTTCCCGCAATGTAGCTAAGAGGCTTTGTCCTTCAAAGAACCACCTTCACAATTAAGTTCGTACCATCTTGCAGCGAGCCCATTCATGTTTGAAAAGTATACGGTGATACACTTGCACCCTCCTAGCTAGTAATAACAAAAATTTGAGACCACAAGTACAAAATGCATATAAACTAAAAAAAAATAACTTCAGGTCAAAATCAACGCTCATAAGCGTTATTCTATGTGTTCGACCAAATGTCGGAGCTCACACTCGGTGTGGAAGGGAATTTTTTGAGATGCTAATGTTGTAGCCTTCTCCCGTCGTAGTTCGACAAGCTAACGATGAAGCCTTTGGAAAAATATATAATTTTCAACATTCCATAATGCCATCTAATTTCTAACCATAATTACTAAGCGATAGAAGTTGTCATAATTCACTACGTTTGATGCAATATTAAATGATATGCATCCGCTAAGGACATAATCTTACGTTGACCAATTTGCATGATGAGATAGGTTGCAATTATATGCACATTTGAAACCGAGGGTTCACGAATAGTCGTAAAAGACAACTAACCTCCTCCGTAATTTTGTTATTGGACAAAGTGTGCGTAAACACGTTACGCAACCAAGGAAGTAACTGTATCAAGCATTTGGTGTTTATATAATGTTCCTATAATGTAGAAATATTTAACAAAAAACAATAACACAAAATTCTATAAAACAGCAGACTAAGACAACCTTGAAATCACTTCTGAATGGACCACTTTACGAAGATAGATAAGCTACGAGACAAATCCATGAATGTGCAAGACGTCGGTCAAGCCATCCAAAGCGTAAAACAGTCCCCAAAAGAAATCATTAAACTAAAGGCCAAGAACATCCTAAAGAAAAAATGAGAAAATTAAAACCTCAACAAGGTAATCTCTAACTGATTACTTCTCTCGTGTGGTGATGGACAACTATATGAAAACAGATGAGCTATATGTGGATTGGCAGGGGGAATCGACTTGGGAAACAAAACTTAACATCTATAGGAGAGGGACACAGGCGATTCATATTTTGTGATTGACCTTGCATTTTTCCTTAAATAAACAACACAAAAGGCATAATTTAGTTTCTCATCCGAAAATGTATACATATCATTCCAATCAATCGTACACGATCAAGGTTAATTCATCGGCTTCATCCGAAAGACAGACCATGTGTGCATCCACTAAAAGCAAGCATATCCTTCTCATATCGTAAGGCACTGTACGGACCATAAGACCTAATTCTCTCCACCAACGGTGATAAAGGAAGATCCATCAAGCAATTCTTATAGCCATATATCCAACGCATATGTCAAAAAGGAAATTTTCATTTTACATAAAATAACGGAGTGATATACACGCTGGGTATAGACTTTAGTAAACACAACATCAGAGCTGTGAAATACTCAACAAATAAGCACGAAATAAAAATTGAGGTAAATGCAGACTAACCTTAGCTTCTTGGTGTCATACAAGAGACGGAAGTTTTTGTTTGTCTTGGGAACCAATACAACATCTAATAAGTAAACAAAGAAGCCATATCAGGGTTTCACATTCTTATAAGCTCAAAAATACTTCGAGACAAATTACTCGTGAAAGGTCATGGTAAGCGGCAGACACTCCAAGTATCCTCGGATGTCTTGATTCAAAAGAATCACTAGGCATTTCTCAATGGAAACATGTTAAAAAAACTGACTAAAATGAAAAGCAGACTAAATAAAAGATTATATTATTATATACACCTACCCAGATGGATAGGTCTTCTCATTCGCACTTTCCCATCAACAAGAATGTTCTTTTGCTTCAAAATAGCAATAACCTCACAGTATGTAAGGGCCTACTTCAATCTATTTCGCAGGAAAAAGAATCAAGGGAAGACATTCCCGATATTTGTGCGGATTTGATGATGGCTTGGGAGCCTACACAACAGAAAATTTTTCCTAGAGAGTAAGCATTACATCCTTTCCATACCTACATAACTTTGCAAAAAAATTCATCTACGTACTTACAAATGCTCCTCCAAGTTATCAAGCATCCGTTTTGGGGCATTAAGCCCGCTTCTTCAATCCCCTTACCTGAGAATTATCAAACAGTTAGGATAGAACAAATTGGTATAATAATTCAAGATTAATGAACCATGAATCCAACTAAGCCAACAAGTGCAAGGAACCTTTGCAGTTTCAGCCATCCTTAAAATTCACAACATCAACAGACCTACTACAAAAGCAACTAAATTGAAGAATAACAGGGGACCATCTATTGGAATGCATTTCCAAAGTAATAAGTTTCCAAATACGCTGCTTAATCTATACATCCTCGGGTTCAAGTTAGGTGTTTTTCTAATTCACGTGAGCAATCAGAACCTATTGAAATTCAAGAGTAACATCCCACAATTCAGTGGATCGAGCAATGAATTTTATCATCATTTTGCTTAGGGATTAGAATTTTAGATTGGATTCGGGCAAGTATGAAGTCTCTGATTTAAACTAGGGTCAGAACTCACAGAGATCTCTCTTTAAATTGTATTAAAGATTCATTCCACTAAGCTTGACACCTATCAATCAAATTTGTAAGAACAAAAACTCAAAGTTAGGCACAATTTCAAGAAAAGAAAATCATTCCTTTCCAATAAGATTGATTCCAGAGGAAATGGAAAGGTGAAGAAATCAATTTCAACACAATTCCCTTATATTTATTATATGCCATTGTCTGAACCGAATGTGGTCTCAAATTTCCACATCCAGTTATTCGGAGGCAAAAACAACAGATTAACACAAGCAAAAAAATAAATCAGGACATGGAAGACTAATGTAAGAATATTAAATGTATCAGAGAAGATTGAAGAACTAGATTGAAAACATTAAAATTTTCTATCAAGTCCAAAATCAAAAAGCTCTAAAAAAAATCAATTTCCAAGAACTAGAAAAAGACTGAATCAATTTATGCCTCATCACTAAACCAGATATAAGACTGAAAATTGGAACAGATGAAACAAAAAAGAATAAACGACTGCAATATAAACAAGAACAGATAAATGGAAGACTACACCATATTCCCTTCTTCAGTTCCCTACAACAACATAAAAAAAAACCCAAATTCCCAATGACCTTTGAACAAATTAGAACTGAAAATGTGAGAAACAAATGTGTATTTCATTACCGTTTGCTGGTGTCATGTCTTCTATTTTGCAATTGGACTTATAGCTGGCAGATAATAGTGCAAGGGATCTACTCACCCACCAGTTTTTGTGATAATCCCCCTCTACTTTTTCACATCGTAAAGACTACAAAAGAAACCAAACATTCAGTTCCCTACAATGAAAACCATAAAATCATTTACAAGTTAAATCCCTAAAATATTTAACATTAGAATCATCCCCTAGGCCCTAACATCAAAACTAGATGAAAAGGAAACCCTGAAATTGAAAAGAGAAAGGGTTTCTTTAGAGATCAAATTGAAAAAAATCACTAAAACTTAAAATCAAATACACCTAAATTAACACAAATAAACGAAAATTCTTATACTTCAATATTTCCTAATCCAATCAAAACACAAAAAATCAGAATCTAAAACGAAAAAATTAAGGAAAATAAGTATAAATAAGAACAGATCTGATTAGACAAAAGTTATTGAAAGAGAAAGAAAAACACAAACCTGATGATGTTATCAGTGTCATACGGATCCAACTAGGGATGCTTCCGCTTAGTCTCATCTTTTGATCGAGCTTCGTCTGATCATAAATGAGACATGGGAAATATAAAAAACAAAATCAAAATCTGAATCACTGAAGTAGAACCAAAACGCAGAGATTAAGTGACAAAAGCAAAAGGGAAAAGCAGAAAAGTGGAAGACTTACCATTTTCTTATCTAGTTCAGATGTCAAAAACTTAGAATACAGAGAGAAATCATTCGAGATCAAGGAAATCAAAAAACATAAATATTGGTATTGGGGTTTTTCGATCTCGTTTAAGAGTAACCAGAAAGAGAAATGAAGAGCGAGAGAGATGAGGCGAAGGCGGAGAAAAATGAAATTAGGTTTAGAAAACGAAGTTTTGTGGTAGTGATAGAAAGTAAATTAGATAAGGATAAGGATAATCATACGGATGAGGACGGGGATTAGAAAAAAATTGTATTGAATTTTTGAACGTTGGATAAGGATAGGCACACCGATTACTAAAAATTTTGACGGTAGAGATTTTGTCCGAGATTCTCATTCGAGAAAGTGGATGGTTGTTTTTGTGCTAAAATGAACTCCTGCATTCCATTTATTTATCAACGTTCGATACGAAAAAAAATTTCAAAGAATATTATATAAATTAGAATAATTATGGATATTGTTATTAATCATCAACTATAAACAAATCTGAATATATACACAAGAATGAATTAGGAAACTGAGAAATGTATTTTATGATGTCTCTAACTTTCAATTAGACAAAGTTTTGAAGTCTAATGATGGTAGATTTCGAGTTCAATGAGAGATTCGACTTAAGATAAGAGTTTATGAAGGATATATAACACGACAAAAATATGTAAGTACAATGTCATGGTGAAGATTCGACTAAGATGAAGAAGTCATTCAGGATAAAATGACGAGAATCCGTAGATCTAAGTTCATATGAAGATTCTAGCTTATTGGAAGAGGTCATTAATCATAATGAACAGAGAATGAGAAATCAAATCGATAATTTATAATTAATTCTAAAATGCACTTGAAGCAGAATATGAAAACCCGTGGTATGTAAATTCTTAAGTATATTTCATAAGATCGATTCAATTCTAAAATTAAATTTATTTTCTCTTGAAATCATCCTATGAAAAATTCCGCGTTTACCCAATGTTTTTTAATGCTATGTATAAAAAACACTAAGCCAAAATGATATATAGCTTTGTTTTACCGTAGGTAATAGATACAAACCATCAAGCCAAAATGTAGCGCATAACTACTCATAGAAAACCATCAAACCATGTAATCGGGATAGGGGCCTTTGAGTTGATCACTGGCTAGTTGCGGTGGTTACGTGTATTTGACTTCGATAAACTTTACAGTTGCAAAATCGTAAACGCCAAAGCCAAATAGTAACGACATGGATTAAGCTAACTGGAATAATTGTCAACCAATGGATGGAACTAGTAGCTAAACCTATTGTCTAGAAGTATTCAACCTCTAGAGCAATCTTTGGTGCCTAAAACTAGTGGTTGAATGTTGATAGCAACGTCAACAATCTGCTGGTCGGTACAGGTTTCTAGCAAGATAATATTTTGGTGGCTCAGACTAGTGACCACAAGTGTATAGCTTCCGGTGTACATTTTGGTTGGCGAGATATGGTGGTTGAAAGCTAATAGTTACACATAGTGATTCTTGAGTTGTTGAAGCATTGTTGCCAAAGAATTGAACCCACTGTTGTTGCTGAAAACTGGTGGGTAGAATTTTCTAGCCACCGTGATTATCTTGAGTTACCAGAAATAGTTAGTAAAGTATTTCGCCAACTACAGTTGGTAAGAAAATAGTCGCTAAAGCCAAGTTTTCTTGTAGTGCCAGTACAAGTAATTGGTTCAGGAATTGGCACTAGAAGCTTATTGCATTCATCTGATGGGATTAGTAGATCCAGTGTAAGTTTTTAAGTTCTTCAAGGTTAGGTCTTGTTATCAAATCTGCTAATTTTGTTCTAAGGTATCATATTATCTTCCTTTTGTTAGTTCTTGGTTTTGGTAGTATTTGGATAATTTCAATTCTGGTTTTTTATCTATCCGTATTCTTAAATTGACTGAAAGTATTTTCAATTCCATAATAAGTTCCATTTTTTTGATTCATAGGGTATAGATTACTGCTACCTCAGATGTGGGTAGCTTCCATATTTTGATGTAGAATGGCTGAAAGTAAGCGTTTTATTTTGTATTAATTATAGTTAATGGTTTCATTAGTGTTGAATTAAGTTGCCTGATAATCCAATTGGATTAAAGAAACCTGAAAGCGGGTTAACTTATATGAATGTACCTGTTAGTTCTTAACCTCTTCTTCATTGGATGAGTTCTTAACTAATTCTTTATGTGAGTTATGAGCCTTTTCTTCCTCCAACGTGTTCCCATCTCCGGCACTCATAACTCTATTTGTCTTCTTTCCTGCAGCAACCGTCCTACATGAAATAGATGTAAAGGCAAGAAAACTAACAGGGGGAACCTTACATTTTACTGCAGGTGATGGTGGTGGAAGACAGACACTTGGTACCGCAGCAGAGCATGTGGTTGGGGATCTTTGATGACAAGCTTTGTACAAATATAATGCACATTAGGCCAAGCACACGAGTGGTTAGGGGTAAACGGTGGTGTCACTTCTGGCATTGATGATTTTCAACTGGTGCTTGGAGTGGCCGTACGAGATCCAATAGGAATAGCAGCTGCTTATGTCATCAGATTTGGGACCACAAGAGCTGTTTTTTTAGTAATTGATCGAGGTTTTTCGATAGTAGATGTTCCTTCTGGTGTCGGGAGAGGGATTTGCCGATCGCTAATCGTAGCGTGACAGAAGCCACCAAATTTCTTGGACCAACTGTACATGCTTTGCGAATAAGTTTGTTATTCATGGGCGTATTCAAAGCATGTGTAATTGCTTTCGGTTAGTAACAAGCCGTTGCTCGCGTGAGTTCGCTTTGTTTGTTCCTTATGATGCCCCATCAATGAGATAACCGTGCAAAGAGTCCGTATCACCCTTCAAAATATCTCGCCTTGAATGTTAACCCAATTCTTTTTACCAAATTTCTTCACAGCATCCAATAGTTGATTATCCCCCTTTGTTGTCCACTGACTTGAATTTTCTTTTATCCTCTTAGGTCGGAGAATATATATTCTACGATTAGGATATAAATGAATTAAAGGATTAATGTCACTTTCTATTGCAGATGCCGTATCTTGTTCTCTGGTTAGGATATGTTTTAATTTTCTCCTTTTGTAGCACTTACGAATTTGGTTTTGTGACATGATCACATGTTATGTATTCGTCCACATATAGAAGTTACTCGTAGGTCGAGCGGTGCTAAAGAATCCATGAAGACTCTTTGGATTATTCATGAGGAATGCGGCAAGTAGATTCGGGTGATTAGAGATTTTGTATTTGTATAGTTTCATAAAATATTGCTCCTTTTATCTATATATATATATATATATATATTATGGGGTAGTATTTGCTGTAGCTGCAAACCTTTTGCTTAACCTAGTTTTACCATTTGACTTGTCTGAAATGTGCAGAGTGCATATCTGATTCTAAAATCCAATGTGGGTGAGGGAACAGGTTCTAAATTTCTTATCTCTAGATTTGTGTTTGGGATTATGGGTAGTTGCGCTGTAGTTGTTTCTCTAGTCAAAATAAATCTTCTTGCTTGATTCTTAGTGGTTTCTGGTGCTTTCAGTGGATTTATAATTGATTTTACATTTATTTATTTTTCACTGAAGTTTCTTTTCATTTCATTAATTTTCAAGGAGGCTAGAGGCTGGCAGCTCGTGCAAAATTTAATTGGCTTTGGAGATGATCAAAGGACATCATTGTGTCCAGGTTGCCTACGAGGAAGTAGCATATGTAGATATTAGTATTTTTGTGTTTATCAAAGTGTGCGTAAACACTATACCGTTTAACTTTTGCAACCCTCAAAAGCGAAGAACCTTCTTAATAAACGTATGTGTCTTTACACTTAAAGGCGAAGAACCTTCTTAATAAACGTATGTGTCTTTACGAATAGAGTTTGATACACATATTGGTTAGAATAGTAATTTCATCTAAAATCTTCTTCTAGACATAATAAATGTGGAAGTGAAGGGCCTCTTTTATATTCAGATTGAAAAGAAGCTTGAGTTCCTCGTCATTAGTTAGAATTTTCTGAGCTCGTTCAGAAAAAATTTGTTTTGCTAAACTTCCTAATACTATTTATTTGGGCGACTGAGTTTTATGGGTTCTAACTTCTAATGGTGTGTCCAGGTATGATGCGTCGTCTATGGGTTTTCCCCATCAAAGCAAGGAACTTTCAAAGGGTATGCCTACTTTGAAATTTTTGATTCTCCACAAATTCAGAAACAACTCTCTTCTTGAAAATTAGTTCTCACTGGGCCTTGTAAAACCGTTGTTACTAGTTCATGCTTGCTGGTGTTATGTTTATGGAGAAAGAGAATCGAGTAGGAACAGTGAACTACGTAGAATTCGTCCGTTCCATTCGTGGTGCTCAACTCTTTTGTGACCCCTGGAATGAGGTAATTTGGAAAATACTTGTCATGCAAATTATATTCATGCAGTGATAATACAACCAAGCCATTGCATGCAGTGGGCGATTGTGGTTCCTCACAGTTGTCCCACTTTGTTATTGATAATTAACCAGAAGAATGGGTTCATGTTCCTGCAATAGATGCTAATTATGAAAATTTGGGGAACAATGAGATATTACCTGGCTAGATTTTTTGAAGTTCTTTGTTGACTCTGTTGCTTGAAGTTTCTTATTTTCTCACTCGCACTATCTATCCTGTCTGTTTTGAATAAGTGACAGCTGCATTTTTTTATTGAGATTGTCGAGTGATATGCAGGAGGGCATTTTATAGCACTTCCCCGTTTCCCTTTTTGAAGTTATCCTGCATTTTCCTTTTTATGGCATAAACTTCATTATTTAGTTATCGGTGCAACCATTCCGCAGATATTTGGAAGCTGAAGTTTGCTATTTAATGGCTACCGAGTTGATAATCCTTTAATTCCAGGGTACGGAATTTCAGCTTGAATTAGTTGTTGCAAGCATCAAAGATAATTTCTCTTTGAAAATAATTTTGGCATGTGAACAGCAAGCTTATTATGCTCAGGTGTGTGTATTAATGTCTGCATAGATTGATAGCCAGTATGATCCCAATCATGGTAATTGACGCTGCCTCCAATCGTGTCTTTTGGGAAGATATTATATTTCTCTCCAGTATGATCCCAATATATGCCTGGATTGTTAACTTGGGTAAAGGTTTAGGCAGTTGTATCGTTTAAGTAGGAGACGGTCAATATGGATATATTTAACTGTTCAAATTATTTCAATCCTTTGCTTTATTTTTCATGTGTGTCAACTTTGTAGTCTTCTTCTTGTATGCTAACCAGCCTGACTCCTGCTTGTCAGCAAGTTCCTTCAAGAAGTGTTGATATGGGATTGATTTTGCTGTGTGTGTCTCCTTGTGAAGGATCCTTTTATCTTGTAGGGTCTTGTCGTCAGCTTACAGTGTTGGGAAGTTGTTGTTTTTTTTAATAATGTTTGATAGTTGATGCTAATTACTAATGTGTTATTAGAAGTTTGTAAAAGCCATTTGTACAAGAGTCTGTAGAAACATTTTTGTCTAAATAAATATATATTCCTCTTATTTTTTTCATGTATTTTTTATTCGCGAACTACCTAATGGGAAACGAAGCAACTGTAGGTGATATATGTTATATGAAAACTGTCACAGACTAGGCATTACGATGACAGTTCCATGAAAAAACTGCTACCTTAGTATCGCTCATGTGACAGGTTGTTCACAAAACTCATACTGAAAGTGTTTATCATGACAGTTCTTTGTAGAAAATGTTATAACAAGTAATTTGCTATTAAAAGAAACTGGGTTTACGATGACAGTTTTAAATAAAAAATGTTACCTAAGTTGTCAACTATGACAGGTTTATGAAAGAAACTGTTACCTTAATATAAGAATCGAGTTTCTGACAACAGTTTCATGTAGAAAATGTTACCACAAGTTGTCAACAGTGAGAGATTTGTGAAGAAACTGTTACCTTATAACATGATTTTGTAAATGATTTCTTAAAGACCTTTCGTAACAGAGGCTTTGGTGTGAGTGCAATTTTTTTGAAAACTGTCACATAACCATTTTGGTGACAGTTTTTAACTGTCACCTAAGCTCATTTTTTTACTAGTGTATAATCTCTTATGCAGGAGTTTCCGTTGAGACTGATAAGATTCAATCTATATTGTCTTGGCCACTTCCTTCGTCTGTTAAAGAGTTACGAGGTTTTCTTGGGTTAGCTGGTTACTATCGTAAATTTGTGAAGAATTTTGGTGTTCTAAGTGCACCGTTAACACAACTACTTAAGAAAGATGCTTTTCAGTGGACAGCCCAAGCTACTTCTGCATTTAAATCGTTGCAACAGGCGCTTACTACAACTCCAACTCTTGCACTTCCAGATTTTACGAAAGAATTTTCTTTAGAAAGCGATGCATCTGGTAACGGTATTGGGGCTGTTTTAATGCAATCAAGGCAACCCATTGCATTCTTTAGTAAACCTCTTTCAGGCAAGAACTTAAACCTCTCTATTTATGACAAAAAAATGTTAGCTGTTGTTTCTGCAGTCCAAAAATGGAGGCCATATTTGCTTGGGAGACACTTTAAGATTTACACGGATCATCGTAGTCTGAAATTTTTCTTGGATCAAAAATTATCTTCCATGGAACAACAAAAATGGTTGTCAAAGTTACTAGGATATGATTATGAGATTATTTTTCGTCGTGGAAAGGAGAACGTTGCGGCTGATGCTCTCTCAAGGTGTACTCATTCATACTTTCATATATCTACGCCTATTTTTTCTGGGATTGACGACATTAGTAAAGAATGCCATGCGATCTTGTTTTGGGGGTCTTAATTCACGGTTTACAGCAAGATGCCAACTTTAAGAAGCATTTTTCTTATACGACGGTTTGTTACGTTATAAGAACCGTATAGTGGTACCTTCAAGTTCTACATGGTGCGCCAAACTGATGGATGAATTTCATTCTCAACCTATTGGTGGCCATTCTGGGTATCTAAGGACTTTCAAGAGACTCCAACAAAAATTTTATTGGAAGGGAATGAAAAAGTCCATCAAAGATTTTATTTCCAAGTGTGATACTTTTCAGCGGAATAAATCAGAATCCATATCTCCACCTGGTCTTTTGAATCCTCTTCCTATTCCCACTGATATATGGTTAGATATTTCTATGGATTTTGTGGATGGATTTCCAACTTCTAATCGAAAAAATTCGATTTTGGTGGTAGTAGATAGACTATCTAAGTATGCACACTTTATACCCCTTTCACATCCATATACTGCAGGTTCAGTGGCTGAAATTTTTGTGAGAGAGATTGTACATCTTCATGGTATGCCAAAGAGTATTGTTAGTGATCGAGATCCAATATTTATCAGCAATTTTTGGGAAGCTTTCTTTGCATTGCAAAATACCAAGTTGTGTCGCAGTTCTGCATATCACCCGCAATCTGATGGGCAAACTGAAGTGACGAATCGTACTTTGGAGTGTTATCTACGTTGTTTTGCTGGAACTAAGCCAAGTGATTGGTCTCGCTGGCTTCCATGGGCAGAGTGGTGGTATAATACCAGTTTTAATACTGCTATTCAGATGACACCGTATCAAGCTGTTTATAGTCGACTTCCCCCTACAATTTCATCATATTTACCAGGTTCTACTTCTATTCATGCTGTTGACTCTACTTTGAAGGCAAGAGATTATACTCTTAAACTTTTACAATCACATCTACAAGCTGCTCAAGAGAGAATGAAGAAATATGCTGATGCAAATCGTACTGAGCGCAGTTTTGCTGTGGATTATTTCGTTTTTCTACGTCTTCAACCTTACAGACAAAGCACGGTCTCCACTCAGGCATACTCTAAACTTTCTCCAAAATTTTATGGCCCTTTTCGAGTTCTGGAAAAGATTGGAACTGTAGCCTATAGGTTGGATTTACCTGTTACAAGTCGCATTCATCCAGTCTTTCATGTTTCACAATTGAAGTTGAAATTGGGAAACAACAATATTGTTGATACTAACATTCCAGTTACAGTTGATTATGCTTATTGGGAACCTGAGAGTATTTTAGAACGCAGAATGTTCAAGAAAGGGAATCGTGCAGGAACCAAATGGTTGGTTAAGTGGAAAGATCATCCAACTGAGGAAGCAACTTGGGAAGATGCGGACAAGCTACTGTTGCATTTTCCAGATTTTGATGCTTGAGGTCAAGCATATTTTTCCAGCAGGGAAGGATGTTGTGATACCAACTCCTAACCGAACTAGTTTCCTTATTTAGTTTGTTTTAGTTCTCTTAATTAAAGCTAGCTTAGTTTCCTAGTTTGAGTAGGATTCTTTAAATAGATTTGCTTGTTTACCAAGGCTTTGAAGCTATAAATAGCCTGGCCAAAACTCATTACGTTTTTATCAATCAATATACAAAAGTTAAGATTATTTAGTTTCTTCTCAAAAAGCTGGTGGCTAACCCCCAATTCAAAGGGTTTATCCGGTTCTTATCCTTGGTTTAGGTTTGTTTCCTGTGTTAAAGGTCTAGAACCCTAACAAAAAATTGCTTAAGACGATACGAATTAGTTTTCTAGGGTTTCGATAGTGATGGAGGTGGAGGCTTCGAATGCTGAGAAAAAATTAGTTGGTTTACCCAGAGAATTGGAGGTGGAGATAAAATTATGGTCCCAATCTGGAATATGGAGAGATGTATGTGCGGTTTTTGAGGGACGTAATCCCGTAAAATAACTTCTTTCCATTTCTTTTTAATTTTCAAAAAAGAAAATTTAAAAGATAATTGAAAAACCATTTATAATTATAGCCACATTGCTAATTTGTGTGAGGCAAGAACTGCTCTTTTGCCTCAACGAATCATGAACGTGGCAAAAGTTCGCACTTAATGCCACACCTATCTTGCAACGAGGCTAAAGACCCTCTGTTAGTACATCATTCATAGATGTGTGGCAAAGAAGTGAGGCAATAGACTCATTTTCTTGTAGTGGTAAAACTGGACCAAACCAAACCGATTATGATGAAACCAAACCGAATCATTTGTTAATGGTTGGTATTGGTTTAGAAAACTAAAAAACTGAGAAAATGCTTTCGGTTTTGGTTTGATGACAAACCGAACCGATAAGCCAATGGAAAACCGATTAGTATCAGTCGTTCATTTAATTTCTAAATCTAGTCATATCCATCCATATTTATATAAGTGGGAAGGTTGCATCATTATTTTATTTTTACTTCATTCGCTCTCTCACTTAACAGAGTCTAACACCACCACTTGCTCTCTCAAACTAACTTCTCTCTAACAGAGTCCAACACCTCCACCATCATCGATTAAGCCTGCATCACCACCCAGCAACTAACATGGCCAGTTTAGCACGTCCTTCCTCCTCCTTCTTCTTTTTCTTCTTCTTATTTGATTTCAATAATATATATTCAAATTTCACCACTTTCGAAATTAGGGTTTCATAAGATGGAAATAGTTTTGGGGATTTATCAAAGTTTTGGTTAATAAGATTGATTGATGTCGGATTCCTACAACTGAAGTGACAGTCGGTTAACCGAAACCCCAGTGGAAAAAACCGAAACCGGCTAAAACCGTTTGAAAACCGAACCGATGGTTACTAGAGATTGGTTTGGTTTAGATTTTTAGAAACCGATAGTATTGGTTTCAGTTTTGGGTTGGCTGGAAACCGAGCCGAAACCGACCATGAACAGCATATTGATACACCTATTTAAATAATATAAACACATCTATCAAATCATACATATTTCTTATTTTACGTTTTCGTAATTAGGTGTGTTGATATTTTAGTCTTTGCGGTTTACCACAAATAAGTTGGGTTTTTTTTTCCTCATTGATGACGACAACCAAATCAGTCGTAAAGACATATGAAATAATTAACCAATCAACTAATGTCCAACAAACTTATTTTAGAGACGCGTAATTAGGTGCGTAGTTTTGGTATGTGCAGTGTACCGTTATTAAGTTGGCTAAAGTTTTTTTACAACACACGTTTTTTGTATCCTTATTTAGGTATCTTTGGGGTTTACCATAGAAAAACCAAATTGGAGATTTTTTTCCAACTAATCAGTTGGATTCATCTGTTCCTCTTCTGGATGCTTTCATAATTTTCGTGTCAGTTCAGTACGACGCTTTAGTCTTTTTAAAGAAATATGTATTAATTAAACAATCAACCAACGCCCAAAAAGTTTATTTTACGTGTGCGTAACTAGGTGTGTTGATATTATGATCTTTGCGGTTTACCACAAATAAGTTGACGGGTTCTTTTTTTCAATATTGACGACGACAACCAAATCAGTTACCGAGACATATGAAACAATTAACCAATAAACCAATGTCGAACAAACTTATTTTAGGGGCGCGTAATTAGGTGATTAAATATTTTGGTCTTTCCAACTTACGTTATTAAGTTGGCAGCATTTCTTTTTCAGCACGTGTTTTTTATATCCTTATTTAGGAAACCAAATTGACGATTTTATTTAAATCATATACATTTCATTTTCTAAGTTAAACATATACAATTTAAACCATAGACCGTCAAGCTGAGGTGTAATCTATTCATTGTGGGAAATGCTAGGGTTCAACTAAGCATGGGATGCAGAGAAGTGTAATAATTTTTGAATTTAAGAAAGCGGGTTTACTTTACCACAGAATTGCTCCAATCAAAATTTTATCAAGTACCGTCGTCAAGAATTCTGCTTCATAAAAGACTTATAATAAAAGTAATAGCTCCATCACTGTTTAATTGTGGTCATAGCTTTATATTTCTAGACATCTTAGTGGAGCAATATTAACAAAATTTAGCACTTATTTGGTGTTTATTTATTTATTATGCAACTTTATTGTGTTATTTTTCCCACAACATAATTTAGATGGCTGAGACAGAGAAACATCTTTTGCCATAAAGTGGATGGTCGGACTCTCCTGACCCAAGTGTATATAATCAAGTACCCGACTGTTTCAAATTTCTAACGTGAGGAGTTCGACATGTTTTTCTTTTAAAATTGTGTGTTCGTTTCTGGTAAACTCTATTACACGTGTAATGTTACCACTCTATCTCTATGTGAATCAAAGTAGCGCACGGAAAGCTTCTTGAATATATCATCAAGTACATTGCCTAGAAAGACAAAAATAAAAGTAAAAAGAAAACAAAAATACTAAACAAACTCTAATAAAAAGGACAAAGCCAAAAACAAAAGAAAACAAAAACACTAAACAAACTCTAATAAAAAAGACAAAGCCAAAAACAAAAGAAAACAAAAACACTAAACAAACTCTAATAAAAAAGGCGGTTGTGTATATCCAAACTTCCACATCTTAGACACTGCATGTACCAATTTTGATAAATATCTGTCCATTAATTAGACACTGCATGCACCAATTTTGATAAACTTCAGTATAAAAGGGCAATAGACCCAAAGGTCCCAAACCAACAAAGGAAAGAAAAACCAAGCTCTGATCACTACCTGATAGCAGTTCTCTGATCACTACCTGATAGCAGTTACTTGTGTAAACATGGAGGTTCTTGGAATCACATCTTCTTTGCTTATTCCCCCACTAGTTCTAGTTTTACTTCTTCTACCTATTGTTGATGGTGGTTTTTAGCTTAGGGTTAAAATCGTAAAACACTAAACCCTTGCAGACAGTGATGTCACAACATTTAAAGTAACAAGCATTTACTAGGCACATTTACTGAAACCTTTAATGTGTCCCTAAATAATTACCGGGGTATCTTTTTCAAATTAGGGTTACGACAAGCCAAACCCTAATTCGCACGTGTGCCAATGGAAAATCATGCCAGCCAAACCGACCGCGCCAAAGCATGCCAACCATGCTAGCCGCACCTATATGCCAATGACAAATCATTCCAGCCACACCGACTGCGCCAAAGCATGCAAACCATGCTAGCCGCACCTCTGTGCCAATGGCAAATCATGCCAGCCACACCGACCGCGCCAAAGCATGCAACCATGGTAGCCGCACCTCTGTGCCAATGGAAAATCATGCCAGCCACACCGACCGCGCCAAAGCATGCCAACCATGCTTGCCGCACCTCTGTGCCAATGGAAAATCATGCCAGCCACACCGACCGCGCCAAAGCATGCCAACCATGCTAGCCGCACCTCTGTGCCAATTGAAAATCATGCTAGCTACACCGACCGCGCCAAAGCATGCCAACCATGCTAGCCGCACCTTTGTGCCAATGGAAAATCATACCAGCCACACCGACCGCGCCAAAGCATGCCAACCATGCTAGCCGCACCTCTGTGCTAGTGGAAAATCATGTCAGCCACACCGACCGCGCCAAAGCATGCCAGCCATGCTAGCCGCACCTCCGTGCCAATGGCAAATCATGCCAGCCACACCTACTGCGCCATGCCAAACGCACCTCTCCATGGCCCCATACCGCGCCACCTACTGGCCTTCACTACGCGGCTATCAAAAGGAAGGCATGCAACAATCAACGGTTGCCCTTCAATCCCATGAGCAAATCCTGGCCGTCTAAGGTTACCAAACGACCTTTGCCCCAAAATCCTAGCTTGGTCACGCACCTAGCCCAAGCTAGTCACGCCATGCGACTATGGCAAACCCTTGGCCCCACATGCCAAGTCAAAATCGCACCTAGCCCAAGCTAGTCACGCCATGCGCCTATGGCAAACCCTAGGCCCCACATGCCAAGTCAAAACCGCACCTAGCCCAAGCTAGTCACGCCATGCGCCTATTGCAAACCATTGGCCCCACATGCCAAGCTAAAACCGCACCTAGCCCAAGCTAGTCACGCCATGCGCCTATGGAAAACCCTTGGCCCGACATGCTAAGCCAAAACCGCACCTAGCGCCATGCGCCTATGCAAACCCTTGGCCCCACATACCAATCCAAAACCGCACCTAACCAAAGCTAGTCATGCCATGCACCTATGGAAAACCCTTGGCCCCACATGCCAAGCCAAAACCACACCTAGACAAAGCTAGCCACCCCCAAGACGAACCCTTGGCCACGCATGCCAAGCCAAACCAAATCTAGCCAAGCTAGCCGCGCACGCCAAACGCACTTTGCCTTGGCCCTAGCCATGTTAGTCACATCATTCCAAGCCAAACGCCCTAGCCTTGGCCCTAGCCATGCCATACGCCCATTGCAAACCCTTGACCCCACATGCCAAGCCAAAATCGCACCTAGCCAAAGCTAGCCATGCCCAAGGCGAACCCTTGGCCCCACATGCCAAGTCTAACCCTAGCCGCGCCACCCTGTTGGCCCTCACTACGTGTCTACCAAAACGAAGGCGTGCAACAATCAACGGTTTCCCTTCAATCCCAGGAGCAAATCCTAACCATCCAGGGTTACCAGACGACACATGGTAACCTTTGGCCCGAACACCTAAGTTTGGACATGCCAAACCTTGTCATGCCAACGGCATGCCAACTTAGCCGCGCCACCACGTTGGCCCTCACTACACGGCTACCAAAACGAAGGCGTGCAACAGTCAACGGTTGCCCTTCAATCCCATGAGAAAATCCTAGCCATCCATGGTTACCAGACGACACATGGTAACCTTTGGCCCGAAAACCTAAGTTTGGCCACGCCAAACCTTGCCATTCAAACGGCATGCCAACCTAGCCGCGCCACCGCATTGGCCCTCACTACGTGGCTACCAAAACGAAGGCGTGCAACGATCAACGGTTGCCCCTCCTCTCAAGATGTAAAATCTCGACCGTCGAAGGTCACCAGGCTGGCAAGTTTCCCGAGCTTGACTTGCCAAGCCACAACAAACGTGATACATGTTTTCCAAAACATTCGAGACATCAACACAAACAGGGGGATCCTCTTTGGGTATTGGTATGGAGGTTTACAGCGTGCGTCGTACACTACGCCCGTCATAAGGAAGTGTAATAAGGGTGAGGAAGGTGATCTCATTCTTCGACCCAGACGTCAATATGGTAGAGGAAGGTGATCCACTCCAACTCAGTTACTCGACAGCTGGATTATCAGTCATGACAAGACAAGGGATAACTAGGGACTTCTCAGAGGCTGAAAGGAAAACGATCCGCCCAGGGATTAACAGCGCAGTTATCAGACAACTCAGCAACGACTCGGAAGACTGGGGACTTCCCATGACCATGTTTCTCGAAAAAAAAAAAAAAAAACTTGGTCCTACACTCGGAAAGTTTATTCTCATTAGAAGACCTGCGAAACCGAGTAATTTTTATATCTAGACAAAAATACGTGGTTTTCTTTTTCAAGTTTTGATAAAACCTATAGCCATGTTTCATCCCATGTCATCTACCAACACACAATTCCATGGTTTTCCTTGGATGTCTGCGTCACTTTCATTCATAGCCAAAGACAATTCAATTCTAAACATTTCATTCAAAAAAAAATATATAATTTGAAACCGTCAAGGTAGCATTCATCTATTAACCCGAGAAAATCAGAAAATCAAAAACCAAAACCAGGCGTCTCATTTTCCTTTCAAAAAAAAACCTAAAGATAAGAGGTCCAAGAAAGGCAGGATATATATTCAAGGGAAGTTTTCCAACAGCGGCTTGCTCCTTTTGGCAAAGGCCTCCCTCGTGCTTTGGAGAGCCACCCAGCTCTTAAGTTTCAGCTTCCTGCACAACTTCTTGAATTCCGCTTCCTACTTCTTCATCATGTCCGCCGAAGGACCTTCAACTGCTCCAGCCAACGACCTTTCAACATAAGAGAGACCTTAAACGAACCAAGGAATGTTGAATTCGAAGCCCACGCACATGTCACGATGGAACTTCCAGCTCAAAATTACATCCTCGAAATTGTATGACCAGTCACGTTGCACATCTCATCAATCAAAGACAAGACTTCCTCCGCATGCTTGACCAACGCATGTCGACTAGTGATCTTCTTAGTCGTGGCAATGTGACCATATCTTTCCCAAATCTTGGTGTACAATATTGCATGTTTAGCTGGCACGCTAAATCCACCAATCAACACATGACCTGGGAAAGGGGCCAGATACGGAGGATTGAAGGTGGCACCTGCAACCGAATCAGCAACTGGCAGGAGATCCCTAACTACAATTTCACCCCCCCGAAGTGCTCTCCTCCACCTGAGTCACGACAGCACCCTTGGGACGATGAATCTCCATGTCCAAGCCGCTAGCTGGCACAATTTCCATATTGGGAAGTACGGCTACGTCTTTACTCTGGGGGTCTTCCACTTCAAGATCATCCCCATAAACGGTTTCCTCCTAAAAATCAAAATTTAGTTTTACTGCAAAAAAAAAAAAAAAAAAGAGGGGAAAGAATAAAAACATGGAGGGGACTCACCGATTCATTTTCAGACTGACTAGACGAAGATTCAACACTACTATCGGAAGAATTGCTCTCGCCACCGCTAGACCCTGAACTCTCATCCTTTTCGAGTTCCGCGTCATCATGGGCAGGCTCTGGAACGCCGCTCTCTGTCTCGAAAAATGATGTTTTCTGACTTGTCGCAAGTTTGGCAAAGGCGTTCGTACTACTGAGACCCCGGACAGAATACAAGAGCGCATTCTCAGAAAAGGAACAAGGAAATAAACGATCCAGGCCAAGGTCAAGAGGAGAGACGTACGTACCCGTATATTGGATGAACTAAAAGTCGGCAGAACGGTGGAGTCTGACTGAAAGCCGCCCGCACGATCTTTAGATCTCCGTTCCTTCACCTTGGGACTATCTGCATTTGGACTAACGGATTTTTGCTTTAGATCCATCAAGCGGTGGATGTTCCGCTAAAACCGCAAGAGAAGGCTTACCACGACAATTCTCTACCACATCATTCACGAATCCATGAATAGCAAGAAACTCATCCTGCCAAAATATGTTGTATTTGGAGGTCGTTGATGGATTTCTTTGCGCGAGGAAAGGAAGACTTTTACCGGACACAAGAGCACTAGCATCGGGAACAGTTGATAACGAGATTTTTTGGACAACCGGCTGACGAACAAGTGGGACCCCTTGGTCAAAACCCATAAGTCGAGCAGCCCTATCAACATTGTAAGAGATCGCTTTGCAAGCTCCTCTAAAAAAATATGGAACGTGGCCAGGCGTGCAGCTACGCATGAACACCATCTCTCCAATGCTCAGGTCCACCTCATCAGAAGACAAAGACATATTCGAAGCAGGAGCAAAGGTATTAATCTGAGCTATGGACGCATGCACCAGAGCCCATGGACGAAAATTAACCGCATACGAGTTGTCAAGAAACTTAATCAGTTTCGGACCAGTTTTTCGGCGCTTGTCGACCAACGCAGTATTTTGGAGCCACCCCATGACTCAGGAAGTATATCCAACGGTTTTGGGGAATACTTCTCTAAATTCTCCCACAACCATGCCTGGAGAAAGGCGGCATGAACATACGAATCAACTTCATATGGCCGTTCGAGGCGCGCATGTCCAAAACCAGCTGATCCAGGTGTGCATACAGGGAACCAAGAAACAAACCACCGAGGGGGAGAGCGACGCCCTTTGCTAATTTTATGGCAAGTGTGATAAGTTCCTGTCTTATCTATTTCTTGCCCGAGCCGTCGTCAAAAATATCCCTGGATAGCCAAAGAACCAAGAACGCTGTGACATGAAGTACGCTATTCTTCTGGTTCGACTCCAACTCGTCAGGAAACCACTGAGATACCCACCAGTCATAAAAGCACTTCGTATCGTTTTCCTTCCGAACGAATCCATTTGACTTCTCAACTAGGGTGGCGCGAATTTCTTCTTCGTCTGCAGACAGCCTGACATCGAGGTTTCCAATTACAAGAAGATTTAGCAGCACAGCCACGCTCTCCAAAGAAATGGTCATTTCGCCCCACCTGCATATGGCCGTATGGGTGTCTGGACACCATCTGAAAATAAAAGCAACCAACCCTGGAGTGTCTTTCCTAATCTGAAGCACTGCAGAAGCCGCAACAACGTTGATAATCTGCGCCCTGGTCAAACTTGTCTTTACAGGTTCCTGGTCCATCATAAATCGCATCTATTTCTCAAAGGAACGCAACGGACTTGCAGGGATTTTAAATTCGATAGAATAGGAACGATATTCTTTTTTCTGAAGGCAAAACCTTATTACACCTCCTGGCCGAACCGATCGATCCTCTCATTTGCTTTCCGGTCCGGTCATAAGGATCGGCACGTTTTGGGGATGGTTTCTCCTAATCGTGGATGATCTTTGTGAAGAACTCATCATCTATGTTTGGCTTGGAATTACTCCCATCCCTGCATAGTAAAACCGTTGACATCTTAACCAAAATTCTCTTACACTGTTTTCACCGCTACGATAGCTACAATGGAACAAGAAGAGTATGAATTATTACATAAAGCATGTAGAAATTATTCTATTGGACACAAGGGAGCCGCCTCGGGCACAAACTAATTGGTTTTAAAGTCCTTTCGTGCATATGCGAAAGTGGTGACTGGCAGACTCTACATTACCACTACATGCAGTCGGAAACTCGCGCTCAACCAGATAGACGCGCCCAAAAAAGGAGGGGACCATGCCCACGGCCACACCAAAACAAGGAGTAAACCCTAAAAACTAGGTTTTCGTGGGAAAGGGATGGCAAATTAATATCGCGTGCTTACCTTACAAAACGAGTTGAGGCGGTCAACATTATTATGGTATTCATGCCTAAGTACTACTATGAGCGCGTGCAAGACATACCTGTGGCTAGGATTCACACCAACATGTTCTACAAGGTCATAAAAAGGTACGCCTAAAATTAGGGTTTTCACCAACAAAAGAAAACAAAAGAAAAAGCAAGTCATAGAGGAAGTAATGGAAGAAATACCTAATCAGCTCGCCCGCTTCACCTCTACCAAGAAATAAAAGAAGAAACAATAAGGGCGTGAATCAAAGGGAGAGGCCATCCATCCTTTTTATAGGCGTGATACTTGGGAGTTCGAACAAGAAAAGGATTTCCAATTTTGAGCAAAGGAAGGAAAATAGGAAACCGGTCCCGCAAAGACCAATTTCCACGTCCAAGACCACTTACGCCATACCACGTCCCCACCACGCCTAGCCGTCCTTGCACGTTCCACCATGCCATTGCCGCAGCCCCCCTGCAAAACCATTCGCTCCATTGTCGCGGACCCACCACGCCTAGTCGTCCTTGCACGTTCCACCATGCCATTTCCGCGGCCCCCATGCCAAGCCATTCGCTCCATTTCCGCGGCCCCACCACGCCTAGCCGTCCGTGTACGTCTCGTATTGCCAAGGTCACACTATGCCAAGCCACCTTCTCCACTTTCGCGACCCTATCATCCGCGCACGCTTGCCTCACCAAGACCACGCCACCTCTTGGCCCATTGAGACAAGCCATCTACTTGCGTCACCTTCCAAGACCGCGCCCCCTTTTCCTTGGAGATGTACGCCAGACCAAGCCGGTAACTTTCATCTCACCACTCCACGGTCTGCATTCCCTGTACAACTTACGCAGGGTCGCCAACACGGGAAAACAAAACTCTCTTTACCACTCAAAAAAGTTAGTCGGATTCTCCTGACCATCTGTGCAATGATTTACACCTCGATTCCGTACTTGTCTTTCACCATCATATGCTTACCTCGCAACAAGGCACCTGTTCCGAGCTAAGCAGGGGACTTAATGTTAATGGTTGTTTTTAGCTTAGGGTTAAAATCGTAAAACACTAAACCCTAACAGACAGTGATGTCATAACATTTAAAGTAACAAGAATTTACTAGGCACATTTACTGAAACCTTTAATGTGTCCCTAAATAATTACCGGGGTATCTTTTTCAAATTAGGGTTACGACAAGCCAAACCCTAATTCCCATGTGTGCCAATGGCAAATCATGCTAGCCACACCGACCGTGCCAAAGCATGCCAACAATGCTAGCTGCACCTCTGTGCCAAAGGAAAATCATGCCAGCCACACCGACCGCGCAAAAGCATGCCAACCATGCTGGCCGCACCTCTGTACCAATGGCAAATCATGCCAGCCATACCGACCCTGCCAAAGCATGCCAACCATGCTAGCCGCACCTCTGTGCCAATAGCAAATCATGCCAGCCACACCGACAGCGCCAAAGTATGCCAACCATGCTAGACGCACCTCTGTGCCAATGGCAAATCATGCCAGCCACACCGACCGCGCCAAAGAATGCTAACCATGCTAGCCGCACCTCCGTGCCAATGGCAAATCATGCCAGCCACACCGACCGCGCCAAATCATGCCAACCATGCTAGTCGCACCTCTATGCCAATGGAAAATCATGCCAGCAACACCGACCGCGCCATAGCACACCAACCATGCTAGCTGCACCTCTGTGCCAATGGCAAATCATGTCAGCCACACCGACCGCGCCAAAGCATGCCATCCATGATATCCGTACCTTCATGCCAATGGCAAATCATGCCAGCCACACCTACTGCGCCATGCCAAACACACCTATCCATGGACCCATGCCGCGCCACCATACTGGCCTTCACTACGCGCCCATCAAAACGAAGGCGTGCAACAATCAACTGTTGCCCTTCAATCCCAGGAGAAAATCCTGGCCGTCTAAGGTTACTAAGCGACCTTTGCCCCAAAACCCTAGCTTGGTCACGCACCTAGCCTAAGCTAATCACTCCATGCGACTATGGCAAACCCTTGGCCCCACATGCCAAGCCAAAACCGCACCTAGCCCAAGCTAGTCATGCCCTGCGCCTATGGCAAACCCTTGGCCCCATATGCCAAGCCAAAACCGCACCTAGCCAAAGCTAGTCACGCCATGCGCCTATGGCAAACCCTTGGACCAACATGCCAAGCCAAAACCGCACCTAGCCCAAGCTAGGCAAGCCATGCGCCTATGGAAAACCCTTGGCCCCACATGCCAATCCAAAACCGGACCTATCCCCAGCTATCCACGCCTTGCGCCTATGGCAAACCCTTGGCCCCACATGCCAAGCCAAAACCGCACCTAGCCCAAGCTAGTCACGCCATGTGCCTATGGCAAACCCTTGGCCCCACATGCCAAGCCAAAACTGCACCTAGCCAAAGCTAGCCACGCCCAAGACGAACCCTTGGCCCCGCATGCCAAGCCAAACCAAACCTAGCCAAGCTAGTCACGCCATGCCAAACGCACTTTGCCTTGGCCCTAGCCATGCTAGTCACATCATGCCAAGCCAAACGCCCTAGCCACGCCATACGCCCATGGAAAACCCTTGGCCCCGAATGCCAAGCCAAACCAAACCTAGCCAAGCTAGCCGCGCCATGCCAAACGCACTTTGCCTTGGCCCTAGCCATGCTAGTCACATCATGCCAAGCCAAACGCCCTTGCCTTGGCCGTAGCCACGCCATACGCCCATGTCAAACCCTTCGCCCCGCATGCCAAGCCAAACCAAACCTATCCAAGCTAGCCACGCCATGCCAAACACACTTTGCCTTGGCCCTAGCCATGCTAGTCACATCATGCCAAGCCAAACGCCCTTGTCTTGGCCCTATCCACGCCATACACCCATGGAAAACCCTTATCCCTACATGCCAAGCCAAACCAAACCTAGATCACCAGAAATAGGGTAAATAGGTCTTACCTATTTCCATTGAAAAACAAGTTCATACGGGAGATACAACACTCAGAAATACTTACTTGCTAGATCACCTTGGGAGCTCTCTCGCTTTTCTGATAACAAGTCGTAGTAACCCAACTACTCTTCCGACGGGAATCAACTATTCTGGTCTCACCACTTTCCTTGCTTCCCTCCCCAAAACCAACCCATTCTCCTCCACTTTGTGACCTAAGCAATTCTGGAACGGCCATTTCTTGGTTTAGGCTGGAGTTGTACAGATTGATCTCTCGAATCTAAAGTACTCCCTTGCAGTACATTATTTAGGGTTTAAATTGTTTCTCACCTGCATACCCGCAATTACCGAAATCATCAGAAACCATTTTCACCTACAAAAACCTTTTTATTTTATATTGAGAATCGATCAAAGCAGACAAAACTTTCCTCCTAGCCCACCCAAGCTTCCAATCATCGGCAATTTGCATCAACTTGGGAAACCACCTCATTGTTTTCTTCATAAGCTATCTCAAAAATATGGTATGGTAATGCTTTTACAACTCGGTAGTATACCCACAGTCGAATTACGTCGGCTGAAGCTGCAAAACAAGTGTTGAAAACACGTGATTCTGATTTTTGTACTAGACCTCCATTAGAAAGTCTGAAACGTCTTTCTTATAACTACGTAGATATTGTATTTGCACCTTATGGAGAATACTGGAAGGTTGTTCGAAAAATATGTGTCCATGAAGTATTTAGTGTGAAAAGAGTGCAATCCTTCTGCGTAATTATGGCAGAAGAAATCGCAGCTTTAGTTGATTCCATATCAAGATCCTCTTCCGCTTCTCCTATTGCTCTTATTGATGTTTATCAGAAATTTTTATGTCTTATGGATCAAGTTATTTGTAGAGTGTCATTTGGCAAAAGTTTTCACCAAAATCGATACTGATGAATATCTTCTTATCGAGCTTAGAAAATTATTTCATTAACTAGGCATTGTGTTGCAAAGTTTTTCTGCGTCCGACGTGTTCCCTAAGGTAGGTTGGATTTTGGACAGGCTAACTGGATTTCATGGGAGGCTATAAAAAATGTTTTTGTAGTCTTGATAAGTTTTTTCAGCAAGTCTTAGATGCACATGTTTTTGGGTTTTAATGTTTTTAATTTTTGTTTTGTATGTTTTTTTTTTCATTCGATCTGACAATCTGAAGAAGAGTAATTTTTCAATCCCTATTTTTTTTGTTTTTGTTCTTTTCTTTTAGGGTTTATTTGGTTTTCATTAAATTTGGTGTGTGTAAGAAGGTTAATTAATATATTTTAAGTTTTATTATCTGTAGTTTTAATTTTGGTATTGGATAGGTATGAATAAACCATCCCTGCGGATCTGGATTTGCATACTTTACTGCAGTAAATGAAGGATTTTTGAGATTCCATCTGGTGGTCTGATTAGTTAGACCATCAGAGTTGTCTAGATTGGTACCGGTGTTTTGATTTCTAATGATGCACGGCTCAAATTTTACTGTTTTACAACTTGGAAGTTAGGATTTCAGTATGACTTCCTAGTATAAACATGCTAGAGTGAATCTGTTTTGCTAGAGAGAACATTTGTACTTTCCGTGATGCCTAATTGCTTTTATTTATGTTTCAAGGCCGTCTTCTGAAGGATTTTGATATGCTTATTGGATTGTGAGTGAAGAACATGAGAGTTTATATGTTTCTTGTTTAACCTATGTTATGTATTATGCCCATCCATGTTGTTTTACCAAATAAATGATAGATTGTACCATGTTTGAGGGCTATTGGTAAATGGACAGTTGTCTAAGTGTAAAGTTTTCTTATCCTGCAAGAGCAAGAATATGTAGTTTTTGGTGTAACAATGTTGACCCATTTCAAGGCTAATCAGTGGTCTTATCTATCACCGTATAGGTGTAGTGCCTAGAAATTGTAGATTTCATTCTTTGAGCCAAATTTAAGTATATTTTAAAACTAATCGGTGCGAAGTATCTCACCACATGTATCACAAATATAAGTATATTTTAAGTGAAATTAAATAGTGAGAGATTGATTTAGACGGGCAGCAGCTTTATGTTTTAAAACTGAAGCATCTATTGGTAGGTCTTGGGGCTTGTAACATTTGGTAAATCAAAGGTCTGCTTGGTTCAGTTTGTAGGTTCCCTGTTTTAGGTTCCTTGAGTATGCAGTAGTTTTTGTACTTTTGTTATCTTTGCTAAAGGTGTTGAGAAATTATTGTCTAGTTGTTGTTTTTAGTTTATTTATGGTCAATTCTGTGGTTATATCCAAATGTCACTTGTATGCTATCCCTTGTGTTTGCTTTTGGCCTAGATTTCTGGCGGTTAGGATGTTATTAATCATGTTTAGGAACAGGGAACTCCCACATAATGTATTTATTTTTTCTTGACTTTTTTCACTCGTGTTGCTCAGTTTTCGAGGAAGTATGCCAATTGGGTAATTGTAGGTTATATGGATACAATTATAACTGTGTCACTAGTGAGAGTAGTGTTTCTTTTCTTTCATTTTCCATGTTATATTGACCCATAGTAGGTGGTTAACTAAATGAGTTGCTTACTCCACTAAAAGGGAATGTACCCTTTCGAGTGTGAGGTGAAATCTGCTGAAACTTCATGTGAATGGGACAAAGATATACAAATTGTACCCTATATTTGACACTGATATTTAGTCGTGTTATTAGTTCAAGCAAAGAACAGAATATGGTACCTTGAATTAACTATAGTCAAATGAAGAAAACAATTATTTTACAACTGCACAATTATGATTTGATTGCAAATTATTAGTGATCCTGCCTACAGATCAAGCTTATGTTGGGTTTCCTTATGTTTTGATTTATTTTTGATTATTTTTTTTGGTTTCTACATAGGATGGAAAATGAGCAAAATGGTGATCTTGGTGAGCCCATCAATGCTTTAGCTACTGGTACAATACTAAATTGTGTTCGTTAATACTGATGTGTCTATATGTATTTTAGTAATACCAGATTGCTAACTTTTCTCTCTAAGCAGCTGCTGTCCTTGAAGAGAGAAAGGTCCGACGTGATACCACTCTTGCATCTTTATGGCAAAGAGGCAAGAAAGGAAATAAGTCGATTGGATGGAAAACTCTGACGCCATTGGGGTATTTCTAAAACAATCTCGGAGGTTCAAATGGACCAAGCACTGGGATAAGCAAGATACAGTGGCGAAGGACTGGCTGTGGGGCGAACTTCAGGTGAACATACTTGGCAGAAGTTAATATTATGTTTGTTTATTTTGCGTTCCTTATGATTAGTGTCCGATGTGATGGAAAAAATAGTTGGTAAACTTATCTTATCTATTTTCCTTATAACAACTATTTTTATCATTTTTCTATGATAAAATCCTACTCTAAAGATGGCTGCAAGTTCACTGGACTCTAATTCTACATAAAATTTTCCTGTTGGTTGTTTCTTATCTCTTGGAGTATTTAATTAGATGAATGTTCACATATATAGTCACCACAAGCTATCATTTTTTGTCTATTTCAGGATTTGTTCATAGTAGATGAACGTTATAAAACTGCCACCCTCTCTGTTGCTGGTGATATATTTAGGGGCAACAAAGGTACATGGAAGGCAAAACAATTTACGCGGCACGATACAACTGCAGATCGTCTTGCAGATAAACCAGATACATTAACTGAAGGGGAGTGGAAGGATCTCGTGAAAATCTGGGAAACTGATGCAACACACCAGGTAAGTTCACACATCTTATATGTATGGGTTGATGTTTTTGTTATACATTCATGACTAATTAATTCTGCCTTGTATATTCGTAAGAAATTTTCCGAACAAAATGTCAAGAGTAGAAGCTGCCAACAAGTAAAGCACACAGTGGGAAGGAAAAACCACGCTCGATCCAAAGCTGAAATGGTACATACATAAGTTGGTCTTTACAACCACTTTTCATTTTCCAACTTTAAAATTTTTTGGAGTTAAGGACACATGAACTTGTAAAAATTAGAAGCTTTATATTTGTAACTGTACTGAGGCATGTCTTTCTTTTCGCATGTTTTAGCATTTGTTGATCATCCAGGATGGCTTAACTACAAATTACTAAACCTTGTCAAGAATTGGAATATCATATGCCAACAGAAGTTGGATAGTGTCTGAAGTTTTTCGTATGAATTTTGCTTTCAATTACTATTATTCATTCATTGTACATAATGGAATTTGTACCTATTTGAAGATAATGGAGGGAACCCACCAACCGATGGTGATGTGTTCATTAAAACCCATGTGAATAAAAAACTGGAAAGGCTTTGGACCCAATTTCACAAGGCTTCATAGTAAATATATGTTCTAGTAAGGTTTATGAACTTCTTATCATTGAAGATAAGATCTTTTATCTTAAATTTTTTTCTGATATACATAGGTCCAAATGAGGGAACAATCAAGGTTGGATGAGAATAGGTTTGATGAGGATGGTAACCAACAACCAATTAGTGATGATGTCTATGAAAACGTTGTACCTACAACAAGCCACAAGCGTGTAAGATCTGAAAGATATCCGACATATTCTAGTTATGAGAGAAATGAAGATTTTGTGAGACGAATGAAAGAGCGGGAGGAAGATTTTGATAGGAGAATCAGGGAACGAGATACAGAATGGGAGGCTTGACTAAAATCACGTGATGAGGAGGCTAAGATGCGTGATAACAAAATGTTGGAGTATGTTAGATTGTGCTGCAGGCCAGAGTACTTTTTGAGTCCAGGGCAATTTTCAGGACCTTCAGATTACCACTTCAGACCTACGCAGCCACTATTTACACCTTGGGAGTAGCCTTACAGACCTTTAGAGCAACTTAATAGATCTGCAAAGCAGCCTTATAGACATGAGGAACATCTTGTTAGACCTGTGAATCAGCCTTACAGACATGAGGAGCATCTCGTTAGACCTGCGGAGCAGTCTAATGTACTTGGGGAGCAACTGTACATACCTCAAAATGATGGTAAGTATATTTTTCCTTGATTTTCAATTTATAGAATTCTTACTATCTCAAACAAACATGTGAGATATCTTACTTTTTAGTTGTCATAATTGTTGGTATGTTAGTATGATATTTACACTTTGCATGTTGGTGTTATATTCAATATTTCTCTTATAGCCCAATTAATCTTTTTAGACACGATGATTCTATGCCATTCTGTGATGTTCTTTTTCCTTGGTGGTGGTTGTTTTGATCAGTTTAGCAGGAACGCGAGGCCTTAGAGTGGACAGCTGGGATGGAGAATAGGTCTAGTTTGAAGTTTAGAGTTTTTTTGAAGTTTGTTTACTTGAAGATTGTGTAGATCTTTTCTTATGTCAAAGTTGGAATCACCATACTTTGTAACAAATATTTGTTCTTTTTATTCAATTTGAATTATTTGTTCTAATTCAATTCATGTGAGTTAAATGTTTTTTTTTTAATACAATTTTACTGTACGGCGTTATTGCATCACCAGTTGTGTGGCAACAAATTTTTAAAATAAAATAAAATTGGAAATAAATGAATAATTAAATTAGAAAAATGCTTTTTTCCCTCTTGTTATTGCCTCACCCTTTGGTGTGGCAACAGATTTTTAAAATAAAATAAAACTGCAAATAAAAATATAATTAAATTATAAAAATGTTTTTTTTGCCGCGTGTTATTGCCTCACCTTTTGGTGTGGCAACAGATTTTTAAAATAAAATAAAATTGAAAATAAAAGAATAATTAAATTTGAAAAATACCTTTTGCCTCATGTTATTGCCTCACCTTTTGGTGTGGCATAAAACCTATTTATTGCTTTAGTACACTTAAGGTGTGGCAATAACTTCTTTTCACATGGTTTCTTGCCACACAGTGTGGCAAAAAGTTTTTGTGTGGAAAAAGGCTGTTGCCACACAAAACATGGGTTCTTGCCATACGAACGACGTGTAGCAACAGACCCATTTTCTTGTAGTGACGTTTTAAGGTGACGTGTCACCATTAGCTAATCTTTAGCGGAAGTGATACACATCCTGTGGGCTCAATCGCGCAGGTTGTATCGTAAGAGAGAAAGGGAGTGGTCTCCTTAAGTCGGCTCGTAGAAGCTTCAGGTGGGTCAGCCACCAACTTCACATAACATTTTCCATGTAATAAAAGGTTTAAATTTTTATTTGGGTTTTGTGTTCAGGACAATGTAGTCGATATCGGATTTCAGTGAATATCGGCCAGGGACGAAATACGCTACTTCGATAAAATACCGGTGAATATCGGCGAATATCGGTAAAATATCGATAACATCGGTATCTTAGAAACAACGAAATCGATATTATTGGTGATTACCCGTCCACCTCGTTCGAGATTGACTACATTGATTCATTGACACAGGGATAAGAAGTGTTTTGCCGATCAATCTAAAAAGTACTGTTAATGTTTGGTTTTTTCACAATTTATTTTTTAATTTGAATAAAACCAGAGAATTCGATAAATTTGTCAAGGTAGTAAACACTTCCAATCTAATATTAAAGTTAAGCACATGTATCATTCCCAAAGAGGATGGGACAGAGAAACTGGTCATTTTGGAGAAAGAGGATCCGAGCCACTAATAGATGACATAGTTTAAGTTTGCACAATTTTAAAGGAAAATAAGAGGGAGAAGTATTTTTTATAATCATACCCTTATGAATAATAATTAGTAAAATTTAGAAATGATTTATCTCTCAAATTATATCACGGATATTCGCAAACTTTATAACAATGAAAATTAGGGCGTTGTACATGGTAACGGTTTTCCAGTTAAACCGGAGCAAACCAAACCGATTATGATGAAACCAAACCGAACCATTTGTTAATGGTTGGTATTGGTTTAGAAAACTAAAAAACCGAGAAAATGGTTTCAGTTTTGGTTTGATGACAAACCAAACCGATAAGCCAATGGAAAACCGATTAGTATCAGTAGTTCATTTAATTTCTAAATCTAGTCATATCCATCCATATTTATATAAGTGGGAAGTTTGCATCATTATTTTATTTTTACTTCATTCGCTCTCTCACTTAACAGAGTCTAACACCACCACTTGCTCTCTTAAACTAACTTCTCTCTAACAGAGTCCAACACCTCCACCATCTTCGATTAAGCCTGCATCACCACCCAACAACTAACATGGCCAGTTTAGCACGTACTTCCTCCTCCTTCTTCTTTTTCTTCTTCTTATTTGATTTCAATAATATATATTCAAATTTCACCACTTTCGAAATTAGGGTTTCATAAGATGGAAATAGTTTTGGGGATTTATCAAAGTTTTGGTTAATAAAATTGATTGATGTCGGATTCCTACAACTGAAGTGACAGTCGGTTAACCGAAACCCCAGTGGAACAAACCGAAACCGGCTAAAACCGTTTGAAAACTAAACCGATGGTTAATATAGATTGGTTTGGTTTAGATTTTTAGAAACCGATAGTATTGGTTTCAGTTTTTGTTTGGCTGGAAACCGAGCCGAAACCGACCATGAACAACATATTGATACACCTATTTAAAGAATATAAACACATCTATCAAATCATACATATTTCTTATACTAACAATAATCAATTAAAATTGTAGCTTTAAAAATATCCCCTTATTTGATAATATAGGTCACCTATTAGTGAGATAATTTTTTTGAAATGAATAGGTCAACTAATAATGGGACGAAGAGAGTAATAAATTAACCAATAGTAAATTTGATTCAGTTTTTATAACTTATAATAGTAACTTTTTGATTGTTCTCATGATTTTCACCAGTACCAAAATTATGGCGTAGTTGTTATGTGGTTTTTTTTTATTGTCATTTGATTCTTAGAGAAATTGAATTTATTAACAATCAAACAACACAACATAAGTTTAGCTTTATATATATATTTTTTTATTTTTTTCTTGATACACGAAAGTCTGGCGCAGGCCCGAACCCGAACCCGAACTCATCCAGTCGGAATGGTTCCGCTGCCAAATTAAACCCTCCATAACCCATATAATATAAGTATCAGAAAATGGGTCAAATGCCCAGAAACTTTTAAATTCTCAGTTGTTATGGAAGAATAAAACTCCGTCTGGGTCAAACAGACAGGAAATAGTTTTTTTTGAAACTGACAATTAAGCCCCGGCATTTCTCTTTATTTTATAATTCACAAAGAAGCATCGATAGTATCTTTTTCCTACTCCGCCATCTTCAAGACCCACCGACACCACTGCTACCATCATCGAAATCTTCTCTCTGACATTTCAATCTTCTCTTTCTCCACACCGCTAATTATAATTACCACCACCACCATCATCAATGATAACCACAACTGTGACCTTCATCAGACAATAACTAAAACTACTAGCACATTAACTACGACCACCACCATCATCATCTATAACAACTACAACAAACACCACCATATTTCTGCACCACAAATACAGATAGCATCATCAACTTTGAAACCACCTCTACCACCCAATGTGTTTTTTTTCTTCAAATACCCTAATTAAAATAGATATTTCTTAAATTCATTGAAACTAAGAAAATTAGGTTTTGGCCTCGCATCTATTTATTTCGCATGATGGGCACTCGTAAGTTTCTTAATTCTAAGTTTTTTCTTGATTTTATTTTATTTGAATTCATAAATTTCACGTGAATTGACCATAACTGCCTTAATTTATGAGATGAATCATTTTGTATATGAGTGAAATTTTAGTTTGTTCTTATTTCTTGGGTAAACTTAGATGAAACTGGTACATCCGGTCTTAGACCTGATATTTATGAGGTGACTTATATTTTCGTTTGTTCGTTTTTTTCCTAGCGTAAACGTGATTGCAACTAGTATCATCCTGTATTAGATTAATGAAATTTTGTTCTTTATTTTCTTGCGTAAACCTGAATGAAATTGGTACCACGTTTTTTTTAGATTATGTTGAATTGAAAGTAGTATGAAACTGGTATTATCTTGGATGATTTTGTCTTCATATTTAAATTAGTATGAAACTGGTATCATCATGTTTTAGATTTGCTGAATTTGTTTTCATCCATGTTTAAACTAGAGTCCAAATTTGTTCACCCTCCAAAATCGGGGTGCACATTACGGCCTTCCTAACTTGGGGATGAAACTTCCAAAATCACTTATCCTTTTTTTCCGAAACCATTGATTTTTTTTTTATTTCTTTTCTCAAATAAAAATTACACAACATATTGCTATTATACTTCCCAAAAAATTGATTGTTGTCTAGCAACTTAATTAGTCCAATGGGTAATAAGTATGATCTTTAATATATTAATATTCAATATAAAAATCTTAAGCACCACCGGAAGCAACTGTGAAAGGTGGAATTGGAATCAATTTCTTAGATTTGATCAACTGCAGTAGTACCATTAATACAACCCCATATATTTCTCTACCCCTCTTTGGAAATCACCTTCAGCCACCAATACAATTGAAGATGAAACACCAAATATTGCTTGAAGATGGAGAAGAAGCACCAAATATTTCTCTGTATACAAATTAAGCACAGATTCAATCATGAACACCATATTTGACTTTAAAGTTGTTGTTTTTTATTATTGAGATAGATTTGGGTTTTTCTTATCTCCTGATTGATCTCAATAGGTTCTTGACTGATCCTTGGGTTCTCTTGATACCTATGATCCCGATGTAAACCCATCGTTTCTAAACGATACAATCCAATTGATTTTTTTTAACCCGAGTTCATCATAAACTCATGATCCAGTACCCAAATTTTGAAATTTCTTACACAAAAGATTGAACTTACAAAATCAAGATGAATTCGATCGATAGAAAAGATAGTAAGATTATTTTTTTTTAAAGAAGAAGATAGTAAGACACTCAATCTGATAATAGTAAAAGAAGAGAACATATTTTTATTAAATGGAAAATACTTTTTATTAGAAGGGAGAAAGACACATCTGGTTTTGGACCGAACAAACACCCAATAAGAAACGCCAGAATGTGCACCCCGGTTTTAGGGGTGCAGGAATTTGAACTCTTTAAACTAGTATAAAACTGTTATCATCATGTTTTAGATTTGGCTTAATTTGTTCATCCATATTTAAACTAGGATGAAAATGGTTTCATCATGTTCTACAATCAGTTGAATTGGTTTTCATACACATTTAAACGAGGAAGAAAATCGGTTTCATCCTACTCTAAGATTGCTAGATGAATACATGATGTATGACATTTTTATCCCGTGCATATAATCTTCCTAGTTTACGATAAATTATGTAATAGTTTGGATTATAATTGAAAAGGAATCTTTAAGCTTATGATTAAATGTGTATACAGGTTGTGAGTTGGATGACAAAAACACCTCCATAATGAAGAGCAATTGGACCAACAATACCTACCGTTAGCATACCTGGACAACAGAATCAAAACCGATAATGGCTACGGACTCGACCGTTTCAAAAAAGATAACAACATTTTCATGGTTAAACTCTAAATCTAATTGATGTATCCGAGACAAAATTGATGATCCAACCAGTTGAAGCAACTGGTCTTTACTTGCTGACATAAAAAAGGAGTTCAAATAGGAATTGTCCCATTTAAAAACTGAAAGAGGTTTTCGAATTAAAATTCAGAGCTTAGAAATCTCAACAATCAGTTGGATCCAGTTGTTCCATCTCTTTAGGATGCTACCATAGTTTACGTGTCAGTTTAGTATGAAGCGATTCAATCTTTTTAAATAAATACAAATTAACCAATCAACCAAACTCCAAAAAATTTATTGCGTAGATATTTTGGTCTTTGCGGTTTACCATAAATATGATAACATTTTTTTTCTTCTAATTATTGATGACGACAACCAAAACTTTACTGACTGACATAAAAAGGCTCTCGAATATGACCTATCCCATTTAGGAATTGAAAGAGGTTTTCGAATTACACGTCAGAGCTTAGAAATCTCAATAATTAGTTGGATCCATCTGTTCATCTTCTGACTGCTTCCATAATTTGCGTGTAAGTTCAATACGATGCTTCAGTCTTTTAAAAGAAATATGAATTAATTAACCAATCAACAAACACCCAGAAAATTTATTTTACGTGTGCGTAATTAGGTGTGTTGATATTTTTGTCTTTACGGTTTACTAGAAATAAGTTGACGGTTTTTTTTTCATCATTGATGACGACAACCAAATCAGGTACAGAGATATACCAATCAACCAATGTCCAACAGACTTCTTTTAGGGCGTGTAATTAGGTGCGCAGATATTTTGGTCTGTGCAGCTTACCGTTATTAAGTTGGCGGCAGTTTTTTTTTTCCAGCACGTATTTTTTATATCCTTATTTACGTACCTTTGTGGTTTATTATAGAAAAACCAAATTGAAGATTTTTTTTGTCCCATTAATCAGTTGGATCCATCTGTTCCTCTTCTGGGTGCTTCCATAATTTACGTGTCAGCTCAGCATGATGCTTCCGTCTTTTTAAAGAAATAAGAATTAATTAACCAATCAGCCAACGCCAAAAAGTTTATTTTACGTTTTTGTAATTAGGTGTGTTGATATTTTAGTCTTTGCGGTTTACCACAAATAAGTTGGTTTTGTTTTTCCTCATTGATGACGACAACCAAATCAGTTGTAGAGACATATGAAATAATTAACCAATCAACTAATGTCCAACAAACTTATTTTAGAGACGCGTAATTAGGTGCATAGTTTTGGTATGTGCAGTATATCGTTATTAAGTTGGCGAAAGTTTTTTTACAACATACGTATTTTGTATCCTTATTTAGGTATCTTTGGGGTTTACCATAGAAAAACCAAATTGGCGATTTTTTTTTCCAACTAATCAGTTGGATTCATTCTGCTTCCATAATTTTCTCTTAATTCGACGCTTTAGTCTTTTTAAAGAAATATGTATTAATTAAACAATTCCAACGCCCAAAAAAAGTTTATTTTACGTATGCGTAACTAGGTGCGTTGATATTATGGACGTTTACCACAAATAAGTTAGTCTTTTTAAAGAAATATGTATTAATTAAACAATCAACCAATGTCGAACAAACTTATTTTAGGGGCGCGTAATTAGGTGATTAAATATTTTGGTCTTTGAAACTTACGTTATTAAGTTGGCAACATTTCTTTTTCAGCACGTGTTTTTTATATCCTTATTTAGGAAACCAAATTGACGATTTTATTTAAATCATATACATTTCATTTTTTAAGTTAAACATATATAATTTAAACCATAGACCGTCAAGCTGAGGTGTAATTTATTCATTGTGGGCAATGCTCGGGTTCAACTAAGCATGGGATGCAGTGAAGTGTAATAATTTTTGAATTTAAGAAAGCGAGTTTTCTTTACCACAGAATTGCTCCAATCAAAATTTTATCAAGTACCGTCGTCAAAAATTCTTCTTCATAAAAGACTTATAATAAAAGTAATAGCTCCATCACTGTTTAATTGTGGTCATAGTTTTATATTTCTGGACATCTTGGTGGAGCAATATTAACAAAATTTAGCACTTATTTGGTGTTTATTTATTTATTATGCAACTTCATTGTGTTATTTTTCCCGCAACATAATTTAGATGGCTGAGACAGAGAAACATCTTTTGCCATAAAGTGGATGGTCGAACTCTCCTGACCCAAGTGTATATAATCAAGTACCCGATTGTTTCAAATTTCTAACGTGAGGAGTTCGACATGTTTTTCTTTTAGAATTGTGTGTTCGTTTCTGGTAAACTCTATTACACGTGTAATGTTACCACTCTATCTCTATATGAATCAAAGTAGCACACGGAAAGCTTCTTGATTATATCATCAAGTACATTGCCTAGAAAGACAAAAACAAAAGTAAAAGAAAACAAAAATACTAAACAAACTCTAATAAAAAAGACAAAGCCAAAAACAAAAGAAAACAAAAACACTAAACAAACTCTAATAAAAAAGACAAAGCCAAAAACAAAAGAAAACAAAAACACTAAACAAACTCTAATAAAAAAGGCGGTTGTGTATATCCAAACTTCCACATCTTAGACACTGCATGTACCAATTTTGATAAATGTCTGTCCATTAATTAGACACTGCATGTACCAATTTTGATAAACTCCAGTATAAAAGGGCAATAGACCCAAAGGTCCCAAACCAACAAAGGAAAGAAAAACCAAGCTCTGATCACTACCTGATAGCATTTCTTTGATCACTACCTGATAGCAGTTACTTGTGTAAACATGGAGGTTCTTGGAATCACATCTTATTTGCTTATTCCCCCACTACTTCTATTTTACTTCTTCTACCTATTGTTGATGGTGGTTTTTAGCTTAGGGTTAAAATCATAAAACACTAAACCCTTGCAGACAGTGATGTCACAACATTTAAAGTAATAAGCATTTACTAGGCACATTTACTGAAACCTTTAATATGTCCCTAAATAATTACCGGGGTATCTTTTTTAAATTAGGGTTACGACAAGCCAAACCCTAATTCGCACGTGTGCCAATGGAAAATCATGCCAGCCAAACCGACCGCGCCAAAGCATGCCAACCATGCTAGCCGAACCTATGTTCCAATGGCAAATCATTCCATCCACACCGACCGCGCCAAAGCATGCAAACTATGCTAGCCGCACCTCTGTGCCAATGGCAAATCATGCCAGCCACACCGTCCGCGCCAAAGCATGCCAACCATGCTAGCCGCACCTCCGTGCCAATGGAAAATCATGCTAGCCACACCGACCGCGTAAAAGCATGCCAACCATGCTTGTCGCACCTCTTTGCCAATGGAAAATCATGCCAGCCACACCTACCGCGCCAAAGCATGACAACCATGCTAGCCGCACCTCTGTTCCAATGGAAAATCATGCCAGCCACACCGACCGCGCCAAAGCATTCCAACCATGCTAGTCGCACCTCTGTGCCAATGGCAAATCATGCCAGCCACACCGACCACGCCAAAGCATGCCAACCATGCTAGTCGCACCTCTGTGCCAATGGAAAATCATGCCAGCCACATCGACCGCGCCAAAGCATGCCGGCCATGCTAGCCGCACCTTCGTCCCAATGGCAAATCATGACAGCCACACCTACTGCGCCATGCCAAACGCACCTCTCCATGGCCCCATGTCGCGCCACCTACTGGCCTTCACTACGCGGCTATCAAAAAGAAGGCGTACAACAATCAACGGTTTCCCTTCAATCCCATGACCAAATCCTGGCCGTCTAAGGTTACCAAACAACCTTTGCCCTAAAAACCTAGCTTGGTCACGCACCTAGCCCAAGCTAGTCACGCCATACGACTATGGCAAACCCTTGGCCCCACATGCCAAGTTAAAACCGCACCTAGCTCAAGCTAGTCACGCCATGCGCCTATGGCAAACCCTTGGCCCCACATGCCAAGCCAAAACCGCACCTAGCCCAAGCTAGTCATGCCATGCGCCTATGGAAAAACCTTGGCCCCACATGCCAAGCCAAAACCGCACATAGCGCCATGTGCCTATGGCAAACCCTTGGCCCCACATACCAAGCCAAAACCGCACCAAACCAAAGCTAGTCACGCCATGCGCCTATGGAAAACCCTTGGCCCCACATGCCAAGCCAAAACTGCACCTAGCCAAAGCTATCCACCCCCAAGATGAACCCTTGGCCCTACATGCCAAGCCAAACCAAACATAGCCAAGCTAGTCGCGCCACGCCAAACGCACTTTGCCTTGGCCCTAGCCATGTTAGTCACATCATGCCAAGCAAAATGCCCTAGCCTTGGCCCTAGCCATGCCATACGCCCATGGCAAACCCTTGACCCCACATGCCAAGACAAAATCGCACCTAGCCAAAGCTAGCCATGCCCAAGGCGAACCCTTGGTCCCACATTCCAAGTCTAACCCTAGCCGCGCCACCCTGTTGGCCCTCACTACGTGTCTACCAAAATGAAGGCATGCAACAATCAACGGTTTCCCTTCAATCCCAGGAGCAAATCCTAACCATCCAGGGTTACCAGACGACACATGGTAACCTTTGGCCCAAAAACCTAAGTTTGGCCACGCCAAACCTTGTCATGCCAACGGCATGCCAACTTAGCCGCGCCACCACATTGGCCCTCACTACATGGCTACCAAAAAGAAGGCGTGCAACAATCAATGGTTGCCCTTAAATCCCATGAGAAAATCCTAGCCATCCAAGGTTACCAGATGACACATGGTAACCTTTGGCCCGAAAACCTAAGTTTGGCCACGCCAAACCTTGCCATGCCAACCTAGCCGCGCCACCGCATTAGCCCTCACTACGTGGCTAACAAAACGAAAGCGTGCAACAATCAACGGTTGCCCCTCCTCTCAAGATGCAAAATCTCGACCGTCGAAGGTCACTAGGATGGCAAGTTTCCCGAGCTTGACTTGCCAAGCCACAACAAACGTGATACATGGTTTCCAAAATATTTGAGACATCAACACAAACTGGGGGATCCTCTTTGGGTATTGGTATGGCGGTTTACAGCGTGCGGCGTACACTACGCCCGTCATAAGGAAGTGTCATAAGGGTGAGGTGGTTAGTAAATTCAGGAAGTTATGTGTGAAACGTTCATGGGACATAAAGCACATGCGTTAACAACTTTATGGGACATAAATTCCATAACGTTAGCAGTTTCATGAAAACCAGTTTCATGCGTTAACCACTTTATGGAACATCAATTACATGCATACGGTTACCACCTCCTCCCATTTACTTCCCACTCCTTAATGATACCAGGGTACGTTTTTACTGCGACTTGTATAAATAGGTCTTACCTATTTCCATTGAACAACAAGTTCATACGGGAGATACAACACTCAGAAATACTTACTTGCTAGCTCACCTTGGGAGCTCTCTCACTTTTCTGATAACAAGTGTAGTAACCCAACTACTATTCCAGAATCAACTATTCTGGTCTCACCACTTTCCTTGGTTCCCTCCCCAGAACCAACCCATTCTCCTCCACTTTGTGACCGAAGCAAGTCTAGAATGACCATTTCTTGGTTTAGGCCGGACTTGTACAGATTGATCTCTCGAATCTATAGTACTCCCTTGCAGTACATTGTTTAGGGCTTAAATTGTTTCTCACCTGCACACCCGCAAATACCGAAATCAGCAGAAACCATTTTCACTTACAAACAATTGGCGACCAAAGCGGGAGGTTCAATCTTTCGATTACAATGTCAATTTTCAACTAGCGATCTCATTCTTCGACCCAGACGTCAAGATGGTAGAGGAAGGCGATCCACTCCGACTCAGTTACTCGACAGCTGGATTATCATTCATGACACGATAAGGGATGACCGGGGACTTCTCAGAGGCTGAAAGGAAAATGATCCGCCCAGGGATTAATGGCGCAATTATCAGACAACTCAGCAACGACTCGGAAGACTGGGGACTTCCCATGACCATGTTTCTCGAAAAAAAAAAAAAAACTTGGTCCTACACCCGGAAAGTTTATTCTCATCAGAAGACCTGCGAAACCAAGTAAGTCTTATATCTAGACAAAAATACGTGGTTTTCTTTTTCAAGTTTTGATAAAACCTATTGCCATGTTTCATCCCATGTCATCTACCAACACACGGTTCCATGGTTTTCCTTGGATGTCTGCGTCATTTTCATTCATAGCCAAAGACAATTCAATTCTAAATATTTCATTCCAAAAAAATATATAATCTGAAACCGTCAAGGTAGCATTCATCTATTAACCCGAGAAAATCAAAAAATCAAAACCAAAAACCAGGCGTCTCATTTCCCTTTCAGAAAAAAAACCTAAAGATAAGAGGTCCAGAAGACAGATATATATTCAAGGGAAGTTTTCCAACAGCGGCTTGCTCCTTTTGGCAAAGGCATGCCTCGTGATTTGGAGAGCCACCCTCTTAAGTTTCAGCTTCCTTCACAACTTCTTGAATTCCGCTTCCTGCTTCTTCATCATGTTCGCGGAAGGACCTTCAACTGCTCCAGCCAACAACCTTTCAACATAAGAGAGACCTTAAACGAACCAAGGAATGTTGAATTCGAAGCCCACGCACATGTCACGATGGAACTTCCAGCTCGAGATTACATCCTCAGAAATTGTATGACCAGTCACGTTGCATATCTCATCAATCGAAGACAAGGCTTCCTCCGCATGCTTGACCAACACATGTCGACTAGTGATCTTCTTAGTCGTGGCAATGTGACCATATCTTTCCCAAATCTTGGTGTACAATATTGCATGTTTAGCTGGCACGCTAAATCCACCAATCAACACATGACCTGGGAAAGGGGCCAGATATGGAGGATTGAAGGTGGCACCTGCAACCGAATCAGCAACTGGCAGGAGATCCCTAACTACAATTTCACCCCCCGAAGTGCTCTCCTCCACCTGAGTCACGGCAGCACCCTTGGGACGATGAATCTCCATGTCCAAGCCGCTAGGTGGCACGATTTCCGCAGTGGGAAGTACGGCTACGTCTTTACTCTGGTGGTCTTCCACTTCAAGATCATCCCCATAAACGGTTTCCTCCTAAAAATCAAAATTTAGTTTTGCTGCAAACAAAAAGAAAAAAAAAAGAGGGGAAAATAGAAAAACATGGAGGGGACTCACCGATTCATTTTCAGACTGACTAGACGAAGATTCAACACTGTTATCAGAGGAATTGCTCTCGCCACCGCTAGACCATGAACTCTCATCCTTTTCGAGTTCCGCGTCATCATGGGCAGGCTCTGGAACGCCGCCCTCTGTCTCGAAAAATGATGTTTTCTGACTTGTCGCAAGTTTGGCAAAGGCGTTCGTACTACTGAGACCCTGGACAGAATACAAGGGCGCATTCTCAGAAAAGGAACAAGGAAATAAACGATCTAGGCCAAGGTCAAGAGGAGAGCCGTACATATTCGCATATTGGATGAACTAAAAGTCGGCAAAACCGTGGAATCTGACTGAAAGCCGCCCGCACGATCTTTAGATCTCCGTTCCTTTATCTGGGGACTATCTGCATTTGGACTAACGGATTTTCGCTTGGGATCCCTCAGCAGTGGATGTTCCGCTAAAACCGCATGAGAAGGCTTACCCTGACAATTCTATACCACATCATTCACGAATCCATGAATAGAAAGAAACTCATCCTGCCAAAATATGTTGTATTTGGAGGTCGTTGATGGATTTCTTTCCGCGAGGAAAGGAAGACTTTTACCGGACACAAGAGCACTAGCATCAAGAACAGTTGACAACGAGATTTCTTGGAAAACCGGCTGACGAACAAGTGGGACCCCTTGGTCAAAACCCATATGTCGAGCAGCCCTATCAACATTGTAAGAGATCGCTTTGCAAGCTCCTTTAAAAAAATATGGCATGTGGCCAGGCGTGCAGCTACGCATGAACACCATCTCTCCAATGCTCAGGTCCTCCTCATCAGAAGACAAAGACATATTCGAAGCGGGAGAAAAGGTACTAATCTGATTTATGGACGCATGCACCGGAGCCCATGGACGAAAATTAACCGCATACGAGTTGTCAAGAAACTTAATCAGTTTCGGACCAGTTTTTCGGCGCCTGTCGACCAACGCAGTATTCTGGAGCCACCCCGGGACTCAGGAAGTATAGCCAACGGTTTCGGGGCATACTCCTCTAAATTATCCCACAACCATGCCTGGAGAAAGGCGGCATGAACATACGAATCCACTTCATATGGCCGTTCGAGGCCCGCATGTCCAAAACCAGCTGATCCAGGTGTGCATACAGAGAACCAAGAAACAAACCACCGAGGGGGAGAGAGACGCCCTTTGCTAATTTTATGGCAAGTGTGATAAGTTCCTGTCTTATCTATTTATTGCCCGAGACGTCGTCAAAAATATCCCTGGATAGCCAAAGAGCCAAGAACGCTGCGACATGAAGTATGCTATTCTTCTGGTTCGACTCCAACTCGTCAGGAAACCACTGAGACACCCACCAGTCATAAAAGAACTTTGTATCGTTTTCCTTCCAAACGAACCCATTTGACTTCACAACCAGAGTGGCACGAATTTCTTCTTCGTCTGCAGACAGCCTGACATCGAGGTTTCCAATTACAAGAAGATTTAGCATCACATCCACGCTCTCCAAAGAAATGGTCATTTTGCCCCACCTGCATATGGCCGTATGGGTGTCTGGACACCATCTGGAAATAAAAGCAACCAACCTTGGAGTGTTTTTCCTAATCTGAAGCATTGCGGAAGCCGAAACAACGTTGACAATCTGCGCCCTGGTCAAACTGGTCTTTACAGGTTCCTGGTCCATCATAAATCGCGTCCATTTCTCAAAGGAACGAAACGGACTTGCAGGGATTTTAAATTCGATAGAAGAGGAACGATATTGTTTCCTCTGAAGGCAAAACCTTATTACGCCTTCGATCCTCTCCTTCACTTTCCGGTCCGGTCAGAAGGATCGGCACGTATTGGGGATGGTTTCTCCTAATCGTGGCTGATGCCGTGAAGAACTTGTCATCTATGTTTGGCTTGGAATTAATCCCATCCCTCGGTACCGCAGAAACTGTTGACATCTTAACCAAAATTCTCTTACACTGTTTTCACCGCTGCGATAGCTACAATGGAACAAGAAGAGCATGAATTATTACATAAAGCATGTAGAAATTTTTCTATTGGACGCAAGGGAGCCGCCTCGGGCACAAACTAATTGGTTTCAAAGTCCTTTCGTGCATACGCGAAAGTGGGGACTGGCAGACTCTACATCACCACTACATGCAGTCTGAAACTCGCGTTCAACCAGATAGACGCGCCCAAAAAAGGAGGGGACCATGCCCACGGCCACACCAAAACAAGGAGTAAACCTAAAAACTAGGTTTTCGTGGGAAAGGAATGGCAAATTACTATCGCGTGCTTACCTTACACAACGAGTTGAGGCGGTCAACATTACTATGGTATTCATGCCTAAGTACTACTATGAGCGCGTGCAAGACATACCTGTGGCTAGGATTCACACCAACATGTTCTACAAGGTCATAAAAAGGTACGCCTAAAATTAGGGTTTTCACCAACAAAAGAAAACAAAAGAAAAAGCAAGTCATATAGGATGTACTGGAAGAAATACCTAATCAGCTCGCCCGATTCACCGCTACCAAGAAATAAAAGAAGAAACAATAAGGGCGTGAATCAAAGGGAGAGGCCAGCCATCCTTTTTATAGGAATGATACTTGGAAGTTCGAACAAGAAAAGGATTTTCAATTTTGAGCAAAGGAAGGAAAATATGAAACCGGTCCCGAAAAGACAAATTTCCACGTCCAAGACCACTCACGCCATACCATGGCCCCACCACGCCTAGCCGTCCTTGCACGTTCCACCATGCCATTGCCGCGGCACCCCTACCAAACCATTCGCTCCATTGCTGCGGCCCCACCACGCCTATCCGTCCTTGCACGTTCCACCATGCCATTGCCGCGACCCCCCTTCCAAGCCATTCGCTCCATTTCTGCGGACCCACCACGCCTAGCCGTCCGTGTACGTCACGTCTTGCCAAGGCCGTACTATGCCAAGCCGCCTTCTTCACTGTCGCGACCCTATCATCCGCGCGCGTTTGCCTCACCAAGACCACGCCACCTCTTGGCCCCTCGAGCCAAGCCATCCACTTGCGTCGCCTTCCAAGACCACGCCCCATTTTGCCTTGGAGATGTACGCCAGACCAAGCCGGTAACTTTCATCTCACCACTCCACGGTCTGCATTCCCTGTACAACTTACGCAGGGTCGCCAACACGGGAAGACAAAACTCTCTTTACCACTCAAAAAGGTTAGTCGGATTCTCCTGACCATCTCTGCAATGATTTACACCTCGATTCCGTCCTTGTCTTTCACCATCATATGCTTACCTCGCAAAAGGCACCTGTTCCGAGCTAAGCAGGGGACTTAATGTTGATGGTTGTTTTTAGCTTAGGGTTAAAATCGTAAAACACTAAACCCTAACAGACAGTGATGTCATAACATTTAAAGTAACAAGCATTTACTAGGCACATTTACTGAAACCTTTAATGTGTCCCTAAATAATTACTGGGTATCTTTTTCAAATTAGGGTTACGACAAGCCAAACCCGAATTCCCATGTGTGCCAATGGCAAATCATGCCAGCCACACCGACCTCTCCAAATCATGCCAACAATGCTAGCCGCACCTCTGTGCCAATGGAAAATCATGCCAGCCACACCGACCGCGCAAAAGCATGCCAACCATGCTAGCCGCACCTCTGTACCAATGGCAAATCATGCCAGCCACACCGACCCTGCCAAAGCATGCCAACCATGCTAACCGCACCTCTATGCCAATGGCAAATCATGCCAGCCACACCGACCGCGCCAAAGCATGCCAACCATGCTACACGCACCTCTGTGCCAATGGAAAATCATGCCAGCCACACCGACCGCGCCAAAGCATGCTAACCATGCTAGCCGCTCCTCTGTGCCAATGGAAAATCATGCCATCCACACCGACCGCGCCAAATCATGCCAACCATGCTAGCCGCACCTCTGTGCCAATGGAAAATCATGCCAGCCACACCGACCGCGCCAAAGAATGCCAACCATGCTAGCCGCACCTCTGTGCCAATGGGAAATCATGCCAGCCACACCGACCGCGCCAAAGCATGCCATCCATGCTATACATACCTCCGTGCTAATGGCAAATCATGCCAGCCACACCTACTGCGCCATGCCAAACGCACCTCTCTATGCGGCTATCAAAACGAAGGCGTGCAACAATCAACTGTTGCCCTTCAATGCCAGGAGAAAATCCTAGCTGTCTAAGGTTACCAAACGACCTTTGCCCCAAAACCCTAGCTTGGTCACGCACCTAGCCTAATCTAGTCACGCCATGCGACTATGGAAAACCCTTGGCCCCACATGCCAAGCCAAAACCGCACCTAGCCCAAGCTAGTCACGCCCTGCGCCTATGGCAAACCCTTGGACCCACATGCCAAGCCAAAACCGCACTTAGCCCAAGCTAGCCACGCCATGCGCCTATGGCAAACCCTTGGACCCACATGCCAAGCCAAAACCGCACCTAGCCCAAGCTAGTCACGCCATGCACCTATGGCAAACCCTTGGTCCCACCTGCCAAGCCAAAATCGGACATATCCCAAGCTATCCACGCCATGCGCCTATGGAAAACCCTTGGCCCCACATGCTAAGCCAAAACCGCTAGCCCAAGCTAGTCATGCCATGCACCTATGGCAAACCCTTGGCCCCACATGCCAAACCAAAACCGCACCTAGCCAAAGCTATCCATGCCCAAGACGAACCCTTGGCCCCGCATGCCAAGCCAAACCAAACGTAGCCAAGCTAGTCGCGCCATGCCAAACGCACTTTTCCTTGGCCCTAGCCATGCTAGTCACATTATTCCAAGCCAAACACCCTTTCCTTGGCCCTAGCCACGCCATACTCCCATGGAAAACCCTTGGCCCCGCATGCCAACCCAAACCAAACCTAGCCAAGCTAGCCGCACCATGCCAAACGCGCTTTGCCTTGGCCATAGCCATGCTAGTCACATCATGCCAAGCCAAACGCCCTTGCCTTGGCCCTAGCCACGCCATACGCCCATGTCAAACCCTTCGCCCCGCATGCTAAGCCAAACCAAACCTATCCAAGCTAGCCGCGCCATGCCAAACACACTTTTCCGTGGCCCTAGCCATGCTAGTCACATCATGCCAAGCCAAACGCCCTTGCCTTGGCACTATCCACGCCATACACCCATGGCAAACCCTTGGCCCTACATGCCAAGCCAAACCAAACCTAGCCAAGCTAGCCGCGCCATGCAAAACACACTTTTCCTTGGCCCTAGACATTCTAGTCACATCATGCCTTGCCTTGGCCCTAGCCACGCCATACGCCCATGGCAAACCCTTGGCCCTACATGCCAATCCAAACCAAGCCTAGCCAAGCTAGCCGCGCCTCGCCAAACGCACTTTACCTTGGCCCTAGCCATGTTAGTCACATCATGCCAAGCTAAACGCCCTTGCCTTGGCCCTAGCCATGCCATACTCCCATGGCAAACCCTTGGCCTCACATGCCAAGCCAAAATCGCACCTAGCCAAAGCTAGCCAGGCCCAAGGCGAACCCTTGGCCCCACATGCCAAGTCTAACCCTAGCCGCGCCACCCTGTTGGCCCTCACTACGCGGCTACCAAAACGATGGCGTGCAACAATCAACGGTTGCCCTTCAATCCCAGGAGCAAATCCTAGCCATCCAAGGTTACCAGACGACACATGGTAACCTTCGCTTAAAAACCCAAGTTTGGCCACGCCAAACCTTTCCATGCCAACGGCATGCCAACTTAGCCGCACCACCACGTTGGCCCACACTACGCGGCTACTAAAAAGAAGGCGTGCAACAATCAACGGTTTCCCTTCAATCCCAGGAGAAAATCCTAGCCATCCAAGGTTACCAGACGACACATGGTAACCTTTGGCCCGAAAACCTATGTTTAACCTCGCCAAAACTTGCCATGCCAACGACATGCCAACCTAGCCATGCCACCGCGTTGGCCCTCACTACATGGCTACCAAAACGAAGGCCTGCAACGATGGCAAGTTTCCCGAGCTTGACTTGCCAAGCCACAACAAACGTGCTACATGTTTTCCAAAACATTCAAGACATCAACACAAACTACGGGATCCTCTTTGCCTTTGGGTATTGGTTTGGCGGTTTACAGCGTTCGGCGTACACTACGCCCGTCATAAGGAAGTGTCATAAGGGTGAGGCGGTTAGTGAATGCGGGAAGTTATATGTGAAACGTTCATGGGACATAAAGCACATGCGTTAACAACTTTATGGTACATCAATTCCATAATGTTAGTAGTTTCATGAAAACCAGTTTCATCCGTTAACCACTTTATGGAACATCAATTCCATGCATACGGTTACCACCTCCTCCCATTTACTTCCCCACTCCTTAATAAGACTAGGGTACGTTTTTACTCCAACTTGTATAAATAGGTCTTACCTATTTCCATTGAACAACAAGTTCATACGGGAGATACAACACTCAGAAATACTTACTTGCTAGATCACCTGGGAGCTCTCTCACTTTTCTGATAACAAGTCATAGTAACCCAACTACTCTTCCAGAATCAACTATTCTGGTCTCACCACTTTCCTTGCTTCCCTCCACAAAACCAACCCATTCTCCTCCATTTTGTGACCGAAGCAAGTCTGGAACGGCCATTTCTTGGTTTAGGCTGGAGTTGTACAGATTGATCTCTCGAATCTAAAGTACTCCCTTGCAGTACATTGTTTAGGGTTTAAATTGTTTCTCACCTACACACCCGCAATTACCGAAATCATCAGAAACCATTTTCACCTACAAAAACCTTTTTATTTTCTATTGAGAATCGATCAAAGCAGACAAAACTTTCCTCCTAGCCCACCCAAGCTTCCAATCATCGGCAATTTGCATCAACTTGGGAAACCACCTCATTGTTTTCTTCATAAGTTATCTCAAAAATATGGTCTGGTAATGCTTTTACAACTCGTTAGTATACCCACAGTCGTAATTACGTCGGCTGAAGCTGCAAAACAAGTCTTGAAAACACGTGATTCTGATTTTTGTACTAGACCTCCGTTAGAAATTCTGAAACGTCTTTCTTATAACTACATAGATATTGTATTTGCACCTTATGGAGAATACTGAAAGGATGTTCTAAAAATATGTATCCATGAAGTATTTAGTGTGAAAAGAGTGCAATCCTTCTACGTAAATATGGCGGAAGAAATCGCAGCTTTAGTTGATTCCATATCAAGATCCTCTTCCTCTTCTCCTATTGCTCTTATTGATGTTTTTCAGAAATTTTTATGTCTTATGGATCAAGTTGTTTGTAGAGTGTCATTTGGCAAGAGTTTTCACCAGAATCGTATTAATGATACTGATGAATATCTTCCAATCGAGCTTAGAAAAGTATTTCATTAACTAGGCATTGTGTTGCATAGTTTTTCTACGTCCGACGTGTTCCCTAAGGTAGGTTGGATTTTGGACAGGCTAACTGGATTTCATGGGAGGCTATAAAAATGTTTTTGTAGTCTTGATAAGTTTTTTCAGCAAGTCTTAGATGCACATCTTGATCCAAATAGACCGAAACCTGATTATGAAGATGTTATTGATGTTTTGTTAAACGTTGAAAAGGATGATCGTCTTAGTAACGGTCGTCGTCTCCAAGAATAAACTTCTTTTATATTTTTGGAAACAAAATTCATTGATATCAAGTGCATGTGTCACCATATCATTGGTCCCCCATGCCCCCTTCGAAAAATGCCCCCATCAAAAATTTTCTCGGGTTCATGGAGGAAGATTGAAAACCATTGAGGAGGTTAAAAGAAACATCAAGGAAACCATTTACTTGTGGAGTACGGGTACTGATACTTTCGATAACTTATCCGTCACTCAAGTTTTATTTCATGATAATTAATAGGGGAAAGCCACATTTACTAGAGGGAAAGCTGACTAAATCTAGGATATTTGACTTCTGGTCAATATTGCGTGGATTTGATAATAAACTTCCCCATATCAATTTTTTTTTTTTTGAGTTTAGATTCCAATATCACCCTTCAGACATGAGAACTTCGTTAGGTGATCTGGCAAGGTTATACTCAAACAGGACGTACATGATCAGGAGGGTGCTGATTATCTTGATGAATCTTGTGGGTCAATAAACGAAAAGTGACAGTACGATAAGGGGACTGCACATATATGGGTTTTTGTCCAATAATATGAAAAATGAACAGGCTAGAGAAGACAAGAAGTAGATGGAAAATGAAAGAGATTGCACATTTTGCTTACTGAAACAAAAGAAAAGCTCCTGAATGCAAGACACTTGAAAGTAAATATGCTATCAAAAAATATCCTTGCAGACGTTATATGGCCAGACCAGAGATGCCTTGCAGACGTTATATGGCCATATGACATATCGAACAATAAACGAAAATCTCTTTAAACTGTAGATAATTTAAAACAGAAAGAGATATATTAAAGAAGCTGTAGAGCCCAGCAATTTAGCTGTAAATGAATTTAGAAGGCCGAAAATGCCTAAATAATATATAAGAATAAAGAATACTGCAAGAACGACTCCAATACTGCAAACAACTCCAAGTACTGAAATCATATCTGCTCTAACAAGGCTACAAGGACTCAATAAGTAATCTCCTAAATTTCTAGGGTTATTTGGCTTTAATTTGGTACTTGTATTTTGTCCAATATTTGCGTTTGATCTAACATTTGTCCAGCTTAGGGTTTAGTACCTAGACTTCACGTTGACTAGGTTAAGTCTAATTTTAATTTAAGAAAATCAATAATTTGTTTATGTTATTTATCTAAACCGTTGATCTTATGTACACGTATATATTAATTTTGATTCTAAAATCTCTCTTCCTCTTTCGTCTTCCTCCCTCAAACCAGCGACCATTTTCTTCCTTCCCACACATCTGACCAGAAAGTGATACACAAACAAACAAATTCAAGAAAAAAATAAAAAAATCTCCTTCTTATTTACCGGCGCCAAGGGTTCTGGTTGGTCTTTCTCGAAGTGCTTTGGCAGGTGCTCAAGACATGAACAATACATCGAAAGATTTAGGTTGTTTGTTGAGTTAAAATAGGATGGACAAAGAGAGGGAAAGAAGAATAATGATGGCATGGATGTTTCCGGTTAAAACTCGAATTGGAAGATAGGGAATGAATCAGTTGGTGACGATGTGAAGACAAATGAAAAAATTAAAATGTGAATGGTTGTTGATAAGAAAAACAACAAAGAAAGTGTATTTGTTGCCATGGATATACAATTGGTTTTCTCCTGTTTAATCTGAGAAAACTACTACGTCTATGATTTGAATATGATTGAGAGAACGAACGTTTCGATGGTCTATTTTGGAACATTTGGAAGATGTTGAAGAAGTAAACAGTATAACCCCTCTGAAGCTCCTACATACATCTGAAATCGTTTCCTTAATTTTATGTATGGGACTGAATCATGAAAATTATGATTGATGAACGGTGTAAGAGGTATGGGTTTGTCTTGGATCTGTGATTCATTGCAAGTAAGAAAATGAAATAAGGGTTAGGAAAACCAATCAAATTCAGGTCTACCGATGCTAAATCTTGCGCAAAACCTGTTTGACAAAATTCCTAAACCAAAAATGTAAACCAATTTTTTTTATATTATGAAATTAATAAAATTCATGTCGATGACAGTCAACTATGGTCAACGTCAATTTCAGGTACCAACCACTAAGTTGGACAAATGTTAGACCAAACACTAACATTGGACAAAATGTAAGTACCAAAAACCAAATAACCCAAATTTCTAAAGAAAATTGGCACTGTATAGATTTAGTGCTTAAAAAAGTAGTTGATTCTAAATAATTCATTGTTTGGTATGAAAGAAGTTCTCAATTGATTGAAAGGAAAATGTACTGGGAAACAATATCCAAAACTGCAACTTGACTCCCTTCCTCTAGTCTGCATCAATTTTTTTTTCAATCCTCTAAATAACTTTGAACACAGTCCCTTAGTCGCTCCCATTATCTCTTCAGTCGCACGCCACAAATCAATCCCAGTTAAACAATAAAAGACTTTCAAAATGTAACACGAACAGAAATATTTATGTAAGAAATAATGTAAGAACTAATAATATTATAAGTAACCGTAAGTGGTATATATTTTCAATTATAATGGTAAAATGATGATCTGCAATGATGCATTCTACTTTGGATTTGTAAGGCACAGTGTACTAACATGATTTCAAACAAGTTTGAACATAGATGCGACAAATTTAAATAAAAAGATATTTCACTACACATTATATATAACAATTAAGGAAGGAAGAAAGCATTACCATTTCTGACTCTCGCATACTTGAAAAATAATGTCGTTCTTCGATGCTTTCATCCAAATTAATTGTTCCCATAGTTTCATCTTTGTTTTTGGTATTAGTTATTTTCGTGAGCGCTTCATAAATTGTAATTCTGCTCTTGTATGGAGCTAACCATTCCCGTCCATAATCAGTTAAGGCTTTCTCAGCAAAATCAAATTAATAATCTAAGTATTTTTTGATAGGGGGAAAGCTTATTTTAATTCCACCCAATGATGACCCAAAGTCAAACAACCTAGACTAAAGTCAGCTTTCCCTCTAGTAAAAGTAGCTTTCCCCTTATTAATTATCTATTTCGTTGGGAAAAAATTGTTGCTTTGTAATCTGTTTGTTTGATCTCTGTGGGTGAGCTTCTATCTCAATACTGTGCATTTGTAAATAACTTTTTTCTTTCAATATAACCTTCACTTTTCAAAAAAAAAAATCTAGTGGTATGGTTCCGAATCAAAAATTGTTGTTGAGATAAATCTAGAGACAATGATGCAACCTGCCAACCTTCATTTTGGGCTAATGCCATTTATTGCTTTCAAAGGGGAAAAAGAAGACAATTGTGCAGTTATTTAGCTAATTTTGATTTTTCAATTCACTAGGTGTGCACCCGTGCGTTGCACGGAGTTAAATTAGGTGTCCCAAATTTTTTAAATCATTGGCATTTACATTCCAAATGTGATTACTTAAAGCAACATGAGTTGCAAGGCTTTGTAGAAATTCGGCAAAGAATCCCACTGCAATACGATGCAAGATTAATGCATTTTATGTGCCAAATAGCTGATGAAGCTATTCACTGAGGCCTCGTATCTGTTAATTTCATGATATTTCCTAATTCTAATGTGACAAATAGCAAATGAAGCTATTCACTGCGGCCCCATATCTTATAAAACAATACCATAAATAATGTAATCATATGGTCTATCTTCGACTTAAATTCGTTGTGCCATGCATGTCCAGGAACATTTGAAACAAATTCAAAAATCATCATCGAGAGTTGAGCACCACACAAATTTTAAATTGTGACACAGTCTAAATTCTGACAAAATATAATTAGATAGAACTCCACCCATTCAATCTCTGTAAAACCTAAGTTTTTGTAAGGTAAAATTACTCCTACCCCAAACACAGAAATTTGTATGATGATTTTGCTAATAATCGATCCGTGACCTCGATCTTCAATCGAATTATGTAGAAGGGGGTACCTGCAAAGAAACCCTCCGATGCTAAAGTCAGTATTGGATTTTTCACAGGAATTTTTGGTATGGAAGATTGCTTACCTTTTTTTTGGTTGTCAAACTCTCCTTTTATATGTGGCGAATTTCCGTTTTATTTCTTAGATTTTATGGCAGATATTAATTGCCATAACTGGCCCCTGCATGCCTCCCTACAATAACAGTCCCTGCATGTCTCCCTGCAATAATTCACCTGCATGCCTGCATGACTGCATGGTTGCATGCCCTGGCTTCCCCTGCATGGTTCCCAGAATAATCCAGAAACTTCATTATAGTTAAGGAATTATAATGGGGTGTGGATAACCAAAGGTGTAAGAGAAATGGGTGTAAGCAAACGGGGCGGAAATATCCTTAGAGAAATACGACTGGGGCGCAAATATTCGGGGACTACGGGACCAACCTACATCGCGCAACACCGAATCAAATTACCAATTAATCGCCTATTAATCGGCGATTGCAAATTAATCGCCGACTTCCAATTAATCGCCAATTGTCGCTCGCATGGGCCGTCGGCTTGGGCCGCCGACTGACACATCACCGAATGCAGCTGACGTGTCGCCTGCCACGTCATCTTGTCTGCTGACGTGGCCCTCGTCCTGCTGACGTGGCACCTGCCATGTCATCTTTCTGCTGAAGTGGAACTCATTGGCTGACGTGTCGCCTGCCACATCATCGCTTGCTGACGTGGCACTGAGGGTGTCTTATATGGTACTGACGTGGCACCAGCCACATCATCTATTCTGTTGGCGTGGCACTTGTTGTGCTGACGTGTCACATGCCACGTCATCACCACGGTGACGTGGCACTTTGATGACGTATCACATTTGCTGACGTGGCTTCTGCTGTGGCGGTCGCGGTTGGTCGAGCCTAGTGATGATGTGGCACAGGTGATCGGGCTCCTAGTTCCTTAATTTGAACCTATGCACATGGGATTCCTTGTGAGGTATTTGTTAGGAATAGTTAGCCATTCTTGGGTAAACAAGGGAAGCCCCTTAGTCCCAACGAACCCTCTTTTGCCACTAGTAGGAGTTTTGGAGGCCTAGGTTAGCCCATTTATTTGTGTAAAATATTAGGGGTACAAACATCGCCCCCTCTTAATCCATAACCTGTTATGGGTTAAGAAGTTCGGGTTCCCCTCTGATTTGCATTTTTTGGAGTGTTACATAACTCGCCCCCGAGCGTGTTGTTCGGAGTGTTACGCAACTCGCCCCCAGGGATGTGTTGATTGCTCTGGAGTGTTACATATCTTGCCCCCAAATGGTTGAGGTGACATATAACTCGCCCCCAGTATGTTTTGTGTCATGCTGCTCAATGCTCGCGCAGGGGTGCACCTTCCTGCTGCATTTTGCTTGCGCATGGAATGAAAAGTTGAGTTTTTCTGCTATCTTGAACTTGCGCAGGGGGCCAGTTCTACTATTCAAGATGTGCGCAGAGTTTGGGATGTGTACATTTTCACGTGCCTGGACAGATGAAAAATGTTCGCCACATTTGTTGCTGCCCCGTACGATGGGGATAAAATTGAGATAGGGTAAAAATGCTCGAACTGTGCACTCACCCTATCTACGAGGTGTCAGAGACGTTGCTGACAGTAGACTTGAACTGTACTGTTTTGTCAGTTAGGGCTGATTGTGGATTCGATCATCCGTAGCAGCTTATAATTAACACGAACAATATTGATAAAGTCTGGAATACCAAAATAATGTTGAATTAAAATTTCTAAATTGAAATAACAAGATAAATACCTACTACTTCGACCACGGCTGCCTCGTTAAAACCTTGAGTGGAAAACCCAGTGGGACAAAACCATCAAAAAGGAAAAAGAGTGCAGCACAGCAGGATTTGAATCTACTTCTAATGATAAAACTTTTTCATGTGGAACGAATTCCACGGCTTCCATGGCTTCGAATCCTCAGTTCCGTCGAAATTCCTCAAGTAGTAGGACCTACGAGATGCTGGTCAATCCACTATGTATGGGCCTTCCCAGTTTGCTCCGAGCTTCCCACAGTTTGGTTCCATTGTGGCTGCTCGGGTCTTCTTCAAGACATATTCCCCTGGTTTGAACAACCGTTCTCTGACCTTGCGATCATATCCTAGCTTGATTGCCTGCTGGTATCGGACCAACTGTTGCAAGGTTGTTTCTCTTTGTTCTTACAGGAACTCTTTATCCAAAGCCAGTATGCTGTCATTTTTTCCGGACTTGACAGCACGAGTTTTGGTAGTCTTGAGTTGTACCTCGGTGGGTGTGACTGCCTCTGTCCCATACGCCAATGTAAATGGAGAAAATTCGGTGGATCTTTTCGGGGTTGTTCGATAGGACCATAAAACTCCAGGGAATTCTTTAGTTCATTTTCCCTTCGCCTTCTCTAGCTGTTTCTTGAGGTTGTCCATAATAAATCGGTTGGTTGCTTCTACCTGCCCGTTGCTTTGAGCATAGTAAGGAGACGAGAAATTGTAGAGAATATTTAGGCCCTTGCAAAAGTCTTTGATTACTCCTGAATCGAACTGCTTCCCATTGTCTGATATTATCGCGTCTGGGATACCGAACCTGCAGACAATATTTTCCATATGACCCTTTTCACATCATGTCTGGTGACGTGTACCAGTGCCACTGCTTCGACCCACTTGGTGAAATAATCGGTAGCGGCTAGTACGAATCTGACTCCTCCAGGAGCTTTGGGGAGCGGCACGACGATGTCCAATCCCCACATAAAGAATGGCCAAGGACTAAAAACTGGATGTAATTTGTTGGCGGGTCTTTTCGGAATTGGAGAGTGTTCTTGGCATGGCACACATTTATGCGCATATTCTTTAGCGTCTTTCTGCATGTACGACCAGAAATACCCCTGGGTAAGTATCCTGTGCGCGAGACTGCGCCCTCCAAAATGGATACCACATATTCCCTCATGAGCCTCTGCCAGTATCAGTTGTCCTTCCTCGGCTGATACACATCACAAAAATGGCTCCAAAGCTACAGGTTTGCGGTATAACAGCCCTTCGATCATTGAGTATCTCCATGAATTCCTTTTCACCTTTGCAGCAAGTTTCTCATCTTCAGGGAGTTCGCCGGTTGTCAGGTACTGGATGTAAGGTTGGCGCCAGTCTGCAATTTTTTCAACATGATTGCTAGAATTATCTGTCGTTGGACTGTCAACATCCATATTGCTGCCGATGTTCTCAGTATCTACCTGTGCTGATGTAGCTGCCCTCTCGCCCCCACTAGCGTGTTCGAGAGCCAGAACAAATTGGCTGTCGGAGATGCTAGGTAACTCTTGGAAATCTACTACAACGAAACGGTGGAGTCGATTCACGACTTGCGGAAGAAAGATATGCCAAAGCATCTCGCATGCCTCGTTTTCCAACCGCGGTCTCTCGCCCAATACAGAATTGGTCGAACTCATTTGCCAGCTTTCTCATATGATCCAAATACAGGGCCATTCTCTCTTCCTTGGCTCTGTAGGTCCCTTAAACCGGTTGACCACTAGCATGGAATCAGTGACTAGCTTCACGTTCTTCGCATCTAACTGTTTGACAGCATTTAAACCGATTATCGCAGCTTCATATTCAGCTTCATTGTTTGATGCTTGGAAACCCAGCCTGGTCGCTTTCTCGATCCTCGAACCTTTGGGGGTAAGAATGACGCATCCAACTCAAAGACCACCAACGTTTGATGACCCATCAAGAAATACTGATCTATAATGGTTCTCCGTGTATCGATCTCCATTGCAGACTCGCCCCCGTCCGATCGCCATCGGCTCAGTGGGTTTGAACAACTCCTCTTCTTCTCCAGCAACCGTTTCTATATCGTCCACGGGGAAAATCTGCTAGCAGCGCAGCCAGGGCGTGTCCTTTTTCTACAGTTCTGGTTTCTTACTTGATCTCATACACCCCTAGAAAATTTGACCATATGGCTATACGACTGGAATCATCAGCACGTTCCAGGATTCTCTTCAGCGGGTATTCCGAGCATACTATGATCTGCCTTCCTTGGAAATAAGGCTTGTCGCGACGAGATGCGTGAATAAGTGCAAGCGCTATCTTTTCAATTTTCTTATACCGTGTTTCCGCCCCCGTCAAGGATTTACTGACGAAGTAAACAGGTTTATCATATGGGTTCAGAATAAACAAAGACTGCACTCACAGCGTTCTCCGTTGCAGCCAGATATACTCCGATAGTTGTCCAGTTTTTGGACTCACCAAAACTGGGGGAGTTGACAAATACTGCTTGATATCATCAAAAGCCTTTTCGCACTCATCCGTCCAACCAAAATTCACTGCTTTTTTAAAACATCAAAGAATGGCTTGAATCGATCCGACGATCGTGAATTGAAACGGTTTAAAGATGCTAATCGCCCCGCTAGCTTCTGGACCTCCTTCTTCGTTCTCGGGGATGGCATTTCTCTGATGGCTCTGATTTGCTCCGGATTCTCCTCAATTCCTCTGTGCGTCATCAAGTATCCAAGGAATTTTCCCGATGACAGCCCGAATGAACATTTTGCTGGATTGAGCTTCATACGATATTGCCTTAAGATATCAAATGTCTTTTGCATATCAAGAAAATGCGATTCCTTTTGCTCGGATTTCACTACCATATCATCGATATATACTTCCATCGACTTCCCAATTAGATCCTTGAACATATGGTCTACCAAGTGCTGGTAGGTTGCCCCTGCGTTCTTTAGCCCGAACGGCATTACAAAGATAACAAGAGACTCCTATGTCGGTTATTTAATGCAAGATGCTCTTGATCGTCCTCGAACAAAGGTATTTGGTTATAGCCTTAAAACCCGTCCATGAATGACGGTCTCCCATATCCTGCGGTTGCATCCACCAAATCTCTTATCCGTGGCAGCGGGTACGGATCACTCGGACATGCTTTATTCAAATCGGTAAAATCGATCTGCATACTAATTTTACCATTCTTCTTCGGAACGGGTACGACATTTGACAGCCAACGTGGATATTGCACTGGTCGAATAAAGCCTGCTTCCAACAGTTTTTCGACTTCTGCAGTAACTCCATCCTTTTTACTTTGCGCCATATTCCTGATTTTCTGTCGAACAGGATGGAAATTCTCATCGATGTTTAGCCTGTGGCAAGCTACATTCGGATCTATCCCTGGCATCTCAGCAAAACTCCATGCGAAAATATCGGCATTTGCCCTTAGCAACGTAATCAGACCATCGCGTTCATGTTCAGGCATATCTACCCCTACGAACGTTTTTTTGTGCTCCTCATCTCCAATCTGGACCTCGATCAGTTTCTCAACTGTTGGGGATTCAGCTGCGTCCTATCCCCTATGTGATTCTGGAGGGAGAGGATTCTGTAATTACTATTTCTGCTCGACTCGCATGATCTGGTTCCCACTGACTACTGACTTCTTGTACTCATCCATTGCACTCTCATGACACTTATGAGCGGCTATCTGGTCGCCTCTAACTTTCACAACTCCTTCTGGTGTAATAAGCTTCAAGCATTGATGATTAGATGATGTGACTGCACCGATCTCATGCAGCCAGTCTCGTCCTACGATCGCATTGTAGGGTGCTCGGCAATCCAGCAACAAGAAGGTGCTCAGAATGGACTTGTCAGCTACTGTTATAGTATAGGGGTGTACAGAATGCCCGGAAACCTGCGGCCTGCCATGTACCACCCGGGTTCGAAGGAGACCATGGGCGCCCGACAGCCTGTCATGGGATAGCCTGGCCTACCCGATAATTATAATTGGGCGGACCCGGGTTTTTGTTCAAATATTGGAGTCCAGCCTGTTAGCCTTCCCGGTAGCCTATTTAGTTATCCGGCCTGCCTGACTGCCAATAGCCTCGAATAAAGTTTTCTACTAGTGTGATGGATTTCTCAAGAACTTAAATTTCATATGTGGACAATTTATCAGGGATAGAGAAAATTCTGAATTACATTTCACAGTAATGAATATGAATTACTTGAACTATCATTTGAACGAGTTACAGATATATCATCATTCATCAAGCCAAAAAAAACAAACATATATACTTAAAATTTTTGAATTATCTCTTGGGCCCGAGGCCTGCCCGGCCCGACCTGGCCTGGCCTGTATTGTTTCACGGGTATGGACGGGCCATGGGCATTAATTTTTTGTTATTGCCCGGCCCGGCCTGGCCTGTTAAACTTAAGGGTAGTAAGGACAACAAGCCCGTCCGGCCCGGCCTGTGCTATAACAGTTATAGGTATCTTCACCTTCCCAACCGCCTTTGTAAATTCGCCGCTGAAACCGATAATTGGATTTTCATCCTCCTCGATCAAGTCATGTGGGAGATTCATAGAGGAGTAATCTCCTGAAAACAGCACGCTCACTGAGCTTCCTGTATCAACTAGAATCCGGTGTACACGAAACATGCCAATCCAAGCAGTTATAACGATAACGTCATTGTGGGGAGCATAAACACCTATCATGTCTGCATCAGAGAATTCGATCTTTGTGAACCAAAGCTCCTCAGTTTCTGCTCCATTACCGCTGACAAAATCGATATGATTTTTCAAATACCATTCTTTCAACTGCCTGAAATTCCTTCTGGTTTCGTTTTCGACGCCCGCCTGGTCATTGAATGGATCCTGGCGTGGCTGACGTTAATCACACGTGCGTTAATCATGTTGGTCGTGCCAAACTGTCCGGGACCTTTTCCAAAGTCCTTTTTCACGTACTGTTGCAGCTTCCCAGCGTCGATCATTCGCTGAATCTCGATCTGTAAAGAGCGGCAGTTCTCAGTTTGGTGACCATGGTCTTTATGGAACTTGCAGTATTTGCTCCTATCACGTTTATCTCGTGTTTCTGCTGCCAAAGGACGTGGGGGGGCTCAAATCCTTGTGTACTTTTTCGTACAGCTCAGTCAGACTTATGCTCAGTGGGTCAGCTTCATATCATGAAATTTTTGATACCCACTCTCCATGCGTTCACCTTGATTTTTCTCTCGAACATCCCCGCGATCATTATGCTGTCCGTTCGAACGGTTCTTGCATTTTTCTTTCTTCCCATCGTTTGGATGATTGGATGTTTTGTGAACTTCTTCTAGAGCTTTAGAATCGTCCTCCACTCGGGCGTACTCTTCTACTAGTTCCTCCAAAGTTTTTGGTGGTCTCTTGACCAACGAACCGTACACACCTCTTTGATCATGCTGGTAAGCCTGTTTGTATGCGCAATGACAACTTGTTCGTTGGCTCCATCCACGTCTGATAACTCTTGCTTGAAACGCCTAGTGAATTTTCTGATTCTTTCCTCCTTCCGAATTCCTAAAAAGAACAGTGAATGGCATCCTTTCCGGTCACATTTATTGTATTTATAGTTAGAGCAAAAATCATCGATCAGCTTATGGTAAGTCCCGATCGACTGTGCTGGAAGCTGATTGAACCACGTTATAGCTCCTCCCGTCAGGGATTGCGAAAACATTTTACACATCAAATCATCGTTGTACTGCCACAAGGACATGGCGGTCTCATAGTGTAAAACGTGCTGATCTGGATCATCAGTTTTCTCATCGAATTCCGGTAATTTTAGAACTAAAAAATTCATTGGCGGCCTGAATTCTCTGATATTCTGCTTGAAAGGAGCTCCTGCTGCTCGATGTAGCCTTTCCATCTTTTCTTCTCGGGATTGTTTTTTCATCATCACTTTCTCGATCATTTTCAAAGGTGGGCTTCTGTTATTGTGGCCACATCGCCTTCCGAGGAAATGTCTCCCTGCTCATAATCTTGGTCCTCTAGAATATGAGTTTTAGATCTCATTCTTTTTCTCAAGGGTCCAGCAGGTTTTTTTCCAGCCATGCCTTGCTCCGAACGAGCATTGTAATCATGCGAAAATTCTTCATCATCGTGCCAATCTCGAACCTCATCTTCGTCATTTATGAGATGTTTTGAACGGGTGGTAGTTCTGGCCACACTCAGCAGAGTTGTAGCTGGCAGGGTCCCTGCTCGACCGAGTCGTAGAGGCCTTCGTTTGGGCAAATCTCCGATAGGGTAGATTTCTCTCCGGTCGATCAAGATCGATCACCTCTATGTTTGGGTTTGCGTACCGAGGGCAATGCGACTTCCAAGCCCGCCATACCGAACGACCTTTTCGTTTGTTCTGATTCCCCGTCTTAGGTCGAGATTGGTTCTCACGTTCTAGCCTCAGGAGTGCGTTCTCCTTCTCTAAATCGTCAAGCCGATTGCGCAATGATTCTTCCTTAGTACTAGGAGTCGCGGTACGTCCATCTCGCAGGTCCTGTCCATCGTTCCTCCTCCTAGATGGGCTGCCGAACACACGCCCTCTGTTTCCTCGAGCTTGTGGGTAATCCCCGTCGACATTCATTCCTTCGTTATCGATCATTGGTTGTTCTTCTCTTCTCCGATTTAGATCAGTATTTCTGTCACGGAAACGATCTCGATCTCGTCTTCGATCCAGTGATCTGTTAACAACATGTTCTTGATCTCGATCACGATCCAGGGGTCCGTCATGCGAACGATTTTGACCCTGCCAGTTTTCAGTGGGTACTGCTGGAGCTGATTGAACCTCGATTTCGTGCCTTTCAAGATTGCCTCTCTGTCTTTGTGGGAATCGCTATCGAATCGGCCCTTCTTTGGGTCTGTCTCGACATCGCCATACCTTGAATTGGTAAAACACGATTATCTTTTCTCAAAAACCTTAGTCGGCGCCACTGTTTGTAAGGTAAAATTACTCCTACCCCAAACACAAAAATTTGTATGATGATTTTGCTGATAATCGATCCGTGACCTCGATCTTCAATCGAATTATGGAGAGGGGGGTACCTGCAAAAAACCCTCCGATGCTAAAGTTAGTATTGGATTTTTCACATGAGTTTTTGGTATGGAAGATTGCTTACCTTTTTTGGTTGTCAAACTCTCCTTTTATATGTGGCGAATTTCCGTTTTATTTCTTTGATTTTATGGCAGATATCAATTGCCATAACTAGCCCCCGCATGCCTCCCTGCAATAACAGTCCCTGCATGTCTCCCTGTAATAATTCACTTGCATGCCTGCATGACTGCATGGTTGCATGCCCTGGTTTCCCCTGCATGGTTCCCAGAATATTTCAGAAACTTCATTATGGTTAAGGAATTATAATGGGGTGTGGATAACCAAAGGTATAAGAGAAATGGGTATAAGCAAACGGGGCGAAAATATCCTTAGAGAAATACGACTGGGGCGCAAATATCCGGGGACTACGGGACCAACCTACATCGCGCAACACCGAATCAAATTACCAATTAATCGCCGATTAATCGCCTATTAATCAGCGATTGCTCAATTAATCGTCGACTGCCGCTCGCATGGGCCGCCGGCTGCCACGTCACCGACTGTCGCAGACGTGGCAACTGATCCGCTGACGTGGCGCCTGCCACGTCATCTTGTCTGCTGATGTGGCCCTCATTGGCTGACGTGTCGCCTGCCACGTCATCGCTTGCTGACGTGGCGCTAGTTGTGCTGACGTGACACATGCCACGTCATCACCCCGGGGATGTGGCGCCTGGTGACGTGGCACTTTGATGACTGCCGCATTTGCCGACGTGGCGTCTGATGTGGCGGTCGCCGGTTGGTCGAGCCTAGTGATGACGTGGCACAGGTGATCGGGCTCCTAGTTGCCTGATTTGAACCTATGCACATGGGATTCCTTGTGAGGTGTTTGTTAGGCCTAGTTAGCCATTCTTGGGTAAACAAGGGAAGCACCTTAGGCCCAATGATCCCTCTTTTGCCACTAGTAGGAGTTTTGGAGGAACTATGATTTTAGGCATACAGAAATCTTTTAGGGCATACCAAGTAAAGACAAAAAAGGAGTGTAAATAGCAAAATCAGAAGCCCCTTAACCAAATATTTTTGGTAATGGCAAATCTGCCCTTTTAGGATTAGTGTTAATACTAATGATTAGTTAAAATAATTTTGATTAGTGATTAATGATTAGTGATTAGTTTTAGGATTAATAAAAATTAGTCTTATGTTTAATCTCACTTTTGTAGGTTAAAATCATCAAAAATCTGTGTTTTTTCACTAAGGTTCGGCGAGTCTGGATGAACAGTTCGGCTAGCTGAAAGTGTTTATTATGAGCCGAACCTACCTTGTAGACGGAGTTCGGCTTGGTTGAATTGTCCTAACAAGCCGAACCCTACACCGAACTTGTCGGAAAAAAATGTTTAGGGTTCGGCTTATATTTAGAAATTGTAAGCGCCAACCCTGTTGGAAACACGTTGTTCGGCAATTTGAATAAGTAGAATATAAGCCGAACTCGATCATGTACATTTCTCGGGTTAATAATTTTGTATTGGGTTCTAAGCACATATTGTGAATATCGTAATAGCCGAACCTCGTGAAAATGTGCTAGGTTCGGCACATATTATGATTATCGAATACGCCGAACCCTCGTGCATCTCTCTTTCGTGACTAGGTTCGGCTTGAAACTTCATGAAATTTCAAGCCGAACTGTTCATATACACTTACAGAAGCTTTTTGAAGAAACAGTTCGGCTAAAAACGCAACTCAATTTTGAGCCGAACCCAACACCGTAACCGTCATTTAATCGATGAAAAACAAAAAATAGGAGATTGGGTTTGTAAAACTTACTTTCTTATCCTCGTTTCCAGAGTTGGAGATCCAGTTGGTTCAATTTCTGGTTCAATTGGTGGTTGATTTTCAGTTTCTACACCTTCATCTTCAATTGGTTCTTCTTCTTCAATTGATGGATTAGAAGACGATTTGGTTTGCCTAGTCTCTTCTTTTCTTTGTACGAGTCATTATGTAATTCAGTTTAATCGACGCTCAAATTTTTACGAATCGACAATTAATCACGGTGATGAATTTTTTTTTTTGCGGGAGGGGAAGAGTTCGGCTAGAGGAGGAAGAAGAAGAGATGTTAAGGGAAGTCGATTTTGATTTTTTAGAAAACTGATTTTAGATTTTTGTATTAAGGGTATATAGGTAATTGAGCTACCCATAGGTTACCCCTTATAAGGTCACTCAAGATGGGAATATCATTTTGTATGCCCTGAAAGTTTTTTGTATGCCTAAAATCACAGTTCTTTTGGAGGCCTAGGTTAGCCCATTTATTTGTGTAAAATATTAGGGGTACAAACACTAAGATTTTGATAAACAACTGAAGACCATTAAAAGAAAAAAAAATAAAAAAACTCAATACAATACATGGTAGTAAGTACCCGTTTCCAGAAGTAACATGGCTATATTCCATATATGATCTTGCATACCTGCTATCCATCCTAGTCACCCATGATCTTGTTGTATACTTGCTATCCATCTCAGCCACTCACTTGAAGCTGCAAGACCACCAAAAAGAGTTTAATAACCAATACAAATTAAAAAAAAAAAAACATAAGAAAATAACCAAGAGAAAAGGTACAAAATCAACATAAGTAAATTCTTAGATGAATCTATATCAACCAAAATTCACCAAAAATCCAAATTTTATTGCTAGGAGAATTATATGCTAACAGTAAATAAAATAAAACCCAAATCCCAAAGGTTATGTACCATGTTAGTCGTGAAACTTGCATAACTATAAGTTAGGGTAGAGTTAATTAGTGTTTGGGTCGTGAATTTTGGTACCCTTTAGTATTTGGGTCCTAAGTTTGTCCGTTGTAGTGTTTGGGTCGTTGACCCGTTAGTCAACTAAGTCAACTAACCTTTTTGGTCAAGGTGTTAGTTATAGTTAAATTCTTGTTCCTCGTCACCGTGATTCTTCAAAAACCAAAAGAAGATCATCTATGTATTCAACCTAACTTCATAGAATTCAGTTGATTTTTAGCTTTGTTTATCAAGAAAACAGGAAATTAATGATGTGATAATCGTCCGAAGGATATCCACTATATAAAGTCGAACCATACTTGGGGATCGACTGTTAAGATGGAAGAGATTATGGCTGTGTGTTGGATACACATCAGGATCAGGAAGGAGGGTGAATGGATGGTGGTGTCAGGTAACATCGCCACTGTTACGACAAAATATTGAAATCCAATTGGAAGATTGTAAGGGTTTGTGATCGTAATAGATGATGTACCATGAGGTAACCGCTGGGGCATAGCAGAAGTCGCGTTAGGGCTTAAGTTTTCTGCTTGATCCAAACATTGCTCAGAACGGAGGGGTATGGAAGTTTTCACAGTTCGTTGTTCTTTGTGCACAATTTTCCTAGAATGTATGTAACATGGTGTTAGTCCTCGAGGGAGTTGGGTGTAGTTGAGTTTTTTCCCGTTAATCGTGGGGGATTTCGAAGGAGTTTTACAAATTAAGAGGGACACTGATTCAGTAGAGACGTAATAATTAGGGCAGCTTCGGTTTAATTATATGTTGTTGATGTATCACCGCCTTTTATTACTTAATCCATCCCTGCAAATTCGACTCCATACATGACTGAATAATCCAAATCAGTCTAGAATTCCAAAGACTTCAACGTCTCAGGCAATCATTCAAGACAAACCCAACTTTCCTAATCTATCCCAGGTTCAAAACCACAGCTCAGTCTCCTGCGTAAATCATCTCAGTTCTTGATATAGATTACAAAAAGATGATAAGGAAAGAAGAATTTCGCTTGTAAAGTTGAAGTCTAACCGAACATACGAAGAAGAATTTCTTTTAAAAGATGTTAACGGCTGGTAACAGTTGACCATTTGACCGTCTTGACTAACAAGGTCAACGACCCAAACACTAAAATGGACAAACTTAGGACCCAAACACTAAAGGGTACCAAAATCTACGACCCAAACACTAATTAACTCGTTAGGGTACCTGGATGCATTAGATATAAAGGACAAACAATTGTTGGACATGATGTTAACATCAATGGGATGCGGAGTTTCTAAAAACAATGAACACAGACTTAATATATACAATCATGGTACTATTATAATTTCTCAATCATATAACGAACGGAACTTACATGTTCCTTTTTCCTCTAGAACTCCTAATGAAGAAGGATTCTATTTTTTAATCGAATCAAAAATCTGCAGTATAAAAAAGAAGTAACCAAAATCAAACACGAAATGTAACTTCTTTTATAAAAATAGTTAAGACAAACTCCTGATGTTTGGTTATTGTCGATGCTAGCTCGTGTTGTTTCTGCAAAGCAAAAAGACACATAAACGAAGATGCTAAGAAAACCAATGAAGAAAATCCACAAAAATTTAAGAATATCAAACTAAATAGAAGAGAGATCTCATGAAGTACACATACATGGTAACTACTCAGAGAGGTCAATAGAGGTCTGATAGAAGTCCAACCTGTTATATCTCGTGCGGCTGCTCGTCTCGAACATGTATATTGACACCTCAACATGATTCCGCTCCTCTAGTCCGTGAATACTCTTGAGCAGTGTATCATACTCCTCACAGTGTGGGTATGTATCAAAAACTATTAATTTGTATAAACATTAGATATCTGCTTGGTTTCTAAAGATTCACGAATTTGCTGGTCATAACAAATCTTCATTCTGAACTCGTTAAAGGAATTCACTAATCAAGAATGAATTCACATTTTCATTCACTAATTAATAGTCCATGTATACCTTCTTTGTAGTATGTATATAAACCCTGGCAAATTGATGAAACAAAGAGACAATCAACACAAAATCTGAAAAGTATCAGGTCATTTGGTTTACTTTCTAACATTATTAAGAGTTGAGACTCCATACAATTGATTCACCAATTCAATTAGTTGCCACATAAATATGTTCAAGACCTCAAAAAACATTTACTGCATTTCTTGAATATGACTTACAAATATTTTTTGCCAAATTAAGGTATGGGGAATGTGTATACCTTTTAACAAAGATTAATTTTGAAGAATAGCTTAATCGACTTGGATATAACTCGATCAACACACCATCTGTTTTTGTTTCTAGCCAGAAACAATGTAAGTAGCTAGCAATCCAAAACAAAGTACAGATGCAGAAATTTCAATCCAATTCTAGGATGTCTACTATTAACCTTAAATCAAGCTACAAAATTCTGGAACACACTCGATTTTCTAATAATAGCATGTACTACTTAAATTTATCATCCTTAAACCTTGAATTATGCAAATAAAGTAACTAAATTGAAATCAATTTTGATATGCGACTTACCCAAAAACAAATTGTCATTTTCACCAAATGAATATTAAAGACAACATCTTAACCACCCTTAAAGCAAATACCGAATAGAAATTCAAACTGAACGACATTCTTCAAAAATATGTCACTGGAATCTTCACATGGACTTGTATTATGCTTCTCCATCCTGGACCTGGTCCAAATTCATTAAAGGCATCCCAACTTGCAACAACTTATGGCTTTTGAGGTGCATATAATGTTGGAGGGAGGGATTTGCACACATTTTCTACATCAGCCAAGAAATGAAAATACAACAAAATTAATAATCTCAAAGTAAACCGTCAACAAACATCAAAATTAGTAATCTAAAATAAAAGTCACGAAGAGGTATCTTATATATCAAAACTTAGTAATCTCAAAGTAAACTGACAACGAAATAAAATTGACAAAGAGAGTTACCCTAAGACTTTTGGATCCTCAAATGCGTGACAAAAACTCAGATAGTCAGTAGATGAACATCATGATAATGGAAGAGAAGGAACATAAAAATAAATTTAGGGTTTTGTAGTAATGGAATAAAGAGTTAGGTCTTTTGTGGACTGGTTTTCTAACGTATAAGTAAGTTTCCAGGATTTTTCCATGAAATCACTTCCCATAATCACTTCTCATAATTACAGTTCACAAAAGTTATCACCAACAAAAGAACTTATCGAACAAACAAATGATCTAAAAAATCTAACCAAATCTTTTACCTTTGATTTATAAAAGAACTTTGATAGACGATAGTTACATTGACAAATTACCCCGGATGTACTAACGGGTAGGTCTCTGATAGGTGAGGCACCAATCTGTGGTATTCAATAGATTTTTACAGCATCAACAGCTGCTAGATCAACATCTAATCATAGTTTTCGCATTCAACAGATCCAAACAAAACCATACAACCGCATTTAAATAGATAGCTAATATAATCAAAACTCCGTTAATCAAAGATAGATAAGTTGCAAGTAGACTTACCCGTTAGAAAATACGTAGAAGAAACATACAGCAGACTGTTTGATAGGGAGGCAGAGAAAGAAAAAATAGAGAGTCAGGAGAAAAGAAGGAGATGGCAAGGGTTTTTACGTATGTAAGTATCACCCACCTGCTGCTATGTTAAAAAAAAGAACAACGCAAAACATTCAAACCCTTGTTTTCTATTGGCCGGGGCCAGGAGCTCTAGAATTTAAGCTTTTGGCCTAACTTTCAATGTGAGGCCAGCAATTTGTAATCAAATTATTTCAATTCATTTCTCGTGTGATTGTTCTATATTTTACCACTTTAGTTACACCATGTATTGGTAGTCATACAGAGCAATTACAGGTTTGTTCATATTACTAGAGTACAGTTCGCTTGATAATTATGCTCGGCAACTTATTTCATTTTCCATTCTAATTTGGGAAATCTCTTGTATTTCTTTCACAAAGCGAATATTTTGTGTACTGAGTTTGAAGACTTTTGATAGGAATTAAATAAAATTGACCTTTTTTATTAACAATTTTTGAAGTTTTTTTCTTAACAAAAATTTTTCGTATCAATTTTTACGGCCGTAAAAAATGTTTCGGTGGTAACAACGTTTGGTTTTCACAACTGTTTAGAGAGGTCAAGGCCGCGTGTCTATTATATGCATGGGTGCCAAGTGGCAACCAGCCCCAGTATTTATTCATTATTTTGGTCTTCTCGGCGGAATAAACAACAAAACCCCGAATGATCATAAACCCTTTCTCTACCAGAAATTCCAAGCTGAAGAAGAAAGATACGCGATGTCAAGTCTACCTGAAGAAATCTACCTCGAAGTTCTTCTGAGGGTTCCAGTGAAATCTACGTTTGTATGTAAGTGTGTTTGCAGGAGAAGTGGTTTTATATAATTTCGATCCCGATTTTGTTAAATCTCATCTAAATATTACTACCCAAAGAAACAAACTGTAGTGTCATGTTCAAAAGTTATGATGATAAAAATGTGTATTCCATGATCAGTTTTGATTCTGATGAATCAAAGGTTGTTAAAATGGATTTCCCTTACAGATCTTTAAAATATATTTATTTGCTTGGTTCATGCAATGGCTTGGTTTACTTTTGGAGCGTTAAGATGGATTTATTTTTTCTGTGGAACCCAGCCACAAAGGAATATAAGAGATTACCCAAATTAGAAGATACACGTGATTATCACCGAAGATTGCATGGTTTAGCTTATGATTGTAAGACCGAGGATTACAAGTTGGTAGTAATTAAGGAGAGTATTTCAGTCCAAGTATATTCTTTAAAATCAAACTCTTGGAAAAGCTTTCCATCAATCCCATATGGGTTTCCTTATGGTAGATCATCCGGGAGCTTTTTAACGGATCTTTGCATTGGTTCGGGCGGATAGGTAAAGCCTCGTCCCTAATGATAGTCTCAAAGAATATCAGCGAAGTGGGATTCGAAGAACTGCAACTACCAATGACACTGCCAACGACACGCAATTACACTATAGGTATGGGAGTGGTGGAAGGGTGCTTTTATGTACATGCTTATAATAAAAAAGACTTTTGAAATATGGGTATTGCAAGATTATGGAGTTCCACACTCTTGGACTAAACTTTATGCCATTATGTATGAGAGCATTTTGTATGATTCATTTACTTATGTGGAGCTTCTCGGGTCTTTTAAGAATGGTGAGCTTCTATTCAGGGACACATATAACGTGATTTCATATGATTTGAAGTCTGGAACTACTAGAAATAAAAAAATTGACAGCTCTCATTGGGAAACAGTAGTGAAATATTTGGAAAGCTTAGTTTCACTGAACTCTATTACTGCTGTTGGAAGAAGGAAGAAGAGAGAAGTCAGTAGGAACTTGAAGTGCATGACTAAGAAGCGAAACAGGAGAATTTTGTGTAGTTTTTCAGTGAACTCCCTTTAATTTATGTTTTATTCCATATGCTAGAACTATAAAAGCATCATGTAATGAAAATGAATTTTGCTTTGTATTTTCTACAGAACTACATCTTTTTGTATATGATTTGAGTTCTTTTTTGGTCACTCTGTGCTGGAATCGCCCAATGTATTGAAGTTCTACAACAATAGTAAAGAGTCATGTTTGTAGATGCAATACATATATGGTCACTATTATTTTTAATGTTACCAAAGTAGCATGAACCCTGCAGAATTTAACTAGACTTTCTTATTCTGCTGCAACCACAAAAGGGTTTTCACATTTCCTCTTCTTACTGCAGATTACTGTCAAGACCTCCTTAATAAAATTATCTACCTGCTATTCACTTTTTTGTTCTCTCTTCCTCTTTAGTTTCAAAGAATACATCAGTCAATTGTATTCAAATCGGTATTGCACTTGAGTTTCATAATGGAATGTGAGATATGACTTTAAATAATAATTTGGATCAATTGTCTGTAATATGTCACCACTTCTCCAACAATTTATGTCCCAATCCGTAAGAACTTCTCTAAGAAATTTGGTTCAACGATTGTACAATCTAGCATTGCATTCATTTCACCATCTGATAGAACATTACTGGCCTTGATGTCACTGTGAATCATAAATTGTTCCCACTCTTCGGGTAGATAAACTAGCCCACAAGCTACATCTTTTATAATTTGAAATCTAATAGTACTCCCTCCGTTCCATTTTAGATGATGTTTTAGGGTTATTTTTTTGTTCCACAATACTTGAGAGTTTTCATATTTTCCCACAGAACTACCAATTACAGCCTTATATTTTGTCTTGGAACTATAAGTTTTTTTTTTGTTTTTAAAAATGCACTAATAGCAATTAATATTTGAATACTTTTCTCAAGGGTATAGATGGAAAATCTTCATATCTCTAATCCGCGTGAAAAGTCCAAAAACATCATCTAAAGTTGAACGGAGAGAGTAAAATTTAGAAATGATTTATCTCTAATTATATCACGGATATTCGCAAAATTTATAACAGTGAAAATTATGGCGTTGTACATGGTAACGGTTTTCCAGTAAAACCGGACCAAACCAAACCAATTATGATGAAATCAAACCGAACCATTTGTTAATGGTTGGTATTGGTTTAGAAAACTAAAAAACCGAGAAAATGGTTTCGGTTTTGGTTTGATGACAAACCGAACCGATAAGCCAATGGAAAACCGATTAGTATCAGTCGTTCATTTAATTTCTAAATCTAGTCATATCCATCCATATTTATAGGTTTTACCTATTTCCAATCCCCATTTTTCTTATTTCCCATCCTTTTCACAATTTGTAAAATAAATTTACTTTTGAATGATGGTTTTTCCTATGTACCACCTATTAACATTTTTATTTACTATAACTAGGACTATTAACATTTTTATTTGTCTTCTTCATTGACCTCAATTTTTTAATTAAACAAAACCCAAAACTATCGAGTTAAAAACCCTATGATTGATTTATACCATTAATTATCATAATACACCCATTTTGTAAACAATGTTTAGATGTTAGTAATTGACCTAATATGTAAGTTTTTTTTTTTATGGAACCAACATCTGGTTATACTTTTACATCCCAGTTAATGAGGGGATACTTGCAGGTTGTTCTTCTCATTAATTTCATGAAGTGGCTCCATCACCAAAACTCTTTTTGAGGATAAAAATCGAAAAAGAGGAATTGTTGGATCAGAGTTAAAGATGTTTTTTTTTTTGATAGCTTGGTACAGTGGTCCCTAGACTACTCCTAAATCTCATTCATTTAGGAATTTTTAGCAATTACAAGGGTTCGAACCCCGACCTCCGCAGTGGGAGGGAGCATGAGAACCATTAGACCACTTGATGGTTCTCAGAGTTAAAGATGTCGAGATGATTAAAAAAAAAGAAAAAAAAAAGAGCAGATGTATTGATAATCACGTTGTAGTGGAGTTTATTGACCACTTATTGACCTTGCCTTTAAATTATAGACAAAATAAGGATTGGATGATCCATTCCTGATCATGCTCATAGTATGCTCGGAAAGACAAGAACTAGTCTCACAGTCATCGTCACTGTCTGTTACCGTCTTATGCATCTCTGCTGTTGATTTCGCAGCAGCAAGGTCAACTTCTTTTTATCTTAGATCTGATACATCTCTGCTGATGGAAATGTGACTGCACAGGTTTTTCTTAGTTGTAAGGTGGTTCCATTTGGTGGGTGTAAATAAAAAGTGAGAGATAGGATTTAGCACGTATAAAAATTTATATGGGTGGTATTTAGGAGAATTGGGGATAGGAATTATGTGGGATGGGAAATAGGAAAAATAGGGATGGGAAATAGGTAAAACCTATTTATATAAGTGGGAAGGTTGCATCATTATTTTATTTTTACTTCATTCGCTCTCTCACTTAAAAGAGTCTAACACCACCACTTGCTCTCTCAAACTAAGTTCTCTCTATCAGAGTCCAACACCTCCACCATCATCGATTAAGCCTGCATCACCACCCAACAACTAACATGGCCAGTTTAACACGTCCTTCTCCTCCTCCTCCTCCTTCTTCTTTTTCTTCTTCTTATTTGATTTCAATAATATATATTCAAATTTCACCAATTTCGAAATTAGGGTTTCATAAGATGGAAATAGTTTTGGGGATTTATCAAAGTTTTGGTTAATAAGATTGATTGATGTCGGATTCCTACAACTGAAGTGACAACCGGTTAACCGACACCCCATTGGAACAAACCGAAACCGGCTAAAACCTTTTGAAAACCGAACCGATGGTTAATAGATTGGTTTGGTTTAGATTTTTAGAAACCGATAGTATTGGTTTCAGTTTTTGGTTTGTCTGGAAACCGAGACGAAACCGACCATGAACAACATATTGATACACCTATGTAAAGAATATAAACACATCTATCAAATCATACATATTTCTTATACTAACAATAATCAATTATAATTGTAGCTTTAAAAATATCCCCTTATTTGATAATATAGGTCACCTATTAGTGAGATAATTTTTTTGAAATGAATAGGTCAACTAATAATGGGACAAAGAGAGTAATAAATTAACCAATAGTAAATTTGATTCAGTATTTATAACTTATAATAGTAACTTTTTGATTGTTCTCATGATTTTCACCGGTACCAAAATTATGGCGTAGTTGTTATGTGGTTTTTTTTATTGTCATTTGATTCTTATAGAAATTGAATTTATTAACAATCAAACAACAAAACATAAGTTTAGCTTTTTATATATACTAGTTGGAAACCCGTGCTACGCACCGGGACAATCGAAGTTTATTACGCCGTTGGTTTTTATCCACTGAGGCGGGGCTTCGCCCCGCACCCGTCCTAATGAGAGTTCTAATAAAACTATTATAGAATATTATCCAACACATTAATAATTAAAAATATGTAATTTTAACTTTATAATAATCAAATTATAATTTAAACTTTTTATGGTTGTGAAAACTAATTTCGAAGCAATTTAATATAGCGGGAATTAACTCAAGAAGTAAACTAAAATAAATAGATCTAAGTAATTTCAAAAGCAAAATAGTTTAAATTCTAAATACTAAAGCATGAACTTGATTTAAACCTCGCATACTCAAAAAAAAAAAAAAAAATCTCGCTTATTTGTAATCTTATTCATAAGTAAGCACTTCATTGCCATGTTCATCTATTTCGACCAATGGTGGCATCTCAGATCCCTTTCGCCCATCATCACGATGTCGTGCTTTCTCTTGTGGTGTTTTTTAGATGGTGTCTTGAGTTATTTTTTTTTTTGGGATAATGTAATTTGCTCTTCACATGTGTTTAATTATATTTTGTATACAATCAAGTTTATTCAGTAGAACCAAAGTACCACACCCGTTCAAGAAGGGGTCTCAATTATCAATTGCAGTGTATAATGAAAACACCAATTATCATTTAGTAGTTTAACAGCTTGGAACCAAAGTACTCACCCATCTAAGAAGGGGTCTCAATTAACAAATGCAGTGTGTAATGAAAAAAACAATTATCATTTAGTAGATTAACAGTTGGAACCAAATCATTCACCAATTACGCATTGCTTAAAATGTTGGAGGTTAAGAAATCTTCTTAAAGAAAATACTTTTGAAAAATTATACCAACCTTTGAAATCATTAAGTAGTTCATTACATTGCCAATATCAGTATTATAGGTAGTTAGAAGAAAAATCACACTTGCTATACAATTGTATCGATATCTTATATTGGAGACACTAAGAAAAAAGATATTCATATAAAATAAATTGCCAACTCTAAAGAATGCACAACATACATAGTGCTTCCCGTCAAAAAAGATATAATCAAGAAAATGCACTGATATATCTTTCTTCAAAAATCTTATATTTGCTCTAAGAATCAATGGACCAATTCAATTAATCTTCCAAGCTCCAACTTCTAAAAGTTAAATGAAAAATCACACCCATTATATATATAAGATATCTAATATTAGACAAACCAAAAAAAAAATCAAGACATTAATATAAAATAGATTGCCAACTCTAAAAAGTGCAAAGCACATGAAGTGCTTCCCGTCCAAGAAAGGGTCCCAATTAACAACTGCAGTATATAATGAAAACACCAATTATCATTTAGTAGATTAACAGTTGAAAAAAAATTATTCACCAATTAAATATAATAAACTTAATTATGAGATGTTGTTAAACTCTCTGAAATCAAGCTCTAATACAGTAAAAACTCGATTATTTAATAAACTCTCTGAGATAATATTTTTCACCGGTCTCAAGTCGGGGACAACGTGCCAAATTAATAATTCGCTAAAAATAAAAAATTATATTTTTTGATTATCTATGTAGGCCCCATATGAAATATAAATTAATAATTATATATATATATATATATGATACATTAATGATTTATGAAGATTTTTTGAAAAATGATTCAATTGTCTTTTGTTTTATGTTAAAAGCAATATCACATTAAATTTCATCTCTAATTTTTCTTATCATCGTTAGAATTTCTGGTATTGCTCTCTTATAGCTCAGCAAGAAAGTATTCAATGTGATTACTGCTTTAACAATCTCGTTTCGTGAAGGGGGATATATTGTAGAACTTTCATCACCTTCTTTCCTATTTTTATCAGTTCCCATAACACTCTTAATTATATCTTCACCAGTCAATAGTTGCATAACTTCATTTTGTTTCGGATATTCAGGACATCTTGACATTCATTGAACTTACCCAGCTTTTTGATCAAACTTGTGTTATTAGTTAATGAAGTTTACAATAAAGCAAAGCGGAGATTGAAGGGTGCTAGGAAGAATTTAATATTCTACAGTATTTAGAAAATAATTCTTTGATAATAAATTTCTCTATAAGTTCATAATTATTAATTTATAGGTTAATTAATCTCTCGCTTAATTATTTTGGTGGTCCCAACAACATTAATTTATAGAGTTTCTACTATAGAACTATCCACCAAATTAAAAATAACAATTAAAACTATGTAACTAAAAATTTCTACTAATCAAACGTATAATACTATTATCATCTTAAGATCTCACATAGTGTTAAAAACTAATTTCAAGCAATTTAATAAAACAATAATATATTTTACAAATAAACTAAAATAAATAAGTTTAAGTAATCTCAAAAGTAAAATAGTTTAAACTCTAAATACTAAAGCATTAAACCGGATTGACCTCACATACTAAAAACAAATATAAAATGTTCAACATTGCAAGCCTTGATAACTCATGGAAGTAACTAAGAACATCGAGGTCGATTTATTAAATTCTATGGTAGATAAATCAAAAGTGCTAATAATAATCTTGTCCATTAATTCAAAACATTTAATCACAAACCTTAAACAAAATAAATTCTTAACTACTAATTAAATACTAATATTATCTAAAAACTACTAATTAACCAACATGATACCTAAATACCTAGTAATTTGGGAATTGACTCCCACTTGGTGAGGCGGGCTTCACCCGCACTGCCCCTTAAAGGGTTCCAGTTAATAAGCGTAGTGCATAACGAAACCATCAATCCTAATTTAGTATATAAGCAGTTGGAACTAAATTCTTACATACTGTTTAAAGTTTTCAAGATTAATAAATCCTATAAAAGATAATACTTCTGGAAAATCATACCGATTTTTGAAATCAATAATTAGTTCATAACATTACCAACATCAGTACTCTAAAAATAATTGGTAAGGATTGATTTGAAGTATTTTTAATCCAGATAACACAACGAAATTTAGTATTGCTAGATTTTAGAATATTCATTTCTTGCTTAACCCATTTTTGCAACTTAAAAGTAAAGAAATAAAGTCATAATAATATTCCGCCTCAAAACTCCAATGATGGCTTCCAATTGGCCAAATATTGTTCAGTACTTCACCTGCTATACACTCCCCACCTACCTTACAACCATATCATATACTTGTGTGAAGAATCAACCCACCAACTCAACCGCTCCTCCTGTGCTCCAATACCTTGCAGTTAAATGAAAATCACACCCACTATACTATTGTCAAGGAAAAACATTTGAAGTGCTTCCCGTGGAAGAAGATATAATCAAGGAAATCCACCGATATATCTTTCTTTATAAATCATACACTTGCGCTAATAATCAAGCGTCCTTCCAACTCAACCGCTCCTATGGGTTTCAACTTCATATAGTTAAATGAATAAGAAACACTAAAAAGAATCACCCACTATATAGTTGTATCAATAGTTATATTAGAAACACGATATTAATATAAAATAGATGGCAAACTCTAAATAGTGCAAAGCATATGAAGTATTTCCCATCGAAGGAAATATAATGAAAACTCGTGTACCTACGTCAAAAATCAAGAAACCAACTCAAATCATTTTAGTTAAATGAAAAGTCACACTCGTTGTATAGTTGCATCAATGCCTAATATTTAAAAGATACTAAAAAAAATGATATATATTAATATAAAATGAATTGCCAACTCTAAAAATTGCAAAGCACATGGAGTGTTTCTGTCGAATATAATAAAGATATATAGTGCTTCAACTTCATGTAGTTAAATGAAAATCACACGCACTATATTGTATTAATCAATATATATGATATTAGAGACGCTAAAAAGAAACATGATATTAATATAAATAGATTGACAACTTTAAATAGTACAAAACATATGAAGTGCTTCCCATGGAAGAAGATGTAATCAAGGAAATGCATTGATATGTCTATCTTTACAAATCATATATATATATACTTGCGTTAAAAAATCAAGCGACTAACTCAACTCGTTGTAGTTAAATGAAAAATCACACTCTATAATTGTATCAATACGATATTACAGGTCACAAATAAAAGGAATATAAAATCGATTGTCAACTCTAAAAAGTGGAAAGCATATGAAGTGTTTTCCGTCAAAGAATATGTAATCAAGGAAATGCGTTGATATATCTTTATTTGGAAACCATATACTTACGTTAAGAATCAAGCGTCCAAATCAAATGTTCCTTAAAAAATCACACTCATCATATAGTTGTATTAATAGTTACAGTAGAGATACCAAAAAGAAACATGATATTCATATAATATAGATTGCAAACTCTAGATAATGCAAAGCATATGAAGCGTTTCCCGTCGTAGAAGTCGTAATCAAGGAAAAGCACTGATATATCTTTTTTCAGAAATCATATACGTACTTGAGTTCAGAATTAAATTGCCAACTCCCTATATATAATTAAACTATGGTTGATATGCAATTTTTTATTTAAGGAAAAGGATTTGTATCCTGGTATTTCAACCCGAAATTATTACTGAGAGAGAGAGAGAGAGAGAGAGAGAGCAGGACCTACTTCCCACGCATCAATCCTGATGATAGAAAGGATAAATCCCAAGATTATTGGGTGTCAACATAGCATTGTTGTTTCTTGTAATGGTTTTATGCAAAACAAACCACACAAGAAAAAAGGATAATTGGATAATAAGGTATTTAACATATAAATTTCTAACCAAAGAAAATTTTGATTATATGAAGAGAATTTTAATCGTTTTGAGCTGCCCCGTCCAATGGAAGGAGGGTAAGCTCCTTGTATTATTCTCGTATCTCGATATGTTGATATTTGCATATACTCTCATTTCCTTAATGGACCAATGGAGAGATATCTCCTATGATTATTCACATTTGTGGAAGTTCAATTTAAATTTATTTTTTTCCCAAACATAGAGTATATAGTTTTGAATGTTATCTCTACCTTGAAATTCTTCAGAAATATTTGTAGCATGGAAATCACTTAACCAAACAGCGGAAAGCTCCTGTAGGGTTTGTCTCGCAAAAATTCCATTATACGTTGTATCTAATACTATAAGATGACTCCATGTATAGGTGAGAGTTGACTTTGGAAAATAATTGCTCAATTTCAAGTGTTTAGATGAATAACTATACTTGGTTGCATCGAGTTATGGATACCCATTCAATGAATTATAGGATGAGATAGTGCACCCACTCACACACGCCTTTTGAATTACACGAAAAGTACGTACTTGTAAAAGTTTTTTTGTTCACTGTGAAGTACGGTATCTAAGAAAGCCGTATTAGTGGGTTATACTACATAATAATGTGTTTACATAGTAAGTAGCCCGTTCCACATTTGTTGTTTTTTTGTTAATTTTTTTTGTTAATTAAGTTTAAATATCTTCATATATTAGTGTTTCTTGAGTTAGTGCAACTTAATTTTATTATCAAATGATGAATTGTATATGTACCCACTGTGGTCGAATAGTGAATTGCATTTGTAGTCATAAAAAGTTGTAAGAAAAACAATGCCTTAAGCTCAGCTCAATAGTGCTTACTCCCAAGTACGTACAAAAATTTTCATTGTATCCGTTACCAATTTAAAGAAAAAATGAACACTATGAAAGTGTTCGGAGTATTCGATTTGCATTTGTTTTTAGTAATTCTGGCCATCATTTGTTGTCTATTTTTCGTGTTTTATAGTCCATTTTGTTTTGAGCATAATACGTTTTTCCAACGTTCAAAATGAGGCTATAGATATTTTTAATTTTGTACATAAGTATAATAGGCTTTTTTGCATCTCAATTAATTGAAAAGAATGCTTATAAATCATGGAGATATCTTTCTTGCATGGCTGATCGACCTTACCCAAGTTCAACAAAACAACCTATCACGATTAGATATTAGTCTCTTCTTGGTAGAACTTGTGGAATCACTGGTACCAGAGGTTTATGCGGGAACCTCGGATGATTCCATCGTAATACTATTTGACTGTAGATAATTGGATATTATATATTGCAAAAACCAATCGCAAGTTTTGTAATTCTGGGTAATTTAAAGAACGAACTCATGGGCATACTACCGTAACAAATGCAATTTCATTCCTTACCGAATTAATGAGTTTGAGATCAAATCTCTGGTAGTTTCACGTGATCACCCATAGCTTTGTTAGTTTTTCCGTTTCTATGGGTGGAAACATAATAAAATTGAGATTCTAGTCAAAAAAATTTCCTAAGCTATTTTTAGTATAAAAAAATCTCAATCAAAATGACTTTTTTAGCCTTTTGAATCGCAACACCATAATCAACAGAAAAAATCTCAAACACGGTGTTATGATCTACGAAAGTAATAACTGAATTGAACAATAAAACCAACAACCACATGAAAGTATAAAAAGTAGTAATTTAGAAAGGTCATAAACATATTTCTAACCAAAGAAGATTTGATTACCTTGAAGCATACAAAAATCGAAAGAAAATATGGATTGTTTTGAGTTGCCCCGAGACTATTGTAAGTAAAACAACAACTTGAACAAATTTCTTGTAACCTGTTAAGAACTAATATTTACAAAACAAGAAAAGGAAAAGAAAAAATGACTTAAGCTAATTTCCAAGAAGAAGTAGCTTTATGGATTGAATTCTTCTGTATCCTGCAAAAATAAACAATAACCACCGATCAGAAGAAGAAATTTTGCAAGCATATGTGGAACAAATCATAAAAGAAAAAAAAAGATGTGACATTTGTTCAAGCGTTTTTACACATGAGAGAATATTATTATTTTTGGAATTAATATCTTAAATCTTCCAAGAAATTCTAAAGATTTTTCCTTCTCCAATATTTTTGCTTAGATTATTGGAATTAAATTTATATTTACCAAAAATAAATAATCTAAGAAGATAAAAAATATTTATCTATTGATTCGTTTTAGCAAAATATTTACAATATTATTTTTTGTTAAATTATATTAAAGAATATGAAATTAATACTTAACGAATATGAAATTAATACTCAAAGTAGCTAAATTCAATTTAGGACTCTCATTTCAAATATCCCAAACTAATATAAATATATAAGTAACTTAATAAACCTGGTATTTTCCAAATATAGTAAATGTAGCCTACCTCCTTTAATTTAGCCCTGTAATGTGTTTCCTTTCCCTAAATATTTTCTTCTACTTTAAGCACTTCATTAATCAAAACTAATCTCCAAAAAATTAGTAATACATCAAAATTTGATAAGATAATTTATAATTACAAAAAAGATCTTTTTTCTTGAGAATTCTTGTGGACAAAAGGTAATCCAGTGAACTTATCTACCTATGTTAATATATCTCCCTCCGATCCTCCCCATCCTGATAAAAGAAATCAAAACAATTGAATACTCAGAGTAAACCCTAATTAAATCTTCAAAATCGAAAGTTACAAACCAAAACCAACACGAACACAAAACAGAAAATCGAAAGCAAAGAGAATAGAGAGAAATTAAACTCACATCTGGTTGAGAATTCTAGTTTGTGCACCTGTTAATAAATCAATAAAACAAACATAAAACATAAAATCGAAAGCAAAGAGAATATTGAGAAATTAAACTCACAACTGGTTGAGAATTTTAGTTTGCGCACCTGTTAACAAATCAATAAAATTTTAGTTTGCGCACCTGATAACAAATCAATAAAACAGCGAGTCAAAATCACAAATCATAAAAAAACACTATATATTGCAAAAAGCCCTAATCGAATATAAATTAAAAACTTTCGACTTGTTCTTCGTGGAGAAGAGTATCTATAATTCTATAGAGAGGCTCCAAAAAAATGAAGTAGGCTCTTGATCGAATGCTTTTAAATAGAAGTATCAATGACAAACCCATAAATAAAACGTTTTTATTTTGGATATAATATAAATTTATGTATAAAAATATATAAAATATCTACATATTTGATCTGTATTTACAAAATTTTAGCAAGTTAAGGCCATAAAAATCATGACGTTATTTATGGTAATATTTGTTTACCAATGATATTTTGAAACCAAACTCATAGTATATTTCGAATGTATATTTATCTTTTACATTTTTAATAAAAATGCATAGATTTCTTACCTTAAAAATCATCCAAAAAATATAAGTCAAATTCTTTTTACCTTATAAAAGATATTTAGTACAATTTTTAAGTTGATAGTAATAACATATAAATTAATATAGTCATTTCTAAATTATTTTTTCCTTATAAAAGATTCAAAAAGAATCTTATTATTTTTTTTCCATAAATATATTGATTTTTTTTTTTTAATTTTAGTCATAAATGTACAAAATTAATATAGTATTTTTTATTTATTTATTGAAGCTTAGTTAATAAATACACGAAATTATAATTTTTTTTTTAATTTTAGTCATAAATGTACGAAATTAATATAGTATTTTTTTTATTTTCTGTATTTTTTATAATAACTACATGAAATTATAAAAGATTAAAAAAATATAAATATTATTATTTTATTCCATAAATATGTTGAATTGATTTTTTTATTTTAATCATAAATGTCCGAAATTAATATAGTAGTTTTTTTTATTTTATGGATTTTCATAATAAATACATGAAATTAATATAGCAATTTTCTAAATAATGTGGGTCAGTCCGTCGCTTGTGTCCCAACAATCCACCCAATCTACACCACACATTGTGAGATCAACGCACCATATCTAACGAAATTTCATCCGATGAATACGAATGGTTTCTCAATTAACCAATGAGAGCGCGAGGTTACGCTCACCAGCCAATAGGAGAGAGGGTAAGCTCCACCAGTGCTACTTTTATTCTGGAGTGAGGGATGGTATTGAGTTTTTAGGTTGTTGATATATATATTTGTTTTTTTCTTGATACACGAAAGTCTGGCGCAGGCCCGAACCTGAACTCAGCCGGTCGGAATGGTTCCGCTGCCAAATTAAACCCTCCATAAGCCATATAATATAAGTATCAGAAAATGGGTCAAATGCCCAGAAACTTTTAAATTCTCAGTTGTTATGGACGAATAAAACTTCGTCAGGGTCAAACAGACAGGAAATAGTTTAATTTGAAACTGACAATTAAGCCCCGGCATTTTTCTTTATTTTATATTTCACAAAGAAGCATCGATAGTATCTTTTTCCTACTCCGCCATCTTCAAGACCCACCGACACCACTGCTACCATCATTGAAATCTTCTCCCTGCAATTTCAATCTCCTCTTTCTCCACACCGCTAATTATAATCACCACCACCACCATCATCAATGATAACCACAACTGTGACCTTCATCAGACAATAACTAAAACTACCAGCACATTAACTACGCCCACCACCATCATCATCTATAACAACTACAACCAACACCACCATCTTTCTCCACCACAAATACAGATAGCATCATCAACTTTGAAACCACCTCAACCACCCAATGTGTTTTTTTTCTTCAAATACCCTAATTAAAATAGATATTTTTTAAATTCATTGAAACTAAGAAAATTAGGTTTTGGCCTGCATCTATTTCGCATGATGGGCACTCGTAAGTTTCTTAATTCTAAGTTTTTTTTCTTGATTTTAATTTACTGAATTCATAAATTTCACGTGAATTGACCATAACTGCCTTAATTTATGAGATGAATCATTTTGTATATGAGTGAAATTTTAGTATGTTCTTATTTCTTGGGTAAACTTAGATGAAACTGGTACATCCGGTCTTAAACCTGATATTTATGAGGTGACTTATATTTTCGTTTGTTTGTTTTTTTTCCTAGCGTAAACGTGGTTGCAACTAGTATCATCCTGTATTAGATTAATGAAATTTTGTTCTTTATTTTCTTGCGTAAACCTGGATGAAATTGGTACCACGTTTTTTTTTTAGATTATGTTGAAACCACTGATGGTATGTTCTCCTTTCCTATCTAACTCCGCCTCTACAAAAAAACCCTAACACGGAGACACCTACTCTTTTGCAATTTTTGCCGAACAAGAAGAAGAAGAGCTAGTCAATGGGAGCTTGAAAGTTAATATTTAACTCATTTATCTTACAAATAGCTTAAAATTTCCCTTTAAACAGAAACCTCTTTTACGGTCTCACCTTCCTCGATGGAGAATATGAGTGCAACCAAGTGGGAAAGGGATAATACATGGAGATTTGTATGGCTCAGAATTGATATCTAATCCTGCAGATTCTGAAAATACAGGTATAAGTAACTAAGACAAATAAGATCTACACTAAAATATCCAAAATCTGCCGGATAGGTAGACCCTAAGTTTCTCTGATGACCTAATTTTCCGCTAGTGTATTATCTCCCAGGATTGGAAATTAGGTCGATCATCAGTTTTAGCTGTCAATTTAAGGGCCCATGGTGAATTGATTTGTTTTTTGTGTTGATTTTCTTGTGAACATCTCGGTCTTTTAATTTGAATTTTGTAAATTGATTTCTTGGGTTTTTGGATCTGGTATCTTTGTAGTCAGAGAAGAAGCAGCGAGAGGATGCTAAGAAACCAATATTCAAATGAAGGAGGAGGAGATGACTGCATAATTTCAATTGTCAATTGATTTTAGTTCTGATTTAACTACGAGTTTTGCTCTTGATTTCATTGCTAAAGAACTCGCAAGATTTATGGCCGCAGAAGGCAAGGTTTTTCCCCCTCCTGGTAGTCAGAGGGAATTGATTTTTAATTTTTCATTCACTGTAAATCAGTTATTAATCGCATCTGGAACTCTTATTAGGTGGACAAAGGGTTTCTCCATTGATGATGTTGTTAGCTCTTTATACCTGCCTCTAGTTTGTATACTTTAGTCATGCATATATGACTGTAGTTGAAGTAAGAGTATGGCCGAGTAGATATCACAAACTGAAATAGTTGTTACTGACGGTGTTCATGGTTCATAAATTATACATTACAATTAGCTTTTTTGTACGTATTAATGACTCATAAGTAGACGTAGACAGTCCTTTTAGACGTAGACTCTTGTATATAGACAGTAATAAGTCAGCCTCTTTGCTTATTCACTTTTTTTCAGGTGTGTTTTTGGCTTTGTGAATGCCTATGCAAGCTTGCCTGTTAGAGTGTGTTTGGTTTAGCTTGCATGTTTACTATGTGAAACGATGCAGTTGTTTTGCTAGTATTTATTGCTTGTGCACAAAAATGCTGGATGTGATTGTTTTAGTTGCCTATTCAATGCGGTAGGATCTAATCGTCGCTTAAGCAAGACTTCAACGAACTCACAACTTTATTTGCATGTGCACTAACAGCTCTGGCCACCTATCTTTACATGACGCAATATCACACGCAATAACTACGTAACGTTGTAACTTCATTACATCAGTTAACTCGTAAATGTTATGGAGCTTGTTTTTGTTCTTTTAATTTCGTACTTGAACTTCCTTTGCCGTTTTATTTTCGATAATGATTCTTTCGATCCCTTGTGCTAGGTGATAAAGATGTGGTGGTGGAACTAACTAAATCCTTAGACGAATGGGCATAGATATGCGTGTGGCAGCCTTAGATTTAAAATGGCATAGATATGTGTGTTGCAACTTTGGTAAGTCAGCTTTTTCTTCTTAGTTTGGAGTTTCCTTATGCTATTGCTATCTTTGCATACATCTTGGTTTTTTGATTCAGTTTATAACGGTGTTGTTGATGCGGGAGAATGATACAATTGGTACATAAGCTGGAGACAAATGCTTCAATAATGATGTTGGAGCTGCAGTTATTTTGGGAATTAACCGGAAAAAATGCAGATATATGTAGAGCGTGCACATGTCATTCCTAAGTGGCATGGTATCCTACCTAAATCAGGTGAGATGGTACGTAGCCTTCACCATTATCACTCCTTAGAAAATGTTATCCTAATTAGAATATGCTTCTTCTTCTTTAAGTGATCAATTTGATCAATTTAAACACCTAAATAAGGCAAAGCATCCGGCAGTTATAAGAAATATTCTAAATTTTCATTTCTAATTCGCTAGGTAATCAACATGGAGTGGCGTAACTTCGTATCGTCACACCTTCCTGTGACTGAATATGATCAGGCTTTGGACCAGGAGAGTCTTAATGTTGGTGGGCAGGTAAAGTATGCACCTCTTTTTTTTTCTTTATTTAAATTAACTGTTAACTTTTCAGTGCTTTTAAATGTCGTATCCTTCATTAATGCAACAGATTTTGATAAGATAATTTCTGGGATGTATTTGGGAGATTTTAAATCACAAATTTTATTCGTCATATATAATAACATTCTGTGTTTGTCATTTATAAAAAGTCACACCAAATAAATAACAGATAAAACCGTGATAAACCACGTTTTATAACAGATTTCATTCGTCATTTATAGTCCCTTGTAGACTAGTGAGTTGACGGGTTCTTTTTTTCAATATTGACAACGACAACCAAATCAGTTACCGAGACATATGAAACAATTAACCAATCAACCAATGTCGAACAAACTTATTTTAGGGGCGCGTAATTAGGTGAATTAATATTTTGGTCTTTGCAACTTACGTTATTAAGTTGGAAGCATTTCTTTTTCAACACGTGTTTTTTATATCCTTATTTAGGAAACCAAATTGATGATTTTATTTAAATCATATACATTTCATTTTCTAAGTTGAACATATATAATTTAAACCATAGACCGTCAAGGTCGAGGTGTAATCTATTCATTGTGGGAAATGCTCGGGTTCAACTAAGCATGGGATGCAGAGAAGTGTAATAATTTTTGAATTTAAGAAAGCGGGTTTTCTTTACCACAGAATTGATCCAATCAAAATTTTATCAAGTACCATCGTCAAAAATTCTGCTTCATAAAAGACTTATAATAAAAGTGATAGCTCCATCACTGTTTAATTGTGGTCTATATTTCTAGACATCTTAGTGGAGCAATATTAACAAAATTTAGCACTTATTTGGTGTTTATTTATTTATTATGCAACTTCATTGTGTTATTTTTCCCGCAGCATAATTTATATGGCTGAGACAGAGAAACATCTTGTGCCATAAAGTGGATGGTCGGACTCTCCTGACCCAAGTGTATATAATCAAGTACCCGATTGTTTCAAATTTCTAACGTGAGGAGTTCGACATGGTTTTCTTTAGAATTGTGTGTTCGTTTCTGGTAAACTCTATTACACGTGTAATGTTACCACTCTATCTCTAGTGAATCAAAGTAGCGCACGGAAAGCTTCTTGAATATATCATCAACTACATTGCCTAGAAAGACAAAAACAAAAGTAAAAGAAAACAAAAATACTAAACAAACTCTTATAAAAAAGACAAAGCCAAAACAAAAGAAAACAAAAATACTAAACAAACTCTTATAAAAAAGACAAAGCCAAAACAAAAGAAAACAAAAACACTAATAAAAAAAGTCGGTTGTGTATATCCAAACTTCCACATCTTAGACACTGCATGTACCAATTTTGACAAATGTGTGTCCATTAATTAGACATTGCATGTACCAATTTTGATAAACTCCAGTATAAAAGGGCAATAGACCCAAAGGTCCCAAACCAACAAAGGAAAGAAAAACCAAGCTCTGATCACTACCTGATAGCAGTTCTCTGATCACTACTTGATAGCAGTTACTTGTGCAAACATGGAGGTTCTTGGAATCACATCTTCTTTGCTTATTCCCCTACTACTTCTAGTTTTACTTCTTCTACCTGTTTATTTTCTATTGAGAATCGATCAAAGCAGATAAAACTTTCCTCTTAGCCCACCCAAGCTTCCAATCATCGACAATTTGCATCAACTTGGGAAACCACCTCATCGTTTTCTTCATAAGCTATCTCAAAAATATGGTCCGGTAATGCTTTTACAACTCGGTAGTATACCCACACTCGTAATTACGTCGGCTGAAGCTGCAAAACAAGTCTTGAAAATACGTGATTCTGATTTTTGTACTAGACCTCCGTTAGCAAGTCTGAAACGTCTTTCTTATAACTACGTGGATATTGTATTTGCACCTTATGGAGAATACTGGAAGGATGTTCGAAAAATATGTGTCCATGAAGTATTTAGTGTTAAAAGAGTGCAATCCTTCTGCGTAATTAGGGCGGAAGAAATCGCAGCTTTAGTTGATTCCATATCAAGATCCTCTTCCGCTTCTCCTATTGCTCTTATTGATGTTTATCAGAAATTTTTATGTATTATGGATCAAGTTGTTTGTAGAGTGTCATTTGGCAAGAGTTTTCACCGGAATCGTATTAATGATACTGATGAATATCTTCCTATCGAGCTTAGAAAAGTATTTCATGAACTAGGCATTGTGTTGCAGAGTTTTTCATGAATATCTTAGATGCACATCTTGATCCAAATAGACCGAAACCTGATTATGAAGATGTTATTGATGTTTTGTTAAACGTTTAAAAGGATAATCGTCTTAGTAACGGTCGTCGTCTCATGAGTGATCATATCAAAGCAATTATTATGGTAAGTATAATTACAGCTATTATGTAGATATGTTATTATTCAGATTATAACTGCAAAGTCACTGCCTAATCATTTGTTAAAATTTTCTTCTCAGAATTTGTATATTGCGGGAGCAGACACATCTGCTATAACCATGACTTGGGCACTGGCAGAATTGATAAGAAATCCTGAAGCTATGAAGAAAGTACAAGAAGAAGTTAGAAATTATGTAGGAAAAGACAAAGAAAAAGTAGAAGAAAAGGATCTTCACCATTTCCAGCATCTAAAAATGGTGGTCAAGGAAACATTAAGACTACACCCACCAGCTCCATTGTTGATTCCAAGAGAATGTATGGTAAACAGTAGCGTCGATGGATATGATGTCAAACCGAAAACAAGGGTCGTTATAAATGCGTGGGTTATAGGTAGAAATCCTGCATATTGGGAAAATCCCAATGAATTTTACCCAGACAGGTTCGTTGATAACTCTAGTGATATTCGAGGAATGCAAAATTTCGAGTTCTTAGCGTTTGGTGGTGGAAGAAGAGGTTGTCCCGGTATTCATATGGGACTCGTAATGGTTGAAATCACTCTCGCAAATCTACTCTACTGTTTTAATTGGGAATTACCAAGCGGAATGAACAAGGAAGACGTAAATATGGAAGAAACATCTGGAATGGCTAAGCGTATGAAATATCCTCTTCATCTTGTACCTGTCAAAGTTTAGTTTAACTTGAAAGATTTGTCTTTGTTTGTTTATATGAATAATCCATGTTCAGCAGCATGAATAATAATATCGTTTCCGTATGTGAATACATAAAATTATGAAGCTCGGGTTGCTGATCAGTTCAAGCCAATTCTTGCAAACACACTTGCAAATAAGTAATGCCTTTACTGGTAAATTTAAGAGGATCTCATAGTAGAGTTCCTCCGGTATGCTTGGCATAGGCATATTTGATGTTGCGATACTGCTAGCAAACAATAAAGAGAGATTTATTTATAGACAGATTGTGGGATAGATGATCCCCGAATCCCAATGTGAGACTAGAAGCCAAAACTTCATCAGAACAAAACTAGTCCATGAGTTTAATTGTTGTTGAAATCGTAATAGGAAACCAATTCAAACAAGGACACTGCTTCAACCAAAAATATTAACGAGTTACAATCGTTTTATTCAACCCACTTCAAATTCACTTTCTATTTTAAGATGACTCTCTTTAGTACGTGGGATGCGTATATGGACATAGGTTTACTCAGGGGCGGAGCTAGAAACTTCACTAAGGGAAACCAAAATATTACCAAGGGTGCAAAATAGCAAAAATAGGCTTGGGAGCCCAAAATATTGGAAATTTTAGGCTTGGGAGCTAGTTTGGGAGGGTTTGGGAGGGTGTGCAATTTGCACACCCTTGCACTACACTAGCTCCGCCTCTGGGCAGGGACGGACCCAGGATTATTTACTGGGTAGGGCTAGTTCATAAGGTAAGGCAATTACAAAGTGGCCGAAGGCCGTGACAAATTTTTAGAGGGTTAGAAATAATTGTAAGCGTACAAATTATATGGAGAAAATATTGCATATGAGGGATTTAAGGGAATAAACGAAGACTTTCTACTGCATGTGAAGCAAAGAAAACAACAAAAGCTTAGATTACGACTAAAATTATAGTAAGTTACAACTAATTGTGGACACTTGTCGAACTATGAGTGGGCTAAACCAAAAACTTATGAGATTACTAATACATAAATTTATTTTTCTACACATTTGACCCGGCCTATAGCCCCACTTAGCCCCTTCATGGGTCCGACAGTGCCTCTGGGTTTACTAGATCATGTCAAAAAAAAAATAAAAAAAATAAAAAAAAAAAGACATGTTGTAGGAATATGTGGGGAAAGGTGTCTGACCACCATGTGGCAAAGTGCATGTGCACCTCCCCTCTTCTCCTAGACACATGTTGTGTTTTCTCTTCCCACTAAACACATGTCATACATTATCCCAATACCTGTACTACTACATGCATTTAGTGTTATGTATTTAAAGTGTACAAGACAAAGGAAATAAAATGAGAAAAACTCTCTGATTCTTCTTCTCCTCTACTTTTGTTTCTATTATATTTGTCTCCCATTCACAATAAACTTAAACACGTTATCAGCACCTAGGTACAACCAACTGAGATTAAATCCTTCACAAGAAATTTAATTCTTCATCTTTATTAGTTATTGGGTCTTGTTAACTTGTATACCCGTATACACGTTAAGGTTTACTAAAACAATAATTTTTTGGATTGGAAACATGATTTACTAAAACAATTATTCATGAAGTACTTCTTTCCCAAAGAGGTATTTATGTCAACCATTTTTTTTTTTCTTATAACAATGAAATTCCTTAAACATGCTTGTCCTCTTCTAAATAAATGATGCATGTTTGTCTCCCTTATTTATTAGATGCTTTTTAGATATTTGTTGATGGGATTGTTTATTTCCATGATATTAATTAGTTATTTCTAATACTAATATTAAGGGTTTTGTCTTCTTCTTTAATCTCATAAATATCTTATTCCCCTCTGAAAAAAGAAAAAAAAATCCGTTGATTTGTCCTTCTCTTAGAAATGATACATCTATCTTTCTTCTTTATCACATGCTTGTACTCTTATTAAAAGTAATATATTAGTCTTTCTCTTGTATTGATAAAGTCATATCATAGGTTTGTCCTTACTTTAGACCAAAAGTTAAGAATTTATGATTTTTTCTCCATTTTTTTTATCATGAGGTGTTATATTATATTATTTCTTTTACTCATAATACAAGTATGTATGTTTTAAATTTGGAAAGCATCATGTCATAACTCTGTACTACTTATTAGAAAAATACTATGCTACTCCTTGTCTTTGTACCATGCTTATATACCGTATGTTCTTAGCATCTTTATGTGTATATAAATGATAAATGGGTCTGTAGTTTATTTATTTATTTTCTAATAGACCTATTTTTTGTTGACTATTTTGTCAACCTTGTTACCAAATTGTTTGCAATTTTTAAACCATAAAGAAATTTGGTTTGCAAACAGAGTTCCCTTGTTAAAAACCATAAAGAAGCTTGGTTAATTAATTTTGTGGACTAGGTTATGATCAAAGATTGGACTATATGACATATCCGTATTACCCACAAAACCATAAAGAAAGTTGGTGATGGGAAAATGATACCGTGATTTGTTATGGACTCAGAAGGACTTGAGCACCATATTAATGTCCTTTATTTTGTCTATGTAGATGGACCCAATTCGACCAGAATTCGAACTTTTGGACTCAGCAGGACTTGAGTACCACCGTTGGGTATCTGATGTGGAAACGACCTTCGTGACAAAGGACTACACCTCCACTATCAAGCCATCTCGCCGATCTTTGCTCCTAAGAATCGAGAAAGACAAAGCTCATGCTCTTATGTTCCTTAAGAGACGTATCGATCCTAACCTACGTTGGGGTTATCATCACTTGAAAATACCAAAGGAGCTATGGGATGCCCTAGATAGACGTTTTGGGAAATTCATGATTCCTTAATACCACAATTGAATATCCTGTGGAACGAAATCCGCTTCCTCGATTATGTAAAAGTGAATGATTTCCAAAAAGACATGCTACAAATTCAGGCACGTATGGACTTTTGTGGAAAGCAACTTACGGATGAGGAAATGATTCAGAAAACCCTATCGACCATTCCCACCTCGTCCATGATACTAGCGAACTAGTGTCGTTTAAAGGTGGACAGCAAAAGAATCACCACATTCAGTAGGTTTATAAACTTATTGCAAGTGGCCGAAAGGCACAATGAGATTCTTGTCAATAATAATGCCAGAGCTGTCGGGAAAAAGAAAGTTACCGAAGCTAACCATGGAAAGGTCAATAATGGAAAGAACCCCAAAGGAAAGAGGGCTCGAAATTCTGATTCACATTCCCATGATCCATACCCACGTGGAGATAATGCCTCTCATGGAAGAGGACGTAAGGGAAATAATCGAGGTCGAGGACGTAAAGGTCACTCTAATGTTTGGCACAGAAAAGGAACTCCTGGCCATACAGGTGGTGATCCTAAGTTCGAGAAAACACCTAAAAATCCCGCTAACAAAAAGTCTGCAGACGAAAGTGCACCTTGTTTTAGGTGTGAATTTACCGGACATTGGTACAAGCATTGCAAGGCTAGTGCCAATGTAGCTGCGAGCTACAAAAAGTACCGGGAAACTCTCGAACAAGAGGCTAACTATATGGAAGAAAATGATGTAACCCTTGACGTCAACCTCACAATTTCAGATTTCCTGGGCAATGAGAACTTTGCCCCAACCATGGATGTGCTTGATTTTGCTTGGTCCTAAGAATTCAGTTTCTGGCTTGCTAGACTCTGTCTGTTTTTAGATGTTTTGGAGTTTTTATGTTATCTTAGACTATCGTTTGTTTAATAGCTTAAGTAGGTGTTAACGTTGCTGAACATGTTCTTACCATCTTTATGTTATGTGTATGGATTATCTATAAGTACTTATTTTCTATTATGTTCTATATAGAATTTTTACTTTGTTTATGATAATCTGTTGTTTAGCATATAAATTAGAATGGAAAGGACGCCATTCTAGTAGAACAAAATTCTCTAAAGGAAGTGAGATAAACTGTTCGTTTTTATTTGTTTGTAACATTCCTTCCTAATGTACTTGTAGGAATGTCTCTAGGAGAAATTGAATGTCTAGTTGATAGTGCAACCACCCACACTATCCTAAGAAATAGACAATTATTTGTCGATTTTACTCCTTATAATACATCTGTGACTACGATGATTGTATCATCGCAAGTAATAGTTGGGAAAGGTACTGCTCAATTCTTGTTTCCAAACGGCACAATGATTAAAGTCACAGAAGCTCTATATGCACCAAGAGCGCACCGCACTTTGTTAAGTTTCAAGGATATACGCGCCAATGGTTATCTCTTAGAAACTCACTGTGAAAATGGAATTGAGTACATATATGTGACCTCTAGTGAATGCGGAAGGAAGCGCATCTTAGAGAAACTAATGAGTCACTCTAGTGGATTGTATATCACCACTATTAGGATTATCGAATCCCATGTGGTTGCCAACGATGAACTGTTGGCCAGTGACTTATATAAGCTTTGGCACGATCGACTAGGGCACCCAGGTCGTGATATGATGATTTGTGTTTTGAAGAACTCACACGGACATCCGTTCTTTCGAATGAAAAAGAAAATGGGACAAAAGATTGTTACAATGCAGAGTAACAATGTGCATTCTAAAGTAAATGATGCAAATTTTATGCCTTCTAAAGCAAGAGAAGTGCAACCTTCGTCTTCCAAAGTAATTGAAGCGCACCCACTGTCCCATTCTTCTTCGTTGTCCTTATCGAAGGCACATCGCTCATTCTCGCAAAAGCTTGTTCTCTAGCAAAGACAGGATCGAGACCATCCTATGCTAAAGATACCAAACAAAATATTCCATTTTTACAAAGAATACAAGGTGATATTTGTGGACCTATACATCCGAATGCGGACCATTCGGGTATTTTATGGTTCTGGTTGATGCTTCGACCCGTTGGTCACATGTTGCATTGTTGTCCACAAGAAATGCTGCATTTGCAAAGCTTCTGGCACAAATTATATGACTAAGGGCTCACCACCCTGATCATCCAATCAAGTCAATCAGACTTGATAATGCTGGAGAATTTACATCTAAAGTATTTGATGATTTTTGTATGTCTAATGGAATTGACATAGAGCATCATGTACCCCATATACACACTCAAAATGGTCTCGCAGAAGCTACCATCAAAAGGTTACAGATGATAGCTAGGGCATTGGTTATGCGTTCCAACCTGCCTATTACTGCCTGGGGGTACGCCATATTGTATGCAGCATTACTTATTCACTTTAGATCCACTGCTAGCCAACCATTTTCTATGTACCAGTTGGTAACTGGATATGAGCCTGATATTTCACATTTATGCGTATTTGGTTGTGCCGTATACGTGCCTATTACGCCACCACAGCGTACTAAGATGGGTCCACAAATACGAGTAGGTATTTATGTTGGATACGAATCCCGAACAATTATCCGCTACTTAGAACCTTTGACAGGCGATCTCTTTACCGTTAGATTTGCGGATTGTCACTTTGATGAGACAACCTTCCCGTCGTTAGGGGGAGGTATGGAAAAGGACTTCCAAAGGGAACGACATGAATTGTCGTGGTATGTTCCCACGTTGTCTCATCTTGATCCCCGCACTCCACAATGCGAAAGTGAAGTGAAAAGAATTATCGATCTTTAGAATGTGGCAAATTAAATGCCTGATGCATTTACTGATATTGCTAAAGTGACAAGATCACATATACCAGCTGCAAACGTTCCTGCAAGGTTGGAAATTCCCGAAAAGGGAAAAGGTACCATAAATATAGGTACCAAGGCTGCACTTGGTGGAAGTGTAGCTGAGGCCGTGGCCCCCAAAAGGAAGAGGGGGAGACCACTTGGTTCGATCGATACTCAGCCAAGGAAGAAAAGGGTGAGTAAGGCACAAACCGATCCATATATCATCAATACAGATAATCCATCTCATGAGATTGTCTCTGATTACAGTTATGTCCATGAATCATTACTGGGGACGCCCCGAAGTTTGAATTGATTCCAGATAACAAAGAAATCTCTATGGATTGTGAAAGTTCATACGTGTTGATGGAAAGATCCTCCATGCATATTGATGATATATTCGCATATACAGTTGCTCGAGAGATTATAGAGCACGATGATATCGAACCACGCTCTATTGCAGAATGCCAAAAGAGAGCAGATTGGCCTCAATGGAGAGATGCAATCCGTGCTGAATTAAATTCACTGTCAAAAAGACAGGTATTTGGTGCGGTAGTGCTAACCCCACTAGGTGTAAATCCTGTAGGACATAAATGGGTATTTGTCAGAAAGCGTAATGACAAGAACGAAGTCTTGAGATATAAGGCTCGCCTTGTGGCGCAAGGTTTCTCAACGCCCTGGGATTGATTACGAAGAAACGTACTCTCCTTTAATGGACATCATAACGTTCCGTTACTTAGTCAGCTTAGTAGTTTCAGAAGGACTTGAAATGTAACTTATGGATGTGGTTACCGCATATCTCTATGGGGATCTTGATACAGAGATATTCATGAAAGTTCCAGATGGACTTCCATTGCCCAAATCAAGTAACTCTAAACCACGGAGTGCGTTTATAATTCAGTTAAAACACTCACTTTACGTATTAAAGCAATCCGGGCGGATGTGGTATACCCGTCTAAGTGATTATTTGATTGGGAAGGGATATACAAATAATGAATTGTGCCCCTGCGTGTTTATAAAGAAAACAAGTTCGGATTTGCTATTATAGCTGTCTATGTCGATTTACATGAACATAGTAGGTACTCTTGATGAACTAAGAGAAACCGCAAGCTATTTGAAATCCGAATTTGAGATGAAAGATATTGGGAAAACTCGAATGTGTCTAGGACTTGAACTAGAACATCGAGTTTGTGGAATATTAATCCACCAGTCTGCATATGTCCATGATTTTGAATCTCACGAGGATTTAATAATTTTGATTTCTTAGGGTTTATATGCATCTGCATATATAATCAAACACATCTTATAAATTATGTTCATCAAACACGTCTTATATTTTTGTGATAATGTTTACAATGAGGTGGCTCTCATAAATCAAATCTTGGATTTATAATGGAAATCAGAAGAGGCGGAGAGGATTTGTGATACTTTTTTTTGGAGTTTTTTTTTCTTTTTTTTTTCATGTATGGAAGATGATGAATAAAGGCCATGGAACTAGTTTTTGGATTGTAAAATTTATGATTTCGTTATATATTTGATTCTAGATTGATGTCGGATTCCTACAACTAAAGTGACAGCCGGTTAACCGAAACCCCAGTGGAACAAACCGAAACCGGCTAAAACCGTTTGAAAACCGAATCGATGGTTAATCGACTTTGAGATTTCAGAGCGTCAATTTGCAAATGCCAGGGCACTATATGAGAAGCTGCTAATTCGCTTTACCCACTACAAGGTGTTGGAAATCTATGCCAAGTTTGAGGTATTCACTCCTATCGAAGAGCAAGATGAGAATCATGTAGAAGAAGGTAAGGGGAACCTTGTAGAGTAGAAGAAGCGATGTCTCGATTTATCTAGGGAGGTTTTAGAGAGATCCCTCAAACACTACAGGGAAAATACACCTGAGCTAAAGGAGGAGAGAGCTATGCTTTTGGAGGAGTGGCTGAATATGGAGAGAAAATTTGCCAGTATTGGAGATACAAGTTTACAGAAAAAGTTGTCGAAGAAGCTCAAGAAGAGGAAGGAGATTTCTTCAGACGGGGATCCAACGGCCTATGAGGAGTACTACGATTACACATTTCCTGAGGAAACTTCGGAGCCGTATCTTAAGATATTGGAAGCAGCGCACAAGTGGAAGAGGCAGAAGATGGATCCTTACCAGAACTGATTAATGATTTCATTCTTTTCCCATCTTGTTTAGATTTGCACTATGAGTCTACTTGTTGAGCATGTTTAATGTGATACCCCTTTACTATTTTATTGTCTTTTTTATGTTTCCTCTACGGCTCGTACTGATGAGCTAAAACCGTTTGAAAACCGAATCGATGGTTAATGGATTGGTTTGGTTTAGATTTTTAGAAACCCATAGAATTGGTTTCAGTTTTGGTTTGGCTAGAAACCGAGCCGAAACCGACCATGAACAACATATTGATACACCTATGTAAAGAATATAAACACATCTATCAAATCATACATATTTCTTATACTAACAATAATCAATTAAAATTATAGCTTTAAAAATATCCCCTTATTTGATAATATAGGTCACCTATTAGTGAGACAATTTTTTTGAAATGAACAGGTCAAATAATAATGGGACGAAGAGAATAATAAATTAACCAATAGTAAATTTGATTCAGTGTTTATAACTTATAATAGTAACTTTTTGATTGTTCTCATGATTTTCACCAGTACCCAAAATTATGGCGTAGTTGTTATGTGGTTTTTTATTGTCATTTGATTCTTAGAGAAATTGAATTTATTAACAATCAAAAAACACAACATAATTTTATCTTTATATATATATATATATATATATATATATTTGTTTTTTTCTTAATACACGAAAGTCGGGCGCAGGCCCAAACCCGAACTCAGCCAGTCGGAATGGTTCCGCTGCCAAATTAAACCACCATCTTTCTCCACCACAAATACAGATAGCAACATCAACTTTGAAACCACCTCTACCACCCATGGTGTTTTTTTTCTTCAAATACCCTAATTAAAATAGATATTTCTTAAATTCATTGAAACTAAGAGAATTAGGTTTTGGCCTGCATCAATTTCGCATGATGGGCACCCGTAAGGTTCTTAATTCTAAGGTTTTTTCTTGATTTTATTTTACTGCATTCATAAATTTCAATTGACCATAACTGCCTTAATTTATGAGATGAATCATTTTGTATATGAGTGAAATTTTAGTCTGTTCTTATTTCTTGGGTAAACTTAGATGAAACTGGTACATCCGTTCTTAGACCTGATATTTATGAGGTGACTTATATTTTCGTTTGTTCGTTTTTTTTCCTAGCGTAAACGTGGTTGCAACTAGTATCATCTTGTATTATATTTATGAAATTTTGTTCTTTATTTTCTTGCGTAAATGTGGATGAAATTGGTACCACGTTTTTTTTTAGATTATGTTGAATTGAAAGTAGTATGAAACTGGTATCGTTTAGTTTCAAATGAAATTGGTATCATCATGTTATAGATTGGCTGAATTTATTTTCATCGAAGTTTAAACTAATATGAAACTGGTATTATCTTGGATGATTTTGTCTTCATATTTAAATTAGTATGAACCTGGTATCATCATGTTTTAGATTTGTTGAATTTGTTTTCATCCATGTTTAAACTAGAGTCCAAATTTGTGCACCCCTCTAAAACCGGGGTGCACATTACGGCCTTCCTAACTTGGGGATGAAACTTCCAAAACCACTTATCCTTTTTTTTTCCGAAACCACTGATTTTTTTTCTTCTTTCTTTTCTCAAATAAAAATTACAAAATATATTGTTATTATACTTCCCAAAAAATTGATTGTTGTCTAGCAACTTAATTAGTCCAAGGGGTAATAAGTATGATCTTTAATATATTGATCTTCAACATAAAAATCTTAAGCACCACCGGAACCAACTGTGAAAGGTGGAATTGGAATCGATTTCTTAGATTTGATCAACTGCAGTAGTACCATTAATACAACCCCATATATTTCTCTATCCCTCTTTGGAAATCACCTTCAGCCACCAATACAATTGAAGATGAAACACCAAATATTGCTTGAAGATGAAGAAGAAGCACCAAATATTTCTATGTTTACAAATTAAGCACAGATTCAATCATGAACACCATATTTGACTTTAAAGTTGTTGTTTTTTATTATTGAGATAGATTTGGGTTTTTCTTATCTCATGATTGATCTCAATAGGTTCTTGACTGATCCTTGGGTTCTCTTAATACCTATGATCTTGATGTAAACCCATCATTTCTAAACGATATAATCCAATTGATTTTTTTTAACCCTAGTTCATCATAAAACCATGATCCAGTACCCAAATTTTGAAATTCCTTACACAAAAGATTGAACTTACAAAATCAAGATGAATTCGATCGATAGAAAAGATAGTAAGATTTTTTTTTTAAAAGAAGAAGATAGTAAGACACTCAATCTGATAATAGTAAAAGAAGAGAACATATTTTTATTAAATGGAAAATACTTTTTATTAGAAGGGAGAAAGACACATCTGGTTTTTGACCGAACAAACACCAAATAAGAAAGGCCAGAATGTGCACCCCGGTTTTAGGGGGTGCATGAATTTGGACTCTTTAAACTAGTATAAAACTGTTATCATCATGTTTTAGATTTGGCTTAATTTGTTCATCCATATTTAAACTAGGATGAAAATGGTTTCATCATGTTCTACAATCAGTTAAATTGGTTTTCATACACATTTAAACGAGGAAGAAAATTAGTTTCATCCTACTCTAAGATTTCTAGATGAATACATGATGTATGACATTTTTATCCCGTGCATATAATTTTCCTAGTTTTGGATAAATTATGTAATAGTTTGGATTATAATTGAAAAGGAATCTTTAAGCTTATGATTAAATGTGTATACAGGTTGTGAGTTGGATGACAAAAACGCCTCCATAATGAAGAACAATTGGACCAAAAATACCGTTAGCGTACCTGGACAAAAGAATCAAAAACGATAATGGCTACGGACTCGACCGTTTCAAAAAATATAACAACAATTGGTCTTTACTTGTTGACATAAAAAACGAGTTCAAATAGGAATTGTCCCATTTAAAAACTGAAAGAGGTTTTCGAATTAAACTCAGAGCTTAGAAATCTCAACAATCAGTTGGATCCACTTGTTCCATCTCTTTAGGATGCTACCATATATAGTTTACGTTTCAGTTTAGTATGAAGCGATTCAATCTTTTTAAAGAAATACAAATTAACCAATCAACCAAACTCCAAAAAATTTATTGCGTAGATATTTTGGTCTTTGCGGTTTACCAAAAATATGTTAACATTTTTTTTAATTATTGATGACGACAACCAAAACTTTACAGACTGACATAAAAAGGCGCTCGAATATGACATATCCCATTTAGGATATGAAAGAGGTTTTCGAATTACACGTCAGAGCTTAGAAATCTCAATAATTAGTTGGATCCATCTGTTCCTCTTCTGACTGCTTCCATAATTTACGTGTAAGTTCAATACGACACTTCAGTCTTTTAAAAGAAATATGAATTAATTAACCAATCAACAAACACCCAAAAATTTTATTAGGTGTGTTGATATTTTTGTCTTTACGGTTTACTACAAATAAGTTGACGTTTTTTTTTCATCATTGATGACGACAACCAAATCAGGTACAGAGATATACCAATCAACCAATGTCCAAAGACTTCTTTTAGGGCGTGTAATTAGGTGCGGAGATATTTTGGTCTGTGCAGCTTACCGTTATTAAGTTGGCGGCAGTTTTTTTTTTTCCAGCACGTATTTTTTATATCCTTATTTACATACCTTTGTGGTTTATCATAGAAAAACCAAATTGAAGATTTTTTTTGTCCCATTAATCAGTTGGATCCATCTGTTCCTCTTCTGGGTGCTTCCATAATTTACGTGTCAGTTCAGCATGATGCTTCCGTCTTTTTAAAGAAATAAGAATTAATTAACCAATCAGCCAACGCCAAAAAGTTTATTTTACGTTTTCGTAATTAGGTGTGTTGATATTTTAGTCTTTTACGGTTTACCATAAATAAGTTGGTTTTGTTTTTCCTCATTGATGACGACAACCAAATCAGTTGTAGAGACATATGAAATAATTAACCAATCAACTAATGTCCAACAAACTTATTTTAGATGTGCGTAGATATTTTGGTATGTGCAGTGTACCGTTATTAAGTTGGCGAAAGATTTTTTTACAACACACGTTTTTTGTATCCTTATTTAGATATATTTGGGGTTTATCATAGAAAAACCAAATTGACGATTTTTTTTCCAACTAATCAGTTGGATTCATCTGTTCCTCTTCTGGCTGCTTCCATAATTTACGTGTCAGTTCAATTCGACGCTTCAATCTTTTTAAAGAAATATGTATTAATTAAACAATCAAGCAACGCCCAAAAAGTTTATTTTACGTGTGCGTAACTAGGTGTGTTGATATTTTGGTCTTTGCGGTTTACCACAAATAAGTTGACGGGTTCTTTTTTTCAATATTGATGACGACAACCAAATCAGTTACCGAGACATTTGAAACAATTAACCAATCAACCAATGTCGAACAAACTTATTTTAGGGGCGCGTAATTAGGTGATTAAATATTTTGGTCTTTGCAACTTACGTTATTAAGTTGGCGACATTTCTTTTTCACCACGTGTTTTTTATATCCTTATTTAGGAAACCAAATTGACGATTTTATTTAAATCATATACATTTCATTTTCTAAGTTAAACATATATAATTTAAACCATAGACCGTCAAGCTGAGGTGTAATCTATTCATTGTGGGCAATGCTCGAGTTCAACTAAGCTTGCGATGCAGAGAAGTGTAATAATTTTTGAATTTAAGAAAGCGGGTTTTCTTTACCACAGAATTGCTCCAATCAAAATTTTATCAAGTACCGTCGTCAAAACTTCTCCTTCATAAAAGACTTATAATAAAAGTGATAGCTCCATCACTGTTTAATTGAGGTCATAGCTTTATATTTCTAGACATCTTAGTGGAGCAATAATAACAAGATTTAGCACTTATTTGGTGTTTATTTATTTATTATGCAACTTCATTGTGTTATTTTTCCCGCAACATAATTTAGATGGCTGAGACAGAGAAACATCTGGTGCCATAAAGTGGATGGTCGGACTCTCCTGACTCAAGTGTATATAATCAAGGGAAACTTAAAAAAATGCCCATGTGGGGAAATGTATTTAAAAAAATGCCCACGTTTTTTTTGATAATGAATTTAATGCCCATGCCGTTATAATTTCCGTCTGGGCCCACCATTTTGGTAAAATCCCGTTGACAAAGTCATAGTCCGAGTGATGGAGATGCGATTTTGATGATTGAAATTACCAATCTGCCTATAGCTAATGAGCGGCTGAAGATGAGATTCATGAGGATGGAGTAATCTCTATCCGTCCAACACCTTCCTCCCTCTTGCTACAACATTGTTTTCTCCACCGATTCAACAGCAAATTTGTCCCATCCCCAAAACAATCTCAAATCTTGACATACGGATGTAGTTACCTCTTGTTAATCTCACATGCCGGCATGTATACAGGTTTGTTCGAGTTCTATCAACCATTATCCCCAAACTAATTTCCCAAAGACAATTTCAAATCAATTAACCTTAATGATTACTCCATTGGATAATCATCGATCTGTATACATATTTGAAACTTAAGTGAAGACGTACCAGCTAACATGGATGAAATCACAGTAAGGATTTGAAGTCGGTGGTTACTGTTTGGAATTGGTTTCGTTTGGGGATCTTATATTTCCAAGATTGGATCCGAACGGGATGTTCTTGAGCAAGGAAAGATTTGATTAAACAATTTGTTAGCTTGGGTCTGTGGTGAATCTCTATTGTGATACTCTTGGTTTAGAAATCACTGGTGTCTCATGCCAATCCAATTTGGATTTCTATGTATCTGATTCCAGCTTTTGAACAGTCTGATTTCTCTGTGTTTGATTATGCTTCTTGTATATAACATGTACCTATCAATAAATAGGAGTTTCAATATATATGAGAGTTTAATTTTTTTGTTCTGCCTGTGCAAAATTCTAGTGCCGGAAAATTACTGGAGCCGGAGAAGAAAGAGAGCATCGTGGTTCAATTTTGGACACCCTCCAAATGGTAAGCAATCTTAACCATTCATTATTTGATGGGTTTATAACCGTGATTTAATTAGGTGTTGACTCGGGCATTTTGCCCGAGTTAACTATTGATCGTCACTCGATTTAAGGGCTTAAATGTCTATTACATGTGTAATGTTACCACTCTTTCTGTATGTGAATCAAAGTAGCGCACGGAAAGTTTCTTGAATACATCATCAATTACATTGAAAACAAAAACAAAAGAAAACAAAAACACTAAACAAACTCTAATAAAAAAGACAAAGACAAAAACAAAAGAAAACAAAAACAAAAGAAAACAAAAATACTAAACAAACTCTAATAAAAAAGGCGATTGTGTATATCCAAACTTGCACATCTTAGACAATGCATGTACCAATTTTGACAGATGTGTGTCCATTAATTAGACACTGCATGTACCAATTTTGATAAACTCCAGTATAAGAGGGCAATAGACCCAAAGGTCCCAAACCAACAAAGGAAAGAAAAACCAAGCTCTGATCACTACCTGTAGTAGTTTTCTGATCACTACCTGATAGCAGTTACTTCTGTAAACATGGAGGTTCTTGGAATCACATCTTCTTTGCTTATTCCCCCACTACTTCTAGTTTTACTTCTTCTACCTGTTTATTTTCTATTGAGAATCGATCAAAGCGGACAAAACTTTCCTCCTAGCCCACCCAAGCTTCCAATCATCGGCAATTTGCATCAACTTGGGAAACCACCTCATCGTTTTCTTCATAAGCTATCTCAAAAATATGGTCCAGTAATGCTTTTACAACTCGGTAGTATACCCACAAGTCGTAATTACGTCTACGAAGCCGCAAAACAAGTCTTGAAAACACGTGATTCTGATTTTTGTACTAGACCTCCGTTAGCAAGTCTGAAACGTCTTTCTTATAACTACGTAGATATTGTATTTGCACCTTATGGAGAATACTGGAAGGATGTTCGAAAAATATGTGTCCATGAAGTATTTAGCGTGAAAAGAGTGCAATCCTTCTGCGTAATTAGGGCGGAAGAAATCGCAGCTTTAGTTGATTCCATATCAATATCCTCTTCCGCTTCTCCTATTGCTCTTATTGATGTTTATCGAGACATTTTTATGTCCGATGGATCAAGTTGTTTGTAGAGTGTCATTTGGCAAGAGTTTTCACCGAGTAATCGTATTAATGATACCGATGAATATCTTCCTATCGAGCTTAGAAAAGTATTTCATGAACTAGGCATTGTGTTGCAGAGTTTTTCTGCGTCCGACCTGTTCCCTAAGGTAGGTTGGATTTTGGACAGGCTAACTGGATTTCATGGGAGGCTAGAAAAATGTTTTTCTAGTCTTGATAAGTTTTTTCAGCAAGTCTTAGATGCACATCTTGATCCAAATAGACCGAAACCTGATTATGAAGATGTTATTGATGTTTTGTTAATCGTTGAAAAGGATAATCGTCTTAGTAACAGTCGTCGTCTCATGAGTGATCATATCAAAGCAATTATTATGGTAAGTATAATTACAACAATTATGTAGATATGTTATTATTCAGATTATAACTGCAAAGTCACTACCTAATCATATTTTCAAATTTTCTTCTCAGAATTTGTATATTGCGGGAGCAGACACATCTGCTATAACCATGACTTGGGCACTGGCAGAATTGATAAGAAATCCTGAAGCTATGAAGAAAGTACAAGAAGAAGTTAGAAATTATGTAGGAAAAGACAAAGAGAAAGTAGAAGAGAAGGATCTTCACCATTTCCAGTATCTAAAAATGGTGGTCAAGGAAACATTAAGACTACACCCACCAGCTCCATTGTTGGTTCCAAGAGAATGTATGGTAAACAGTAACGTCGATGGATATGATGTCAAACCGAAAACAAGAGTCGTTATAAATGCGTGGGCTATAGGTAGAAACCCGGCATATTGGGAAAATCCAAATGAATTTTCATCACTGTGAATATAATCATCATTATATAATTGAACTACAATAGCAAGTTATGATTATAATGTTCTTTTTTTTTTCTTTTTCTTGCAGGAGTGGAATTTAACGAGAGACTAACAACGCTAGGGATCGCCGTGAATTTGGTTACGTATTTAACTGGAGTGATGCATCTGGGAAATGCAACTTCAGCTAATACAGTAACGAACTTTTTAGGGACGTCGTTCATGCTATGTTTGATCAGTGGATTTATCGCCGATACATTTCTCGGACGGTCAGTATATACTATAACCAGTGTAGATTCTTTTAACAATCTTGATGATTTTTGTTTTTTCTGATTCTTTTTGTTGATCATGTGCAGATATCTCACCATAGCCATATTTGCCACTGTTCAAGCCATGGTAATATACTTACCTGATATAAAATAAAATAATAATCATGCAATAATTTTATTTAATTAAGGTTCGACAAAACTGGACTAAGTGCGATTAGATTTTCCGTTGAAATACATATTATAAAAAATTAATTCCAAGAATAAATGTCCCTGCTGGATCCAAATACATATTATAAAACAGCAACATCGATGGATATGATGTCAACCCGAAAACAAGAGTTGTTATAACTCTGTGGATATCCGAGGAATGCAAAATTTCGAGCTCTTAGCTTTCGGTGGAGGCCGAAGAGGTTGTCCCGGTATTCATATGGGACTAGTAATGGTTGAACTCACACTCGCCAATCTCCTCTACTGTTTTAATTGTGAATTACCAACTGGGATGAACAATGAAGACGTAAATATGGAAGAAACATCTGGCATGGCTACTCATATGAAATATCCTCTTCGCCTTGTACCTGTCAAAGTTTAGTTTAACTAGAAAGAACTTTGTCTTTGTTTGTTTATATGAATAATTCATGTTCAGCAGAATGAAGTATAATATCGTTTCCGTAGGTGAATACCTAAAATTATGAACATGTAGTTCTTTTTTTTTTTTTTTTTTGATCCATCAAAGAGAATAGATTGCACACAAGCCGTGTGCTGGCAGGTACAACTAAAGATGAGCACAAAACTCAAGGAAAAACAAATAGCACAAAGCTACAACTAAAGACAGAAGATGAACATGAAGTTATTAAAATTCCAAGTACAATCCGGGATTGTTAAAATTAACAACAAATAACTTAATTGTGCTTAATCATCTTCAATTGATTCATCCTCTTCTTGCTCATCAGCTTCGAATGAGAACTCTATTTTTCCATATCCCTGACATACATACCAGAGTTAAGTGAAACTAAGGTTTCAAAGTAACTCTCTTGTTCATTGATTATGTTTGGAAAACCACGAATATTTGGTTCTATAACCGTTTCATGCTTCGGGTTGTATATAACTAAATTATCATATCCAGGAAATGCAACCATCTCCCCATTCTTAAAATACCACATAAGCCTGAAAGAATGGTAGTTGCGCAGAATTCTCTCATGGTTAATGATATAACGTTTAGTCCAAGATTCTAAAACTCCATACTCTTGCATTACCCATACTACAACCTGAGGACGTACCACGTCTTTATTAACATGAACAACAGCACAAAGGCAGCGTTCCAACACTCCCACACAAAGGCAGTATCCCTCAACAGCTTCTTTAGGTAGTTCTATAACATTGAATCTATGGTTGCCGATATCGAAAGAGATTATGTATCTGGAACCGCCTTCATGATACCAACTTTCGACATATTATCTGGTTCATTTCCAAATGTTTAGAACTCACAATTAAATTGGTTTTGGGTCAGTCTTATGACTGAATCAATATCAGTAGTCTAAGAAATGCTGGTGTGTGTATGTATGTGTGTCAAAGAGCGGTCGAGATCGTCTTGAATTATGGACGGCAGAGATTACGCCATGACCCAATTCCGTATATAACGTAAACTTAACCCTGTATCTGCCATTATAGTAGGAGCCAGATAGATCGGCCTTGGACGGCTGCGACTAATTACGGGTCCTATAGATAGTTGGTCGGTTGGTCCGACATATAAATTGATAAACGTCTGTCTGACCGTAATTTCGCCTCCAAAACCTATTTTCTCTACACATGGGGTGTACGTATCTTTCTCCCTCTAGCCTGAACTAACCACCAACATCTCTACAGAATAAAGCCATCGTCCGGTGTGAGACTGCTGCGATGTTTTAAGTTTAACTCGAAAATTTATGGGTGCTCCCTCTGCCCTCTGGCATCCCTTGACATTGTCAAAATTTAACTCAAAATTTGACAAGTGCTTGAATCTGATTTTTATCGTTACCAAAGCACATAGCAACTGGACGAAATACGATATGACGCAGCACTGGCTCACAACCACAAGCATTAGTTTGCAACCAGATAATATTTCGCAAAAACATTTGTGAGTTCTAAACATTTGCCGATATCGAAGGTTCAAAAGCTTTGTATGATTTTATTTATGATTCATTGTCTATATAGTTTTAAGATAAAAACGTAAATATTTCGCAAACAAATACGTAAATTTGGATGATTGACTAATACTCCCTCCGTCCCCAATATATAGGCGGAGAAGTGAGTTTTTCTTAGAATAAGTAAAAACTTTGATTTCCTACATATCCATCCTCTTTCCTGTCTTACCCTTTGTACAATTACCAATATTAGAGACATTAACTTAATTGTGGTGATAACTACCTATAATAAATAAGGGTAATTTATAGAAAAACTCATCTTGAAATTGAAAGTCTGCCTATCTAATAGTACTACAAATTTTTAAAACTCCGCCTATATAATCTAATGGTAATTTACTACTAATAAAAAAGTATATTTGACTATTTGATTGTTGGATGCCATGATTGGAACGGATTAAACTGTTCACCAAATCACGGTTCTATTTGCTTAATTTCTTGGCTTTAACAACACGGCAAAGAATTTCTTTATTCTTCAACAACAGGGAAAAGAAGAAAATTGCTAATCCCTTCGTTTTCAAAAATTAGACTTGTTTTATGAGTGATTAATACATAAAATAAGATTATCTTTTGTATTTGTACATAAAATAAGACTATCTTTTTAAAAGGGTGGTAGTAGTTCCAAATAGAAAAGATGATAATTTTTTAAGCTTATTTGTTATTTGGTATTTCAATCCCGGAATTTGATCCAATACTAGTTATTCAATGATGTTGTCTTGATTCAATTTGACTACAGAAGACCTGTTTTTTCTTAGAAACCTAAACCTAGTAAGATTTCGACAATTCGAAGGACAGTCCATGTTATACATTATTTGTTGGATGGGAGGGGGACCTTGACTTTGAGTCATCTTAAGATCACTATTTTTGTTTACTTGAGAGTTGATTTAGCTCAGATTCGGAGCTATTTGAGTCAGATATCATTTTGTCCCTGATTTGTACGGTACATTTCAAACTAGATTCATAAATTTTCATATAAATCGTATTCCTTCCGATTCTGGTAAAGAGAGATACAACCACTTTTTTCATTTTAGTCTAAAAATTTGCCTAATTGAAAAAGTGATAACATCTCTTTTCAAGGATGATACCAATTGAACGATTTGACGGCCAAGATCTCGTAATATTTATTTGTCCTATATGAATTGATATCACCCCCGAATAATACCGGTATCCCCTTTACAAATCTAGGTTTTCTACGTTATTATCTTCTAGGATTTAAATTTTAATATAGTCTTTTTGCTTTAAACCATAAATGATAAAATTTAGGCTTAGTTTGGTATTGCTGCAGCTTTTGAAATGCACTTTTCTGCTGTGCGTTGTTGTGTTGTGATGTGAGAAAAATGCAGTTAGACGTTTGGTAAAATATTAATTAAAGTTGAAGCTGACTAAAACTACCAGCACATTAACTTCGACCACCACCATCATCATCTATAAAAACTACAACCAACACCACCATCTTTCTCCACCACAAATACATATAGCATCATCACTTTGAAACCACCTCTACGACCCAATGTGTTTCTTTTTCTTCAAATACCTAATTAAAATAGATATTTATTAAATTCATTGAAACTAAGAAAATTAGGTTTTGGCCTGCATCAATTTCGCATGATGGGCACTCGTAAGTTTCTTAATTCTAAGTTTTTTTCTTGATTTTATTTTATTGAATTCATAAATTTCACGTGAATTGACCATAACTGCCTTAATTTATGAGATGAATCATTTTGTATATGAGTGAAATTTTAGTCTGTTTTTATTTCTTGGGTAAACTTAGATGAAACTGGTACATCCGGTCTTAGACCTGATAGATATTTATGAGGTGACTCATATTTTCGTTTGTTCGTTTTTTTTCCTAGCGTAAACGTGGTTGCAACTAGTATCATCCTGTATTAGATTAATGAAATTTTGTTCTTTATTTTCTTGCGTAAACCTGGATGAAATTGGTACCACGTTCTGTTTTAGATTATGTTGAATTGAAAGTAGTATGAAACTGGTATCGTTCAGTTTCAAATGAAATTGATATCATCATGTTTTAGATTTGGCTGAATTTTTTTCATCGAAGTTTAAACTAATATGAAACTGGTATTATCTTGGATGATTTTGTCTTCATATTTAAATTAGTTTGAAACTGGTATCATCATGTTTTAAATTTGCTGAATTTGTTTTCATCCATGTTTAAACTAGAGTCCAAATTTGTGCACCCCTCTAAAACCGGGGTGCTCATTACAACCTTCCTAACTTGGGTATGAAACTTCCAAAACCACTTATCCTTTTTTTTTTTTCCGAAACCACTGATTTTTTTTTCTTTCTTTTCTCAAATAAAAATTACAAAACATATTGCTATTATACTTCCCAAAAAATAGATTGTTATCTAGCGACTTATTTTACGTGTGCGTAATTAGGTGTGTTGATATTATGGTCTTTGCGGTTTACCACAAATAAGTTGACGGGTTCTTTTTTTCAATATTGACGACGAAAACCAAATCAGTTACCGAGAAATATAAAACAATTAACCAATCAACCAATGTCGAACAAACTTATTTTAGGGGCACGTAATTAGGTGATTAAATATTTTGGTCTTTGCAACTTACGTCATTAAGTTGGCGGCATTTCTTTGTCAAAGACGTGTTTTTATATCCTTATTTAGGAAACCAAATTGACGATTTTATTTAAATCATATACATTTCATTTTCTAAGTTAAACATATAAAATTTAAACCATAGACTGTCAAGCTGAGGTGTAATCTATTCATTGTAGGCAATGCTCGGGTTCACCTAAGCATGGGATGCAGAGAAGTGTAATAATTTTTGAATTGAAGAAAGCGGGTTTTCTTTACCACAGAATTGCTCCAATCAAAATTTTATCAAGTACCGTCGTCAAATTTCTGCTTCATAAAAGACTTATAATAAAAGTGGTAGCTCCATCGCTGTTTAATTGTGGTCATAACTTTATATATATTTCTAGACATCTTAGTGGAGCAATATTAACAAAATTTAGCACTTAATTGGTGTTTATTTATTTATTATGCAACTTCATTGTGTTATTTTCCCTGCAACATAATTTAGATGGCTGAGACAGAGAAACATCTAGTGCCATAAATTGGATGGTCGGACTCTCCTGACCCAAGTGTATATAATCAAGTACCCGATTGTTTCAAATTTCTAACGTGAGGAGTTCGACATGTTTTTCTTTTAGCGGCTAGCCACCGTTGGATTCACATCATTCGCTTTAAATCTCGGTATAAATGTGTTTTGTTATTTTTTAAGAATATTATTAATTAAGCACCCTTATAGCTTTTCTTTAATTTGAACTGAACCCTCTTTACGAAACTTCATCACTAGAGTAGTAGATTCAGAGTTCTCTTCTTCCTTCATCATCTACTCTTCTTTTTCATTATCAGAAAAAAAAAAAAATTCCTTCGTCAAAATTCCATTATTCGTTGCATAGATAGTCCCAATTAAGTACAACCTACCTCGAATCTCAGATCTTAAGAATAATAAGATCAAACATCATACCGGTGATTAAACATATGAAGCACTATACCGGTGAGTAATGCTCATTTACATATTGAAAGTCATCCGATTTGTTTATTGTTAACCAAATGTAATATTTACAGTTTAGAGATTACTTCGTTAGAATCATTAGTCCCATAAACAAAAAGTTATTAATATATGCAAAAAAAAAAAAATGTTACCCTCTTGCAACTCCTCATCTTGTTTGATTGCAAATTCAGTTATCTCTTTTTTTTTTCTTTCTAAAATTGAAATTAAAAGATCTGTTAGTATTCTTCTTAATGTGAAATTTCAAAATAGGAGAAGGAAGACAGCACTAATGGATGTCCGCCTATTCTTCCAAGAAAGTCCATTTGTTCATCATCACTGATCAGCATCATTAAAACCCAAGTAAATAAACAAGATTAATTAGAGTTAGACATCCATTCAGAGTACATAGCAATTTCTATTTAATTTTAACGGCATCGGCTATCTTCTTGCTAATCTAATTTAATATTCTTTGCTCTCCAACAAATTAATTTTTAATTCTTCTAACCTCATTGCCTCAACCAAAAAAAATCCCAAATAGAAACCAGGTAATATCGCTAATGGGGTTATTTAACCAAAATATACGTTCGTGAAGATGATGAGCAGAACAAAAACACTGGGAATCTTCTACCATCGATAAAGTTGGGTAATAAACATTACAGACTACAGAGGGCTCTCAGATAAACTTAAATGAAAACGAAAGGGACTGAGGAAAAAAAAAAAAAAAAAAACGAAAGGGCGTTTAATTAATAAAATTCTTGGGAATACAATGTCAAGATCTGCAGCGCATTGATTCGAATCCTATGGTTAACAGCCGCGGGTTCTATTCTCTTGTGTGTTCGTTTCTGGTAAACTCTATTACACATGTAATGTTACCACTCTATCTCTATCTGAATCAAAGTAGCCCACGGAAAGCTTCTTGAATATATCATCAAGTACATTGCCTAGAAAGACAAAAACAAAAGTAAAAGAAAACAAAAATACTAAACAAACTCTAATAAAAAAGACAAAGCCATAAACAAAAGAAAACAAAAACACTAAACAAACTAATAAAAAGGCGTTTGTGTATATCCAAACAAAAACACTAAACAAACTCTAATAAATCATATACATTTCATTTTCTAAGTTAAACATATATAATTTAAACCATAGACCGTCAAGCTGAGGTGTAATCTATTCATTGTGAGCAATGCTCGGGTTCAACTAAGCATGGGATGCAGAGAAGTGTAATAATTTTTGAATTTAAGAAAGCGGGTTTTCTTTACCACAAAATTGCTCCAATCAAAATTTTATCAAGTATCGTCGTCAAAACTTCTGCTTCATAAAAACTTATAATAAAAGTGATGGCTCCATCACTGTTGTTTAATTGTGGTCATAGCTTTATATTTCTAGACATCTTAGTGGAGCAATATTAACAAAATTTAGCACTTATTTGGTGTTTAATTATTTATTATGCACTTCATTGCGTTATTTTTCCCGCAACATCTGGCTAGAAAGACAAAAACAAAAGTGGATGGTCAGACTCTCCTGACCCAAGTGTATATAATCAAGTACCCGATTGTTTCAAATTTCTAACGTGAGGAGTTCGACATGTTTTTCTTTTAGAATTGTGTGTTCATTTCTGGTAAACTCTATTACACGTGTAATGTTAACACTCTATCTCTATGTGAATCAAACTATCGCACGGAAAGCTTCTTGAATATATCATCAAGTACATTGCCTAGAAAGACAAAAACAAAAGTAAAAGAAAACAAAAATACTAAACAAACTCTAATAAAAAAGACAAAGCCATAAACAAAAGAAAACAAAAACACTAAACAAACTAATAAAAAAGGCGTTTGTGTATATCCAAACAAAAACACTAAACAAACTCTAATAAATCATATACATTTCATTTTCTAAGTTAAACATATATAATTTAAACCATAGACCGTCAAGCTGAGGTGTAATCTATTCATTGTGAGCAATGCTCGGGTTCAACTAAGCATGGGATGCAGAGAAGTGTAATAATTTTTGAATTTAAGAAAGCGGGTTTTCTTTACCACAAAATTGCTCCAATCAAAATTTTATCAAGTATCGTCGTCAAAACTTCTGCTTCATAAAAAACTTATAATAAAAGTGATGGCTCCATCACTGTTTAATTGTGGTCATAGCTTTATATTTCTAGACATCTTAGTGGAGCAATATTAACAAAATTTAGCACTTATTTGGTGTTTAATTATTTATTATGCACTTCATTGCGTTATTTTTCCCGCAACATCTGGCTAGAAAGACAAAAACAAAAGTGGATGGTCAGACTCTCCTGACCCAAGTGTATATAATCAAGTACCCGATTGTTTCAAATTTCTAACGTGAGGAGTTCGACATGTTTTTCTTTTAGAATTGTGTGTTCATTTCTGGTAAACTCTATTACACGTGTAATGTTAACACTCTATCTCTATGTGAATCAAACTATCGCACGGAAAGCTTCTTGAATATATATCAAGTACATTGCCTAGAAAGACAAAAACAAAAGAAAAAGAAAAAGAAAACAAAAATACCAAACGCCTACAAAGCCAAAAACAAAAGAAAACAAAAACACTAAACTCCAGTATAAAAGACACTGCATGTACCAATTCCATGACAAATGTCTGTCCATTAATTAGACACTGCATGTCAATGGAAATTCCGTGACAAATGTCTGTCCATTAATTAGACACTGCATGTACCAATTTTGATAAACTCCAGTATAAAAGGGAGATAGACCCACAGGTCCCAAACCATCAAAGGAAAGAAAAACCAAGCTCTCGATCACTACACGATAATAGTTCTCTGATCACTACCTGATAGCAGTTACTTGTGTAAACATGGAGGTTCTTGGAATCACATCTTCTTTGCTTATTCCCCCACTACTTCTAGTTTTACTTCTTCTACCTGTTTATTTTCTATTGAGAATCGATCAAAGCAGACAAAACTTTCCTCCTAGCCCACCCAAGCTTCCAATCATCGGCAATTTGCATCAACTTGGGAAACCACCTCATCGTTTTCTTCATAAGTTATCTCAAAAATATGGTCCGGTAATGCTTTTACAACTCGGAAGTATACCCACAGTCGTAATTACGTCGGCTGAAGCTGCAAAACAAGTCTTGAAAACACGTGATTCTGATTTTTGTACTAGACCTCCGTTAGCAAGTCTAAAACGTCTTTCTTATAACTACGTAGATATTGTATTTGCACCTTATGGAGAATACTGGAAGGATGTTCGAAAAATATGTGTCCATGAAGTATTTAGTGTGAAAAGAGTGCAATCCTTCTGCGTAATTAGGGCGGAAGAAATCGCAGCTTTAGTTGATTCCATATCAAGATCCTCTTCCGCTTCTCCTGTTGCTCTTATTGATGTTTATCAGAAATCTTTATGTCTTATGGATCAAGTTGTTTGTAGAGTGTCATTTGGCAAGAGTTTTCACCAGAATCGTATTAATGATACTGATGAATATCTTCCTACCGAGCTTAGAAAAGTATTTCATGAACTAGGCATTGTGTTGGAGAGTTTTTCTGCGTCCGACGTGTTCCCTAAGGTGGGTTGGATTTTGGACAGGCTAACTGGATTTCATGGGAGGCTAGAAAAATGTTTTTGTAGTCTTGATAAGTTTTTTCAGCAAGTCTTAGATGCACATCTTGATCCAAATAGACCGAAACCTGATTATGAAGATGTTATTGATGTTTTGTTAAACGTTGAAAAGGATAATCATCTTAGTAACGGTCGTCGTCTCATGAGTGATCATATCAAAGCAATTATTATGGTAAGTATATTTACAGCTATTATGTTATTGTTCAGATTATAATTGCAAAGTCACTGCTTAATCATTTGTTCAAATTTTCTTCTCAGAATTTGTATCTTGCGGGAGCAGACACATCTGCTACAACCATGACTTGGGCACTGGCCGAATTGATAAGAAATCCTGAAGCTATGCAGAAAGTACAAGAAGAAGTTAGAAATTATGTAGGAAAAGACAAAGAGAAAGTAGAAGAGAAGGATCTTCACCATTTCCAGTATCTAAAAATGGTGGTCAAGGAAACATTAAGACTACACCCACCAGCTCCATTGTTGATTCCAAGAGAATGTATGGTAAACAGTAACGTCGATGGATATGATGTCAAACCGAAGACAAGAGTCGTTATAAATGCGTGGGCTATAGGTAGAAATCCGGCATATTGGGAAAATCCAAATGAATTTTACCCAGACAGGTTCGTTGATAACTCTATGGATATTCGAGGAATGCAAGATTTCGAGTTCTTAGCCTTCGGTGGAGGCCGAAGAGGCTGTCCGGGTATTCATATGGGACTCGTAATGGTTGAACTCACTCTCGCAAATCTACTATACTGTTTTAATTGGGAATTACCAAGCGGGATGAACAAAGAAGACGTAAATATGGAAGAAACATCTGGAATGGCTACTCGTAGGAAATATCCTCTTCGCCTTGTACCTGTCAAAGTTTAGTTTAGCATGAAGAATGATAACCACGTACATACGTGAATAAATAAAATTTATGTACATGAAGTTTCTTTTTGTTTTTAACTGCAAACAAAAATGGCTTCGGTTATTACGACGTGCTTTCGGGTTGACATCATATGTTAAGTACTTCTTAACTGCTAACAAAAATGGCTTCCACTGATGAAACAAAGAGTACCAATACTACTCTTTCAGATGCTTGGGATTGCAAAGGTAGACCTTCTGATAGGTCGAGATCTGGAGGATGGCTTAGTGCTGCCATGATCTTAGGTTCGTCTCTCCCGTAATGTTCATCACTGTGAATATAATCATCATTATATATATAAGTGAACTACAATAGCAAGTTATGATTATAATGTTCTTTTTTTTTCTTTTTCTTGCAGGAGTGGAATTTAACGAGAGACTAACAACGCTAGGGATCGCCGTGAATTTGGTTACGTATTTAACTGGAGTGATGCATCTGGGAAATGCAACTTCAGCTAATACAGTAACGACCTTTTTAGGGACGTCGTTCATGCTATATTGGCTCGGTGGATTCATCGCCGATACATTTCTCTGACGGTCAGTATATACTATAACCAGTGTAGACTCTTTTTACAATCTTGATGATTTTTGTTTTTTCTGATTCTTTTTTGTTGATCATGTGCAGATATCTCACCATAGCCATCTTTGCCACTGTTCAAGCCATGGTAATATACTTACCTGATATAAAACTCGACTAAGTGCGATTAGATTTTCCGTTGAAATACATATTATACAAAATTAATTCCAAGAATAAATGTCCCTGCTGGATCCCAGTTATATGATCTTGTTGAATGTGATCTGCAGGATCCTAAATGCAAGGGCTATAGGTAGAAATCCTGCATATTGGGATGAATTTTATCCAGACAGGTTCGTGGATAACTCTGTGGATATCCGAGGAATGCAAAATTTCGAGTTCTTAGCTTTCGGTGGAGGCTGAAGAGGCTGTCCGGGTATTCATATGGGACTAGTAATGGTTGAACTCACGCTCGCCAATCTCCTCTACTGTTTTAATTGGGAATTACCAAGTGGGATGAACAAAGAAGACGTAAATATGGAAGAAACATCTGGCATGGCTACTCGTATGAAATATCCTCTTCGCCTTGTACCAGTCAAAATTTAGTTTAACTAAAAAGAACTTTGTCTTTGTTTGTTTAGATGAATAATTTATGTAGAGCAGCATGAAGAATGATAACCACGTACATACGTGAATAAAAGAGAATAGATTGCACACAAGCCGTGTGCAGGTAGCTACAACTAAAGACAGAGAATCTCTAAGCACACAAAAGCAGTTAAGATGAACCTGAAGTTATTAAAAATTGCAATTACAATCAGGGATTGTTAAAATTAATTAGAAATAACTTAATTGTGCTTAATCATCTTCATCATCATCTTCAATTGATTCCTCCTCTTCTTGCTCATCAGCTTCGATTGAGAACTCTATCTGTCCATTTCCCTCGACATACATACCACTATACCAGAGTTTAGTGAAACTAAAGTTTCAAAGTAACTCTCTTGTTCATTGATTATGTTTGGCAAAACCACGAATATTTGGTTCTCTAACCCTTTCATGGTTCGGGTCATATATAACTAAATTATCATAACCAGGAAATGCAAAAAAATCTCACCATTCTTAAAATACCACATAAGCCTCAAAGAATGATAGTTGCGCAGAATTCTCTCATGGTTAATGACATAACGTTTAGACCAAGATTCTAGAACTCTGTACTCTTGCATTACCCATACTACAACCTGAGGACGTACCACGCCTTTATTAACATGAACAACAACAGCCCAAAAGCACATTTCCAACACTCCCACACAAAGGCAGTATCCTTCAACAACTTCTTTAGGTATTTGTATATATCATTGAATATTTGTTGCTGATATGGAAAGAGATTATAAATCTGGAACCGCCTTCGACTCTTTCACCTAACTAATGAAGAGCTCCATTGACAAGCCACCCAGATTGCCTCTCAATTAATTCTCCCACAAGAGATATCTTGAATTTTCTTCCACGAATTTGATCCTAAAGTATACACTAGGATTTGATGGGTCCGCTGAAATCGTTCATGTCTACTATAAGTACAAACTTGTAATCCTTAATTCCATATTTATAACCCCCAAAGCAGATAGGTAAAAATCTAAGAGATGTCGACTTGTTGGTGGTTGTGGTAGTTTCTTGTATTCTCTCGTGATTATTCGTAGCCTATGGAATGCACCAAGTACTGGAATTTAACCCCTTCGTAACTTTAAAACGTTAGACTAAAGTTGTATCTCTGGGTACGAAGATTAAGGTGCGTAGTAATGAAGCTCTAGTTGCTGATCAGTTTAAGAGAATTCTTGCAAACGCACTTGCAAACAAGTAATGCTTTAACTGGTAATTTTAAGTGCATCTCATAGCAGAGTTCCTCCGGAATTTTTGGCATAGGCATATTTGATGGTGCGATACAACAAAACGGATCTCATGAGTGAAGTGTTATTAAGGATTTGAATTAAGTGCCTGGGTAGTGTCCTTCTATAATCATGTTCCTGCTGTGGTGTTCCCTTGCAATTGCATGGCCAATAAAACCAGTTATGGTGGCCTTGGTGCTAGTTTAATCCCTGCAAACATTCTGGGTGTCAACATGAGACTGATTTTTAATGGAGAGCTAAACCCGGAAGAGAGGATTGATTTTTTAGAAATAAGTTATGATACAAGAATTGTAGTCTTGAATAACGATGTGGAAGATACTGTCACAGGTAACTTTACAGTTAAGGATTGTTCCAGGAGGTTGCTCACAGCTCCTGACCAGGATGCTGATTTCATAGTGCTGACAAGGTGTAAACAGGTTTCCCCTAAAGTTAAGTTTCTATGCTGGGCTGCGCTTCACAGTTCTATTCCAACCAGAACAATGTTACACAATCGCGGGGTAGAGGTTAAATCAACTAATTGTGTTCTTTGCAACGACGTTGATGAAGACTTGGATCATCTTTTTATTGCAGTTGGACCACAACCTTATTCAAGAAAAACCAAAATTGGCTAAAAGTTTTTAGAATGCCAATTTTTACGTCCCTTATAAAAGGAAAGAAAATGGGGAAAAACCAATATCAATTGGTTTGTACAATTTACCAAAATTCAATTGACAAAATATAAAAAATATTGTTGTTATCCATCGCATTGGAAAAATCCGCTTTGTGGTTAACGATTGGTTTCTTGTAAAAAGAAAATAGAAACCATATAGATAAATCACATAATCCTTGTATAGAGGACAAAAATACCAAATTTAATTGGCCGTAGGTTTTTCAACCATGCATGTGATTAAATACCATAAGGGTAGCTAAATCGCGATGACACCAATTTTTGGTGATTACATTTTCATTAAAGGAATAGAAACTGCAAACCATCTTTTGATGCATTTTTTTCTTTCTTAAAAGAATTAGAGAAGAAAGGAAAATCAACTATCAAACTTGTTTACAAAGTTGATCATTCCATACGTATACAAACTAAATAAAGCTAGTACTTTCCGCGTATAGAAAAAAACAGAATAAAAATAATCTGACCATGTATAGAAAAGTAAAGTTAAATATAGAATAGCATGTGGGATTCTGTAATGATCTAGGATGCTGGAATATGGTATTGCCTTCCTCATCCAACCAATGTATAATGATTCACAGCACCACAAACAGCCGAATGAAGCTTTGTATTACAAGAGCCATCAAACCGAGATGAACATGCATATACGAAAACCAAATATAAACAGAGTTAGTGTATCATATAATAATAATTTAAGCTAACTGGAAAGTTAGAAGACGAAAGGTATAAACATAAAATCATTCAAAAGTAAAAATGCTTGTGGCGTGAACACTTCCGTTTTTTTATGGTATAAACGTTGATTTCTTTTCTTCTCGACGTGATTGCTTAGTTGAACGTGCAGATAACGTCTTGTGATATGGAATAAGAGGAGAAGAAGACAAAGTAGAGGGAAAGAGATAGAGAAATTCTTATTCATATGTGTAGAATACAAGAGATTATATAGATAGAAGAAACCCTAATCTTAGCCAGGGGCATCTTAGTAAATAAATAATGGATTTATGAAGTTTTTTTCTTAACAAAATTTTTTCCTATCAATTTTAACGGCCGTAAAAAATGTTTCCGTGTCCTCTATGGTAACAACTTTTGGTTTTCACAACTGCATGGGTGCCAAGTGGCAACCAGCCCCAGTATTTATTCATTATTTTGGTCTTCTCGGCGGAATAAACAACAAAACCCTCGGCGGAATAAACAACAAAACCCCGAATGATCATAAACCCTTTCTCTACCAGAAATTCCAAGCTGAAGAAGAAAGATACCCGATGTCAAGTCTACCTGAAGAAATCTACCTCGAAGTTCTTCTGAGGGTTCCAGTGAAATCTACGTTTGTATGTAAGTGTGTTTGCGGCACCTGGTTTTATATAATTTCTGATCCTGATTTTGTTAAATCTCATCTCAATATTACCACCCAAAGAAACAACTATAGTGTCATGTTCAAAAGTTATGATGATAAAAATGTGTATTCCATGATCAGTTTTGATTCTGATGAATCAAAGGTTGTTCAAATGGATTTCCCTTATAGATCTTTAAAATATATTTATTTGCTTGGTTCATGCAATGGCTTGGTTTACTTTTGGAGCATTAAGATGGATTTATTTTTTCTGTGGAACCCAACCACAAAGGAATATAAGAGATTACCCAAATTAGAAGATACACGTGATTATCACCGAAGATTGCATGGTATAGCTTATGGTTGTAAGACCGAGGATTACAAGTTGGTAGTAATTAAGCAGAGTATTTCAGTCCAAGTATATTCTTTAAAATCAAACTCTTGGAAAAGCTTTCCATCAATCCCATATGGGTTTCCTTATGGTAGATCATCCGGGGAGCTTTTTAACGGATCTTTGCATTGGTTCGGGCGGATAAGTAAAGCCTCGTCCCCAATGATAGTCTCAAAGAATATCAGCAAAGAGGGATTCGAAGAACTGCAACTACCAATGACACCATCAATGACACTGCCAACGACACGCAATTACCCTATAGGTATGGGAGTGTTGGAAGGGTGCTTTTGTGTACATGCTTATAATAAAAAGACTTTTGAAATATGGGTATTGCAAGATTATGGAGTTTCACACTCTTGGACTAAACTTTATACCATTATGTATGAGAGCATTTTGTATGATTCATTTAATTATGTGGGGCTTCTCGGGTCTTTTATGAATGGTCAGCTTCTATTCACGGACACATATAACCTTATTTCATATGATTCGAAGTCTGGAACTACTAGAAAGACAAAAATCGACAGCTCTCATCGGGGAAGAGCAGTAAAATATTTGGAAAGCTTAGTTTCACTGAACACTATTACTGCTATTGGAAGAAGGAAGAAGAGAGAAGTCACTAGGAACTTGAAGTGCATGACTAAGAAGCGAAACAGGAGAATTTTGTGTAGTTTTTCAGTGAACTCCCTTTAATTTATGTTTTATTCCATATGCTAGAACTATAAAAGCATCATGTAACGAAAATGAATTTTGCTTTGTATTTTCTACAAAACTACATCTTTTTGTATAGGATTTGAGTTCTTTTTTGGTCACTCTGTGCTGGAATCGCCCAATGTATTGAAGTTCTACAACAATAGTAAAGAGTCATGTTTGTAGATGCAATACATATATGGTCACTATTATTTTTAATGTTACAAAAGTAGCATGAACCCTGCAGAATTTAACTAGACTTTCTTATTCTGCTGCAACCACAAAAGGGTTTTCACATTTCCTCTTCTTACTGCAGATTACTGTCAAGACCTCCTTAATAAAATTATCTACCTGCTATTCACTTTTTTGTTCTCTCTTCCTCTTTAGTTTCAAAGAATACATCAGTCAATTGTATTCAAATCGGTATTGCACTTGAGTTTCATAATGGAATGTGAGATATGACTTCAAATAATAATTTGGATCAGTTGTCTGTAATATGTCACCACTTCTCCAACAATTTATGTCCCAATCTCTAATAACTTCGCTAAGAAATTTGGTTCAACGATTGTACAATGCATTCATTTCACCATCTAATAGAACATTACTGGCCTTGATGTCATCACTGTGAATCATAACTTGTTCCCACTCTTCGGGTAGATAAACTATCCCACAAGCTACATCTTTTATAATTTGAAATCTAATAGTAGTCCCTCCGTTCCATTTTAGATGATGTTTTAGGGTTATTTTTTTGTTCCACAATACTTGAGAGTTTTCATATTTTCCCACAGAACTACCAATTACAACATTACATTTTGTCTTGGAACTATAAGTTTTTTTTTTTTTTTAAATGCACTAATAGCAATTAATGTTTGAATACTTTTCTCAAGGGTATACATGGAAAATCTTCATATCTCTAATCCGCGTGAAAAGTCCAAAAACATCATCTAAACTTGAACGGAGAGAGTAAATTTAGAAATGATTTATCTCTAATTATATCACGGATATTCACAAACTTTATAACAGTGAAAATTATGGCGTTGTACATGGTAACGGTTTTCCAGTAAAACCGGACCAAACCAAACCAATTATGATGAAACCAAACATAACCATTTGTTAATGGTTGGTATTGGTTTAGAAAACTAAAAAACCGAGAAAATGGTTTCGGTTTTGGTTTGATGACAAACCGAACCGATAAGCCAATGGAAAACCGATTAGTATCAGTCGTTCATTTAATTTCTAAATCTAGTCATATCCATCCATATTTATATAAGTGGGAAGGTTGCATCATTATTTTATTTTTATTTCATTCGCTCTCTCACTTAACAGAGTCTAACACCACCACTTGCTCTCTCAAACTAAGTTCTCTCTATCAGAGTCCAACACCTCCACCATCATCTATTAAGCCTACATCACCACCCAGCAACTAACATGGCCAGCTTAACACGTCCTTCTCCTCCTCCTCTTCCTTCTTCTTTTTCTTCTTCTTATTTGATTTCAATAATATATATTCAAATTTCACCAACTTCGAAATTAGGGTTTCATAAGATGGAAATAGTTTTGGGGATTTATCAAAGTTTTGGTTAATAAGATTGATTGATGTCGGATTCCTACAACTGAAGTGACAGCCGGTTAACCGACACCCCAGTGGAACAAACCGAAACCGGCTAAAACCTTTTGAAAACCGAACCGATGGTTGATAGATTGGTTTGGTTTAGATTTTTAGAAACCGATAGTATTGGTTTCTGTTTTTTGTTTGTCTGGAAACCGAGCCGAAACCGACCATGAGCAGCATATTGATACACCTATGTAAAGAATATAAACACATCTATCAAATCATACATATTTCTTATACTAACAATAATCAATTAAAATTGTAGCTTTAAAAATATCCCTTATTTGATAATATAGGTCACCTCTTAGTGAGATAATTTTTTTGAAATGAATAGGTCAACTAATAATGGGACAAAGAGAGTAATAAATTAACCAATAGTAAATTTGATTCAGTGTTTATAACTTATAATAGTAGCTTTTTGATTGTTCTCATGATTTTCACCAGTACCAAAATTATGGCGTAGTTGTTATGTGGTTTTTTTTTATTGTCATTTGATTCCTATAGAAATTGAATTTATTAACAATCAAACAACAAAACATAAGTTTAGCTTTTTATATATATATATTTGTTTTTTTCTTGATACACGAAAGTCTGGCGCATGGCCGAACCCGAACTCAGCCAGTCGGAATGGTTCCGCTGCCAAATTAAACCCTCCATAAGCCATATAATATAAGTATCAGAAAATGGGTCAAATGCCTAGAAACTTTTAAATTCTCAGTTGTTATGGACGAATAAAACTTCGTTTGGGTCAAACAGACAGGAAATAGTTTAATTTGAAACTGACAATTAAGCCCCGACATTTCTCTTTATTTTATAATTCACAAAGAAGCATCGATAATATATTTTTCCTACTCCGCCATCTTCAAGACTCACCGACACCACTGCTACCATCATTGAAATCTTCTCCCTACCATTTTAATCTCCTCTTTCTCCGCACCACTAATTATAATCACCACCACCACCATCATCAATGATAACCACAACTGTGACCTTCATCAGACAATAACTAAAACTACCAGCACATTAACTACGCCCACCACCATCATCATCTATAACAACTACAACCAACACCACCATCTTTCTCCACCACAAATACAGATAGCATCATCAACTTTGAAACCACCTCAACCACCCAATGTGTTTTTTTCTTCAAATACCCTAATTAAAATAGATATTTTTTAAATTCATTGAAACTAAGAAAATTAGGTTTTGGCCTGCATCTATTTCGCATGATGGGCACTCGTAAGTTTCTTAATTCTAAGTTTTTTTCTTGATTTTAATTTACTGAATTCATAAATTTCACGTGAATTGACCATAATTGCCTTAATTTATGAGATGAATCATTTTGTATATGAGTGAAATTTTAGTATGTTCTTATTTCTTGGGTAAACTTAGATGAAACTGGTACATCCGGTCTTAAACCTGATATTTATGAGGTGACTTATATTTTCGTTTATTTGTTTTTTTTCCTAGCGTAAACGTGGTCGCAACTAGTATCATCCCGTATTAGATTAATGAAATTTTGTTCTTTATTTTCTTGCGTAAACCTGGATGAAATTGGTATCACATTTTTTTTTTAGATTATGTTGAAACCACTGATTTTTTTTTTCCGAAACCACTTATCCTTTTTTTTTTTCGAAACCACTGATTTTTTTTTCTTTCTTTTCTCAAATAAAAATTACAAAACATATTGCTATTATACTTCCCAAAAAATTGATTGTTGTCTAGCAACTTAATTAGTCCAAGGGGTAATAAGTATGATCTTTAATATATTGATCTTCAACATAAAAATCTTAAGCACCACCGGAAGCAACTGTGAAAGGTGGAATTGGAATCAATTTCTTAGATTTGATCAACTGCAGTAGTACCATTAATACAACCCCATATATTTCTCTACCCCTCTTTGGAAATCACCTTCAGCCACCAATACAATTGAAGATGAAACACCAAATATTGCTTGAAGATGAAAAAGAAGCCCCAAATATTTCTCTGTTTACAAATGAAGCACAGATTCAATCATGAACACCATGTTTGACTTTCAAGTTGTTGTTTTTTATTATTGAGATAGATTTGGGTTTTTCTTATCTCATGATTGATCTCAATAGGTTCTTGACTGATCCTTTAATTGGTTCTCTTATTACCTTTGATCTCGATGTAAACCCATCGTTTATAAACGATATAATCCAATTGATTTTTTTTAACCCTAGTTCATCATAAACCCATGATCCAGTACCCAAATTTTAATATTCCTTACACAAAAGATTAAACTTACAAAATCAAGATGAATTCGATCGATAGAAAAGATAGTAAGATTTTATTTTCTTTAAAGAAGAAGATAGTAATATACTGAATCTGATAATAGTAAAAGAAGAGAACATATTTTTATTAAATGGAAAATACTTTTTATTAGAAGGGAGAAAGACACATCTGGTTTTTGACCGAACAAACACCCAATAAGAAATGCCAGAATGTGCACCCCGGTTTTAGGGGGTGCAGGAATTTGAACTCTTTAAACTAGTATAAAACTGTTATCATCATGTTTTAGATTTGGCTTAATTTTTTCACCCATTTTTAAACTAGGATGAAAATTGTTTCATCATGTTCTACAATCAGTTGAATTGGTTTTCATACACATTTCAACGAGGAAGAAAATCGGTTTCATCCTACTCTAAGATTGCTAGATGAATACATGATGTATGACATTTTTATCCCGTGCATATAATCTTGATAGTTTACGATAAATTATGTAATAGTTTGGATTATAATTGAAAAGGAATCTTTAAGCTTATGATTAAATGTGTGTACAGGTTGTGAGTTGGATGACAAAAACACCTCCATAATGAAGAGCAATTGGACCAACAATACCGTTAGCATACCTGGACAACAGAATCAAAAACGATAATGGCTACGGACTCGACTGTTTCAAAAAAGATAACAACATTTTCATGGTTAAACTCTAAAGCTAATTGATGTATCCGAGACAAAATTGATGATCCAACCAGTTGATGCAATTGGTCTTTACTTGCTGACATAAAAAAGGAGTTCTAATAGGAATTGTCCTATTTAAAAACTGAAAGAGGTTTTCGAATTAAACTTCAGTGCTTAGTAATCTCAACAATCAGTTGGATCCAGTTGTTCCATCTCTTTAGGATGCTACCATATATAGTTTACGTGTCAGTTTAATATGAAGCGATTCAATCTTTTTAAAGAAATACAAATTAACCAATCAACCAAACTCCAAAAAATTTATTGCGTAGATATTTTGGTCTTTGCGGTTTACCATAAATATGTTAATTTTTTTTTTAATTATTGATGAAGACAAGCAAAACTTTACTGACTGACATAAAAAGGCACTCGAATATGACCTCCATTTAGGATTTGAAAAAGGTTTTTGAATTAGACGTCGGAGCTTAGAAATCTCAATAATTAGGTGGATCCATCTGTTCTCTTCTGACTGCTTCCATAATTTACGTGTAAGTTCAACACGACGCTTAAGTCTTTTAAAAGAAATATCAACTAACTAACCAATCAACAAACAGCCAAAATTTTTATTTTACGTGTGCGTAATTAGGTGTGTTGATATTTTTGTCTTTACGGTTTACTACAAATAAGTTGACGGTTTTTTTTTCATCATTGATGACGACAACCAAATCAGGTACAGAGATATACCAATCAACCAATGTCCAACAGACTTCTTTTAGGGCGTGTAATTAGGTGTGCATATATTTTGGTCTGTGCAGCTTACCGTTATTAAGTTGGCGGCAGTTTTTTTTTCCAGCACGTATTTTTTATATCCTTATTTACGTACCTTTGTGGTTTATCCTAGAAAAACCAAATTGAAGATTTTTTTTGTCCCATTAATCAGTTGGATCCATCTGTTCCTCTTCTGGGTGCTTCCATAATTTACGTGTCAGTTCAGCATGATGCTTCCGACTTTTTAAAGAAATAAGAATTAATTAACCAATCAGCAACCGCCAAAAAGTTTATTTTACGTTTTCGTAATTAAGTGTGTTGATATTTTAGTCTTTGCGGTTTACCACAAATAAGTTGGTTTTGTTTTTCCTCATTGATGACGACAACCAAATCAGTTGTAGAGACATATGAAATAATTAACCAATCAACTAATGTCCAACAAACCCTATTTTAGAGGGGCGTAATTAGGTGCGTAGATATTTTGGTATGTCCAGTGTACTGTTATTAAGTTGGCGAAAGTTTTTTTACAACACACGTTTTTTGTATCCTTATTTAGGTATCTTTGGGGTTTACCATAGAAAAACCAAATTGGCGATTTTTTTTCCAACTAATCAGTTGGATTCATCTGTTCCTCTTCTGGTTGCTTCCATAATTTACGTGTCAGTTCAGTTCGACGCTTCAGGTTTTTTAAAGAAATATGTATTAATTAAACAATCAACCAAAGCCCAAAAAGTTTATTTTACGTGTGCGTAACTAGGTGTGTTGCTATTATGGTCTTTGCGGTTTACCACAAATAAGTCACCAGTCCAGAAATGGCTATAAATCACGTTTTTAAATGACAAATTAATTACGTGATTAGGGTATAACACACAAATTCCGTCATATAATATGAAAATAGTGGGGCCCACCATTTAACATAAAAAAATTGTCATTCTAAAACGTGATAATTTTCTAGATGTGTGATTTAACGATGAATTATTAGAGCATCTCCAATGCATAGGGTGAAGGTCATCCTATGTGGAGGTCTTATTAACACATTCTTATGTGTGGGTCATTACTAAATGATAAAAAAAAATTAATGTAAATTTTTTTACCTCAAGTTGATCTCCAACCCCAAGGTATTATCTAACAAACTTTATTTGAATCTAGAGACAAGATAATGATGTGGCTTTAAGACCCAAGGTCATAGAGAAAGTCTTATTTACACTTTCTACATTACCCCCACTTAGCCATGTCATCTATCTCTATGAACTTGACCCTTGTGTTGGAGATGGAAATTTGGTGCAAAAAGTCTTAAATCCTAAGTGTCATTCAATTTTAAGACCTTTACCCCTTGCATTGGAGATGCTCTTATATCACACAATAAATTCGACAAATATTTTAAGTTTTAATACACCCACCATTAGTATTATACTCCCTCGTTTCTGGAAAAGAGATACTTTCACTTTTTCAATTTGGCCTATTTTTAGGCTAAAATGAAAAAGTGAAAGTATCTCTTTTCCTAAAACAGAGGGAGTGTTAAGCACCCAAAAATGGCTAACCCGTATAACACGACGTTTCTATCAGCTCGAAATTGGTTAGCCACCGGCTTAGTTGCCACAAGTCACCATCGTACGAGTATTCCTCGCCACCGTCCAAATATTTTATGCAAAAAACTTTGGTTTTTTCTCCGCTCACTTTTCTCGCTCTCTTTCTCGGTATGTTCTCCTTTCCTATCTAACTCCGCCTCTACAGAAAAACCCTAACACGGAGACACCTTCTCTTTTTCAATTTTTGCCGAACAAGAAGAAGAAGAGCCAGTCAATGGGAGCTTGAAAGTTAATATTTAACTCATTTATCTTACAAATAGCTTAATATTTCCCTTTAAACAGAAACCTCTCTTACGGTCTCACCTTCCTCGATGGAGAATATGAGTGCAACCAAGTGGGAAAGGGATAATACATGGAGATTTGTATGGCTCAGAATTGATATCTAATCCTGCAGATTCTGAAAATACAGGTATAAGTAACTAAGACAAATAAGATCTACACTAAAATATCCAGAATCTGCCGGATGGGTAGACCTAAGTTTCTCTGATGACCTAATTTTCCGCTAGTGTATTATCTCCCAGGATTGGAAATTAGGTCTGATCATCAGTTTTAGCTGTCAATTTAAGGGCCCATGGTGAATTGATTTGTTTTTTGTGTTGATTTTCTTGTGAACATCTCAGTCTTTTAATTTGAATTTTGTAAATTGATTTCTTGGGTTTTTGGATCTGGTATCTTTGTAGGTCAAAAAGAAGCAGCGAGAGGATGCTAAGAAACCAATATTCAAATGAAGGAGGAGGAGATGACTGCATAATTTCAATTGTCAATTGATTTTAGTTCTGATTTAACTACAGTTTTGCTCTTGATTTCATTGCTAAAGAACTCGCAAGATTTATGGCCACGGAAGGCAAGGTTTTTCCCCCTCCTGGTAGTCAGAGGGAACTGATTTTTAATTTTTCATTCACTGTAAATCAGTTATTAATCGCATCTGGAACTCTTATTAAGTGGACAAAGGGTTTCTCCATTGATGATGCTGTTAGATCTTTATACCTGCCTCTAGTTTGTATACTTTAGTCATGCATAGATGACTGTAGTTGAAGTAAGAGTATGGCCGAGTAGATATCACAAACTGAAATAGTTGTTACTGACGGTGTTCATGGTTCATAAATTATACATTACAAATAGCTTTTTTGTACGTATTAATGACTCATAAGTAGACGTAGACAGTCCTTTTAGACTTAGACTCTTGTATATAGATAGTAATAAGTCAGCCTCTTTGCTTATTCACTTTTTTTTCGGTGTGTTTTGGGCTTTGTGAATGCCTATGCAAGCTTGCCTGTTAGAGTGTGTTTGGTTTAGCTTGCATGTTTACTATGTGAAACGATGCAGTTGTTTTGCTAGTATTTATTGCTTGTGCACACAAATGCTGGATGTGATTGTTTTTGTTACCTATTCAATGCAGTAGGACGACTGTCGCTTAGCAGCACTTCAACGAACTCACAACTTTATTTGCATGTGCACTAACAGCTTTGGCCACTTATCTTTACATGATGTACAATATCACCCGCAATAACTACGCAACATTGTAACATCATTAAATCAGTTAACTCGTAAATGTTATGGAGCTTGTTTTTGTTCTTTTAATTTCGTACTTGAACTTCCTTTGCCGTTTTATTTTCTGATAATGATTCTTTCGATCCCTTGTGCTAGGTGATAAAGATGTGGTGGTGGAACTAACTAAATCCTTAGACAGAAGGGCATAGATATGCGTGTGGCAGCCTTAGACAGAAATGGCATAGATATGTGTGTTGCAACTTTGGTAAGTCAGTTTTTCTTCTTAGTTTGGAGTTTCCTTATGCTATTTCTATCTTTGCATACATACTGGTTTTTCAGATTCAGTTTATAACTGGTGTTGTTGATGCAGGAGAATGATACAATTGGTACATAAGCTGGAGACAAATGCTTCAATAATGATGTTGGAGCTGCAGTTATTTTGGGAATTAACTGGAAAAAATGCAGTATATGTAGAGTGTGCACACGTCATTCCTAAGTGGCATGGTATCCTACCTAAATCAGGTGAGATGGTACGTAGCCTTCACCGTTATCACTCCTTAGAAAATGTTATCCTAATTAGAATATGCTTCTTCTTCTTCTTTAAGTGATCAATTTGACTTTGATCAATTTAAACACCTAAATAAGGCAAAGCATCCGGCAGTTAAAAGAAATATTCCAAAATTTCATTTCTAATTCGCTAGGTAATCAACATGGAGTGGCGTAACTTCGTATCGTCACACCTTCCTGTGACTGAATATGATCAGGCTTTGGACCAGGAGAGTCTTAATGTTGGCGGGCAGGTAAAGTATGCACCTCTTTTTTTTCTTTATTTAAATTAACTGTTGGTTTTTCAGTGCTTTTAAATGTCGTATCCTTCATTAATGCAACAGATTTTGAGAAGATAATTTCTGGGATGTATTTGGGAGATTTTAAATCACAAATTTTATTCGTCATATTTAATAACATTCTGTGTTTGTCATTTACAAAAAGTCACACCAAATAAATAACAGATAAAAACGTGATAAACCACGTTTTATAACAGATTTCATTCGTCATTTATAGTCCCTTCTGGACTAGTGAGTTGACGGGTTCTTTTTTTCAATATTGACAACGACAACCAAATCAGTTACCGAGACATATGAAACAATTAACCAATCAACCAATGTCGAACAAAATTATTTTAGGTGCGCGTAATTAGGTGAATTAATATTTTGGTCTTTGCAACTTACGTTATTAAGTTCGAAGCATTTCTTTTTCAGCACGTGTTTTTTATATCCTTACTTAGGAAACCAAATTGATGATTTTATTTAAATCATATACATTTCATTTTCTAAGTTGAACATATATAATTTAAACCATAGACCGTCAAGCTGAGGTGTAATCTATTCATTGTGGGAAATGCTCGGGTTCAACTAAGCATGGGATGCAGAGAAGTGTAATAATTTTTGAATTTAAGAAAGCGGGTTTTCTTTACCACAGAATTGATCCAATCAGAATTTTATCAAGTACCGTCGTCAAAACTTCTGCTTCATAAAAGACTTATAATAAAAGTGATAGCTCCATCACTGTTTAATCGTGGTCATAGCTTTATATTTCTAGACATCTTAGTGGAGCAATATTAACAAAATTTAGCACTTATTTGGTATTTATTTATTTATTATGCAACTTCATTGTGTTATTTTTCCCGCAACATAATTTATATGGCTGAGACAGAGAAACATCTTGTGCCATAAAGTGGATGGTCGGACTCTCCTGACCCAAGTGTATATAATCAAGTACCCGATTGTTTCAAATTTCTAACGTGAGGAGTTCGACATGGTTTTCTTTAGAATTGTGTGTTCGTTTCTGGTAAACTCTATTACACGTGTAATGTTACCACTCTATCTCTATGTGAATCAAAGTAGCGCACGGAAAGCTTCTGGAATATGTCATCAACTACATTGCCTAGAAAGACAAAAACAAAAGTAGAAGAAAACAAAAATACTAAACAAACTCTAATAAAAAAGACAAAGCCAAAACAAAAGAAAACAAAAACACTAATAAAAAAAGTCGGTTGTGTATATCTAAACTTCCACATCTTAGTCACTGCATGTACCAATTTTGACAAATGTGTGTCCATTAATTAGACATTGCATGTACCAATTTTGATAAACTCCAGTATAAAAGGGCAATAGACCCAAAGGCCCCAAACCAACAAAGGAAAGAAAAACCAAGCTCTGATCACTACCTGATAGCAGTTCTCTGATCATTACTTGATAGCAGTTACTTGTGCAAACATGGAGGTTCTTGGAATCACATCTTTTTTGCTTATTCCCCTACTAGTTCTAGTTTTACTTCTTCTACCTGTTTATTTTCTATTGAGAATCGATCAAAGCAGACAAAACTTTCCTCCTATCCCACCCAATCTTCCAATCATCGACAATTTGCATCAACTTGGGAAACCACCTCATCGTTTTCTTCATAAGCTATCTCAAAAATATGGTCCGGTAATGCTTTTACAACTCGGTAGTATACCCACACTCGTAATTACGTCTGCTGAAGCTGCAAAACAAGTCTTGAAAATACGTGATTCTGATTTTTGTACTAGACCTCCGTTAGCAACTCTGAAACGTCTTTCTTATAACTACGTGGATATTGTATTTGCACCTTATGGAGAATACTGGAAGGATGTTCGAAAAATATGTGTCCATGAAGTATTTAGTGTTAAAAGAGTGCAATCCTTCTGCGTAATTAGGGCGGAAGAAATCGCAGCTTTAGTTGATTCCATATCAAGATCCTCTTCCGCTTCTCCTATTGCTCTTATTGATGTTTATCAGAAAATTTTATGTCTTATGGATCAAGTTGTTTGTAGAGTGTCATTTGGCAAGAGTTTTCACCAGAATCGTATTAATGATACTGATGAATATCTTCCTATCGAGCTTAGAAAAGTATTTCATGAACTAGGCATTGTTTTGCAGAGTTTTTCTGCGTCCGACGTGTTCCCTAAGATAGGTTGGATTTTGGACAGGCTAACTGGATTTCATGGGAGGCTAGAAAAATGTTTTTGTAGTCTTGATAAGTTTTTTCAGCAAGTCTTAGATGCACATCTTGATCCAAATAGACCGAAACCTGATTATGAAGATGTTATTGATGTTTTGTTAAACGTTGAAAAGGATAATCGTCTTAGTAACGGTCGTCGTCTCATGAGTGATCATATCAAAGCAATTATTATGGTAAGTATAATTACAGCTATTATGTATATATGTTATTATTCAGATTATAACTGCAAAGTCACTGCCTAATCATATTTTCAAATTTTCTTCTCAGAATTTGTATATTGCGGGAGCAGACACATCTGCTATAACCATGACTTGGGCACTGGTAGAATTGATAAGAAATCCTGAAGCTATGAAGAAAGTACAAGAAGAAGTTAGAAATTATGTAGGAAAAGACAAAGAGAAAGTAGAAGAGAAGGATCTTCACCATTTCCAGTATCTAAAAATGGTGGTCAAGGAAACATTAAGACTACACCCACCAGCTCCATTGTTGGTTCCAAGAGAATGTATGGTAAACAGTAACGTCGATGGATATGATGTCAAACCGAAAACAAGAGTCGTTATAAATGCGTGGGCTATAGGTAGAAACCCGGCATATTGGGAAAATCCAAATGAATTTTCATCACTGTGAATATAATCATCATTATATAATTGAACTACAATAGCAAGTTATGATTAATGATGTTCATTTTTTTTTTCTTTTTCTTGCAGGAGTGGAATTTAACGAGAGACTAACAACGCTAGGGATCGCCGTGAATTTGGTTACGTATTTAACTGGAGTGATGCATCTGGGAAATGCAACTTCAGCTAATACAGTAACGAACTTTTTAGGGACGTCGTTCATGCTATGTTTGATCAGTGGATTTATCGCCGATACATTTCTCGGACGGTCAGTATATACTATAACCAGTGTAGATTCTTTTAACAATCTTGATGATTTTTGTTTTTTCTGATTCTTTTTTGTTGATCATGTGCAGATATCTCACCATAGCCATATTTGCCACTGTTCAAGCCATGGTAATATACTTACCTGATATAAAATAAAATAATAATCATGCAATAATTTTATTTAATTAAGGTTCGACAAAACTGGACTAAGTGCGATTAGATTTTCCGTTGAAATACATATTATAAAAAATTAATTCCAAGAATAAATGTCCCTGCTGGATCCAAATACATATTATAAAACAGCAACATCGATGGATATGATGTCAACCCGAAAACAAGAGTTGTTATAACTCTGTGGATATCCGAGGAATGCAAAATTTCGAGCTCTTAGCTTTCGGTGGAGGCCGAAGAGGCTGTCCCGGTATTCATATGGGACTAGTAATGGTTGAACTCACACTCGCCAATCTCCTCTACTGTTTTAATTGTGAATTACCATCTGGGATGAACAATGAAGACGTAAATATGGAAGAAACATCTGGCATGGCAACTCATATGAAATATCCTCTTCGCCTTGTACCTGTCAAAGTTTAGTTTAACTAGAAAGAACTTTGTCTTTGTTTGTTTATATGAATAATTCATGTTCAGCAGAATGAAGTATAATATCGTTTCCGTAGGTGAATACCTAAAATTATGAACATGTAGTTCTTTTTTTTTTTTTTTTTGATCCATCAAAGAGAATAGATTGCACACAAGCCGTGTGCTGGCAGGTACAACTAAAGATGAGCACAAAACTCAAGGAAAAACAAATAGCACAAAGCTACAACTAAAGACAGAAGATGAACATGAAGTTATTAAAATTCCAAGTACAATCCGGGATTGTTAAAATTAACAACAAATAACTTAATTGTGCTTAATCATCTTCAATTGATTCATCCTCTTCTTGCTCATCAGCTTCGAATGAGAACTCTATTTTTCCATATCCCTGACATACATACCAGAGTTAAGTGAAACTAAGGTTTCAAAGTAACTCTCTTGTTCATTGATTATGTTTGGAAAACCACGAATATTTGGTTCTATAACCGTTTCATGCTTCGGGTTGTATATAACTAAATTATCATATCCAGGAAATGCAACCATCTCCCCATTCTTAAAATACCACATAAGCCTGAAAGAATGGTAGTTGCGCAGAATTCTCTCATGGTTAATGATATAACGTTTAGTCCAAGATTCTAAAACCCCATACTCTTGCATTACCCATACTACAACCTGAGGACGTACCACGTCTTTATTAACATGAACAACAGCACAAAGGCAGCGTTCCAACACTCCCACACAAAGGCAGTATCCCTCAACAGCTTCTTTAGGTAGTTCTATAACATTGAATCTATGGTTGCCGATATCGAAAGAGATTATGTATCTGGAACCGCCTTCGACTCTTTCACCTAACCAGTGAAAAGCTCCATTGACAAGCACCCCGGATTGCCTCTCAATTCTCCCACAAGAAATATCTTGAATTTTCTTCCACGAATTTGATCCTAACGTATACACTAGGATTTGATAGGTCCACTCATCCAATTCTACTATAAGTACAAACTTGTAATCCTTAATCTCATAATCATAACCCAAAGCAGATAAGTAAAAATTGAAGAGATGTCGGCTTGTTGGTGGTTGTGGTAATTTCTTGTATTCTCTCATGGCTGGGTTCCAGAAAAAAATCCTTCCTTTATTTATATTAGTCAGTAATTTTAAGCATACCAAACCATTACATGAGCACAACAAGTCAACATAAGTTGATGAAAAGATTGAGCCACCTTTAAACAACATGTCGACATGATCATCCTGATCACTTTCATTCATTGACGACGATGATTGATAACCTACGGAGTGCACTACGTACTCGAAACGTTAGACTAAAGTTGTTTCTCTGGGTACTATGATTAACGTGCGTAGCAATAAAGCTCGGGTTGCTGATCAGTTCAAGCCAATTCTTGCAAACTCACTTGCAAACAAGAAATGGTTTTACTGGTAACCTTAAGAGTGTCTCAAAGTAGAGTTCCGCCGGTATGCTTGTCATAGACATAAACATATACATAAACAATAAAGAGAGTTCAATAAAGAGATTTCTATTTATAGATATTGTGGGATAGATGATCCCCGAATCCTAAAGTGAGACTATAAGCCAAAACTTCAACGGAACGAAACTAGACCATGAGTTTAGTTGTAGAACTCTAACGGGGACCAATTCAAAAGGACACTGCTTCAACTAAAAATATTATAACAGAGTTACAATCCTTTTATCAATATCATTGATCAAAAAAATAGAAAAAAACAACGGAAGTGATAGATGTACAATCCTGACTTGGAATCCCGACAGAGATAAGTAATGGGCCCACTTTGCCAGCGCATATCTCAATGCTCATAACGCTTCCCTCTTGTCCGTTTGACGTGCAATTAGCATTTTACTCGGGAGCCCATTCGATAAGTCTAGCAGTTCCCAAAAAAACTAATCGTTTTATTCAACCCACGTCAAATCATACAAAAGCTTTGTATGATTTTATTTATGATTCATTGTCTATATAGTTTTAAGATAAAAACGTAAATATTTCGCAAATAAATACGTAAATTTGGATGATTGACTAATACTCCTTCCGTCCCCAATATATAGGCGGAGAAGTGAGTTTTTCTTAGAATAAGTAAAAACTTTGATTTCCTACATATCCATCCTCTTTCCTGTCTTACCCTTTGTACAATTACCAATATTAGAGACATTAACTTAATTGTGGTGATAACTACCTATAATAAATAAGGGTAATTTATGGAAAAACTCATCTTGAAATTGAAAGTCTGCCTATCTAATAGTACTACAAATTTTTAAAACTCCGCCTATATAATCTAATGGTAATTTACTACTAATAAAAAAGTATATTTGACTATTTGATTGTTGGATGCCAGGAATGATTGGAACGGATTAAACTGTTCACCAAATCACGGTTCTATTTGCTTAATTTCTTGGCTTTAACAACACGGCAAAGAATTTCTTTATTCTTCAACAACGGGGAAAAGAAGAAAATTGCTAATCCCTTCGTTTTCAAAAATTAGACTTGTTTTATGAGTGATTAATACATAAAATAAGATTATCTTTTGTATTTGTACATAAAATAAGACTATCTTTTTAAAAGGGTGGTAGTAGTTCCAAACAGAAAAGATGATAATTTTTTAAGCTTATTTGTTATTTGGTATTTCAATCCCGGAATTTGATCCAATACTAGTTATTCAATGATGTTGTCTTGATTCAATTTGACTACAGAAGACCTGTTTTTTTAGAAACCAAAACCTAGTAAGATTTCGACAATTCGAAGGACAGTCCATGTTATACATTATTTGTTGGATGGGAGGGGGACCTTGACTTTGAGTCATCTTAAGATCACTATTTTTGTTTTCTTGAGAGTTGATTTAGCTCAGATTCTGAGCTATTTAAGTCAGATATCATTTTGTCCCTGATTTGTACGGTACATTTCAAACTAGATTCATAAATTTTCATATAAATCGTATTCCCTCCGATTCTGGTAAAGAGAGATACAACCACTTTTTTCATTTTAGTCTAAAAATTTGCCTAATTGAAAAAGTGATAACATCTCTTTTCAAAAAAAAAAAAAAAAAAAAAAAAAACAATAGACGGAGTATCTAATAACTTTTATTTTAGATATAATGAGCTAGAAAAGATACAATCGGTTAAAAGATAGAACCATCGAATTACCATTTCACAGATGTCATTGTGGGACGACGATAAGTCGGTGGGTGGTTATACCAGCCACATGTGTTTCGAACTCGTATAACGCGTTTGCAGAAGTTAGAAGCAGAAATTAAAAGCAAAACAATTTTACTTTACAAAAAACTGCATTTCCGACTTCTAAAAGTTGTTTTAATATTCAAACATCCAAACTAAATTCGACTTTTCGACTTCTAGAAGTCGAAAGGCTACTTCCGATGTGCAATCCAAACCGACAAGTAAAGTATAAATGGGAAACTTTTCATTTCTCTTTTCCCCACGATTTATAAATGGGGATACCACTATTAACGGGGATGATACCAATTGAACGATTTGACGGCCAAGATCTCGTAATATTTATTTGTCCTATATGAATTGATATCACCCCCGAATAATACCGATATCCCCTTTACAAATCTAGGTTTTCTACGTTATTATCTTCTAGGATTTAAATTTAAATTTTAATATAGTCTTTTTGCTTTAAACCATAAATGATAAAATTTAGGCTTAGTTTGGTATTGCTGCAGCTTTTGAAATGCACTTTTCTGCTGTGCGTTGTTGTGTTGTGATGTGAGAAAAAAGCAGTTAGACGTTTGGTAAAATATTAATTAAAGTTGAAGCTGACTAAAACTACCAAAGACATTAACTTCGACCACCACCATCATCATCTATAAAAACTACAACCAACACCACCATCTTTCTCCACCACAAATACATATAGCATCATCAGCTTTGAAACCACCTCTACGACCCAATGTGTTTCTTTTTCTTCAAATACCCTAATTAAAATAGATATTTATTAAATTCATTGAAACTAAGAAAATTAGGTTTTGGCCTGCATCAATTTCGCATGATGGGCACTCGTAAGTTTCTTAATTCTAAGTTTTTTTCTTGATTTTATTTTATTGAATTCATAAATTTCACGTGAATTGACCATAACTGCCTTAATTTATGAGATGAATCATTTTGTATATGAGTGAAATTTTAGTCTGTTTTTATTTCTTGGGTAAACTTAGATGAAACTGGTACATCCGGTCTTAGACCTGATAGATATTTATGAGGTGACTCATATTTTCGTTTGTTCGTTTTTTTTTCCTAGCGTAAACGTGGTTGCAACTAGTATCATCCTGTATTAGATTAATGAAATTTTGTTCTTTATTTTCTTGCGTAAACCTGGATGAAATTGGTACCACGTTCTGTTTTAGATTATGTTGAATTGAAAGTAGTATGAAACTGGTATCGTTCAGTTTCAAATGAAATTGATATCATCATGTTTTAGATTTGGCTGAATTTTTTTCATCGAAGTTTAAACTAATATGAAACTGGTATTATCTTGGATGATTTTGTCTTCATATTTAAATTAGTTTGAAACTGGTATCATCATGTTTTAAATTTGCTGAATTTGTTTTCATCCATGTTTAAACTAGAGTCCAAATTTGTGCACCCCTCTAAAACCGGGGTGCTCATTACAACCTTCCTAACTTGGGTATGAAACTTCCAAAACCACTTATCCTTTTTTTTTTTTTTTTTCCGAAACCACTGATTTTTTTTTCTTTCTTTTCTCAAATAAAAATTACAAAACATATTGCTATTATACTTCCCAAAAAATAGATTGTTATCTAGCAACTTAATTAGTCCAAGAAGCAACTGTGAAAGGTGGAATTGGAATCAATTTCTTAGATTTGATCAACTGAAGGAGTAGCATTAATACAACCCCATATATTTCTCTACCCCTCTTTGGAAATCACCTTCAGCCACCAATACAATTGAAGATGAAACACCAAATATTGCTTGAAGATGAAGAAGAAGCACCAAATATTTCTCTATTTACAAATTAAGCACAGATTCAATCATGAACACCATAGTTGACTTTAAAGTTGTTATTTTTTATTATTGAGATAGATTTGGGTTTTTCTTATCTCATTATTGATCTCAATGGGTTCTTGACTGATCCTTGGGTTCTCTTAATACCTATGATCTCGATGTAAACCATCGTTTCTAAACGATATAATACAATTGATTTTTTTAACCCTAGTTCATCATAAAACCATGATAAGCCAGTACCGAAAATTTTAAATTACTTACACAATAGATTGAACTTATAAAATCAAGATGAATTCGATCGATAGAAAAGATAGTAAGACATATGAAATAATTAACCAATCAACCAATGTCCAACAAACTTATTTTAGAGGCGCGTAATTAGGTGCATAGATATTTTGGTATGTGCAGTGTACCGTTATTAAGTTGGCGGTAGTTTTTTATACAGCACACGTTTTTTGTATCTTATTTAGGTATCTTTGGGGTTTACCATAGAAAAACCAAATTGACGATTTGTTTTTCCAACTAATAAGTTGGATTCATCTGTTCCTCTTCTGGATGCTTCCATAATTTACGTGTCAGTTCAGTTCGACGCTTCAGTTTTTTTAAAGAAATATGTATTAATTAAACAATCAACCAACGCCCAAAAAGTTTATTTTACGTGTGCGTAATTAGGTGTGTTGATATTATGGTCTTTTCGGTTTACCACAAATAAGTTGACGGGTTCTTTTTTTCAATATTTGACGAAAACCAAATCGATTCTGAGAAATATAAAACAATTAACCAATCATCCAATGTCGAACAAACTTATTTTAGGGGCACGTAATTAGGTGATTAAATATTTTGGTCTTTGCAACTTACGTCATTAAGTTGGCGGCATTTCTTTGTCAGCACGTGTTTTTTATATCCTTATTTAGGAAACCAAATTGACGATTTTATTTAAATCATATACATTTCATTTTCTAAGTTAAACATATAAAATTTAAACCATAGACTGTCAAGCTGAGGTGTAATCTATTCATTGTGGGAAATGCTCGGGTTCACCTAAGCATGGGATGCAGAGAAGTGTAATAATTTTTGAATTGAAGAAAGCGGGTTTTCTTTACCACAGAATTGCTCCAATCAAAATTTTATCAAGTACCGTCGTCAAATTTCTGCTTCATAAAAGACTTATAATAAAAGTGGTAGCTCCATCACTGTTTAATTGTGGTCATAACTTTATATATATTTCTAGACATCTTAGTGGAGCAATATTAATAAAATTTAGCACTTAATTGGTGTTTATTTATTTATTATGCAACTTCATTGTGTTATTTTCCCCGCAACATAATTTAGATGGCTGAGACAGAGAAACATCTGTGCTATAAATTGGATGGTCGGACTCTCCTGACCCAAGTGTATATAATCAAGTACCCGATTGTTTCAAATTTCTAACGTGAGGAGTTCGACATGTTTTTCTTTTAGCGGCTAGCCACCGTTGGATTCACATCATTCGCTTTAAATCTTGGTATAAATGTGTTTTGTTATTTTTTAAGAATATTATTAATTAAGCACCCTTATAGCTTTTCTTTAATTTGAACTGAACCCTCTTTACGAAACTTCATCACTAGAGTAGTAGATTCAGATGTGCGAATTAAAAAAATTTAACTTTTCTGTGAGGGAAAAAGTTTCGAACATCCTACGGCTGCGAGTTCATATCTACCAGATCCTACGACTATGGAGGCGCGAATTCAACTTTTGAACTCGCAGCGCGAGTTCAAAATATTTTCCCAATTTTTGTTTTTGTTCCAAACTTCTACATCCGTAAAGACAAAAACAAAAGAAAGACAAAAACAAAAGAAAACAAAAACACTAAACAAACTCTAATCAAAAAGGCGGTTGTGTATATCCAAACTTTCACATCTGGAAATTCCGTGACAAATGTCTGTCCATTAATTAGACACTGCATGTACCAATTTTGATAAACTCCAGTATAAAAGGGCAATAGACCCAAAGGTACCAAACCAACAAAGGAAAGAAAAACCAAGCTCTGATCACTACCTGATAGCTACTTCTAGTTTTAATTCTTCTACCTTTTTATTTTCTATTGAGAATCGATCAAAGCAGACAAAACTTTCCTCCTAGCCCACCCAAGCTTCCAATCATCGGCAATTTGCATCAACTTGGGAAACCACCTCATCGTTTTCTTCATAAGTTATCTGAAAAATATGGTCCGGTAATGCTTTTACAACTCGGTAGTATACCCACAGTCGTAATTACGTCGGCTGAAGCTGCAAAACAAGCCTTGAAAACACGTGATTCTGATTTTTGTACTAGACCTCCGTTAGCAAGTCTGAAACGTCTTTCTTATAACTACGTAGATATTGTATTTGCACCTTATGGAGAATACTGGAAGGATGTTCGAAAAATATGTGTCCATGAAGTATTTAGTGTGAAAAGAGTGCAATCCTTCTACGTAATTAGGGCGGAAGAAATCGCAGCTTTAGTTGATTCCATATCAAGATCCTCTTCCGCTTCTCCTATTGCTCTTATTGATGTTTATGAGAAATTTTTATGTCTTATGGATCAAGTTGTTTGTAGAGTGTCATTTGGCAAGAGTTTTCACCAGAATCGTATTAATGATACTGATGAATACCTTCCTATCGAGCTTAGAAAAGTATTTCATGAACTAGGCATTGTGTTGCAGAGTTTTTCTGCGTCCGACGTGTTCCCTAAGGTAGGTTGGATTTTTGACAGGCTAACTGGATTTCATGGGAGGCTAGAAAAATGTTTTTGTAGTCTTGATAAGTTTTTTCAGCAAGTCTTAGATGCACATCTTGATCCAAATAGACCGAAACTTGATTATGAAGATGTTATTGATGTTTTGTTAAACGTTGAAAAGGATAATCGTTTTAGTAATGGTCGTCGTCTCATGAGTGATCATATCAAAGCAATTATTATGGTAAGTATAATTACAGCTATGTAGATATGTTATTATTCAGATTATAATTACAAATTCACTGCTTAATCATTTGTTCAAATTTTCTTCTCATAATTTGTATATTGCGGGAGCAGAAACATCTGCTATAACCATGACTTGGGCACTGGCAGAATTGATAAGAAATCCTGAAGCTATGAAGAAAGTACAAGAAGAAGTTAGAAATTATGTAGGAAAAGACAAAGAGAAAGTAGAAGAGAAGGATCTTCACCATTTCAGGTATCTAAAAATGGTGGTCAAGGAAACATTAAGACTACACCCACCAGCTCCATTGTTGGTTCCAAGAGAATGCATGGTAAACAACAACGTCGATGGATATGATGTCAAACCGAAAACAAGAGTCGTTATAAATGCGTGGGCTATAGGTAGAAATCCGGCATATTGGGAAAATCCCAATGAATTTTACCCAGACAGGTTCGTTGATAACTCTACTGATATTCGAGGAATGGAAAATTTCGAGTTCTTAGCGTTTGGTGGTGGAAGAAGAGGTTGTCCCGGTATTCATATGGGACTCGTAATGGTTGAACTCACTCTCGCAAATCTACTATACTGTTTTAATTGGGAATTACCAAGCGGGATGAACAAGGAAGACGTAAATATGGAAGAAACATCTGGAATGGCTATGCGTATGAAATATCCTCTTCATCTTGTACCTGTCAAAGTTTAGTTTAACTTGAAAGAACTTTTGTCTTTGTTTGTTTATATGAATAATCCATGTTCAGCAGCATGAATAATAATATCGTTTCCGTATGTGAATACATGAAATTATGAACATGAAGTTTTTTGATCCATCAAAGAGAATAGATTGCACACAAGCCGTGTCCAGGCAGGTACAACTAAAGATGAGCACAAAACTCAAGGGAAAACAAATAGCACAAAGAAACAACTAAAGACAGAGAATCTCTAAGCACAGGAAAGCAGCTAAGATGAACATGAAGTTATTAAAAATTCCAATTACAATCAGGGATTGTTAAAATTAACAACAAATACCTTAATAGTGCTTAATCATCTTCAATAATTGACTCTTCTTCTTCTTGCTCATCAGCTTCGATTGAGAACTCTATTTGTCCATTTCCCCCGACATACATACAAGAGTTTAGTGCAACTAAGGTTTCAAAGTAACTCTCTTGTTCATTGATTATGTTTGGCAAACCACGAATATTTGGTTCTATAACCGTTTCATGCTTCGGGTTGTATATAACTAAATTATCATAACCAGGAAATGCAAAAACAATATCCCCGTTCCTAAAATACCACATTAGCCTCAAAGAACGGCAGTTGCGCAGAATTCTCTCATGGTTAATGACATAACGTTTAATCCAAGATTCTTGAACTCCATACTCTTGCATTACCCATACTACAACCTGGGGACGTACCACATCTTTATTAACATGAACAACAGCACAAAGGCACCTTTCCAACACTCCTATACAAAGGCAGTATCCTTCAACAGCTTCTTCAGGTAGTTGTATATCATTGTATCTATCGTTACTGATATTGAAAGAGATTATGTATCTGGAACCGCCTTCGACTCTTTCACCTAACCAATGAAAGGCTCCATTGACAAGCACCCCAGATTGCCTCTCAATTTTCCCACAAGAAATATCTTGAATTTTCTTCCACGAATTGGATCCTAACGTATACACTAGGATTTGATAGGTCCACTCATCCAATTCTACTATAAGTACAAACTTGTGATCCTTAATCTCATAATCATAACCCAAAGCAGATAAGTAAAAATCGAAGAGATGTCGCCTTGTTGGTGGTTGTGGTAGTTTCTTGTATTCCCTCGTAGCTGGGTTCCAGAAACAAATCCTTCCTTTGGTAATATTATTCCGTAAGTTTAAGCAGACCAAACCATTACAGGAGCACAACAAGTCGACAAAAGTTGATGAAAAGATTGAGCCACCTTTAAACAACATGTCGACATGATCATCTTGATCACTTTCATTCATTGACGACGATGATTGATAACTTACGGAGTGCACTACGTACTCGAATATACGCCCTTCGTAACTCTTAAATGTTAGACTAAAGTTGTTTCTCTGGGTACTAAGATTACGGTGCGTAGTAATAAAGCTCGGGTTGCTGATCTGTTCAAGCCAATTTTTGCAAACACACTTGCAAATAAGTAATGCCTTTACTGGTAAATTTAAGAGGATCTCATAGTAGAGTTCCTCCGGTATGCTTGGCATAGGCATATTTGAGGTTGCGATACTGCTAGCAAACAATAAAGAGAGATTTATTTATAGACAGATTGTGGGATAGATGATCCCCGAATCCCAATGTGAGACTAGAAGCCAAAACTTCATCAGAACAAAACTAGTCCATGAGTTTAATTGTTGTTGAACTCGTAATAGGAAACGAATTCAAACAAGGACACTGCTTCAACCAAAAATATTAACGAGTTACAATCGTTTTATTCAACCCACTTCAAATTCACTTTCTATTTTAAGATGACTCTCTTTAGTACGTGGGATGTGTATATGGACATAGGTTTACTCAGGGGCGGAGCTAGAAACTTCACTAGGGAAAGCAAAATATTACTAAGGGTGCAAAATAGCAAAAATAGGCTTGGGAGCCCAAAATATTGGAAATTTTAGGCTTGGGAGCTAGTTTGGGAGGGTGTGCAATTTGCACACCCTTTCCCTACACTAGCTCCGCCTCTGGGCAGGGACGGACCCTGGATTATTTACTGGGTAGGGCTAGTTCATAAGGTAAGGCAATTACAAAGTGGCCGAAGGCCGTGACAAATTTTTAGAGGGTTAGAAATAATTGTAAGCGTACAAACTATATGGAGAAAATATTGCATATGAGGGATTTAAGGGAATAAACGAAGACTTTCTACTGCATGTGAAGCAAAGAAAACAACAAAAGCATAGATTACGACTAAAATTATAGTAAGTTATAACTAATTGTGGACACTTGTCGAACTATGAGTGCGCTAAACCAAAAACTTATGAGATTACTCATACATAAATTTATTTTTCTACACATTTGACCCGGGCTATAGCCCTACTTAGCCCCTTCATGGGTCCGTCAGTGCCTCTGGGTTTACTAGATCAAGTCAAAAAAAAAAAAACAATAAAAGACATGTTGTAGGAATATGTGGGGAAAGGTGTCTGACCACCATGTGGAAAAGTGCATGTGCACCTCCCCTCTTCTCCCAGACACATGTTGTGTTTTCTCTTCCCACTAAACACATGTCATACATTATCCCAACACCTGTACTACTACATGCATTTAGTGTTATGTATTTAAAGTATACAAGACAAAGGAAATAAAATGAGAAAAACTCTCAGATTCTTCTTCTCCTCTACTTTTGTTTCTATTATATTTGTCTCCCATCCACAATAAACTTAAACACGTTATCAGCACCTAGGTACAACCAACTGAGATTAAATCCTTCACAAGAAATTTAATTCTTCATCTTTATTAGTTATTCATGAAGTACTTCTTTCCCAAAGAGGTATTTATGTCAACCATTTTTTTTTCTTATAACAATGAAATTCCTTAAACATGCTTCTCCTCTTCTAAATAAATGATGCATGTTTGTCTCCCTTATTTATTAGATGCTTTTTAGATATTTGTTGATGGGATTATTTATTTCCATGATATTAATTAGTTATTTCTAATACTAATATTAAGGGTTTTGTCTTCTTATTTAATCCCATAAATATCTTATTCTCTTTTGAAAAAAGAAAAAAAAAAAAAAACGTTGATTTGTCCTTCTCTTAGAAATGATACATCTATCTTTCTTCTTTATCACATGCTTGTACTCTTATTAAAAGTAGTATATTAGTCTTTCTCTTGTATTGATAAAGTCATATCATGGGTTTATCCTTACTTTAGACCACAAGTTAAGAATTTATGATTTTGTCTCCATTTTTTTTAGAACACGCAATTGGGGGATATAGAAACTAATTGGGGGATATGAATTACATCCCCCAACCCATGGTGTGTGCTAAGGGGTGACTTTTAGGGGCGAAAATACTAAAACACCCTTCCCTCAAAATAAAAATCAAAAAACTTAAAATGAAAAAACAAAATCATATTCCCCATTTCCATCTCCACTTCTTATTCATCTTTTTAGGGTTAAACCTTTGAAACCCAGATGTTCCCCATTCTCTTTCAAATTCTAAATTTTCCCAATTTCCTTTCAAATTCTCTTCTCCTTCTCTGCCGGAAGTGATGAAGACCATGTCGGAAATGATAAAGAACATGCCGGAAATGATGAAGACCACGCCGGAAGTGATGAAAATCATGCCGGAAGTGATGAAGAACATGTCGGAAATGATGAAGGTCACGCCGGAAGTGATGAAGACCATGCCGGAATTGATGAAATTCAATGCCGGAACTAAATTCCGGCATGCTCGATATAAATCTATTAATACCGGTATTCAAGTGAAAAAAAATCAATTTTCTGAATACTTTTCATCATGTGCCGGCATAGAAATTTAGGATGAAGACCACACCGGAAGTGAGTTCCGGCATGGTTATTTAGGATGAAGACCACGCCGGAAGTGATGAAGAACATGTCGGAAATGATGAATACCATGCCGGAAGTGATGAAATTCAATGTCGGAACTAAGTGCCGGCATGCTCGATAGAAATCTAACAATGCCGGTAGTCAAGTGAAAAAAAATTGAAGTTTTTCAGGATACTTTTCATCATGTTTCGGTATAGAAATTTAAGCAAAAACCATGCCGGAAGTAGTTCCGGCATGCTCGAAAATCAGATAACTGTGCCGGAAGTAGACTGATTAAAACCAGAAAAAATAGTTTTTGAAGATCAAAACCTGAAAAATTCGCAAACAATTTTTGAATATAACTGTGCTACGCCCCCCCGAACCCCCCCGGATAGTGGCAAACAATTTATGAAAATTTCCAGCAATGTCGGCATGGTTTTTTGGTTGAATACCATGCCGGCAACAAGCTTTTTCAGCTGCAACAATGGTGGATTCAAAGAAAAAAAATCAAATTTTCAACCTCTTAGCAGCAATTCTCTCATCACAATCATCTTCCATTTTCAAAAAAAAAAATCCACTCAAAAACCATTTTACCTCCTTCTACTCTCAACTAACCCACACAAATTCAAATAAAAATAAATACACACTAATTTATCCCCCAAATACTTAACATTTTACTAATTATAATTAATCAATAATCCTGATTAGTGGGGATAGATTAGGAATTAAAAAAATAATTACATAGGGGGTCACCCAGAATTGCTATAGGGACACCATTTTTGTCCTGTAGCTATATCCCCAAATTAATTGTTCTTTTTTATCATGAGGTGTTATATTATATTATTTCTTTTACTCATAATACATGTATGTATGTTTTAAATTTGGAAAGCATCATGTCATAACTCTGTACTACTTATTAGAAAAATACTATGCTACTCCTTGTCTTTGTACCATGCTTATTTACCATATGTTCTTAGCATCTTTATGTATATATAAATGATAAATGGGTCTGTAGTTTATTTTATTTTTCTAATAGACCTATTTTTTGTTGACTATTTTGTCAACCTTGTTACCAAATTGTTTGCAATTTTTTAAACCATAAAGAAATTTGGTTTGCAAACGAGTTCCCTTGTTAAAAACCATTCGTAAATTTGGTTTGCAAACAAAGTTCCCTTGTCAAACAGTGAAAATTAGGGCGATGTACATGGTAACTGTTTTCCAGTAAAACCGGACCAAACCAAACCGATTATGATGAAACCAAACCGAACCATTTGTTAATGGTTGGTATTGGTTTAGAAAACTAAAAAACCGAGAAAATGGTTTCGGTTTTGGTTTGATGACAAACCTAACCGATAAGCCAATGGAAGACCGATTAGTATCAATCGTTCATTTAATTTCTAAATCTAGTCATATCCATCCATACTTATATAAGTGGGAAGGTTGCATCATTATTTTATTTTTACTTCATTCGTTCTCTCACTTAACAGAGTCTAACACCACCACTTGCTCTCTCAAACTAAGTTCTCTCTAACAGAGTCCAACACCTCCACCATCATCGATTAAGCCTTCATCACCACCCAGTAACTAACATGGCCAGTTTAGCACGTCCCCCTCCTCCTCCTTCTTCTTTTTCTTCTTCTTATTTGATTTCAATAATATATATTCAAATTGCACCAATTTCGAAATTAGGGTTTCATAAGATGGAAATAGTTTTGGGGATTTATCAAAGTTTTGGTTAATAAGATTGATTTAGTTACTAATATGAATTGGGTTCATGTTTAATTTGAGTTTTATTGATTCTCAATTTTTTAATTTTTTAATGTTTTGCTAAGGATTTTTGATTGCATGTTTGTTATAGGGTTGATGTGATGCAGAAATTGAAGAAAAAAATGTGGGGAATATTTTCTAATTTTAAATCTCACGGTAACTCCGATTCGATTCCATGTAATTTCAATCATGTTCGTTCAGATTTAGGAGGATTCATGATTTTGAATCTCACTAGGATTTATATGCATCTGCATATATAATCAAACACATCTTATAAATTATGTTCATCAAACACGTCTTAGATTTTTGTGATAATGTTTACAGTGAGGCGGCTCTCATAAATTAAAGCTTGGATTTATAATGGAAATCAGAAGAGGCGGAGAGGATTTGTGATACTTTTTTTTGGAGTTTTTTTTACTTTTTTTTTCATGTATGGAAGATGATGAATAAAAAAATGTGGGAAATATTTTCTAATTTTAAATCTCACGGTAACTCCGATTCGATTCCATGTAATTTCAATCATGTTCGTTCAGATTTAGGAGGATTCATGATTTTGAATCTCACTAGGATTTAATAATTTTGATTTCTTAGGGTTTATATGCATCTGCATATATAATCAAACACATCTTATAAATTATGTTCATCAAACACGTCTTAGATTTTTGTGATAATGTTTACAGTGAGGCGGCTCTCATAAATTAAAGCTTGGATTTATAATGGAAATCAGAAGAGGCGGAGAGGATTTGTGATACTTTTTTTTGGAGTTTTTTTTTCTTTTTTTTTTCATGTATGGAAGATGATGAATAAAGGCCATGGAACTAGTTTTTGGATTGTAAAATTTATGATTTCGTTATATATTTGATTCTAGATTGATGTTGGATTCCTACAACTAAAGTGACAAATAGGTTAACCGAAAGCCCGGTGGAACAAATCGAAACCGGCTAAAACCGTTTGAAAACCGAACCGATGGTTAATGGATTGGTTTGGTTTAGATTTTTAAAAACCGGTAGTATTGGTTTCAATTTTGGTTTGGCTAGAAACCAAGCCGAAACCGACCATGAACAACATATTGATACACCTATGTAAAGAATATAAACACATCTATCAAATCATACATATTTCTTATACTAACAATAATCAATTAAAATTGTAGCTTTAAAAATATCCCCTTATTTGATAATATAGGTCACCTATTAGTGAGACAATTTTTTTGAAATGAATAGCTCAAATAATAATGGGACGAAGAGAATAATAAATTAACCAATAGTAAATTTGATTCAGTGTTTATAACTTATAATAGTAACTTTTTGATTGTTCTCATGATTTTCACCAGTACCCAAAATTATGGCGTAGTTGTTATGTGGTTTTTTTTATTGTCATTTGATTCTTAGAGAAATTGAATATTTTATCTTTATATATATATATATATGTATATATGTTTTTTTCTTGATACACGAAAGTCGGGCGCAGGCCCAAACCCGAACTCAGCCAGTCGGAATGGTTCCACTGCCAAATTAAACCACCATATTTCTCCACCACAAATACAGATAACATCATCAATTTTGAAACCACCTCTACCACCCATATTTCTTCAAATACCCTAATTAAAATAGATATTTCTTAAATTCATTGAAACTAAGAGAATTAAGGTTTTGGCCTGCATCAATTTCGCATGATGGGCACCCGTAAGGTTCTTAATTCTAAGTTTTTTCTTGATTTTATTTTACTGAATTCATAAATTTCACGTGAATTGACCATAACTGCCTTAATTTATGAGATGAATCATTTTGTATATGAGTGAAATTTTAGTCTGTTCTTATTTCCTGGGTAAACTTAGATGAAACTAGTACATCCGGTCTTAGACCTGATATTTATGAGGTGACTTATATTTTCGTTTGTTCGTTTTTTTTCCTAGCGTAAACGTGGTTGCAACTAGTATCATCCTGTATTATATTAATGAAATTTTGTTCTTTATTTTCTTGCGTAAACCTGGATGAAATTGGTATCACGTTTTTTTTTAGATTATGTTGAATTGAAAGTAGTATGAAACTGGTATCGTTCAGTTTCAAATGAAATTGGTATCATCATGTTATAGATTTGGCTGAATTTGTTTTCATCGAAGTTTAAACTAATATGAAACTGGTATTATCTTGGATGATTTTGTCTTCATATTTAAATTAGTATGAAACTGGTATCATCATGTTTTGGATTTGCTGAATTTGTTTTCATCCATGTTTAAACTAGAGTCCAAATTAGTGCACCCCTCTAAAACCGGGGTGCACATTACGGCCTTCCTAACTTGGGGATGAAACTTCCAAAACCACTTATCCTTTTTTTTTTCCCGAAACCACTGATTTTTTTTTCTTTCTTTTCTCAAATAAAAATTACAAAACATATTGCTATTATACTTCCCAAAAAATTGATTGTTGTCTAGCAACTTAATTAGTCCAAGGGGTAATAAGTATGATCTTTAATATATTGATCTTCAACATAAAAATCTTAAGCACCACCGGAAGCAACTGTGAAAGGTGGAATTGGAATCAATTTCTTAGATTTGATCAACTGAAGTAGTAGCATTAATACAACCCCATATATTTCTCTACCCCTCTTTGGAAATCACCTTCAGCCACCAATACAATTGAAGATGAAACACCAAATATTGCTTGAAGATGAAGAAGAAGCACCAAATATTTATATGTTTACAAATTAAGCACAGATTCAATCATGAACACCATATTTGACTTTAAAGTTGTTGTTTTTTATTATTGAGATAGATTTGGGTTTTTCTTATCTCATGATTGATCTCAATAGGTTCTTGACTGATCCTTGGGTTCTCTTAATACCTATGATCTCGATGTAAACCCATCGTTTCTAAACGATATAATCCAATTGATTTTTTTTTTAACCCTAGTTCATCATAAACCCATGATCCAGTACCCAAATTTTGAAATTCCTTACACAAAAGATTGAACTTACAAAATCAAGATGAATTCGATCGATAGAAAAGATAGTAAGATTTTTTTTTTTAAAAGAAGAAGATAGTAAGACACTCAATCTGATAATAGTAAAAGAAGAGAACATATTTTTATTAAATGGAAAATACTTTTTATTAGAAGGGAGAAAGACACATCTGGTTTTTGACCGAACAAACACCAAATAAGAAACGCCGGAATGTGCACCCCGGTTTTAGGGGGTGCAGGAATTTGGACTCTTTAAACTAGTATAAAACTGTTACCATCATGTATGTACTCTAAGATTGCTAGATGAATACATGATGTATGACATTTTTATCCCGTGCATATAATCTTCCTAGTTTTGGATAAATTATGTAATAGTTTGGATTATAATTGAAAAGGAATCTTTAAGCTTATGATTAAATGTGTATACAGGTTGTGAGTTGGATGACAAAAACGCCTCCATAATGAAGAACAATTGGACCAACAATACCGTTAGCGTACCTGGACAACATAATCAAAAACGATAATGGCTACGGACTCGACCGTTTCAAAAAATATAACAACATTTTCATGGTTAAATTCTAAAGCTAATTGATGTATCTGAGACAAAATTGATGATCCAACCGGTTGAAGCAATTGGTCTTTACTTGCTGACATAAAAAAGGAGTTCAAATAGGAATTGTCCCATTTAAAAACTGAAAGAGGTTTTCGAATTAAACTTCAGATCTTAGAAATCTCAACAATCAGTTGGATCCAATTGTTCCATCTCTTTAGGATGCTACCATAGTTTACGTGTCAGTTTAGTATGAAGCGATTCAATCTTTTTAAAGAGATACAAATTAACCAATCAACCAAACTACAAAAAATTTATTGCGTAGATATTTTGGTCTTTGCGGTTTACCATAAATATTTTAACTTTTTTTTTTTAATTATTGATAACGACAACCAAAACTTTACTGACTGACATAAAAAGGCGCTCGAATATGACATATCCCATTTAGGATTTGAAAGAGGTTTTCGAATTACACGTCAGAGCTTAGAAATCTCAATAATTAGTTGGATCCATCTGTTCCTCTTCTGACTGCTTCCATAATTTACGTGTAAGTTCAATACGACGTTTCAGTCTTTTAAAAGAAATATGAATTAATTAACCAATCAACAAACACCCAAAAATTTTATTTTACGTGTGCGTAATTAGGTGTGTTGATATTTTTGTCTTTACGGTTTACTACAAATAAGTTGACGTTTTTTTTTTTTCATCATTGATGACGACAACCAAATCAGGTACAGAGATATACCAATCAACCAATGTCCAACAGACTTCTTTTAGGGCGTGTAATTAGGTGCGCATATATTTTGGTCTGTGCAGCTTACCGTTATTAAGTTGGCGGCAGTTTTTTTTTTCCAGCATGTATTTTTTATATCCTTATTTACATACCTTTGTGGTTTATCATAGAAAAACCAAATTGAAGATTTCTTTTGTCCCATTAATTAGTTGGATCCATCTGTTCCTCTTCTGGGTGCTTCCATAATTTACGTGTCAGTTCAGCATGATGCTTCCGTCTTTTTAAAGAAATAAGAATTAATTAACCAATCAGCCAACGGCAAAAAGTTTATTTTACGTTTTCGTATTTAGGTGTGTTGATATTTTAGTCTTTTACGGTTTACCACAAATAAGTTGGTTTTGTTTTTCCTCATTGATGACGACAACCAAATCAGTTGTAGAGACATATGAAATAATTAACCAATCAACTAATGTCCAACAAACTTATTTTAGAGGCCCGTAATTAGGTGCGTAGATATTTTGATATGTGTAGTGTACCGTTATTAAGTTGGCGGAAGGTTTTTTACAACACATGTTTTTTGTATCCTTATTTAGATATCTTTGGGGTTTACCATAGAAAAACCAAATTGACGATTTTTTTTTTCCAACTAATCAGTTGGATTCATCTGTTCCTCTTCTGGCTGCTTCCATAATTTACGTGTCAGTTCAGTTCGACGCTTCAGTCTTTTTAAAGAAATATGTATTAACTAAACAATCAACCAATGCCCAAAAAGTTTATTTTACGTGTGCGTAACTAGGTGTGTTGATATTATGGTCTTTGCGGTTTACCACAAATAAGTTGACGGGTTCTTTTTTTCAATATTGATGACGACAACCAAATCAGTTACCGAGACATATGAAACAATTAACCAATCAACCAATGTCGAACAAACTTATTTTAGGGGCGCGTAATTAGGTGATTAAATATTTTGGTCTTTGCAACTTACGTTATTAAGTTGGCGGCATTTTTTCAGCACGTGTTTTTTATATCCTTATTTAGGAAACCAAATTGACGATTTTATTTAAATCATATACATTTCATTTTCTAAGTTAAACATATATAATTTAAACCATAGATCGTCAAGCTGAGGTGTAATCTATTCATTGTGGGCAATGCTCGGGTTCAACTAAGCTTGGGATGCAGAGAAGTGTAATAATTTTTGAATTTAAGAAAGCGGGTTTTCTTTACCACAAAATTTCTTCAATCAAAATTTTATCAAGTACGGTCGTCAAAACTTCTGCTTCATAAAAGACTTGCAATAAAAGTGATAGCTCCATCACTATTTAATTGAGGTCATAGCCAAAGTAGTCGAAATCGTTCCTCGAACCTACTCGGTTGGGGAGCTTGGAGCGAGGAGCAATAAGTTCGGACTTGGAAATCGCCAAAACTCGGTCTACTACTCGGAACTTATTTATTCGAGACTTATATATTGCTGCTCATAAATCATGAATTGTACGTGATTAAAATTAAAATTTTAACACTACATGTAACTAAGTGTGTATATTGTTATATTGAACATATTGATCATGTATTTAGAGGTTTTATGTTTGATAACTCTCATCTGAGGGGTTACAAAAATTTTATTTATTGATTTTAGTGCATTCGAGGCCAACTCGGAAAAACCGTTAACTTGTTTTGCTCAAAAATCGGTCAAAATCGACAAAATCAGCCGACTTAATCGCTAAAAATCGGAAATGGCTTGGAATCGGAAATCGCTTCGGTCATATAGCCTGTAGCGATTACTCGGGGAGTAATCGGCCTTGGATAGCGATTTTGACTACACTGGTCATAGCTTTATATTTCTAGACATCTTAGTGGAGCAATATTAACAAAATTTAGCACTTATTTGGTGTTTATTTATTTATTATGCAACTTCATTGTGTTATTTTTCCCGCAACATAATTTAGATGGTTGAGATAGAGAAACATCTGGTGCCATAAAGTGGATGGTCGGACTCTCCTGACCTAAGTGTATATAATCAAGGGAAAATTAAAAAAATGCCCATCTGGGGAAATGTATTTAAAAAAATGTCCACATTTTTTTGATAATTAATTTAATGCCCATGTCGTTATAATTTCCGTCCGGGCCCACCATTTTGGTAAAATCCCGTTGACAAAGTCATAGTCCCAGTGATGGAGATGTTATTTTGATGAATGAAATTACCAATCTGCCTATAGCTAATGAGCGGCTGAAGATGATTACATCCAGCAAATCTGAGTTTAAGCTTTTCCGCACAAGGTTTAAAGGATTGAATCATGCTTTTGTTAGTGAATAGAGGAGATCCCAGATATTTGTCAGAAGTGTTGATTTTCTGAACTTTCATGGTATCACATATTCTATCAACAATGTTTGGGTCAGTGTTCTTGATGTAGAAAATTCCAGATTTAGAGAAGTTAATCAGCCGACCTGAAGAATTCCCAAAATCTTGAAATATCTTGATTAGATTGTTGCATTCATCCATATCAGATTTGCAGAAAATCATACAATCATCAGCAAAGAGAAGGTGATTGATGGCTAGAGCTCCACTGCAAATTTTAATTTCATGTATAAGACCGTTGGATTCAGCATCAGTCAGGTATCTGGATAGAGCTTCCATACAGAAAAGGAATAAGTAAGGATATAGGGGGTCTCCTTGTCTAAGACCTCTAGAGGGCTTAAAGATCTCTCCAGGAGAGCCATTAACCAAGACATCCATAGTTATGGTGGATATGCATTGGTAGACTAGGTTACACCATTGGGAACTGAACCCTATTTGTTTCATAACTTGGAGGAAGTCCCAATTAACCCTGTCAAAATCCTCCATGTCAATCTTGATGCCCATTGTGCCATTAGCTCCCTTTTTGCCTTGTCTAGTATTCATATGGTGGATAAGCTCATGGGCAATAGCTATATTGTCAGAAATTTTTCTGCCATGAATGAAGGAAGATTGAAAAGGGGATATAAGGTTGGGTAAAAGGGGTTTGAGTCTTTGATGTAGGAGCTTTGAAATGATTTTGTAAGTAGTATTACATAAAGATATGGGTCTGAAAATCCATATCTTTAGTAGGACTTGTGCGGAAAAGCTTAAACTCAGATTTTCGAGTTCTATCAACCATTATCCCCAAACTAATTTGATTGTAACCATTATCCCTAAGACAATTTCAAATCAATTAACCTTAATGATTACTCCATTGGATAATCATCAATCTGTATACATATTTGAAACTTAAGTGAAGACGTACCAGCTAACATGGATGAAACCACAGTAAGAATTTGAAGTCTGTGGTTACTGTTTGGAATTAGGTTTCGTTTGGGATCTTATATTTCCAAGATTGGATCCTAACGGGATGTTCTTGAGCAAGGAAAGACTTGATTAAACAATTTGTTAGCTTGGGTCTGTGGTGAATCTCTATTGTGATACTCTTGGTTTAGAAATCACTGGTGTCTCATGCCAATCCAATTTGGATTTCTATGTATCTGATTCCTGCTTTTGAACAGTCTGATTTCACCGTGTTTGATTATGCTTCTTGTATATAACATGTACCTATCAATAATTAGGATTTTCAATGTATATGAGAGTTTAATTTTTTTGTTGTACTTTGTGCAAAAATTATAGTCTTGGGAAAATTACTTGGAGCCGGAGAAGAAAGAGAGCATCGTGGTGCAATTTTGGACACCCTCCAAATGGTAAGCAATCTTAACCATTCATTATTTGATGGGTTTATAACCGTGATTTAATTATGTGTTGACTCGGGCATTTTGCCCGATTTAACTAGTGATCGTCACTCGATTTAAGGGCTTAAATGTCTATTACATGTGTAATGTTACCACTCTTTCTCTATGTGAATCAAAGTAGCGCACGGAAAGCTTCTTGAATATATCATCAACAAGTACATTGCCTAGAAAGACAAAAAAAAAAAGTAAAATAAAACAAAAATACTAAAAAAAAACTCTAATAAAAAAGACAAAGACAAAAACAAAAAAAAAAAAACAAAAACACTAAACAAAAGACAAAAACAAAAGTAAAATAAAACAAAAATACTAAACAAACTCTAATAAAAAAGACAAAAACAAAAGAAAACAAAAACATTAAACAAAAGACAAAAACAAAATTAAAATAAAACAAAAATACTAAACAAACTCTAATAAAAAAGACAAAAACAAAAGAAAACAAAAACGCTAAACAAAAGACAAAAACAAAAGTAAAATAAAACAAAAATACTAAACAAACTCTAATAAAAAAGACAAAAACAAAAGAAAACAACAACACTAAACAAAAGACAAAAACAAAAGTAAAATAAAACAAAAATACTAAACAAACTCTAATAAAAACGACAAAGACAAAAACAAAAGAAAACAAAAACACAAAACAAACTCTAATAAAAAAGGCGGTTGTGTATATCCAAACTTCCACATCTTAGACACTGTATGTACCAATTTTGACAAATGTATGTCCATTAATTAGACACTGCATGTACCAATTTTGATAAACTCCAGTATAAAAGGGAAATAGACCCAAAGGTCCCAAACCAACAAAGGAAAGAAAAACCAAGCTCTGATCACTACCTGATAGCAGTTCTCTGATCACTACCTGATAGCAGTTACTTGTGTAAACATGGAGGTTCTTGGAATCACATCTTCTTTTCTTATTCCCCCACTACTTCTAGTTTTACTTCTTCTACCTTTTTATTTTCTATTGAGAATCGATCAAAGCAGACAAAACTTTCCTCCTTGCCCACCCAAGCTTCCAATCATCGGCAATTTGCATCAACTTGGGAAACCACCTCATCGTTTTCTTCATAAGCTATCTCAAAAATATGGTCCGGTAATGCTTTTACAACTCGGTAGTATACCCACACTCGTAATTACGTCGGCTGAAGCTGCAAAACAAGTCTTGAAAACACGTGATTCTCATTTTGTACTAGACCTCCGTTAGCAAGTCTGAAACGTCTTTCTTATAACTACGTAGATATTGTATTTGCACCTTATGGAGAATACTGGAAGGATGTTCGAAAAATATGTGTCCATGAAGTATTTAGTGTGAAAAAGAGTGCAATCATGCGTAATTAGGGCTGAAGAAATCGCAGCTTTAGTTGATTCCATATCAAGATCCTCTTCCGCTTCTCCTATTGCTCTTATTGATGTTTATCAGAAAATTTTATGTCTTATGGATCAAGTTGTTTGTAGAGTGTCATTTGGCAAGAGTTTTCACCAGAATCGTATTAATGATACTGATGAATACCTTCCTATCGAGCTTAGAAAAGTATTTCATGAACTAGGCATTGTGTTGGAGAGTTTTTCTGTGTCCGACGTGTTCCCTAAGGTAGGTTGGATTTTGGACAGGCTAACTGGATTTCATGGGAGGCTAGAAAAATGTTTTTGTAGTCTTGATAAGTTTTTTCAGCAAGTTTTAGATGCACATCTTGATCCAAATATACCGAAACCTGATTATGAAGATGTTATTGATGTTTTGTTAAACGTTGAAAAGGATAATCGTCTTAGTAACGGTCGTCGTCTCATGAGTGATCATATCAAAGCAATTATTATGGTAAGTATAATTACAGCTATTATGTTATTATTGATTATAAATCGCAAAGTCACCGCCTAATCATTTGTTCAAATTTTCTTCTCGGAATTTGTATATTGCGGGGAGCAGTATACATCCGCTATAACCATGACTTGGCCTTTGGTAGAATTGATAAGAAATCCACGAAGCTATGAAGAAAGTACAAGAAGAAGTTAGAAATTATGTAGGAAAAGACAAAGAGAAAGTAGAAGAGAAGGATCTTCACCATTTCCAGTATCTAAAAATGGTGGTCAAGGAAACATTAAGACTACACCCACCAGCTCCATTGTTGATTCCAAGAGAATGCATGGTAAAAAGTAACATCGATGGATATGATGTTAAACCGAAAACAAGAGTCGTTATAAATGCGTGGGCTATAGCTAGAAATCCGGCATATTGGGAAAACCCCAATGAATTTAACCCAGACAGGTTCGTTGATAACTCTAGTGATATTCGAGGAATGCAAAATTTCGAGTTCTTAGGTTTGGTGGTGGAAGAAGAGGTTGTCCCGGTATTATGGGACTCGTAATGGTTGAACTCACTCTCGCAAATCTACTATACTGTTTTAATTGGGAATTACCAAGCGGGATGAACAAGGAAGACGTAAATATGGAAGAAACATCTGGAATGGCTATGCGTATGAAATATCCTCTTCATCTTGTACCTGTCAAAGTTTAGTTTAACTTGAAAGAACTTTTGTCTTTGTTTGTTTATATGAATAATCCATGTTCAGCAGCATGAATAATAATATCGTTTCCATATGTGAATACATGAAATTATGAACATGAAGTTTTTTGATCCATCAAAGAGAATAGATTGCACACAAGCCGTGTGCAGGCAGGTACAACTAAAGATGAGCACAAAACTCAAGGGAAAACAAATAGCACAAAGAAACAACTAAAGACAAGAGAATCTCTAAGCACAGAAAGCAGCTAAGATGAACATGAAGTTATTAAAAATTCCAATTACAATCGGGGATTGTTAAAATTAACAACAAATAACTTAATAGTGCTTAATCATCTTCAATATTTGACTCTTCTTCTTCTTGCTCATCAGCTTCGATTGAGAACTCTATTTGTCCATTTCCCCCGACATACATACAAGAGTTTAGTGAAACTAAGGTTTCAAAGTAACTCTCTTGTTCATTGATTATGTTTGGCAAACCATGAATATTTGGTTCTATAACCGTTTCATGCTTCGGGTTGTATATAACTAAATTATCATAACCAGGAAATGCAAAAACAATATCCCCGTTCCTAAAATACCACATTAGCCTCAAAGAGAGCGGTTGGCGCAGAATTCTCTCATGGTTAATGACATAACGTTTAATCCAAGATTCTTGAACTCCATACTCTTGCATTACCCATACTACAACCTCGGGACGTACCACATCTTTATTAACATGAACAACAGACAAAGGCACCTTTCCAACACTCCTATACAAAGGCGGTATCCTTGACTTCTTCGGTAGTTGTATATCATTGTATCTATCGTTACTGATATTGAAAGTGATTATAAATCTGGAACCGCCTTCGACTCTTTCACCTAACCAATGAAAGGCTCCATTGACAACGATGATTGATAACTTACGGAGTGCACTAAGTACTCGAATCTACGCCCTTCGTAACTCTTAAATGTCAGACTAAAGTTGTTTCTCTGGTGTTGATGGTGGTTTTTAAACGAAGGGTAAACTCGTAAAACCCTAAAAATAACCTAATATCACCAGTGACACATTTATTATGACATTTAAGGCAGGTAGTCAGTATTTAATAGGGGGTATTTTTTCAAATTAGGGTTACAACGAACAAAACCCTAATTCACCTCCATGTCATTGGCACATGCCAACATGCTCGCTGGTATCTTTTCTTACCAAGGCCACGGCCCTAACGGCCATGCATGTCATTGGCACATGCCAACATGCTCGCTGGTAGCTTTTCTTACCAAGGCCACGGCCCTAACGGCCATGCATGTCATTGGCACATGCCAACATGCTCGCTAGTAGCTTTTCTTACCAAGGCCACGGCCCTAACGGCCACGCATGCCATTGGCACATGCCAACATGCTCGCTTGTAGCTTTTCTTACCAAGGCCACGGCCCTAACGGCCACGCATGTCATTGGCACATGCCAACATGCTCGCTGGTAGCTTTTCTTACCAAGGCCACGGCCCTAACGGCCACGCATGTCATTGGCACATGCCAACATGCTCGCTGGTAGCTTTTCTTACCAAGGCCACGGCCCTAACGGCCACGCATGCCATTGGCACATGCCAACATGCTCATTTGGTAGCTTTTCTTACCAAGGCCACGGCCACTAACATTGGCCACGCATGCCATTGGCACATGCCAACATGCTCATTTGGTAGCTTTTCTTACCAAGGCCACGGCCCTAACGGCCACGCATGCCATTGGCACATGCCAACATGCTCGCTGGTAGCTTTTTCTTACCAAGGCCACGGCCTAACTGCCACGCATACCATTGGCACATGCCAACATGCTCATTTGGTAGCTTTTCTTACCAAGGCCACGGCCCTAACGGCCACGCATGCCATTGGCACATGCCAACATGCTCGTTGGTAGCTTTTTTCTTACCAAGGCCACGGCCCTACGGGCTACGCATGCCATTGGCACATGCCAACATGCTCATTTGGTAGCTTTTCTTACCAAGGCCACGGCCCTAACGGCCATGCATGCCATTGGCACATGCCAACATGCTCATTGGTAGCCTTTCCTACCAAGGGCATACCTCTAACGCCACGCATGTCATTGGCACATGCCAACACGCTCGCTGGTAGCCTTCATCACCTAGCCGTGTCCCTAATGCGCGCTGTTAGCCTAACTTCCAAGCCATGCAACCTAGGCCAATTCGACCGTACGCGCCACTGGCACACGCCAAAAACCCACACTGGTAGCCTAATTTGCAAACCATGCAACCTACCACCAAGGCATTCCGCACATGCCATTGGCACACGCCACACACGCCACTAGCATCTCTGGCATTGCCACTTACACTCAACGTACAACCTACCACCAAGGCATTCCACACATGCCATTGGCACATGCCACGCACGCTACTAGCAGCTCTGGCATTGCCACTTACACTCAACGTACAACCTACCACCAAGGCATTCTGCACATGCCATTGGCACATGCCACGCACGCCACTAGCAGCCTCGGCATTGCCACTTACGCTCGAGGTACAACCCGCAACAAGGGCATTCCGCACATGCCAATGGCACATGCCACACGCGCCACTAGCGGCGCCACTTGCACTCAAGGTGCAACCAACACTCGAGATATCAACACAAACTGGGGATGCTTTCAGGGTTTTGGTTTGGCGGTCACACTTGCGGCGTGACACACTACGCTCACATTAAGAAAGCGTGAAAAGGAATAAAGCGGTCAAATAAATGAGGAAATAATGGTGAAAACGTTTTCACCCATAAACACCTTGCGGTTACCACCTCCTCCCATTATTTCACCCTTTACTCTCTTTCTTCATGAGGCCAGGGTACGTTTCAATCTCGACTTGTATAAATAGGTCTTACCTATTTCCACCGGACAACAAGTCTCGGTCCAGAGAAAATACTACACTCTCGGAAAAGGCAACTTTGCAAGCTCTCCAAAAGCTTTCATCTCTTGCAAGCTTCCGAAGCTTTCATTTTTCGATACAAGTCGAGACACTACTCTCCCAGAACTATTCTGGTATCAACACTTTTCTTTGCTTCCCTCCCCAAATCAACCATTCTCCTCCACTTTGTGACCGAAGCAAGTCTGGAACGGCCATTTCTTGGTTTAGGCCGGACTTGTACAGATTGATCTCTCGAATCTATAAAGTGCTCACGTGCAACACATTTGTTTAGGGTTTGAACCAGTTTCTCACTCACATACCGAATTTCCTGAAATCGGCAGAAACGATTTTTACCCATAAACAATTGGCGACCACAGCGGGAGGATTGATCTATCGGCTACAATGTCATACTGTCGATCTCGTTCTTCGACCCAGATTTCAAGATGGTAGGGGAAGGCGACTCGATCCGACTCAACTGCTACGACGACGACTCCGGTTACCCGGTTGTAAAACTACACCTAGAAAGCTGGGACTCGCTGAAGACGCAACTACCAAAGCAATTGGGGACTAACTGGCGATGCTACCAGCAAAGCCGCCTTTTACTTGGAGAGAGGCGTGTTTGCAAGTGAGTAAATTTAGATTAGGCAAGATAAACGATCTGTTTTTAGGTTCTTAATAAAACCGTCATACTCTTGTGCCTGTTGCTAGCACACACTTTCATAAAAGCAATATTCCTTTCCCAAAACATAATCAGAGTCATACTATCAAAACCATTCATCCCATAAATAATCCAATATCCTCAAAAGCTACCGGTACATCTACCAAAACCGGTCAAACTTTGAACCCGGACATGCAATATGTCAAAAAAAAAAAAAAAAAAAAAAGAAGAAGAACCTAAATGAAAGTTTAACAGAGAAACATTCAAGGAAAATCATCCAACAGAAGTCTGCTTTTCTTGGAGAAAGTCAACTTTGCATCTTCAAGAGCCGCTCTCTTCATAGTCAACATCTTGGAAAGTTTTTCGAGTTCCACCTCCTGTCGTGCAATCTCCTCTGCGGAAAGGCTTTCGATTGCTGCATCTTTCAACTTTTGGATCTCAAGCAAGGCCTTCGACAAACCACGAAGTGTTGAACTCCTTTTCTACGCACACGTCGCGATGGTGCTCCCGGTCGGCAATAACGTCTTGAAACGGTGTGACCAAGTCACCTCATGCATATCCTCGATGGAAGATAAAGCCTCTTCCACACGCTTAACCAACGCAAAACGACTAGTGACTTTCTTGGTTGTGGCCATATGTCCGTACTTCTCCCGGATTCGGTGTACAACGCCTCATGCTTAGCCTAAGCACCTTTGAAGCCACCAACCAACACATGACTCGGATAAGGAACCAAGTACGGGGATCAAAATGGCGCCGCACCCGGCCTCACGACTCGCAGAGGGTCTTCTTCCATGTCTACGACAAAGAACCATCGAGAATTATCCACCGTTTGAGCCACATCTGTGCCCGGCAATTGGCTAACTCCCATCTCCAAGTCACCGGCGGTGGCCACCAAAGGCAAGTTTTTGTGTGGCTCTACCCCAGAATCTTCCTCCGAACCGGATTCCTCCTGCGAACTTGAGTCAGAAAGTTTTCAAAAGAAGAAACTGAAGAAGAAAGAGAAGAAGCGCGGAACTCACCGAACCACTTCTAGAAAAGAACCCGGTGCTGCCGGATGAATCACTCTCACTTTTCGAACTTTCTTCTTTCTCTGACTCATCACCGCTATGAGAAGGCTCTGTCTCTGGAATTCTTTGAAGAAATTGCCGTCTCTCGGCAACGTGCAAGGGCAGCGAAAGCATTAACACTACAGAAGCCCTAGAAGAAACAAGACACATGTTTTCAGCAGAATTTCACGTGTTTTGAGACAAACCAATGAAAAAGCGATACATACCTGGTTATTGGAAGAACTGAAAGACACGAGAGCTGCGGGAGAATCTTTTGAAACCGTCCGGAACCCGCCAGCACGATTCTTCGTTCTCCGTTCCTTGGCCTGGGGACTTTCCGAGTTGCTAGGCAACTTTCGCTTGAGATCTCTCAACATTGGATACTTCTTCAAAACTGCTGGGGAAGGTTTACAATGAATGTTCTCCACCACGTTATTCACAAAATCTTGGATCATAATAAACTCGTCGCACCAGAACTCATTATAGCCGAAGGTCGTCGAAGTTACTCTTCCCGCTTGAAAGAAGGGAAGGCGGATACCGACTCAAGGGCACCGGCATTAAGGGCGGCACGCAATGAATCCTTAGGGATCACCTTTGGTAAGCAAGAGGCACCCCTTGATCGAAACCCATGTGACGAGCGGCATGGTCCAATATTGTGCGGCATCTATCTGGAAATTCCCCATGAAGAAAGACGGCATATAACCGAATGTGCAACTTTGAATAAACAAGTTTTCACCAACGCTCAAATCGTCATCAGAAGACAAAGACATGAGCGGAGCAGAAGCAAAGGTGTCAATTTGAGTCATCAACCCGTGGGACCGGCTCCCATGGGCGCGCGATTTCATATGACTTATCGAGAAGATTAACCAAGCTCATGCCAACCCTTGGATGCCTGTTCACCCATCGAAGAATTCGGGAACCACCCCAACTCGCGGGAATCGAAGACATCGGTTTCGGAGCATACTTCTCAAAGTGCTCCCATAGCCAGACTTGCAGAAAAGCAACGTGCACATATGAATTCACTTTCATGAAACCATTCGAAACTCGCATGTTCGCAACTAGGTGATCCAGATGCACATACAGGGAACCGAGGAATAGCTTGCCAATGGGAAGAACTTCACCTTTTGCCAACTTCACAGCAATCACTAGCAACTCTGGTCTTATTTCCTTCTTGCCAGAACCGTCATCGAAAATGTATCTAGACAACCAGAGAGCCAAAAATACTACAACATGAAGATCTTTGCTTTTACATTCGGGTTCCGGCTCGTCCAAAACCATTGAGACATCCACCGGCTATAAAAGCACCTTTTATCCTCTTTCCGGACAGAATCCTTCGACTTCGCAGTGGAGTCTTTTCGAGCGTAATCTCCCAACTTAGCGGCAAGGTCATCCCGCATCTTCACCTCACTTTCAAATAACTGGATTTTAAGATTCCCAGTTACCGGAAGATTCAGCAAGAGAGCCACACTCTCCAAGGAGAAAGTTATCTCACCCCATCTACATATGATTGTATGGGTGTCCGAACACCACCTGGAGATAAAAGCAACCAAGCCCGGATATCCTTCCTAATCGGAGGTTTCTTCAAGCTCGACAAACATCAATAATCTGCGCTCGAGTCGGGTTGGTATTTATATGCTCCTTACTCACCATGAACTCAACCCATCTATCAAAAGAACGCAATGGGCTTTGACACATCCCTGAAATCAATGTTGGAAGAGGAATATACCCCTTTATGAAGACAGAACCGTATGGTGTTTTAAGGGCGAACCGAATGTGTCTTCTTTTCATCTTCACCACGGTTAACAAAATCGGCACGAAACACGGGTGATTTTTTCCGAGCGAGAGACAAGTTTTTTGGCGAAGAATTCATCATCCGTGTTTTGTTTGGAATTATGGACATCCTTCGATGAGACGAAATTTTGTTCAGGTAACATCTTGTCGGATTTCTTAATAACAACTTAGTAACAAGATATCTGCACACACAAAAAAACAAAATTATCTCACGACACATAAATCCGCGCCCGACAAGAGGAAAACCCGAAATACAAAAAAAAAAGAGGGCATATTCTCTACGGGTTCAAAACGCACACGCAGTATTTTCTTCGGGTTCAAGACTATATACGCAAAGTATTTTCTTGGTTCAAGACTATATACGCAGTATTTTCTTCGGGTTCAAGACTATATACGCCGTATTTTATACGGGTTCAAGTGTGTCTACAGTATCCTTCTTCGGGTTCAAAATTATATATGGAGCATTTTTCTACGGGATCAAAACTGCACGCGCAGTATTTCTTTCAGGACCGAAAATTCATATATGCAATATTTCCTATGGGTTCGAAGTCATATGAAGCATATATACAGTATTCTTCTTCGGGATTCACACAGTATTCTCTACGGGTTCGAAGCGCACACGCAAAGTATTTTCTTCGGGGTTCAAAATTATACACGGTATTTCATACGGGCTCGAGTGCGCTTGCAGTATCCTTCTTCGGGTTCAAAATTGTATATGGAGCACTTTCCTGCGGGTTCGAATAATATATGCAGTATTTCCCTTGGTTGCATACATACAATATTTTCTACAAGAGACACGCCAAGAAATTATATGCGGAATATATAAAGAAAAACGCCTACTCTTAGGGTTTACACCTACATAAAAAGGGAAACAAGAGAAGTCTTGGAAGACATACCGGAAGTTTGGTTTTTCTTTGTGACTCGCCGCTAGTAGGAAAGGATGAAAAGATGAAAGTGCAAGATGGGAGAAAGGGACTTTATATATAGGCTTGAAGATTCTGAAATAGGGAAGGATTTTCCCTTTACCAAAATCGTGCGTGTAAGAAACGGGCCTACAAGGGCGCCCAACTTCCCAATGTCGCCCAAGTTGCACCGGCCCCACCAATTGCACCAACTTCCCAATGTCGCCCAAGTTGCACCGGCCCCATCAATTGCACCGACTTCCCAATGACCGCCCAAGTCACGCCTCGCAAGCACGCACGCCTTCCACACCTGCGCCGGTCCCACCAGCTAGCACGCTCTGTTTCCCAACTCACGCCAACTTCCCAACGTCGCCCAAGCCGCACCGCCCCCAATTGTGCCAGCCCTCCCGATTTGTGGAAAATCGCGAGGCAAGGATTCCAAATCCTATTTATAAAAGATCGACGAGCCTCCTCAATTCTCTTTACGGTTTCTTGTTGATAATTTGTCACCATCTTATGCTTACCTCGCAACAAAGCCCTTGTTCCGAGCTAAAGCGAGAGGACTTAATGTTGATGGTGGTTTTTAAACGAAGGGTAAAACTCGTAAAACCTAAAAATAACCTAATGTCGCCAGTGACACATTTATTAGGACATTTAAGGCAGGTAGTCAGTATTTAATAGGGGGTATTTTTTCAAATTAGGTTACAACGAACAAAACCCTAATTCACCTCCATGTCATTGGCACATGCCAACATGCTCGATGGTAGCTTTTCTTACCAAGGCCACGGCCCTAACGGCCACGCATGTCATTGGCACATGCCAACATGCTCGCTGGTAGGTTTTCTTACCAAGGCCACGGTCCTAACGGCCACGCATGCCATTGGCACATGCCAACATGCTCATTTGGTAGCTTTTTCTTACCAAGGCCACGGCCCTAACGGCCACGCATGTCATTGGCACATGCCAACATGCTCGCTAGTAGATTTTCTTACCAAGACCACGGCCTAACGGGCCACGCATGTCATTGGCACATGCCAACATGCTCGCCGGTAGCTTTTCTTACCAAGGCCACGGCCCTAACAGGCCACGCATGCCATTGGCACATGCCAACATGCTCGCTGGTAGCTTTTCTTACCAAGGCCACGGCCCTAACGGCCACGCATGCCATTGGCACATGCCAACATGCTCGCTGGTAGCTTTTCTTACCAAGGCCATGGCCCTAACGGCCACGCATGCCATTGGCACATGCCAACATGCTCGCTGGTAGCTTTTCTTACCAAGGCCACGCGAGCCTAACGGCCACGCATGCCATTGGCACATGCCAACATGCTCATTGGTAGCTTTTCTTACCAAGGCCACGCATGCCATTGGCACATGCCAACATGCTCACGGGTAGCTTTTCTTACCAAAGCCACGGCCCTAACGGCCACGCATGCCATTGGCACATGCCAACATGCTCGCCGGTATATTTTCTTACCAAGGCCCACGACCCTAACGGCCACGCATGCCATTGGCACATGCCAACATGCTCATTTGGTAGCCTTTCCTACCAAGGCCACGCCCTAACGGCCCACGCATGCCATTGGCACATGCCAACACGCTCGCTGGTAGCCTTCATCACCTAGCCGTGGCCCTAATGCGCGCCGGTAGCGACGACTTGCAAGCCGTGCAACCTAGGCCGGTCGACCGTACGTGCCACCGGCACACGCCAAAACCCACGCTGGTAGCCTAATTTGCAAACCATGCAACCTATCACCAAGGCATTCCGCACATGCCATTGGCACACGCCACACACGCCACTAGCAGCTCTGGCATTGCCACTTACACTCAACGTACAACCTACCACCAAGGCATTCCGCACATGCCATGCACGACACTAGCAGCTCTGGCATTGCCACTTACACTCAACGTACAACCTACCACCAAGGCATTCCGCACATGCCATTGGCACATGCCACGCACGCCACTAGCAGCTCCGGCATTGCCACTTACGCTCGAGGTACAACCCGCAACAAGGGCATTCCGCACATGCCAATGGCACATGCCACACGCGCCACTAGGGCGCCACTTGCACTCAAGGTGCAACCAACACTCGAGATATCAACACAAACCTGGGGATGCTTTCCAGGGTTTTGGTTTGGCGGTCATAGCTTGCAAGATACACTACGCTCACATTAAGAAAGCGTGAAAAGGAATAAAGCAGTCAAATAAATGAATAAAATAATGGTGAAAACGTTTTCACCCATAAACACCTTGCGGTTACCACCTCCTCCCATTATTTCACCCTTTACTCTCTTCCTTCATGAGGCCGGTCGTTTCAATCTCGACTTGTATAAATAGGTCTTACCTATTTCCACCGGACAACAAGTCTCGGTCGGGAGAAAAATACTACACTCTCGGAAAAGGCAACTTTGCAAGCTCTCCAAAAGCTTTCATCTCTTGCAAGCTTTGAAGCTTTCATTTTTCTCGATACAAGTCGAGACACTACTCTCCTGCACTATTCTGGTCTCAACACCTTTTTGCTTCCCTCCCCAAATCAACCCTTCTCCTCCACTTTGTGACCGAACCAAGTATGGAACGGCCATTTCTTGGGTTTAGTAGGACTTTGCTGATTGATCTCTCGAATCTATAAAGTGCTCACGTGCAGCACATTTGTTTAGGGTTTGAACCAGTTTCTCACTCACATACCGAATTTACCGAAATCGGCAGAAACGATTTTTACCCATAAACATCTGGGTACTAAGATTACGGTGCGTAGTATAAAGCTCGGGTTGCTGATCAGTTCAAGCCAATTCTTGCAAACACACTTGCAAATAAGTAATGCCTTTACTGGTAAATTTAAGAGGATCTCATAGTAGAGTTCCTCCGGTATGCTTGGCATAGGCATATTTGATGTTGCGATACTGCTATAACAAACAATAAAGAGAGATTTATTTATAGACAGGTTGTGGGATAGATGATCCCCGAATCCCAATGTGAGACTAGAAGCCAAAACTTCGTCAGAACAAAACTAGTCCATGAGTTTAATTGTTATTGAACTCGTAATAGGAAACCAATTCAAACAAGGACACTGCTTCAACCAAAAATATTAACGAGTTACAATCGTTTTATTCAACCCACTTCAAATTCACTTTCTATTTTAAGATGACTCTCTTTAGTACGTGCGATGTGTATATGGACATAGGTTTACTCAGAGGCGGAGCTAGAAACATCACTAAAGGGAAGCAAAAAATTACTAAGGGTGCAAAATAGCAAAAATAGGCTTGGGAGCGCAAAATATTGGAAATTTTAGGCTTGGGAGCTAGTTTGGGAGGTGTGCAATTTGCACACCCTTGCACTACACTAGCTCCGCCTCTGGGCAGGGACGGACCCAGGATTATTTACTGGGTAGGGCTAGTTCATAAGGTAAGGCAATTACAAAGTGGCCGAAGGCCGTGACAAATTTTTAGAGGGTTAGAAATAATTGTAAGCGTACAAATTATATGGAGAAAATATTGCATATGAGGGATTTAAGGGAATAAACGAAGACTTTCTACTGCATGTGAAGCAAAGAAAACAACAAGGTTTTACCTAAACACCACCCACATTTTTCCTAAACACCACCCATAATAAAAATATATTCTAATTTTGTACGTAATGTGAAGTGGGTGATAAAAACTCACCTTCTACCCTAACCATCTCCTAATGGGCTAATACCATTTTAGCCACCATGATAGCAAGCCGCGGCCGCCACCTTCAAAGTTACAGCATATTCCATACCCATGTGTCATCAAGATTTTAATATTATTAAAATGTAAGTTTAGATTTTAATCTTAATCTTAATCTTTATCAAACTTTTGACTTAGGTCTTAATTTATTTTAGTTGATTAGGTTTAAAATTTCAGTTTTAGTTTTAGTCAGACTTTCAATATCGACAAACTCTTATCAAATTTTAATACGTTCCATGGACAGACATTAGGGCTTTTCCAATTTGATGAAGTACTGTCTGGGAACTTCATTCCGAATTAGATTTGTGGATATATTATGGAGTTTTATGAAGAGGGATGGTGGTGGTGACGGTGGCGGTGACTGTGATGTTGAAGTTGTGGTGACGGTGATATGGAGTTTTATGAAGAGGGGTGGTGATGGTGGTGGTGACTGTGATGGTGTAAGTTGTGGTGACGGTGATAATAGAGAAGAAGGCGAGTTTCCGTTACTCACTCTAAATTAGGTCCACAACTAATATGTTTTTTTTTACTGTAGGTGGTATTTAGGAAAAGTGTGGGTGGCATTTAGGTAAAACCAACAACAAAAGCATAGATTACGACTAAAATTATAGTAAGTTACAACTAATTGTGTACTTGTCGAACTATGAGTGGGCTAAACCAAAAACTTATGAGATTACTCGTACATAAATTTATTTTTCTACACATTTGACCCGGGCTATAGCCCCACTTATCCCCTTCATGGGTTCGTCAGTGCCTCTGGGTTTACTAGATCATGTCAAAAAAAAAAAAAAACAATAAAACAATAAAAGACATGTTGTTGGAATATGTGGGGAAAGGTGTCTGACCACCATGTGGCAAAGTGCATGTGCACCTTTCCCCTTTTCCTAGACACATGTTGTGTTTTATCTTCCCACTAAACACATGTCATACATTATCCCAACACCTGTACTACTACATGCATTTAGTGTTATGTATTTAAAGTGTACAAGACAAAGGAAATAAAATGAGAAAAACTCTCTGATTCTTCTTCTCCTCTGAGATTAAATCCTTCACAAGAAATTTAATTCTTCATCTTTATTAGTTATTCATGAAGTACTTCTTTCCCAAAGAGGTATTTATGTCAACCCTTTTTTTTCCTTCTGATAACAATGAAATTCCTTAAACATGATTGTCCTCTTCTAAATAAATGATGCATGTTTGTCTCCCTTATTTATTAGATGCTTTTTAGATATTTGTTGATGGGATTGTTTATTTTCATGATATTAATTAGTTATTTCTAATACTAATATTAAGGGTTTTGTCTTCTTCTTTAATCCCATAAATATCTTATTCTCCTCTGAAAAAAGAAAAAAAAAATCCGTTGATTTGTCATTCTCTTAAAAATGATACATCTATCTTTCTTCTTTATCACATGCTTGTACTCTTATTAAAAGTAATATATTAGTCTTTCTCTTGTATTGATAAAGTCATATCATGGGTTTGTCCTTACTTTAGACCAAAAGTTAAGAATTTATGATTTTGTCTCCATTTTTTTTATCATGAGGTGTTATATTATATTATTTCTTTTACTCATAATACATGTATGTATGTTTTAAATTTGGAAAGCATCATGTCATAACTCTGTACTACTTATTAGAAAAATACTATGCTACTCCTTGTCTTTGTACCATGCTTATTTACCATATGTTCTTAGCATCTTTATGTGTATATAAATGATAAATGGGTGTGTAGTTTATTTTTTTCTTCTAATAGACCTATTTTTTGTTGACTATTTTGTCAACCTTGTTACCAAATTGTTTGCAATTTTTAAACCATAAAGAAATTTGGTTTGCAAACAGAGTTCCCTTGTTAAAAACCATAAAGAAGCTTGGTTAATTAATTTTTTGACTGGGTTATGATCAAAGATTGGACTATATGACATATAAAGTATTACCCACAAAACCATAAAGAAAGTTGGTGATGGGAAAATTATACCGTGATTTGTTATGGACTCAGAAGGACTTGAGCACCATATTAATGTCCTTTATTTTGTATATGTAGATGGACCCAATTCGACCAGAATTCGAACTTTTGGACTCAGCAGGACTTGAGTACCACCGTTGGGTATCCGATGTGGAAACGACCTTCGTGACAAAGGACTACACCTCCACTATCAAGCCATCCATCGACGCTGCTCGAAGAATCGAGAAAGACAAAGCTCATGCTCTTATGTTCCTTAAGATGCATATCGATCCTAACCTACGTTGGGGTTATCATCACTTGAAAACGCCAAAAGAGCTATGGGATGCCCTAGATAGCCGTTTTGGGAACATTCATGATTCCTTAATACCACAATTGAATGTCCTGTGGAACGAAATCCGCTTCCTCGATTATGTAAAAGTGAATGATTTCCAAAAAGACATGCTACAAATCCAGGCACGTATGGACTTTTGTGGAAAGAAACTTACGGATGAGGAAATGATTCAGAAAACCCTATCGACCTTTCCTACCTCTTCCATGATACTAGCGAACCAGTATCGTTTAGAGGTGGACAACAAAAGAATCACCACATTCAAAGAGGTTGATAAACTTATTGCAAGTGGCTGAAAGGCACAATGAGATTCTTGTCAATAACAATGCGCTGTCGGGAAAAAGAAAGTTCCCGAAGCTAACCATGGAAAGGTCGATAAGGGAAATAACCCCAAAGGAAAGAGGGCTCGAAATTATGAATCACATTCCAATGATCCATACCCACGTGGAGATAATGCCTCTCGTGGAAGAGGACGTAAGGGAAATAATCGAGGTCGAGGACGTAAAGGTCACTCTAATATTTGGCACAGAGAAGGAACTTCTGGCCATACAGGTGGTGATCCTAAGTTCGAGAAAACACCTAAAAATCTCGCTAACAAAAAGGCTGCAGACGAAAGTGCACCTTGTTTTAGGTGTGGATTTACCGGACATTAGTACAAGCATTGCAAGGCTAGTGCCAATATAGCTACGAGCTACAAAAAGTACCGGGAAACTCTCGAACAAGAGGCTAACTATATGGAAGAAAATGATGTAACCCCTGACGTCAACCTCACAATTTCAGATTTCCTGGGAAATAAGGACTTTGCCCCAACCATGGATGTGCTGATTTTGCTTGGGCCTAAGAATTTAGTTTACGGCTTGCTAGACTCTAAATGCGTTTTTAGATGTCTTGGAGTTTTTATGCTATCTTAGACTATCGTTTGTTTAATAGTTTGAGTAGGTGTTAACGTTGCTGAACATGTTCTTACCATCTTTATGTTATGTGTATTGATTATCTATAAGTACTTACTTTCTATTATGTTCTATAGAATTTTTACTTTGTTTATGATAATCTGTTGTTTAGCATATAAATTAGAATGGAAAGGACGCCATTCTAGTAGAACAAAATTCTCTAAAGGAAGTGAGATAAATTGTTCGTTTTTCTTTGTTTGTAACATTCCTTCCTAATGTACTTGTAGGAATATCTCCAGGAGAAATTGAATGTCTAGTTGATAGTGCAACCACCCACACTATCCTAAGAAATAGACAATTATTTGTCGATTTTACTCCTTATAATACATCTGTGACTACGATGATTGTATCATCGCAAGTAATAATTGGGCGAGGTACTGCTCAATTCTTTTTTCCAAACGGCACAATGATTAAAGTCACAGAAGCTCTATATGAACCAAGAGCGTACCGCACTTTGTTAAGTTTCAAGGATATACGCGCAAATGGTTATCACTTAGAAACTTACTGTGAAAATGGAATTGAGTACATATATGTGACCTCTAGTGAATGCGGAAGGAAGCGCATCTTAGAGAAACTAATGAGTCACTCAAGTGGATTGTATATCACCACTATTAGGATTATCGAATCCCATGTGGTTGCCAACGATGAACTGTTGGCCAGTGACTTATATAAGCTTTGGCACGATCGACTAGGGAACCCAGGTCGTGATATGATGATCCGTGTTTTGAAGAACTCACACGGACATATTCATTCTTTCGAATGAAAAAGAAAATGGGACAAAAGATTGTTACAATGCGAGTAACAATGTGCATTCTAAAGTAAATGATGCAAATTTTATGCCTTCTAAAGCGAGAGAAGTGCAACCTTCGTCTTCCAAAGTAATTGAAGCGCACCCTTTGTCCCATTCTTCTTCGTTGTCCTTATCGAAGGCACATCGCTCATTCTGCAAAGCTTGTTCTCTAGTAAAGACAGGATCGAGACCATCCTATGCTAAAGATACCAAACAAAATATTCCATTTTTACAAAGAATACAAGGTGATATTAGTGGACCTATACATCAGAATGCGGACCATTCGGGTATTTTATGGTTCTCGGTTGATGCTTGACCCGTTGGTCACATGTTGCATTGTTGTCCACAAGAAATGATGCATTTGCAAAGCTTCTAGCACAAATTATACGACTAAGGGCTCACCACCCTGATCATCCAATCAAGTCAATCGGACTTGATAATCTTTGGAGAATTTACATCTAAAGGATTTGATGATTTACGTATGTCTAATGGAATTGACATAGAGCATCCCGTACCCCATGTACACACTCAAAATGGTCTCGCATAAGCTACCATCAAAAGGTTACAGATGATAGCTAGGGCATTGGTTATGCGTTCCAACCTGCCTATTACTGCTTGGGGGTACGCCATATTGCATGGAACATTACTTATTCGCTATAGACCCTTTGCGTACCAGTTGGTAACTGGATATGAGCCACGATATTTCACATTTACGCGTATTTGGTTGTGCCGTATACGTGCCTATTACGCTGACGTACTAAGATGGGTCCACAAAGACGAGTAGGTATTTATGTTGGATACGAATCCCCAACAATTATCCGCTACTTAGAACCTTTGACAGGCGATCTCTTTACCGATAGATTTGTGGATTGTCACTTTGATGAGACAACCTTCCCGTCGTTAGGGGGAGGTATGGAAAAGGACTTCCAAAGGGAACGACATGAATTGTCGTGGTGTTTTCCCACGTTGTCTCATCTTGATCCCCGCACTCCACAATGCGAAATTGAAGTGAAAACAATTATCGATCTTCAGAATGTGGCAAATTCAATGCCTGATACATTTACTGATATTGCTAAAGTGACGAGATCACATATACCAGCTGCAAACATGCCTGCAAGGTTGGAAATTACCGATAAGGGAAAAGGTACCATAAATATAGGTACCAAGGCTGCACTTGGTGGAAGTGTAGCTGAGGCCGTGGCCCCCAAAAGGAAGAGGGAGAGACCACTTGGTTCGATCGATACTCAACCAAGGAAGAAAAGGACGAGTAAGGCACAAACCGATCCATATATCATCAATACAGATAATCCATCTCATGAGATTGTCTCTGATTACAGTTATGTCTATGAATCATTACTGGGGGACGCCCCGAAGTTTGAATTGATTCCAGAGAACAAACAAATCTCTATGGATTGTGAAAGTTCATACGTGTTTATGGAAAGATCCTCCACGCATATTGATGATATATTCGCATATACAGTTGCTCGAGAGATTATAGAGCACGATGATATCGAACCACGCTCTATTGCGAGAATGCCAAAAGCGATGATTGGCCTCAATGGAGAGATGCAATCGTGTGAATTAAATTCACCGGCAAAAAGGCAGTATTTGTGCGGTAGTGCTAACCCCACTAGGTGTAAAGCCTGTAGGACATAAATGGGTATTTGTCAGAAAGCGTAATGACAAGAAAGAAGTCTTGAGATATAAGGCTCGCCTTGTGGCGCAAGGTTTCTCACAACGCCCTGGGATTGATTACGAAGAAACGTACTCTCTTGTAATGGACGTCATAACGTTCCGTTACTTAGTCGGACTTAGTAGTTTGAAGGACTTGAAATGCAACTTATGGATGTGGTTACCGCATATCTCTATGGGGATCTTGATACGAGAGATATTCATGAAAGTTCCATATGGACTTCCATTGCCCAAATCAAGTAACTCTAAACCACGGAGTGCGTTTGCAATTCAGTTGAAACGCTCACTTTACGGATTAAAGCAATCCGGGCGGATGTGGTATACCCGTCTAAGTGATTATTTGATTGGGAAGGGATATACAAATAATGAATTGTTCCCCTGCGTGTTTATAAAGAAAACAAGTTCCGGATTTGCTATTATAGCTATCTATGTCGACGACATGAACATAGTAGGTACTCTTGATGAACTAAGAGAAACTGCAAGCTATTTGAAATCTGAATTTGAGATGAAAGATCTTGGGAAAACTCGAATGTGTCTAGGACTTGAACTACAACATCGAGATTGTGGAATATTAATCCACCGGATGCATATGTCCATAAGATACTCGGGCAATTTAATATGGACAAAGTGCACTTGCTAGCACTCCATGGTTGGTCGAAATTTAGATGTACATAAAGATCCATTTCGTCCAAAGGAAGATGGCGAAGATGTATTGGGAGTTGAATATCCCTATCTAAGTGCAATAGGCGCATTATTGTACTTAGCACAATGTACTCGACCAGATATCTCATTCTCAGTGAATTTGTTAGTTAGATATAACTCAGCGCCAACGCAGTGTCATTGGAATGGTTTAAAGAATATCTTTAGATACCTAAAGGGAACCATTGACTTGGGTTTGTTTTATCCCTACGAAGACGAAAGGAGAGATGCAAATGTGATTGCGACTCCTTACACTGGAACCCCAAATAATGTTTTGGTTGGTTTTGCTGATGTTGGGTACCTCTCAGACCCACACAAAGGTCGATCACAAACTGGATACGTGTTCACCATCGGGAATACAGCGATATCCTGGAGATCGACCAAGCAAACCCTTGTGACTACCTCCACGAACCACTCTGAGATCATTGCCCTACATGAGGCGGTTCGTGAGTGTATATGGTTAAGGTCTATCATTACACATATTCGAGGGACATGTGGTTGGAGTTCTACCACTGAAGAGCCAACTTGCATTTATGAAGATAATGCAGCTTCCATCGAACAAATGAAGCAAGGGTACATTAAGGGTGATAATACGAAACATATATCACCGATGTTCTTTTACAATCAACAACAACAATGTCTTCTAAACATTCAAGTCAGTAAAGTAAAATCTGACGAAAATGTGGCGGACTTATTTACTAAGTCATTACCTAAGTGCACATTTGAAAAACATGTGAGAAGTATAGGACTAAAGAGATTGTCCGAACTTCCATAACTCCATGGGACTAAAGGAATTGTCCACTCCCATGACCGTATTAGACTAAAGAAATTGGCATGCATCAAGGGGAGCACCAGATGGTATGTTGAACTCTTTTCCTTCACCGGGGTTACTTTTTCCCACTGGGTTTTGTTACTCGGAAAGGTTTTTAATGAGACAACAATAATACCATAAATGAAAATCATGAAGAGATGTCGACATCAGGGGGAGCATCTAGCGATGTACTGATGACATCAAAGTGTGTTGTACTCTTTTCCTTCACCGAGGTTACTTTTTCTCACAGGGTTTTGTTACTCGACAAGGTTTTTAATGAGACAACAAAAACACTATAGATACAACTTCGGTTGAGGTTATTCTTCTTCTTACAAGTGTTCGGGTTTTTGTGCGAAATGTTTTTCCTGATACATTTCTATAATGGAGAAAAGAGTTCTTACAAGCGACGCCATTTCAGAAGCTCAAGTGTCTTTCTCCTTTGACCAGTTTTTCATCAACAGACGTTTTCTGGAAAGGTTTTGGCAAAGCAATTAGTTTATACTGGTGGTCATCCAAGGGGGAGTGTTGTAGGAATATGTGGGGAAAGGTGTCTGACCACCATGTGGCAAAGTGCATGTGCACCTCCCCTCTTCTCCTAGACACATGTTGTGTTTTCTCTTCCCACTAAACACATGTCATACATTATCCCAACACCTGTACTACTACATGCATTTAGTGTTATGTATTTAAAGTGTACAAGACAAAGGAAATAAAATAAGAAAAACTCTCTTATTCTTCTTCTCCTCTACTTTTGTTTCTATTATGTTTGTCTCCCATTCAAAATAAACTTAAACAAGACATAGGTTTACTAGCTTATGGAAAATATTTTATAAATAAAAAAGTAAATTTGACTGTCCACCTGTTGGTTTCCTGGATTGATTGGAACGAGTTAAACTATTCACCAATTCACGGTTCTATCGCTTAACTTCTTCATTCTACGTTAACAGGGAAAACAAGAAGATTACTAATCCTTCCGTTTCAAAAGATAAGCTTGGTTCTATTGCTTATGATCATATGTAATTTGTACACAAAGCAAGACTAAATTTCTAAAAGGGAAGTGGTATTCAAAGATGGTATCCTGGTTAAACATTTGACCGCAGAAGACCAATTTTTTAAGAAACTAAACCCCGATAAGATTCCGATAATTCGAAAGACAAAAGGAATTATACATTGTTCGTTGGATGGGAGGGGTGCCTTGACTTGAGTCAGTTTTTTTTCTTGACAATTGATTTAGCTCATATATCTGGTTAAGAGCTATTTGAGTCAGATATCATTGTGTTACTTATTCGGACGGTACATTTCCGACTAGATTAATAAATTTTCTATGGTGGAAAAGAGAGATACTGTCACTTTTTCACTTTAACCTTAAAACGGACATAATTGAAAAAGTGATACATCTATTTTCCCCAAAACAAACTGAATATTTAACTTTTATTTTCGATATGATAAGCTAGAAAAAATCCAATTGGTTAAAAGATAGGAACATTAAAATCACCATTTCGCATGTCACTCGACTCAAATAGAAAAAATGGTAAAAATAGAAAAAGAACGATATCTGATTCGACTCAAATAGAAAAAATGATAGTAAAAATAGAAAAAGAACAACGATATCCGATTAGGTTTTAAAAATATTGTGGGTTGTTATACCAAAAAACCTACATGTGTAGAAGCAAAAAAACAATTTTTGCGTCACAAAAAATTACCTTTTCGACTTCTATAAGTCGTATATCAAAATAAATCGACATCCAAGATGTTTATCAAAACAAAATTTGATTTTTCCGTTATTATTAAACTTTTATAACTCGAAACACTATTTTAGACGTGCTATCCAACAAGACTCTCGGATTTAGGTTTTAGATTTTATATTAGTCTTCTTGCTTCAAGCCTTAAAAACAATAAAAAATATTTAGAAACCGTATAAAATTTGGAAAGCAGAAGCCTCTTATTTAAGCCCATAAAACAATACATAGGCACAACAACCTCATCCTAGCAAGCGTTCTTAGATTTTCTCTCCCTTTGTCTCTCCTAGGGTTTGATCAAATCTCCAACAATGGCCAGAAGAGTGAAAAACAAAAATCCAGCACCAATTCAGATAACCGCCGCGCATATTCTCCGTGAAGCTCGAGAACTACAACAAGACTCAGATTTCCGACCACGGCAGAACCACAAAATCACCGATTCATCTGAATTATCCGATTATCGTTTCCAAAAAAGAAAACATTACGAAGATTTGATTCACAGAAGTTGCAAAGGGAAGAATTCAAGTAGTGTTTGGCTACAATATGCACAATGGGAAGAAGAATCAGCACAGAAAGATCTCAAACGAGCTAGATCCGTTTATGAACGAGCTGTAGAATCTGATTACAAGAATCATACAATTTGGTTGAAGTATGCTGAATTTGAGATGCGGAATAAGTGTATTAACCATGCCAGGAATGTATGGGAACGTGCGGTAACCCTATTGCCGAGGGTGGATCAGTTGTGGTATAAGTATATACATTTGGAGGAGAAGCTTGGGAATGTTGCGGCAGTGAGACAGATTTTCGAAAGATGGATGGAGTGGATGATGCCTGATCAAGGTAATTGGTTAACTTATATTAAGTTTGAAATTCGTTATAATGAGATTGATAGAGCTAGAAATTTGTTTTCGAGGTTTGTAGAACGTTATCCTAGAATTAGTAGTGTTTATATTGAGTTTGTGAAATTTGAGATGAAAAACGGTGAGATTGATAGGGCGAGGAGTGTTTATGAGAATGCTGTTGAGAAATTTGGGGATGATAATGTTGAAGAGAGCGAACGGTTGTTTATTGCGTTTGCGGAGTTTGAAGAGAGTTGTAAAGAGATTGAGCGTGCACGGTGTGTTTATAAGTATGGGTTGGATCGTTTACCGAAAGGACGTGCAGAGGATTTGAATAAGAAGTTTGTTGCGTTTGAGAAGCAGTATGGTGATAAGGAAGTAATTGAGGATGCTGTTGTTGTGAAGAGGAGGTTGCAATATGAAGAAGAGGTTACGAAGAATCCGTGCGACTATGATTCTTGGTTCGATTATATTCGTTTGGAAGAAAGTGCGGGGAGGAAGGATAGGATTAGGGAGATTTATGAGAGAGCTATTGCTAGTGTTCCTCCAGCTGAGGAGAAGCGGTATTGGCAACGGTACATTTGCATTTGGATTAACTATGCTCTGTATGAAGAGCTTGATGCTGAAGACATGGATCGAACAAGACAAGTTTACACGAATTGTCTTAAGCTGATACCTCACAAGAAATTCTCTTTCGCGAAAATTTGGCTTATGGCTGCACAATTCGAGATACGGCAGAAGAATCTCACGGCTGCAAGAAAAATATTAGGCAATGCAATTGGACTGGCACCTAAAGGTAAGATATTTAAGAAATATATTGAGATTGAGTTCCAACTCGGCAACATGGATCGCTGTCGAACCCTGTATGCAAAGTACTTGCACTGGGCTCCAGAAAACTGTTGTGCTTGGATGAAATTTGCTGAATTCGAGATATCTTTGGGTGAGACTGAACGGACAAGGGCAATTTTTGAGCTTGCAACAGAGCAACTTCATTTGGATATGCCAGAATTGTTGTGGAAGGCATACATCGACTTTGAGATTTCAGAGCGTCAATTTGCAAATGCCAGGGCACTATATGAGAAGCTGCTAATTCGCTCCACCCACTACAAGGTGTGGGAAAGCTATGCCAAGTTTGAGGCATTCACTCCTATCGAAGAGCAAGATGAGAATCATGTAGAAGAAGGTAAGGGGAACCTGTTAGAGCAGAAGAAGCGATGTCTCGATTTAGCTAGAGAGGTTTTTGAGAGAGCCCTCAAACACTACAGGGAAAATACACCTGAGCTAAAGGAGGAGAGAGCTCTGCTTTTGGAGGAGTGGCTGAATATGGAGAGAAAATTTGGCAGTATTGGAGATACAAGTTTAGTACAGAAAAAGTTGCCGAAGAAGCTCAAGAAGAGGAAGGAGATTTCTTCAGACGGGGATCCAACGGCCTATGAGGAGTACTATGATTACACATTTCCTGAGGAAACTTCGGAGCCGTATCTTAAGATATTGGAAGCTGCGCACAAGTGGAAGAGGCAGAAGATGGATCCTTACCAGAACTGATTAATGATTTCATTATTTTTCTTTTCCCATCTTGTTTAGATTTGCACTATGAGTCTACTTGTTGAGCATGTTTAATGTGATCCCCCTTTACTATTTTACTGTCTTTTTTATGTTTCCTCTATGGCTCGTACTGAAATTTAATTTGGGTTTTTCTAGGAATACATAATGAATGGGGGCTCTATCGGGGAGGACAGTCTTCTTTGTTGTGCTTGAAGTTGATTTCCTTCCTGCATTTGATTCTATTTTGGTTAGTTCATATGTAAATTTATTCAAGTTGCTGGTTTCTTTCGTATATTTAGTTTCAACTGTCTCAAAATCAACCAACTTATATGAGAAGCTGCCTCAATCATCTTTGATTTGGAAACTTATATTTGGAGATGATATGCTGCATTTTGATAGAATTTTCTTTTTCTAGGAAATAGGATTGTCGGCTAGCTGTTTTTAGACGGGTATGTTACTAGTAACTAAAACTTATATTTGGAGATGATATGCTGCATTTTGATAGAATTTTCTTTTTCTGGGAAATAAGATTGTCCGCTAGCTGTTTTAGCTAGCTGTTTTTAGACGGGTATGTTACTAGTAACTAAAACTTTTATTATCAACTTTTGTTTGGTAAAAGTTTGTTCTTCATGAACCACTTAGGATAATCTAGATTTCCTCTCGTGGAAACTGAGGTATATGTTACCTGAAATTGAACAAGTAATCCGTCATTATGTGTTGAGCAGTTTCTATTTTTCCTACCTGTTGATGTCAGGTGGGGAAATCCAACATGCGGCTTCATATCATATATTTTTATATGCTAGTCGAGCATTTTTGTGACCTTTATTACACAAAGACTGCTGCTAAAAGACACATTAAAGTAATTTTTCCTGGTAAATGTAAAACCTCTTCTGGATTGACTTTGGAAAGTTATTGCAGAGAGTATATAGCTATTCTAAGCCAACTATCAGTCTCTATCATTTCTTTAATTTTGTTTTTCAGGGATTAGCTTTTGATCTTTAAGCATGCGCAGTTTAACTGACTTGGTGTAAACGAGAGCATGGGACAATTGTTTTGTCTGAGGCTAGCTCTGTTAAAGAGGAGCCAGGCATTCTGTGAGCCATTGTGATGACAGTGCTTTGTGGGAGTGCTGCAGACTCCATTCTCTAGAATATTATAAAGACTGAATCTGAGAAACGGACTGTTATCACAATTGCCCACAAATTACATACCGTTATGGACAGTACAATGGTTCTTGCTACAAGTTATGGTTCATCGCAGGTTTACTTCAACCATTGACAGAACTACCCTCTTTGGCAAATTTTATCAAGTCTGCTCATGTAGGACAATGAGAGAACAGTATTTAAGGAATCATAGTTGTAGCGTGCTTAAAATTGATCACTCGAATTGTTTCTGGTATTGTGCAGGGCAAATTGTGGAGTACGATGAAGTTGATGAAGGCGGAAGGATCCTCGTTCGGGTAACTGGTGCAGGAATACTAGTCTGACAACTACTAAGGTACCCTGAACAGAACTCGGGGTTGGCAATAACAAAATATCAGTTTTTCACATGAATGGAACCATGAATGAGTCTAGCACCACTAAGGTACCCTGAACAGGAATCCGGGTTGGATATGCAAAAAGTCAGGTTCGAATTTTTTTTACTTCCATTTTCTGTTCAACAACATTTTTTACAAGGGATGTATGTTAGCTAACATTATCCAGTAGCAGGTCAAAAAGTTCTGAACTGGTGTTAGTTCTGCTCCGTCTGTAAGAGTAAACTATTATTGCTTGATCTTTAATCAAAACAACGAGTACACCCATGGCCTTATTTTTTGTCGCTCTGCCCCTTAAAAGGGCTCTCCGGACAAGCAGATTGTTTTTTAGCTTGTTTCTGGAAGAGGTTTGTTACCTGTAACTACAAGTCCAGGTACCTAGGCAGAAACAGCAACTAAACGAACGAAAATTCCTAGCACTGGTGCAAGTGAGATTAGAATCCCATCTCTCTTGTTACTGGTTTATTGCACAACAATTCAGTCTTAAACTTTGAGATAAAATCCAATTTTTTCAAAGGGAAGGAAAGGGCATGGTTAATAGGGGAACCAATTTGCTTGGGGGCGTATAATTCCAAAGTAGAAGGATGTTTTGTTTTATGTGGAATTTGGTACACCTCCAAATAAATTGGTACCTATTAGCATTGGGGACTGGGGTGGCGGCGGCAATGCCAAAGAACAAAGGCCTCATTTACTTCTCAATAGCTATTCTAAGCCAAATATCAATCTCTTTCATTTTGTTTCATATTCTCTAATTGAATTTTTCAGGGATCAGGTTAGGATCTTTAAGCATGTGCAAGGTGGTGTAAACTGGAGCATGGGACAGCAAAAATGGTTTTATCTGGGGCAAGCTTTGAAAATGGAGCTCCCAGTATTCTGTAAGCCATCTTGATAGCCTTACATTTCTCGACAGCGTAACAGATTCTATTCTCCAGAATGTCATAAGGACTGAATCCGAGAAATGTACTATTATCACAATGGCCCAAAAAATACTTGCCGTTGTGGACAATAAGAAGGTTTTTAAATAGGATTATAAGTGAATTTTCTATGAAAATGTTTCTATGTACCTTGAGCAAACTACCTTCCAAGGCGGCTATCGATTCTGTTAATGTATAACGATGAGAGAACAGAAACTGCGCAGTCGCAAATCTTTTCTGCTGTTCTGCTGGGAATATTACGGGGAGTTAGGTGAAGTTGATGGCGGAAGGATCGTTGTTCAGGGAACTGGTGAAGGAAATGATGAAGGAATACTGGTCTCTCAGCAACTATGTAGATTGATGGTAAAAGGGTAGATGGTTGGCAAAAGGGTACAATGTATACTGCTAAAATTTGGACCTTTTGAAATTTGAGATACAAATATAGGCCACCCCATTTTTATACAATTTATTTATTTTAAACGAAAATCATACTTCATTCGATTAAACGATGGAACCTGGTTCAGTGCTAGACTCCAGATTCCAGTTTGTCCTATGAATAAAACCACCATGAATTGGTCTAGCACCACAAGGCACCCGTAAACTGGCCTCAGCTTGGCAATAGCTAAACATACCGCTCAACACACACGAAGTCTCCATTGCCTTATCAGTTGTGACATTCTGGTTTCTTTTAGGAAATTATAACTGCACGGCGAATGGATACTTTTGAAAGAGTTTGGATCTGACTCAGTCACTCGGGGCATTTAATCTGGCTTGGTCTGACTCGGCCCGACTCAAAGAGTTTTATCTACTTGGACTCTTTTCTGTTGCTTTAGGGTTAAGTGAAGGAGTTGTTGTTCGGATTCGAGTCTTTTTATTGGTTTTGTCTCTATAAGAAGATATTTTTATCGGAATATAGAGAAAGTTTTACTGTTTTACTTCTGCTGGCCGCCTGGCCGTGATAATAATGTCAAGCATCCCGGAGGAGCTCTACCATGAAATCCTTTTAAGGTTATCCGTGGAATCATTACTTAGATGTAAATCTGTTCGCAAGAATTGGTATGCACTTATCTCTACCTCTCAGTTTGTTAAAACCCATTCAACTGTCTGCAAAAACAACCCTATTCTCATGATTAAAGGTTATGACTACGATAGCAAAAGAAATTTACTTTACTCCATAAGTTATGATGCATTTGCACCATCTTGGGTTGATAGTGTTAAAGAGGCCGCGATTAAAGTAAAGTACCCATTCAGCTCTTTACATTATGATGTTCGATCAGTGATGGGTGCATGTAATGGTCTGGTTTGCATATGGCTGTTTGATCATAGTAGTGGTAGAGATTTTCATTGTCTTTGGAACCCAGTAACAAGAGAATATAAACAAATACCCAATTCACCAAGAAAGTTTGAAGCACGCAGTGTATGGGTTTTTTGTTATGATCACAAGAATGGAGAGATTACAAGTTGGCAATAGGTGTAGCACCTTTTGGAAAAAGTACTGAATTTCATGTCTATACGTTGACATCTAATTCATGGAAAAGCGGGCAAACTATATCTTATGAGTTTCTGTATAGGCATAGATCTGGGGTGCTTGTTAATGGAGAACTTCATTGGTTGGCGATAACTCAACAGGAGGTTTTGGTACTCTCTTGGAATATCAGCAACGAAAGTTTCAAAGAAATACAACTACCAAAAAGAGCTTTTGGAAACGATGAAGTATTCACATTTGGTTTTGGGAGCGTTGGAAGGGTGTCTTTGTCAACTTATTATCTCATATGCTGATGGAGCTAGGCATCATTTTGAAGTTTGGGAAATGCTGGAATATGGACGTCGAGAATCATGGACTAAGTGTTATGTCATTTCAGTTGAGAGTATTATCAGTATCCAGGATTTTCATAGTCTTGTGTGGTCTAATGGTGAGATTTTAACCTTGAGCTGCAGTGGGCTAGTTTTATATGACCCAACACATAAAACTGCTAGAAAACTAAACCTCGATAACAGTATAATGTTTTCGGATGCCAATGATTTTTTTGAAAGCTTAGTTTCTTTGAACTCCGGTACTTATGTGGGGGGAGAGACGACTGAAGGAATCTGGGGTGTTTGTTCATGAAGACCTTAAATGGCTGGCGTTTGCTCAACACAAATTTTTCTTACTCTTATTGAATATCAGTGACGGGAGTTTCAAAGATATGCAACTACCAAAAGAATTTTCAACTTAAGATCCGCATATGGTTCTGGGAGTTTTAGAAGGCTGTCATTGCCTACTTAACAGCTCATATGTCGATGGTGTTAAGATTTATTATGAAGAATGGAAGAAGCTGGAATATGGAGTTTGAGAATCTTGGACTAAGTAAGCGTTATGTCACTGCTCATGAGAGTATTATCAATGACCAGGTTTATCTTAAGCTTGCACGGTCTTCTTAGAATGGTGAGATTCTATTTGTGTCTCCATACTCCATAGGCTAGTTTTATATGACCCAAAACATAGAAGTACTAGAGAACTGAAAATCTACAGTAATCTATACATGTGCGCTCAGATTTTTATTGAAAGCTTAGTTTCTCTGAACTCTAGTACTTATGTAGGGGAAGAAGAAGACTGAGAATACCTGAAGAGAAGCGTTAGATGAAATACAAGAGCATGTTATTATATTTCTTATTATTGATATGTATTCATACGTTTTTGTAGTGAGTTATGAAAGTGAATTTGATGTATGAGATTATAAAGTTACGGTGTTGCAATATTCGATTCTCGTCTAAGTTTAAAAATCACAATGTGATCCATAAACTGCTTCATTTACAACCCAAAATTTATGACAACGGATAATTTAAAATCTAAGGCAAAAGTTGCCCGGTGACTTGGGTGTCATGACTAGTATGGGCAACTGAAGAATAGATAAAAGGTGAATATGTTATTTAGTTCTTGTTATCCATACATTTTTTGATGAATCATGCATTTTCTCTAGGGTTCTGAACATTATATAAGTACTTCCACTAAATGAATCAAAGTTTCATTCCCATGTAAAGTATATGTTGAAAGAAAAAGAAAACATACATGCAGATCTTTGGAAATAGCATCCAAATCTCTATTTTGATGGGAGACCTTAGAGCCTACTAGGGCATCTCCTCAAGGAAGCGTTTCCGTTCAAGAAAATAGGAGCAAGCCTTCCTTCTTGGCCTGATGACAGGATCTCCTGCATTCTCTTGGGCCAATCCAAATTCAACCTCCTAGCAAATTCCTCTACCTCCTTATCAATTTCATCCTTCATCGCAGGGTCTAACTCATTATCGTCAATGTCATCTACTAAATCTAGGAATTTCGAAGGCTGACTAGAACTTACGCTTATTTCACCCTTTAAGAGTGGAGAAGGATGATGAGCATCAGCTTCCTTCATGTCTTTACCATTGTTTGTACATGGTTCTTTTGGCTCATGTTTCCTTTTACGGTTTCTCTTTTTATTTTTAGGAGCTTTAACCACCTTAGAATCTTCGCCTCCGCCATTGATAAACGACAACAGATCGTCGACGGAGCGTTCGTCCTCCACCCGCTCTGCTTCAACCTCAGCATTTGTCTGTTTCTCTTTCTCCTTTAACTCCTTCCTTTTCCTGGCGTAAAATCTATTGAGCAACCTGATTTGCGGGTAATCAACTATGTTAATTAAAGGCTCCAACTTCTCCTGCTCCGTGTCATCATCAAGAAGGTTAAATGTCTCACCGATCTCCTCTGGCGTATTCCCTTCAATCATCCCAGCAAGTGCTTGGCTGGTGAGATCAGCCAAAGGTTTCAGTTGTAAACTGTCAGCTGCAGCCGTCAACTCACATAAGCTTTCTGTATCAATTCGGATGAACTTCTCATCAAAAGATCTCAATACAGGTTTACTAACTCGTTGGGGAAGTGAAATAGCATAGTTCTTAGTTAATCCCATGCTATTTTCAAGCACTTCTCTGCAAATCGTAGGGCTAAACATAGCAACTTCTTCTTCTACTTGCAGGATTGAACCATCACAAGCTTGCAGCCAGATGGAAGAATTCATAGCCGTGGTTCGGCGATATGCCTGTTCTAAAGTAATCTTGATCTAAAGTGCTCTCCTTATTCAAAATCAGAGTTAAAGGCAATTGTTTGTTTCACACCTTTCAGGATTCACTCGATGCTAAAACAAAGGGATACGACTCCTATTTATAGGTTTAAGATATATTTACTAGAATCCGCCTAGAAATAGAATTCCTAATAAAGAAAAAATTTCACTTTTAATCTTCTGTTTCTATGGAACTTAAGAGGCCTTCATAAGAGTTATTCCTACCTACCGGAGACCTATTTGTCTTGCTTTAGGGTTAAGTTACGGAGTTTTTTAGGTTTTGTCTCTATACAACATAGAGAAATTTACTGTTTCACTTCTGCTGGTCGCCTTGCCGTGATATCAATGTCAAGCATTCCGGAGGAGCTCTAACCATGAAATCCTTGTAAGGCTACCAGTGGAATCATTAATTAGATGTAAGTCACTTTGCAAGAACTGGTATGCCCTTATCTCTACCTCTCATTTTGTTAAAGCGCATATTTCTACGAACAAAAACAACCCTCTCTTCATGCTGGAAGTTTATGACAGGAGTAGAGAAAGAAATTTAATGATGTTAAGCGCATTTTTATTAAAGACCCGCATATGGTTCTGGGAGTTTTGTCAGGGTGCCTTTGTGTACTTGTAGGCTCATATGTTAATGATGTTAAGATTCATTGTAAAGTATGCTGGAATATGGAGTTCGAGAATCTTGGACTGAACGTTATCTCATTGCCCATGAAAGTGTTATCAGTTACAAGTTTTATCTTAGGCTTGTGTGGTCTTTTAAAAGTGCTGAGATTCTATTCTTGTGCTGCAGTAGGCTAGTTTTATATAACCCAAAAGATAGAAGTGCTACAATATCTTTTTTTTTTTTTTTTTGATCGATCAAAGAGAATAAATTAAAAGGCGCACAAGCCTTGTGCAGGAAAATACAACTGACATAAAGCGAAAAGCCCACAAAAAAGTAACAAAACAAACATAAAGCTTCAAGCCACATCAAAGACCACTGCCTATTGATGAAACAAAAAAAGACCGCTGCCTATTGTCAATTAACATGCTCGTCAACATCTTCTATATCTAGATCAGCGTGATTTTTTGTAAGATCACTAAAGATTTCTTCACGATTAGCTTTTAGAGGTGGAAATTCTAAGCCCCATGAAGAACCAAACTCCACTAGTTTATTTGCTGAAACTTTGTTATCAACTTTAGATTTACGTGGTTTTTTCTTTTTTAAACTTGAGAGAGTACCCATACCTGTACTATTGTGTTTCATACCCAATTTCATACCAATTCCAACAATTGGCTTTGATGAAGACGGCTTTGCGATGCTAACCTTAGGATCTTCCGAAACTAGCTAAGAAATTCCTACCTCTCCTTCATCTTCTTCGACTCCATGTAACCTATTATGGGATTCAAAACCAGGTGGAATGGTGGGATTATACGATGAGGTGCTTGCATTATCAACATTCTTTTTGCAGACGCCTTTCTTTCTTTTGTAAGAAACCCACTCACCAAGAACCTCTTTTTTTTTTTCCATTCTTACCGACGTCAGCATCCAAAGGAGTCTTTTCCATCACACTGTCTTCATTGCTTAAGTTTGCAAAAGGAAGTTCAGAGTCAAGAATGTTATAAGTGTTCAAAACTTTTGTAGGCTCCTGAATAGTCATATCTCCTTTTTTTCCAGCTTTCTTCTTCTTCGGGTTTAACCATATCTCCTGAATAGGCAACTCAGATGGTATAGGGTCCCTCTCCAAAATAGTTTCATCCACCATAGGGATTTTATCAACTCCTTCTTGAGTAATCCCATCTCTATCCTCTATGTTAACAACCAACTGTGCATTTCTTTGAGCAGGTTCAGTAATAACCGGAGTTGAACAAGGAGGAAAGAGTTTTTCTTCGTCTTCGGAACTAAGCATCACTTGGCACTTGAATGCCCAAAGGTTTTGCAATGAGAGCAAGCATCAGGTTTCCAAGGATACTCGGCCTTCACCACAAACTGTACATTGTCCACTTGATTAGGCGATTCAGTTGGAAAAACACAATCAAATGCAACTTCAACCAAGACCCTGGCATATGACATCCTTGTCTTCTAGGTTGTTGGAGTATCATTCATGATTGGAGTGCCCACAATACTAGCAATTCTAGATAACCCTAATTCATTCCAAAGATAAAGAGGGACCATCCTAAGGTTCATCCATACCGGAACTGAGGTAATAGCATCGATGTTTTGCTCTAGAGAAATAGACCAGGGACGAATCAGAAAACAGAACCCAATTCTAGCACTTATATCCTGTCTTCTTCTTGAGAAAATTTGAACAAAAAAACTTGTTTTCCATGAATTGTCATGGAGAAATCACCTTTCAATTTCCACTGAGGTATTAGGCTTTCTTTAAACATAAGGAAATTGAAGATTTTTCCCAACAAAATAACCTACTACATAAGATTCACAATCAGAAAAGTGTGATTTGAGTTCACCTGAACTGAAAACGGCAGTAGCCACTCCATCAATTTCCTTGGCTTCATCAAAAGAAAACTTGGTTGATGATTTTTTTTTTTTTTTTTTTTTTTTTGATCGGTAAATAAAACATTTTATAGATGAAAACAGTCAGAGTACATGAAGTATGATCCCGACGCCCTCGACCAAAATCAGGAAAACAAGCTACATAATCCACCAAAACAAAAAAAAGGCTCCAAACAAAGGGAGCACGTAAAAACAAGTAGAAATCGAACAATAACAGACAACAGTAGCCTATGGTGGTTGGAATATAACTTCTTTCCAAATGATAAAAAATTGCACCATGGAGATGTTGCTAAACCGGCCTTTGTTATGTAACCGGTAAGCAATAGTAAGCTTAATCGTCTCAATGATTCCCAACTCCGTCTTGCTTTTATCATTGAAAGCTCTGTCGTTTCTCTCGTTCCATAAGCACCACAAACCGCAGCTCGGTAGGACCTTCAAAACTTCACCTCTACGTCCCACTATGTGCTTAAAATTCCAAGAGTTCAAGAGAGTAATCACATCGCAAGGAATTGCCCATTTAATAGACCATTCATTTAACAGAGAGCCCCAAATCTTCCACGCAATGGACAATGGAGCGAAGGTGATCAGTGCTCTCACCATCTTGCGGACACATATAACAATGATTTACCCATTCAAATCTCCACCCTTTCTTACACATATTATCTTGAGTTGAAATTTTTTTGAAGCCTGCAACCCATAGGAAGAAACTGACCTTGGTTGGCCACCACTTTGACCACAATTTTTTGGCATACACGTGCCTTTCGGGACGAGGAGTATTCACACACAACCATTAATAGCAATCTTTAACAGAGAAAACCCCGTTAGCCTTGTTACCCTTCCACACTCTGTGATCTTCGCCGTCAAGATCCCTGTTTGTGTAATTTTCCAGCAAGAAAATAAGCTCCGTAAGCTCCTCCACTACTTGGTTGATGAGATTACTTGAAAACTGTTGTTACCAAGACAACCAACATAGCTAACTGACTGGGATTGATTCAAAATTAAAATTGATGATAATGTTTTCAAGTATGCCGAAAATTATTTTAAAAGCTTGGTGTCTCTCAACTCTGGGACTTATGTGGGGGAAGATGACGACAAAATTAACTTAAACCAAAAAAAAAAAAAAAAAAAGAAAAAACAAGCTGGTGAATATTTTCTTGTTCTTGATATTATTATCCATGCAATTTTTTTACTGAACAATATGCTGCATTTTTAAATCTTAATTAGAATCGCATTGTGATTTATGATCTTCCCTGAGACCCAATATTTTTGGTTGTTATGGCCCAAAATATATATATCCAGTGACGCAAAATTATGTGAGCTTACCTGAGCCACATAATTTTCCATGATATTTTCTTATCGAAAATGATTTACTCACCAAACAATTTGTACCGGATTCTCACCATGTGAGAGGATGGGTGGGGCCCACTTCTACCCCACCCCTATCCCAATGCACCGAATGCTGGCCTGGGCCTGTGCTATCTCCTATAGTGCGTTCACGGTGCAAATTCTTCGGTTGGTCTAGCAAGACTATTTTGTTATTGTTTTTGGGAATCAAAGAGATGAAACTGTGATTCATCCGCTTCAAATTGCGCTTCATTCTCTTCAAATTATCCATTGATTAGGTCGAAGCACCTAAACATCTTCATCCTGGAGGCTTCCCTGTCTCATAGCTGCAAAAAATGTCTAAGATGGAGAGAAAAGTGCCCTTATCGGATTGAGAGTATTTGGAAAAAGTTTATATATGCCGCCTGTTTAACCGATAAGGGCCACACTACCAAGGTACCACTTCAAAGTAAGAGCCACCAGCCACGGCTGGGATTTCTGTTCAGTTTGTCAAGTTCAATATTTTAGAGACTAGGGGAAACCTCCATGTCCATTGCGCATGTCCCAGTCAGGTATTCCTAAATCCGAACATTTTGACATCATACGGCCTTCTTCATGTCCACTGCACAAATCTCAATCGGGTATATTGAAAAGAACACTTTCTTGCAGGCTTATAAGAGAACTGAAGAAACAAAAAACGGTCCTAGTAATAGCAACAGATTAACTTCAAAACACCCATACATAGCCTGACATATCTGGCATTCTTTCTTAATCCTGACAGACTAGATTATAGTTTTAATACACAAACAAACTTACAAACAGAACTAATACCGTATAACCAAGATACTACAATATCAACTAACAGCTTCATTTGTTAAAACAGACCATCAAATGATAAGCCTCTGCTTACTTTTCGTTTCTTCATTTGCGTTTCTGAGAGTAAGGTACTAATTGTCGTCTCTATAGCAGACAATTTCTTTGTTAATTCATCCCTGGTTTCGTTCAATTGCTTCATTGCTGCCATCAAACACTGATCCTGCCCGACCAATGCACTCTCAATCTTCTGTTCCACATAGAAATCCCTCTTAACATTCTCAAACCAATCCCTCAGCCACTTGACATTAAATTCAACACCTTCAGCCATTTTAATCTTAAACTCAAATGATTCGATCACCTCAGGAGACATTTTGTCGACACTCAAAGATTGTTTCATTTCCATAAGGGAAGTCATTATTCCAGATACCAGTGTTACTTGAGCGGAGTAGGAGTCCCTTAGTATTTTGCTAGTAGCAATATGACCATATTTCAACCATATTTGCTTGTATAACAAAGCTTGAGTCTTCAAGATAGTGAATCCCCCAACAGCTTCAAATATCTCGGCGTCAAACCAAACATCTGGCTGTTGTTGTTTACCTTCTTCAAATAATTGACCAGCATTTGGATACTCCCCAGTGCATATGTTGTTGTACCTTGATTGTGTGCTCGGTTCTGTTGAGTGGTCCTTGATTGGATACTCCCCAATGCATATATTGTTGTACCTTGATTGTGTGCTCGTTTCTGTTGAGTGGTCCTTGATTGGATACTCCCCAATGCATATGTTGTTGTTACTTGATCGTGTGCTCGGTTCTGTTGAGTGGTCCTTGATTGGATACTCCCCAATGCATATGTTGTTGTTACTTGATCGTGTGCTCGGTTCTGCTGAGTGGTCCGTCATTTCCCCTGCTGATTGCTCATCTTCGGAAGTTTCTTCTCCAGAAACAACATTGGGCTCTAACTCCTGAAGTACACGGCCAAATTACAACATTACAGTTATTAGTTATATATGGATAAAGGTTAATTACTTAGTTATATATGGATAAAGGCTAGCTAATATTGCATCACAATATTTGGCTAAAGAGAAAAATGATGCCAAACCTCTTCAGAATCTTGTGTCGAGTTTAGAGTGAACTCAGCTTCAACAATACAGACATCATTCACAATATATCCTTCACCAGGTGTCTTAAGATCCTTCAACTGTTTAAATTTTTCTAAACCCCAATAATTTTGTATTGCAGTGAACTTGTGCTCGAACTCTGTTATAATAAGCAGAAAGTAAGAACATAGAAATAACAATTAGATATGCCACTGACAAGTGGGGCCAACATTTTCTCTATATTCCCATGGAATGAGAAGTTTCAATCAAGCTAGTATAGATATCAAATTAGAGTGCGTATATATATCGATACCTATTCTGAATGTGTTATTGCTATTAATTTGATCAACGACCGCCAAACAGAACTTTGCATATGGCAAATCCACGGGGACAGGGTCAACAGCAACCAGGTAAACTGATAGATAACTACTACTCCCAGAGAAGTTTCCCGTATGAAAAACCGTCAATATCCTAATAATGAAAGCATATATTAACCAGATATAATAAAAATAGTCAATCAGGTAGGAATATGGCTAAGCAGAAAGTCTTACTACCATTTATATGAACCTAAGGTGAAAACTTCAGAGCAACAGTTCGTCTTATCCAATTTCGAAAAGTTCGCAATCCTCCATGTGAATTTGTTTGCTACATTGTTGACTGCCTGATGTCGTGCTGAATAAGAACAATGGTATTACTTTAAAAAAAAAAAAAGTCACTCCTAATTAGTCGATTTGCAGCAAAGAATAGTAGAAATTATTAGTTTTACCTCCCATTTCATGCAAAGGCTGAGCTTGTTGACTATATAGCAAAGAAAGGGCTAAATTTTTCTTTTTAGACCCTTGAACCACCTTTCCCTTTTGCAAAGTTGAGTTTTGACCATTACGAGAAGCTGTCCTAGGACTAGGCCTCTTTGATGGCCCACAATGTTTTTGAAATGAACCATCAAGTCTTTGAGAAGAACCATCCCCCCTTTGGGAAGATCCATCATGCCTTTGTGATGATACATTCATTATTTCGCAGTTTACTTGATTCTGCTTTGGTGTTATAACGGTTCTTCTGAATACCACCGGCTCATCTTCAGATTCATCATCTTGCATCACTACAACATCAAAATAGATAAAATTCAGTAGCAGTAGCTAGCTAGATAATAATTATAAAAAAAAAAAAGTTACAGAATAGCTCAGTGAGAGATTTGTATATTCATCTAGATTTAGCACACCATATGGACAAGCAATTAAGCAAGTAAATTTCTCAAGCAATTAATTTTACAAGTTCACATGACCTACGCAGGTTATAGAATAACTAAAACAGACACAAACTCAAGAAAACAAATCTATTTGCACCAACTTATACATTCAATACAACCAAAAACCATGACAGAAACAAAACACAGAATAACTACAATTTTTTCATGATTGCTGAAGGTCGGGAACCCAATTGCTAAAGACGGGTACCAATCTGTGTCTCCGGACTTGTGGATCGGTACCAGCCTCTAGCAATCATAGGAATTTTCTCGCAAAATGAATACGATTAGATAGAACAAGATTTTCCCTTGCTTGTATTCCTTGGTATGCTGCGCTGCCTGTAAGCAATAATGCCTCATGTTTCATTCCAGTTTTCCATATTAAATAATAACCCATTGTTCTAAAAGAAATAGAAACAACAATTTCTCCCCGAAAAATAAATTCATCCCTCATCAACAATTCCATATTGCTTCAAAAAAAAAAAAAAAAAAAAAAAAAAAAAATTCATATTAATTGATTTTACCATCAACTGAATCAGTATGCACTTCAAATTAGAGAATTAGAAATGAAAGTAAAGATTGACAAAATGAGGTGAAGTAGAGGAACAAAGATTTTGGTCAGTTTGTCCAAATCCAAAAAAAAAAAAAAAATGAACCCTAATTATATCGAAAATTCAGAAAAACACCAAACTGTATGGAAGAAAATCCCTAATCGGTCTCAAATGCACATGCAATGCGGAATGTAACTCAGAAAAACAGCTTTTATATATGTTACAGAGATTAATTTGACGATATGATCTTCAAGTGAGGAAATGTAAAAGAAAAGGAGGATTACCAAGTAAAAGAATGGAGATAGATGATGAACTTAAGCTTAGCCTTCTTCTTCTTCAGAGAATCGAAGTCATGCAGCGGGAAAAGAGTAGTTGAAGACTGATTTTGAAGATTTTCTAGGTCAGCTCAGTTCAGGTTCTGTATCTAGAGAAGAGACGAGATTGTTTTTATTTTTATTTTTTATTTTAATTTTAAGGGAGTAAATGGGTAAATCTCTTTATCAAACGTGGCAAGATTGGGTATACCCAATAAGACAAAATAGGGTCATTTGGAAGTAAAACAAGCCACCCTTTAACCATATATTTTCTAAATGGCTAATATATCCTTGTTTAATTAACACTAAAAATTCTGATTAGGTTAATTAATTGAGTTTAGATTGATTAATTGAGTAAATTAAAACTTATGAAATGAAATTTTGTTTTTGATTGAACTTATTTGGGAAGATTTTTTATTAAGAAAAATTGTTTGAGAAAATCTTTTGCAACGGAAATGAAAGTACACAACCCAAACACTTCTAAAAAGGGGATTGCGAAGCTGTTGTATGAAATCATACTCAAAATTAGATCAAATCAACACTTTCGAGTTGAAGGTATGAAAAGCCGGCAAGGTCGATTTAATGAAGACCATGCCGACTATATTTGGCGGAAGGTATTTGAATGAAGAACATGCCGACTAAATTTGGTCGGTATTTAAATGAAGAAGATGCCGACTTTATTTTTTGACACACGGGAGACGGCTATTGAAAAATAGTAGCCGGCAAGGTCTAAAAAGAAAAACGCCGGTTGTTGAGAAAAATACCCCGCCGGCTATTGAAAATACCCCGCCGGTTGTTTTGTCGGCAAGGTCTTCAAAACTTACCCTGCCGGCTGTTGAAAAAATTTACAGTCGCCATGGCTGTTATGAAAAGTTGGCAAGATATGCATGTCACGACCTTGCCAACACCAAAACACATAAATCATAATTTTCAATTTCTAACCTAATATAACACTCAAATCACACAACACAATGATGGGTTTGAGTTTAAACATCATTTATAGTCTTCTTTTCGCGGTAGAGAGTCAACAATTTTTTTGGAAAATGAAAGTTGAAGATTTTTATATGGCTTTGGTTGATGGAAGAAGAAGAAGAAGAAGAAGAAGAAGAAGAGTTGTTTAGTTTTTTTAATTTTTGGAAATGGGTTTATTTTTAAGATTTAATTAGTTCAAGGGTATTAAAGTAAAATCACCATTTTTAATAATGACACACTATGTCCTCTTAAAACTGGGTATACTCCAATTAATCTGGGTATACCCCAATCTCGCCAGGTTATAAAAGTTCTTTGTTATTATCGACTTTCTTACACCAATGTTCGATTCGAATCATGGTTTATCTCTTTTCTAAAAATAAAAATAAAAATAAAAATAAAAAATCATGGTTTCTCTTCCTCCCTCTTCCAAAACCTTATTTTTATGGTGCGTTTGTTTGCAAAATTCATAACTACGAGGAATTTATATCCCATGAGCCATAAGATTCATTTAGTCTTTACCCAACATCCCTGATTTCCTTCTTATTGGAATTGATGTGATACCACTGAACTATCCTTCGTGTATTTGGTATAACCCTTGAAATTCTATCGAAATCCATCGTCTATTTGGCATTATATAAGGATTCGCAAGCCTGCCAGCACTATTTGACCGGTCAAGAGACGATTTAACCGTTAATGACTTAATTAATCAGATAAGAACAATAATTAGGTGACATTAATCAAACAATAATTTGGTCATGAAACTAGTAATACTAGATAGATCTCGAAAAAACACACGAAATGGACTATATGAACGCGTTGATCGGATACCGGACGAGGAAAATATGGGACGCAGAAGTTAGAATGTGCAGTTTGACTTAGTCAATGAGAGTTGACCACGAAATGGGCCAAATTCGAATAGTTATTAACTTTAAAGCCTGGTTGCATTAAGAAACAAGTTCGACAAGCCCACAGATAGTGTATTAGGAGTAGTGTTATTTATCTTAAAGGCATACTAGGATATGATCCCGTCGTAACGGCACGCGAGGGCTATGGGTTGTTTTGGTGTTGGTTATATTTTTTTCTTGGGAGAATACAATGAGCTGAGCATGTGAAATTTGGGGAATGATAATCTTTCTTAAACTGACCCAAGCTTTGATCGATATTATTAACATCAACAAACTTGAAAACCTAAAGTCCCAAGCGGGAACTCGTAGAAATTCCTAGTTTGATAAAATTAACTTGTCGACTACATTCCAAATTAAAAATACGGTTGGAGTCATCATTTAAATAGATTGTCATTTTGTGCTAAAAAAATCAATGCAATTTTTTCGAAATTCAAAAAGTTGAATTTGAGTCTGGAACTCTTTCTTTCATATCCTTAAAAGTGTTATATCTGCATTAATTTTTGGAAGCGCTAATTGTTTTCAAAAATGAATATTGACTGTGTGCATATATTGATTCTAGGGGATGATTGCTATCTATTCATATATTGATCAAATATGATTGCTATCTATTCATTTTCATTATTATGTTAGGCTTTTTTTAATACCATACCATTTGATTTGTTTAATTTCTCTTTGATTCTTTTCATTAATATTGTATTTTGTTATCTCAATTTTGTTTTTTCATTTGCAGTCAAAAGATATTGATCAAATATAACGAATACAATGTGAAAATAAATGACTTTGATGGTTTATAAAGTGAGTATTTGTTATTATCTTAGAAGGTCATCTTAAATTATTTATACATAGTGAGGAAAAAAAGTAACGGTTTGACATTAAATGAAGATTAAATTAAGAGTTAAGTTAATGAGCGTTTAATTTAGAATAAAAGTAACGGTTTGACATTAAATGAGAGGAGTAACTCCCAAATAAATTCTCATTAAAAATCTAACTCATTGTATTAGGTAAAATCAATATGTGAATTAATCTGGACCCTTCTTTATATTAGAATGTGCAGTTTGACTTAGTCAATGAGAGTTGACCACGAAATGGGCCAAATTCGAATAGTTATTAACTTTAAAGCCTGGTTGCATTAAGAAACAAGTTCGACAAGCCCACAGATAGTGTATTAGGAGTAGTGTTATTTATCTTAAAGACATACTAGGATATGATCCGTGCCGTAACGGCACGGGGCTATGGGTTGTTTTGGTGTTGGTTATATTTTTTTTTTCTTGGGAGAATACAATGAGCTGAGCGTGTGAAATTTGGGGAATGATAATCTTTCTTAAACTGAATTCGAAGCTTTGATCGATATTATTAACATCAACAAACTTGAAAACCTAAAGTCCCAAGCGGGAACTCGTAGAAATTCCTAGTTTGATAAAATTAACTTGTCGACTACATTCCAAATTAAAAAAGCAGTTCAGTCATCATTTAAATAGATTGTCATTTTGTGCTAAAAAAAATCAATGCAATTTTTTTTCGAAATTCAAAAAGTTGAATTTGAGCTGGGAACTCTTCTTTCATATCCTTAAAAAGTGTTATATCTGCATTAATTTTTGGAAGCGCTAATTGTTTTCAAAAATGAATATTGACTATGTGCTCGTATCAATGTATAATTGGCATGTAGATTTTCAATCAACATTTTAGGAATATAAAGAAGGGTCCAGATTAATTCACATATTGATTTTACCTAATACAATGAGTTAGATTTTTAATGAGAATTTATTTGGGAGTTACTCCTCTCATTTAATGTCAAACCGTTACTTTTATTCTAAATTAAACGCTCATTAACTTAACTCTTAATTTAATCTTCATTTAATGTCAAACCGTTACTTTTTTTCCTCACTATGTATAAATAATTTAAGATGACCTTCTAAGATAATAACAAATACTCACTTTATAAACCATCAAAGTCATTTATTTTCACTTCTAAGTCATTTATTTTCACATTGTATTCGTTATATTTGATCAATATCTTTTGACTGCAAATGAAAAAACAAAATTGAGATAACAAAATACAATATTAATGAAAAGAATCAAAGAGAAATTAAACAAATCAAATGGTATGGTATTAAAAAAAGCCTAACATAATAATGAAAATGAATAGATATCAATCATATTTGATCAATATATTTTGGCTGCAAATGAAATAACAAAATAAAATTACTCATTGATATGGTTTTGGTGTCTTGGCTTTCACCACGTTGGGTGAACTTAGCGAAGATACGACTGCTTTCTTGAAAAGATTGAAGAATTGTCTATCAAGCCACGATACAAACGCTAAGATAGGCAGTTTTTTATTTCACATAATAGGTCTTGCTATTCAAAAGGGTGTTGGAGCTCCCAAATAAATGGACAATTCCCTTCTTTATATGCCTAAATGGGAGGAATAACTCCCAAATAAATGACATTAAATTAATGAGCAATCAATTTAAATTCATTATCTTAGGTAAAATTAATATTATGTGAATTAATCTGGACCCTTCTTTATATGACTAAAATATAGATGGAAAATCTTAAATATTTAGCTCAACTGACCATTCTTTATATGCCAGAAATGTAAATGAATAACTTAAATAGGTGCCTCTATCTGGGTTGTTCTTTATGTGTCCAAACTGTAGATCTCCGTCCAAATAGAAAAACACCATTGTCCCTTATAATATAGATATTATATAATATAAGTTGGGAGAGTATTATCCACTTCTTGAGGTAGCAGGTGTTGTTTCATTTTGGTGGAATGAGAGGTGAGTCATTTCATAGTATACATAGGATTGAGAGAAATGATTAGAGAGTACGAATTGTAGTAAGTTTTGATAAATAGAGAAAACATGTGTGTATAAAGAGAGAAATGGCTACTAAGGTATACCTTATTACAAGAAGAAAATGATCATGTTATTGGATTGAAATATAGAAAATATTAAGAAGAGAGATTAGAGAAGGGTTAATTAGTAGTTACAAGATAATTCTTCATGAAGATGTAATAAAAGAAGGAGGAGAAGATGAAGTGTTTTCTCTTGAATACGAAGGATGACGATGGTGACCATATAATCTATGAATTATTAAGCTAAGGTAACCTTTCAAACTTAATTCCTAAACAAAATAATTAATTGGGTGTTTGCTCAAATTCTAGAATAAGCTATAAATAATCAAATTTATTTATGAAGACTTATGATTTTATGTGAAAGCATGTGTCTCTCGCCTCTTTTCTCTGGTATGAAAATGATTAGCTTAAGTTATGAATTAGACTTCGACCTAAGCATGATACTTTTAGATGAGTCTCTTATCTTTCTACAGAAAATGAGTTTGCTCAGTTTGGATAAATATACAATTAGTTACAAATTTTCGAAGTTAACTCGATGTGACTGAAATTTTGGGTTTTGCGGTGAGACAAATGAATAGACGGACTCTACGGTAGGCATGTTCGAGACGGAATTAGATTCCGGTCATAACTAAAAAGTTGTAGAGGACACCGTCACCTTTCCAAAGAGCCATTATTTGATAGTTTTGGATTAGTATTGTGAAATCTAGAGACTCCGAAACTGGACCCGTTTCTCTGGGTAAAGTCAGATAAATAGTGAACATACTCACAAAGAAAGTGCCTGTTAAGTATTTGTGAAATTGACTCGAGTCAACACAGCGAGTCAAATGAGTTAGTCCAACTCAGTGACTCAAACCCAATTGGACCGAGTTAGTTAGGTTGAGTCTGGATCAGGCTAGCGGGATGGTTTGGCGTGCCGGTTCGGGGTAGCCCGTGGTCTAGGATTAGGGCCAGATTGATTCTTTTGTTGTTTTGGACCCTTTTGGTCTGAATTAGCCTTCGATTTCTTTTACAAAGTTTTAGGGTTTTTAGAGGGTTTTCTAATGATGCCCAATTCTATCACATTTGGATAATTAGATAATTGTTTATGCCCAAATTACTTATTACCGTGATCTCGGAATCATTGATAGAATTAGAACCATTAGTTATTTCACTCAACCCATAACTAGAGACTTGTATGATATTATGTTATGAACCTTGTATGGAGTGTTGGATAAATTCTTAGAGTGCTTGTGTGATTAACAAGTTAAACTATATTAACAACGATCGATTCAAAGGATGAACCAAACAGAGTGAGGAATACAAGGTAGACGTGGCTTGTCATAAAACAAGGGGAAATCAGAACCTTCTTGTAATCATTAAGTTTACTTTATCTCATGAGCATGATGAGTCTTTAATTTCGAAATCATATTGTTGTAATTTAATGGGTATGTTGTGTGATTTCCCCGCGAAGAGTGTCTGTGTTTCCCCATAGCTCTTGGCTAAGTTTAGTAGGGCAATGCTACGTTGTTTGGATATTACTTAGTAGCCCGGCTTTACCCCGGATAAATATTATTATATTTTATTGTCTTAAGATAGTAGTCCGGCTTTACCTCGGTTGATTATTACATAGTAGTCCGGCTTTACCCCGGTTAGATATTATATATACTATTTTTATTTGGGGAAGTTCTTTCAGGCATATCATACTTGTTTGTTCAGTCTTAGTAGTATGACTGGGTTACCATGACCTTGACTTAGGAAGAAATTCTAGGTTCATGATTGGATATGGTCATTATTTGAGACTTGCTTACGAATAATGATTGGGCCTTTGTGAACCTCGCTGTGCGGGGTCAGATCATAGTAATCAAAACCTTATTATATTCTAGACTTAGATGGTGGCATTTGGATTTATGAGGTGTACGCATTCCACAATAATATCTTACGGTACCTGGATTCATGCTATCATTTGAGACTAGAGTTATTCCTAGCATCTTCTTCTCCATAGAGTGAGACGAGGTTAGGATAACATATGTTTATGTTGTTTAACTCTATTCTCGTAAAATCATCCGGTGGTGGTTCTTTCATGGATATTTCCATGATGGACGCAATATCTGGGGAAAAGAGTTGAAGCAATCTTCTGCTTCGTGTTGCGTGTAAAAGGTGTTATCTGTTTTCTTCTATTATTATATTTTAATTTCATTATCTTTTAGAACTGTGAAGCATGTTAGTGATTACTTATAGGTTATATGTTTCCATTGGGAACCCTATTGGGATGATGTGCTTACTCGTTCCCACTTTAGTTTCAGTAATCAGAAGAAATGGTGCGCGTGAAAATATCTGTTATCGTAGCTTAAAGCTTTTTGCGATGTTAGAGATGTTATGAATCTTTCATATATATATATATATATATATTCTTTACTAATTTCGTATAACAAAGACATTAATATATTCATATCACAAGAGAGTTTTTCATTTATACAATATCGAGTGCATGGTTTTTTTTTTTTTTTTTTGAATTAACTTATGTAACTGAGTTTCTTAAGATCGGTAATATAGGTTTGATTCTTCAATTAGGTTGTAATATTATTAGCTAAGCAAGTGATTAGGTTTGGGCGTCACACATTACCCTTGAAATCTTATGGGAGTAAGGGTCGGACTCCATATGGAGAATTTGCTGGAAAAATAATTCCCGTAGGAAACCACGATTCCAGGGATTTGGACAACCAAACGTACACCAAATCCCCTGGACTCATAAATCCCACCTTTAAACTTCTGCATTCAAACCCGCCATTAGTTCATTTGTATCTTCTAGTAACTGATACGTATCTGCTGATACCAACTGTATCTGAGCGGTATCGACCGGCAATACGAATATTGTCTCTTACTTACGCATATGAAACATAAATGACACATAAGTGCCAATGAATGCCAAACTCTTTTAAAAATTACGAAAAAATAATTTGTTGTTATTAATTAATATATGAAAAAAATGGAAATACGAAAAGTTTATTAGTCTCTATTTAGGTTATTTAAATCTAAAAGGACAATTTTAATTTCGATTTTAACATCAACGATTCGGGGTCGACGATGAGTTTTGGACATAATGAAACATATTCTCATAGTGTAGTTGATAAGCCATGTCCCGTCCCGCCGCCGAATTTAGCAGGGCGTGTGTCCGTTGGTTTTGATTTCAAGATGCAAGAATCCACTCAAGAAAATGTAAAATCTACAAGAAAAAATGGACGAACTCAAAAAAAAAAAAATTATGGAGGAACTCAAGTGATTGCCACATAAAACCTTTTTTGACTTTTTTGTTCATTTTATTAGCAGGAATGGTATTTCTTTCTTAATTGTTATAATAGATAAAGTTATCATTTTGAACTTTATTCCTAATTATATTTTCCAAAATTTCCATAGGTTTTCCAAAGATTTACATAATCTAGTCATTCGTCATGAAAGTCATTTTCTTGAATGTTCGGGGTTTTTTGTCTTCATCTACCAATAACCATCTCTTAGGTATGATTAAGACACAAAATCTTGATATCATCTTCTTGTATGAAATTGACATTACTGTATTCAACCTTAAACCCCGTTAATCCAATACTAATTCCAAAATCAAGATTTCATTGAACTTGTGGGATCATCGGTGGCTTAGTGTCACATGGAAGAGTTGTTTTACTTGTGATGTTGAATATTCTTATGACAATATATTAAATGTAGTACTTAAGATTGATCCTAACAAACCTAAATTTCTTCTCACATGTATATTAGTTGTTATTACCACATCAAAAAGAAAGACAAATCAAAATATATTCACCAGAATAGTCGACAAGTTTCTCAACCCCGAATATTATTAGAGATTTAAATTTATAAATAATAGATGGATGGGTCAATGATATAGTATCATAATAAGGTCCTGGAGACCATTAGTTATGTTGGTAAGAACTACAATTTGACTTGTAATTGATAATCTAGGCACGTGTGATATGAGATCTACGATTGATTAGACATTGAGAAATGGGACTGGAATGTTTTTTTCCCGAAGCTAAACTCTACCACTAGAATCAAATAGGTATTTCCTAAGGCTTTATTATGCTTGTAAATGATTCTAAACAACCTAATTGTTAACCATATAAAAAAAAATCCCGACATGGCTTAATGATGATTCTTGGTTATATGCTATTGTTAATGCTTGGAAGATTTAGTATTATTGTCTTCCTTGCATTTAAACCAAGAGAAGCTTCATTCAAATTTCGAACAAAGTTGTCCCAATGGAATAGGGAGCATTTTGGGAATGTCAACCAAAAGGAGGATGATTTGCAACATAAGTTTGGTCTTTTCAAGAGCAAGTTTGTACCGATATAAATTCTCGCCGGTCACTATTAACAACAATTTGAATTAATGGAAAAAGTTCAAATGATTTCTACCACCGTAAGTCAAGAGACAACTTCATCAAAGATATGTACAACAATACAAAATATTTTCATACAAAGAAAAATAAAAAGAACACAAGGAATAATACTCTATTCAAGATTTAATGGTCAATGATTGCAGGATAGGGAGAAGAAGCTAGTCATCTTACTCAGCATTTCAAAGAAACTAGTTCCTCGATCAATCTTGTGCTAGAAGAAGCTCAGTACAATATCATTCCCACCGATATAAGTGAAGAAGGTAATGTGATACTATTGAACCAACCCGACAATGTGAAGAATTGTTACTAGAAAAGGTGATCCCCTATCACCTTATCTTTTTATTATAGCAATGAAATTTTTATCAAGAATGCCCTCTCTAAGGATAACAACACTATCAAGTGTATTAAAGTGGTTGCAGCTTCTCCACTCATTAATCATATGCTTCACTACACGAAATCAGGGATTTTGTAACGTTGAAAAATGTTAGTATCTATATATTGTAACGCGTAAAAACGTTGAAAAGTGCCGTTGGTATTATCATATAATAATTTATTAACGGTTCATTTCGTTACAATAAAATTTTATTAAATAACGGTTTGATTCTTTTGGAATAAATAAACCAACGGGTTATCTAGTTAGCACAAGATTTATCCGATGTAATTTTGTTGTAACGGATAGCGCGTTATGTGCAGATCGTAATAGCTTAGACAGTGCGCTTAGAGTTCGACATCGAACGGGAACTTTGTGTGTAACTGTTGGCTTAATGCCACTTGTCCTTTCTTATAACAGCTAAAGCAATGATTTTAATCGTTGCTTATTTGATTGTAACGGGATTGATGTAACATGATTATCGTGAACGATTTAGAACCGTGATAGCTTAGTGTAACGGATTTAGCGTCCGACACGGTCAATTGTTTTTTAATGTTTAAAGTAACGTCATCAAACTTTGATGTTTCATTGTAACATTTTGGATATAATAGCTTGATGTAACGATTCGATTCGTAACAGCTGACTGTAACGTTTAGCGTCTGCCACGTGTCTATCGCTTGTAACATATAGGCTAACGGCTTTAGACGTTGACGATTGATTGTAACAGTAATGAACTTGCCAGGTGTGCTAATTTCTAACAGATTTTATAACGTTGATTCGACGTTGGTAAAAAAAAATAGTTTTCAAAAAAAAATAATGTTTTTTTCAGTTATAAATAAACTCTCATAATTGGACCCTGCAATGCAATGCAATCCATTTCTGAAGCTGCACTACAATTACTTTCTGAAGCTGCATTGCAATTCATTTCTGAACCTGTAATACTGAATCTGAAACCCATAACTCAATCTCATTCCACAGTACATACATTCTCATTTTAGTAGCACAAGGAATTCATTCATTTCACAAATCCATACAACAATCATTGAACCAAGGTTTGTCTCCTAATTCATTCACATACGCAAGTATATACAATTGTTATTCTTACATTGAAAGAGCTGCTTAAGCATAAAAACATATATGGTTCCCTATATGGTTATAATCAAATGACATGGGTTGTGTTTTTTAGCAGTTTTTAAATATAAAAGTGTTGTTCTGCATTATACCTTGGCTGAAAAAAGTTGTTCATGATCACCAAAAGAAGTCGCCCTTTGACATCGAGTAGCCTTAACTAGCTCATGGCATCGGCTATTGCCATCGATTCCGATTCTTAAAAAACAACAAAAATGAAACATAAACTCAAATTAGAAACAACTCTCATAGGAGAGAGATTCATTCAAGAATTTCTAAGCAATTCACTTACATGTTCATTGTCATTTTTAATAAATACATTCTCATTATAGACCAACCAATTGAACCAAGATTTGCCTCATCATTCATTCGTATACCTAAGTATATGTGATTGAAACAATCGCTTGAGGCAAAAACACATACATGGTTCCCTATGTTATAAGAAATTGACAAGGTTGTGTGTTTCTGCGGTTTCTAACATAAGCAAGTTTGTAATGCATACATTCTCACTGTTTTTATATGAACATGGCAACCTAAGCATCAAAAGTTTATATTTGACATACATGTCATTGGGAATTTATATACATGGTTTCATATGTTAAATTAAGATACCAACAAACAATGCACTGATATAGCAAGACTTTACTCACCAATTAATAGAAGTGGAGAAAAGAATGTCTCTACTGGTACAAGTTGTTTCCATCGTTTGGTACAGCTTTGCAAGGCCAACACTGTATCGCTTGTTTAACCAAACCTCATGATTGACCCCCACACAGTTGGACCGATCCGCTCGTGTGTTCGCATCAATGAATTCTCGAAAAACAAAGACAATGGTATCATCAATCAACCAAATTTTGAGTAAGTAATGCAAGAAACTCTAATGTGTCAAGAGTTTACCCACCAGAGAGTTAATTACGGTGGTGAGTTATACCTTTTGGCAGGAATCATGTGAAACAGATACTCAAAGGGATCACAATAGGTAAAGCAAACACACCTGAGATTACAATGAGTTGTCAACTCTTTGCAGTAGGTATTCTCCGGCTTCAGGTGTTAGCATCAGTGAAACCTCACAAAACAAAAAGAGAATTGTAGCATGTAAGTGTATCATCCGGAGGTAGCAAATGATAACCAGGAAACTAATAATTATAATAGTTCAGTCAGCAGTAAAATTAGAGAGGAGAACGTTTTGCTCGTCGGGCACGCATTTATCTCCTTCAATTACAAAGAAACCAACGACCATAACATCTCCACTCCAAAACTCGATGGTAATAAGTTTTACCTTTGGAAGAAATCATGTAACTCACATACTTGACAAGAATGAATAGATGTAGCTTGAATAGATCATAATAGGTAATGAAACAAACCCGAGATTAAAATAAGTTGCCAACTTTCTCCATAGTAGGTAATCTCCAGCTTTTCATTGTTAGAATCCATGAAACCTTGCAAAACAAATAATTATCTACGATATGGACAATAAGCAAATGAAATATTTGAAGAGATCATAATAGGCTTGGGTAACAAACCCGAGATTAAAAGGCGACTGCTGTATCCCCGCTCATGGGATTTGCATATATGGGAAAGAAACACAACCGATAAACTTCTGGTATCCAACATTCTTGTCCACACCAAAGTTCCCGAAAAACATAAAAACGATATGAAATATCAAAAGAGGATACAAGGATGCCCCACTTCCCTCCTCCTTTACCCGGCTAGGGCATTTAAAATGGCGGAGTTAAAAAGGGGGAGGGGGAGGGGGATAAATAAAAGCAAGTAAATAAAAGACATCCATATATAAATATACACAAAGGAGTTCAACCCGATACACTCGGAGAAGTGTATTTTTAAGAAATGTTTAATGTGACACAAAACCGAAAGGAACTTTTCAGGGTACAGTCTAGCTAGAGAGAAAAAAAGACTCCACAAAATATAAGCGGCAGATGTATATATTAGCGTAAGGAAATCTACACAAAAACTATGTTTCAAACCGCTTAGTCTAGATCTTGCAAGACCAACCGGTTTGCAAGGAAAGACTTAAGAAGCTTTTAGAGTTACACTCTAACTAAAGAGTGACTAAATCAAAAGAACACAACGAAATATAAGCAAAAAGAACATATGTATAAAAAGTAAGAAAAGCTGCACCAAAAGATAAGTTCCAAACCGTTTAATTCAGGTTACAAGACCAATAGGTTTGCAGGACATATTAAAAATCCACCTGATACATAATCAGCCAATGTGAAGCATTTTTTCCGGGCCTTGAGGAGCATCTGGTACAAGATAGTGCACATAAAGAACACCCTCAATGCATACCTTCTTCTCATCATGATTAACACTCACCCCGTGACAGATTTCTCCATGCAAGCCGTTAACCACATAACATATTGCGACTGTCTCCCTTTTTCTGTTAACAATACGAACTTGAGGCTCTCCTTCGGCGGGTATAGTAATAGCAACAACTTTGAGGTTGAACGAATAGGAGAATGGATATCGAGACTTGTACTGCTTTGACAATTGGCATTGTTTCGTTGGCTTGCCATGAAACTAAAAACAAAATTATAACCAAAACCAACCCATACAATTCAATAGTTGATTAAAAAAATTATAATCGCTAACTATAAAAATTAATGACGTAAATGAATTCTGATTGAAGATCACCTTTGAGAGAACACTTAACTCCTCTTGGATCCTATCCATCCTTCCTTCATTATCATCTGGAGTAAATAAATTGGCTTTGCAATCGTGGCTATTGAAGAACCAAATTTTCATTGTATTGCTTGCTTCTTGGTAATAAATAAGAAAAGCCTCGGCAATAACTACGATTAGATTCATCCCCAAAATTGATGAATCGGATCATTGGTAAGATCTACAATGACCTCAAAACCACTTCTGATTTAGCCTTTCCCTTTTCTACGGCACCCTTCACTTTTTCCCGAAATCCAAAAGAACCAAAGCGTAAAACAATTAAATTTATTTGAACTCCGAACAACATATGATGGTCCAATACTCACATACGCCTAACCTGTTTTGGATGTACGGCTCCATTTTTTCCTACATGAGCTAGCATCCAGCTCTCACCACAGCACTTGATAACCCTACCTTCTTTTTGGCATGTACAATCATTATGGTCAGTAAGGGTTGTCCAAATAAAATAGTTTGAGAATTTAATGTTAAGACCAACAGGTTAGAAAGTACTTACAACTCTGTAGGATTTTTTGGCATGGCAGAGTCTACCTAAAAAATGTTGGATCCTTCTCTTCCGATGGTTCTCAGCATATCTAGCATACTTCTCCTGCATGCCAGGTTGCTGGTACTCATTATGCACAAATCATTTCCAAACATCATCATTAACACCGTAAGGGCATGTTGCATCCATTTCTTCGAGTCCGAAGCTTTTTCATAATGTTATGGCGTAACTCCCATTTGAATGAACGAAACTTCCTGGGGAAACATTTTTGACAAATGGCTTGACAAGAGACTCATCATATGCGAAATGAAATTTTTCTTGAAACGACAAAGTCTTTTTGTCATCCATGAACAATAACTAGGTAGTTGGTCTATAAACACTGATATGTATAAGTGAGCAAACCATAGAATGAAATGCATAGGAGATAATAAGTTACCATGAGCATGTTCTAGACTTGGTCCTTGAATGCCGCAGAATGAGCCTCCGGTCTTTGTATTCGATTGGACGGTGAATTCGAATGAGTTCCCCCGCACGAGTTGCAAACTTGGATGCATATTCGCCAAAATGGTCTTCCACATTCATCTATTTCCGCCAAAAGTCGTGTGGGAAGTTTTGTCTCCTCCAAGTCGAATCGATTGAGTTTCATAATGAGATAGAGAAGCTTCATTAGATAGAGAACCATTTTCATAACCACCATGAGAATGAGTACTACGAACATCAATGCAGAACCAGTTTCATTGGTAGACACAACATGATCTGAAGTGTGAGAATCCTGACTTGACAACATCTTCATACCAAACAAAAAACAACATATTAGGCATTTGAACTAAAATGACAGCAAACCTAGCAGTGAACGAAAATACAAAACCCCAAATTCTGGTTGAAATCTATGGAAGGAGTTTACAACCAATAAAGGTAATAAGAACAACCTATTAAGAAAAACTTCATAACCATGTATTTGAGTTTGGTTGTAATCTATGGAAAGAGATAACAACCAAATACCAAGAATTGCAAAGCAATAAATAACAACATACAAGTACATCTATGAAGGAGATACCAACCAACGAAAAAAAGAAACCCTAATTTGAAATAAATATTGGAAAGTAAAAGCTAAATAGATTACCTCTACGGAGAATGAATGAGTTACAAAGATGAATGCAGGTAAGAGGTACGAAAGAAGAAATGGGTATAAGTGAGAATCGCGAAAGAGGATGGTGAGAATGAAGGGAAAGAAATTAAGATCTTAATCTCCCTCTATTTATAGAGAAGTATTAGATTTGAAATCATTACGAAAATTTGAGAATGGGGGAAATTAAATTTGAGAGGGAATAAGGTTTCTCAAATTTGAGAGGGAATTAGAAAAAGTTTCTCAAATTTGAGAGGGAATTGAAATCTAAAGATGTATCAGAGTGAGGATTTGAGAGGGAACGAAATTTGAGACCAAAATTGAAACTTTACTTTTACGGATAAGAGAGAAGAGTATAATAATAGATGAGAGATTTGCTTTTGCCTCAAAATATCTAGGTCAAAGGCGCCCAATCGAGGTAAAGTTGGTCAAAATTGTGGTCAATTTGATCAAATTTGTGGTCAAGTTAGTCACTTTTGTGGTCAAGTTGATCAAATTTGTGGTCAAGTTTGTCAATTTTGGGGTCAAGTTGATCAAATTTGTGGTCAAGATGGTCAATTTTGTGGTCAAGTTGGTCAAAATTGTGGTCAAACACATAATCGGGAAAGAAAACAAGGCATACTAATTTGAAAGATTACCATATCAGACCAGTGTTCTCGTCCAGGTGAGGTTTAAGAAGTCAAATATCAGAATGGATGAAACTACAACCTATTAATGAACTCAGGTTGCAAGATTACCATATACGAGACCCAGTGTTCTCGTCAGGCGAGGTTTGATAAGTCAAATATCGATTGGATGAAAGCGCAACCTATTATTGAACTCGGGTTACAAGATTACCATATACGAGATCCAAAGTGTTCTCGTCCAGGTGAGGTTTGAGAAGTCAAATATCAAAATGGATGAAACTCCCAACCTATTATTGAACTCAGGTTAAAAAATTACCATATACATACCCAGTGTTCTCGTCCAGGTAAGGTTTGAGAAGTCAAAAATAAGAATGGATGAAACTGCAACCAATTATTGAACACAGGTTGCAAGATTACCATATACAGACCCAGTGTTCTCCTCCAGGTGAGGTTTGATAAGTCAAATATCATATTGGATGAAACTGCAACCTATTATTGAACTCAGGTTGCAAGATTACCATATACGGACCCAGTGTTCTCGTCCGGGTGAGGTTTGAGAAGTCAAATATCAGATTGGATGAAACTGCAACCTATTATTAAACTCAGGTTGCAAGATTACCAGATCTGGACCAGTGTTCTCGTCCAGGTGAGGTTTGATAAGTCAAATATCATATTGGGATGAAACTGCAACCTATTATTGAACTCAGGTTGCAATATTACCATATACAGACCAAGTGTTGTCGTCCAAGTGAGGTTTCATAAGTCAAATATCGATTGGATTTAAACCGCAACCTATTATTAAACTCAGGTTGCAAGATTACCGATACGGACCTAGTGTTCTCGTCGGTGAGGTTTGATAAGTCAAATATCGATCGGGATGAAACATGCAACATATTATTGAACTCAAAGTTGCAAGATTACCGTATATACGTAAGACCCAGTGTTCTCCAAGTGAGGTTTCAAGTCAAATATCGATTGGATGAAACTGCAACCTATTATTGAACTCAAAGTTGCAAGATTACCATATACGGACCGGTGTTCTCGTCCGGGTGAGGTTTGGGAAGTCAAATATCGAGATTGGATGAATCGCAACCTATTATTAAACTCGGGGTTGCGATTAGCATATCTGACCAGTGTTGTTGTCGGTGAGGTTTGAGAAGTCAAATATCGAGTGGATGAAACCGCAACCTATTATTGAACTCGGGTTGCAAGATTACTATATACTGACCCAATGTTCTCTTCCATGTGAGGTTTTAGAAGTCAAATATCGGATTGGATGAAACTCAACCTATATTGAACTCGGGTTGCAGATTACCAGGCTGCACCGGTGTTCTCGTCCGGGTGAGGTTTGAGAAGTCAAACATCGGAATGGATGAAACAAAACCTATATATTATTGAACTCAAAGTTGAAAGATTCCATATATGAGACCCAGTGTTCTCGGCCTGTGTGAGGTTTGAGAAGTCAAATCGTGATTGATAAAGCGCAACCTATTATTGAACTCGGGTTGCAAGATTACCATATATAGACCCAGTGTTCTCGTCCAGGTGTGGTTTGAGAAGTCAAATATCAGATCGGATGAAACTGCAACCTATTATTGAACTCGGGTTACAAGATTACCATATACAGATCCAGTGTTCTCGTCCAAGTGAGGTTTGAGAAGTCAAATATCAAAATGGATGAAACTGCAACCTATTATTGAACTCATGTTAAAAGATTACCATATACGCACCTGTATTCTCGTCCGTGAGGTTTGAGAAGTAAAATATCCGAATGGATGAAATCGCAACCAATTATTGAACACAAGTTGCAAGATTACCATATACGAGACCAGTGTTCTCGCCCGAGTGAGGTTTGATAAGTCAAATATCGATTGGATGAAAGCGCAACCTATTATTGAACTCGGGTTGCAAGATTACCATATCTGAGACCCAAAATTCTCGTCTGTGAGGTTTGAGAAGTCAAATATCAGATTGGATGAAACTACAACCTATTATTAAACTCAAAGTTGCAAGATTACCATATACCGGACCAGTGTTCTCGTCCAGGTGAGGTTTGAGAAGTCAAATATCAGATTGGGATAAAACTACAACCTATTATTGAACTCGGAGTTGCAATATTACCATATACGTGAGACAGTGTTCTCCTCCGAGGTGAGGTTTGAGAAGTCAAATATCAGATTGGATGAAACTCGCAACCTATTATTGAACTCGATTTCAGTTACCATATACGAGACCAGTGTTCTCGTCTGGTGAGGTTTGAGAAGTCAAATATCAGAATGGATGAAACTGAAACCTATTATTGAACTCAGGTTGAAAGATTACCATATACAGACCCAGTGTTCTCGTCCAGGTGAGGTTTGAGAAGTCAAATATCAGATTGGATGACATGCAACCTATTATTTAACTCAGGTTGAATGATTACCATATACAGACCCAGTGTTCTCGTCCAGGTGAGGTTTGAGAAGTCAAATATCAGAATGGATGAAACTGTAACCTATTATTGAACTCAGGTTGAATGATTACCATATACAGACCGAGTGTTCTTGTCCAGGTGAGGTTTGAGAAGTCAAATATCATAATGAATGAAACTGCAAACCTATTATTGAACACAAAGTTGCAAGATTACCATATACGGACTTGAGTGTTCTCGTCCGGTGAGGTTTGAGAAGTCAAATATCAGATTGGATGAAGCGCAACCTATTATTGAACTCGGGTTTCCAAGATTACCATATACGGACCCAGTGTTCTCGTCCGGAGTGAGGTTTGAGAAGTCAAATATCAGATTGGGATGAAAGCGCAACCTATTATTGAACTCGGGTTGCAAGATTACCATATACGAGACCCGGTGTCCTCGTCTAGGTGAGGTTTGAGAAGTCAAATATCGTATTTGGATGAAACTTGCAACCTATTGTTGAACTCAGGTTGCAAGATTACCATATACGGACCCAATGTTCTCGTCCAGGTTAGCTTTGAGAAGTCAAATATCAGATTGGATGAAACTGCAACCTATTATTAAACTCAGGTTGCCAGATTACCATATAGACCCAGTGTTCTCGTCCAGGTGAGGTTTGAGAAGTCAAATATCAGATTGGGATGAAACTGCAACCTATTATTAAACTAAGGTTGCAAGATTACCATATACAGACCCAGTATTCTCGACCAGGTGAGGTTTGAGAAGTCAAATATTAGATTGGGATGAAACTGCAACCTATTATTGAACTCAGGTTGCAAGATTACCATATACAGACCCAGTTTTATCGTCCAGGTGAGGTTTGAGAAGTCAAATATCAGATTGGGATGAAACTGCAACCTACTATTGAACTCAGGTTGCAAGATTACTATATACAGACCCAAGGTTCTCTTCCATGTGAGGTTTTAGAAGTCAAATATCAGATTGGATGGCGCAACCTATTATTGAACTCAAAGTTGCGAGATTACCATATCTGAGACCCGGTGTTCTCGTCCGGTGAGGTTTGAGAAGTCAAATATCGGAATGGATGAAATCAAAACCTATTATTGAACTCGGGTTGAAAGATTACCATATACTGGACCAGTGTTCTCGTCCGGAGTGAGGTTTGAGAAGTCAAATATCGATTGGATGAAACCGCAACCTATTATTTAACTCGAGGTTGCAAGATTACCATATACTTGACCCAGTGTTTTCCTCCGGGTGTGGTTTGAGAAGTCAAATATCGATTGGATGAAACGCAACCTATTATTGAACTCGGGTTACAAGATTACCATATACAGATCCCAGTGTTCTCGTCCGTGTGAGGTTTGAGAAGTCAAATATCAAAATGGATGAAACTGCAACCTATTATTGAACTCATGTTAAAAGATTACCATATACAGACCCAGTGTTCTCGTCCAGGTGAGGTTTGAGAAGTCAAGTATCAGAATGGATGAAACTGCAACCAATTATTGAACACAGGTTGCAAGATTACCATATACAGACCCAGTGTTCTCGTCCAGGTGAGGTTTGATAAGTCAAATATCAGATTGGATGAAACTGCAACCTATTATAGAACTCAAGTTGCAAGATTACCATATACGGACCCAGTGTTCTCGTCCAGGTGAGGTTTGAGAAGTCAAATATCAGATTATACGAAACTACAACCTATTATTAAACTCAGGTTGCAAGATTATCATATACGGACCCAGTGTTCTCGTCTAGGTGAGGTTTGAGAAGTCAAATATCAGATTGGGATGAAACTGCAACTTATTATTGAACTCAGGTTGCAAGATTATGATAGGAGTAGAATACACCGTATTTACTATCTAGAGTTTATGCTTTCTTTGCTATTTTTCTTGTAAATTATGTATTTTACGCTTGTTTTGAGTTTTATAGCTACTTCGGAGTCGCACGGGAGAAAAGAAGAAGAAATCACCCAATTTGAGCCAAAAGGGCAAAAAATTGTCATTTCACCAGGCAACGATATATGGAGCCTAACCACGGTTAAGGGGCAACTGTTCTTGGAGGCGTACTAAACACAAACCAGTCTAGGTTAAGGGGGTTGATGTCAGGGTGCCCCTTATCACATACCAGTGGGTGCATTTATCTGTGGGGTGTACTTACCCATTTCGTCCTAACCCTAGGTCGAGGGGATGTCTTATTCATTTCATCACCTAAAATGAAAATAAAAGAACAGAACAGAGAAGGAAGAACAGCAGCCGTTGCTACTGATTGACGCTGCTGAAAAGATAAATATGATTCCGAGAGGTTGAGAACTGAAGAAGCAATTGAGACCCGAGGGAAGAAGTTGATGTTCGATCTCGTGAGATCCGCCATGAAAGAAAAGCTAGGGTTCGAATAGGGATGGCTCTTTGGAGAATCGAGAGACTACGAGAGAGAGTTACAATTCGAAGATGGGTTTGTCTTAGAGTTGAAGTTGGCAGCAAGGTGAAGGGGTTTGAGATTGATGTGTGAACAGAGAAGAAGAAATTGCAATTTTGAATTAGGGTTCGCTGTTGGGTCTCAGGGGATTGAAATTGTTAAAACTGAGCTAGGGTTTGATTTGATTAGTGATGTCGAGATTGAGGTTCTGGTGATAATGGAGCTGATGAGTTTCATGGATTCAAGAAGTACAGCTACAGCAGATGAAGAAGGAGAAATTCATGGGTTCAGCTGAGAGATCCGAGTTCCTGCTGCTAAGGGTCTGTGATTGAGTTGAGATGAAAGTAGAGAATGGGTTTAAGTAATTCGGTGTAGCGGAGAGAAAGGTGGCGTCTGAGGTTCAATCAGGGTTTGATGCTGTTGCAGTTTGATGCAGAACAAAAGGGGTTTGAGCTGATTTAGAGATTGCTCGATTAGGCATTAAAAGAAGAAGACCCTGCCATAGTTGATATGGGTCAGTGAAGCTGAATTGAAGAAGAGAATGGAATTGGAAGTGAATTCAGTGGATTGAGTTGAAAATGAGCCCTCTGAGAAGAATAGAAAATGGGTTTTTGAATCAAGACAGGATGATTGAGCTGCTGTGATGTAGAGAATATAGAAATTGGAGATGGTCTGATGCCACAGAGAGAAGAAAATGCCGCTGTTGAACAAGACATGGAGATGAAGAGCATTAGATGTATGTTTAGGTTCTTAACAGCTAAAGAACGGCCTGAATATGGCCTGGGAATGCTCTATAAACGAACGAAACTCGGCCAAATCATCCTCCGGGCGAGTCGACTCGGACCGATCCGGACGATCCCGATGACCGATCCCAACCGAGTTCAGTGACCGATTCCGGTGAGCTGAATTAGATTAAGTCAGCCGAGTAAGCGGTGATTCAATGAATCGACTCATCCGAGTAAGCCAGTTAGCCGAGTCAAGTTAACTCGAGTCCGACTCACTCCTTCTCCTTGACCTTTGACTAACAGTTGACTGACGGTTGACCTGTTTGACCGTTAGTCCTAACTTAGACTGACTGGAATATTCCGCCAAAGATTCAAAGTGGTATTGGCGGTGAATTTCAAAGGTTGCGGCGACAATTCCGTCCGGATTCCGCCACAATCCCGATTTTCCGGTGAGCCAAAATTTCCGAATTTTCTATGGACTTCTCTCATGGGTGTGAAGACTTTGGCTAGGAATTGGATGGAGAATTGGACTCAAATTTGGAAAGAGAAGGTGGAAGAGTTGAGAAAAGCTTGGATTTGGAAATTGAATTGCAAAAGGAAAAGGATTTACTCCTTAGAAGATTTGGAGAATATTGAAGCCTATAAATAGAGAAGTTTTCTACAACCTCTACACACCTCTCTACACACACAACACTTTTCTTTTCTTATTCTTTGTGTGAACTCTTTAACATGAGTAGTTAATTTATTGATTGAGGATGAATTCCTAGTTCTTAATTTATGATTTAAGTTTTTGTTTTCAATTCTATCTTGAAGTTTTTCACATAATTATCGTTTGTTTTTACTAATAGGAATGATCAAAAAGACATTCATGATTGATTGATAGATTGTTTGGGTGGCCAACTAAATTGATTTGTCGATTTAATCTAATGCTAGTGAAAGTTGGGGATAAGTAATCGTTTCTTGACTCTTTACATAAGTAGCAAACACGAGACCTTGCGGAGGGATTCCGTGGAGCAATTGTGTGTAGAAACAACGCTAGAAAGTGAACCAAGCGAACCGAGTTTAACTACTAGTACTAAACCTAAATTCATAAATCTTAATGCATTCAGTGGAATTACATCTTGTAAGCGAACCTCGGGGTGGTTCTTTTGAATAGAATCGATAACTAAGCGGACCTGTTACTCGGTGAAATTAGGGATTTTGGGGCTAGCTAAGCGTACTGCTATCCCTACGGTTGGTGATAATCAGTGACTAATAACAAGTAGATAAGAACATAACTTGATTCATTGTTTCAGTAACGAAGAAGGATTCCTTGATCTGGTCTCTCTTATTGCTTTCAACTTTATCTTTTAATTGCTTTGTTTATTTTCTTTTGCTTTTTACACCCCCCTTTGTGACAATTTTTACAACTAGAATCTCGTGCTCCTCGTGGGATCGACCTTGATTACCCTATATTACTTGTTAATTAGGTAGTAAAGTATTAATTAATTTGTTGTGGTTACGACACGCATCAGATTACCATATACAGACCCAGAGTTCTCCTCCAGGTGAGGTTTGAGAAGTCAAATATCAGATTGGATGAAACTGCAACCTATTATTGAACTCAGATTGCAAGATTACCATATATACGGACCCAGTGTTGACGTCCGGGTGAGGTGTGAGAAGTCAAATATCGAGTGGATGGCTGCAACCTATTATTGAACTCAAAGTTGTAAGATTACTATATACAGACCCAAGGTTCTCTTCCATGTGAGGTTTTAGAAGTCAAATATCAGATTGGATGAAGCGCAACCTATTATTGAACTCGGGTTGCAGATTACCATATCTGGACCCGAGTGTTCTCGTCCGGGTGAGGTTTGAGAAGTCAAATATCGAATGGATGAAATCAAACCTATTATTGAACTCGGGTTGAAAGATTACCATATACAGACCAGTGTTCGTCCAGGTGAGGTTTGAGAAGTCAAATATCAGATTGGATGAAAGCGCAACCTATTATTTAACTTTGGTTGCAAGATTACCATGATACTGAGACCAGTGTTCTCGTCCAGGTGTGGTTTGAGAAGTCAAATATCAGATTGGATGAAAGTGCAACCTATTATTGAACTCGGGTTACAAGATTACCATATACGAGATCCAGTGTTCTAGTCGGTGAGGTTTGAGAAGTCAAATATCAAAATGGATGAAGCGCAACCTATTATTGAACTCATGTTAAAATATTACCATATACGGAGACAGGTGTTCTCGTCCAGGTGAGGTTTGAAAAGTCAAATATCGAATGGATGAAAGCGCAACCAATTATTGAACACGGGTTGCAAGATTACCATATCTGAGACCAGTGTTCTCGTCAGGTGAGGTTTGATAAGTCAAATATCAGTTGGATGAAGCGCAACCTATCATAGAACTGGGTTGCAAGATTACCATATACGGACCCGGTGTTCTCGTCCAGGTGAGGTTTGAGAAGTCAAATATCAGATTGGATGAAACTACAACCTATTATTAAACTCAGGTTGCAAGATTATCATATACGGACCCAGTGTTCTCGTCTAGGTGAGGTTTGAGAAGTCAAATATCAGATTGGGATGAAACTGCAACCTATTATTGAACTCGGGTTGCAAGATTACCATATACAGACCCAATGTTCTCCTCCAGGTGAGGTTTGAGAAGTCAAATATCAGATTGGATAAAACTACAACCTATTATTGAACTCGGGTTGCAAGATTACCATATACGAGACCCGGTGTTGTCGTTCGGTGTGACGTTTTGAGAAGTCAAATATCGAGTGGATGAAAGCGCAACCTATTATTGAACTCGGGTTGCAAGATTACTATATACGGACCTAGTGTTCTCTTCTGGTGAGGTTTTAGAAGTCAAATATCGATTGGATGAAGCGCAACCTATTATTGAAATCGGGTTGCCAAGATTACCATATACGGACCAGTGTTCTCGTCCTGGTGAGGTTTGAGAAGTCAAATATCATAATGGATGGCGAAACATATTATTGAACTCATGTTGAAAGATTACCATAACCTACATGAGACCGGGTTGTGTTCTCGTCGGAGTTAGGTTTGAGAAGTCAAATATCGGATTGGATGACATGCAACCTATTATTTAACTCGGGTTGCAAGATTACCATATACTGACCAGTGTTCTCGTCCGGTGAGGTTTGAGAAGTCAAATATCGAGAATGGATGGCGCAACCTATTATTGAACTCGGGTTGAATGATTACCATATACGAGACCAGTGTTCTCGTCCGGTGAGTTTTGAGAAGTCAAATATCGAATGAATGAAAGCGCAAACCTATTATTGAACTCGGGTTTCAAGATTACCATATACAAACCCGGTGTTCTCGTCCGGGTGAGGTTTGAGAAGTCAAATATCGATTGGATGACATGCAACCTATTATTTAACTCGGGTTGCAAGATTACCATATCGAGTGACCCAGTGTTCTCGTCCGGGTGAGGTTTGAGAAGTCAAATATCGAGAATGGATGAAGCGCAACCTATTATTGAACTCGGGTTGAATGATTACCATATCTGAGACTCGTGTTCTCGTCCCGGGTGAGTTTTGAGAAGTCAAATATCATAATGAATGAAAGCGCAAACCTATTATTGAACTTGGGTTGCAAGATTACCATATACTGAGACCTAGTGTTCTCGTCCAAGTGAGGTTTGAGAAGTCAAATATCCAGTTGTTTGAAAGCGCAACCTATTATTGAACTCGGGTTGCAAGATTACCTTATATGGACCAGTGTTCTCGTCAAATATAAGGTGAGCTTTGAGAAGTCAAGTTTTAGATGAAGCGCAACTTATTAATGAACTCGGGTTGCAAGATTACCATATGCAAACCGAGTGTTCTCGTCCAGGTGAGTTTTGAGAAGTCAAATATCAGTTTGGATGAAACTGCAACCTGTTATTGACTCGGGTTGCAAGATTACCATATACAAAGACCAGTGTTCTCGTCCATGTGAGGTTTGAGAAGTCAAATATCAGATTTGGATGAAAGCGCAACCTATTGTTGAACTCGAGTTGCAAGATTACCATATACGGACCCAATGTTCTCGTCCAGGTTAGCTTTGAGAAGTCAAATATCAGATTGGATGAAACTGCAACCTATTATTAAACTCAGGTTGCAAGATTACCATATACAGACCCAGTGTTCTCGTCCAGGTGAGGTTTGAGAAGTCAAATATCAGATTGGATGAAACTACAACCTATTATTAAACTCAGGTTGCAAAGATTATCATATACGGACCCAGTGTTCTTGTCGGGTGAGGTTTGAGAAGTCAAATATCAGATTGGGATGAAAGCGCAACCTACTATTGAACTCGGGTTGCAAGATTACTATATACGGACCAAGTGTTCTCTTCCATGTGAGGTTTTAAAAGTCAAATATCATATTGGATGAAAGCTGACCTATTATTGAACTCGGGTTGCAGATTACCATATACAGACCCCAGTGTTCTCGTCTAGGTGAGGTTTGAGAAGTCAAATATCAGAATGGATGAAGCGAAAACATATTATTGAACTCGGGTTGAAAGATTACCATATACGGACCCGGTGTTCTCTTCCCGGTGAGGTTTGAGAAGTCAAATATCCAGATTGGATGAAGCGCAACCTATTATTTAACTCGGGTTGCAAGATTACCATATACAAACCAGTGTTCTCGTCGAGTGTGGTTTGAGAAGTCAAATATCAGATTGGATGAAGCGCAACCTATTATTGAACTCAGGTTACAAGATTACCATATACAGATCCAGTGTTCTCGTCCAAGTGAGGTTTGAGAAGTCAAATATCAAAATGGATGAAACTGCAACCTATTATTGAACTCATGTTAAAAGATTACCATATCTGGACCCAATGTTCTCGTCCGGGTGAGGTTTGAGAAGTCAAATATCGGGGAATGGATGGCGCAACCAATTATTGAACACGGGTTGCAAGATTACCATATCACCCAGTGTTCTCGTCCAGGTGAGGTTTGATAAGTCGGATATCGATTGGATGAAACGCAACCTATTATAGAACTCGGGTTGCAAGATTACCATATACGGACCCAGTGTTCTCGTCCAGGTGAGGTTTGAGAAGTCAAATATCAGATTGGAAGAAACTAAAACCTATTATTAAACTCAGGTTGCAAGATTATCATATACGGACCCAGTGTTCTCGTCTAGGTGAGGTTTGAGAAGTCAAATATCGAGATTGGGATGAAGCGCAACCTATTATTGAACTCGGAGTTGCAAGATTACCATATACTGCACCAGTGTTCTCCTCTAGGTGAGGTTTGAGAAGTCAAATATCGAGATTGGATGAAAGCGCAACCTATTATTGAACTCTGTAAAATTACCATATGCAGACCCAGTGTTGTCGTCCGGTGAGGTTTGAGAAGTCAAATATCGAGTGGATGAAATCGCAACCTATTATTGAACTCGGGTTGCAAGATTATTATATACGAGACTCCAAGGTTCTCTTCCATGTGAGGTTTTAGAAGTCAAATATAAGTTTGGATGAAAGCGCAACCTATTATTGAAATCGGGTTGCAGATTACCATATACTGAGACCAGTGTTCTCGTCCGGTGTGAGGTTTGAGAAGTCAAATATCAGAATGGATGAAACCGAAACCTATTATTGAACTCGGGTTGAAAGATTACCATATACGAGACCCAGTGTTCTCGTCCAGGTGAGGTTTGAGAAGTCAAATATCGATTGGTTGAAAGCGCAACCTATTATTTAACTCGGGTTGCAAGATTACCATATACAAACCCAGTGTTGTCGTCCGGGTGTGGTTTGAGAAGTCAAATATCGATTGGATGAAAGCGCAACCTATTATTGAACTCGGGTTACAAGATTACCATATCTGAGATCCAGTGTTCTCGTCCGGTGAGGTTTGAAGTCAAATATCAAAATGGATGAAACTGCAACCTATTATTGAACTCATGTTAAAATATTACCATATACAGACCCAGTGTTCTCGTCAAGGTGAGGTTTGAGAAGTCAAATATCAGAATGGATGAAACTGCAACCAATTATTGAACACAAGTTGCAAGATTACCATATACGAGACCAGTGTTCTCGTTATCATAGGTGAGGTTTGATAAGTCAAATATAAGATTGGATGTCAAAAAGGTGGCGCAACCTATTATAGAACTCGGGTTGCAAGATTACCATATACGGACCCAGTGTTCTCGTCCAGGTGAGGCTTGAGAAGTCAAATATCAGATTGGATGAAACTACAACCTATTATTAAACTCAGGTTGCAAGATTATCATATACGGACCCAGTGTTCTTGTCTAGGTGAGGTTTGAGAAGTCAAATATCATATTGGGATGAAACTGCAACCTATTATTGAACTCAGGTTGCAAGATTACCATATACAGACCCATTGTTCTCCTCCAGGTGAGGTTTGAGAAGTCAAATATCAGATTGGATGAAACTTCAACCTATTATTGAACTCAGATTGCAAGATTACCATATCTGAGACCCGGTGTTGTCGTCGGTGAGGTTTGAGAAGTCAAATATCGGAGTGGATGAAGCGCAACCTATTATTGAACTCGGGTTGCAAGATTACTATATACGAGACCCAATGTTCTCTTCGGTGAGGTTTTAGAAGTCAAATATCAGATTGGATGAAAGCGCAACCTATTATTGAAATCGGGTTGCAAGATTACCATATACGGACCCGGTGTTCTCGTCCGGGTGAGTTTGAGAAGTCAAATATCCAGAATGGATGAAACTGAAACATATTATTGAACTCATGTTGAAAGATTACCATATACAGACCCAGTGTTCTCGTCCAGGTTAGGTTTGAGAAGTCAAATATCGGATTGGATGACATGCAACCTATTATTTAACTCAGGTTGCAAGATTACCATATACATACCCAGTGTTCTCGTCCAGGTGAGGTTTGAGAAGTCAAATATCAGAATGGATGAAACTGCAACCTATTATTGAACTCGGGTTGAATGATTACCATATACAGACCCAGTGTTCTCGTCCAGGTGAGGTTTAAGAAGTCAAATATCAGAATGAATGAAACTGCAAACCTATTATTGAACTCAGGTTTCAAGATTACCATATACGGACCCAGTGTTCTCGTCCAGGTGAGGTTTGAGAAGTCAAATATCATATTGGATGACATGCAACCTATTATTTAACTCAGGTTGAATGATTACCATATACAGACCCAGTGTTCTCGTCCAGGTGAGGTTTAAGAAGTCAAATATCAGAATGAATGAAACTGCAAACCTATTATTGAACTCAGGTTTCAAGATTACCATATACGGACCCAGTGTTCTCCTCCAGGTGAGGTTTGAGAAATCAAATATCAGATTGGATGAAACTGCAACCTATTATTGAACTTAGGTTGCAAGATTACCATATACAGACCCAGTGTCCTCGTCCAGGTGAGGTTTGAGAAGTCAAATATCAGATTGGATGAAAATGCAACCTATTATTGAACTCGGGTTGCAAGATTACCATATACGGACCCAATGTTCTCGTCCAGGAGAGGTTTGAGAAGTCAAATATCAGATTGGATGAAACTGCAACCTATTATTGAACTCAGGTTGCAAGATTACCATATACAGACCCAGTGTTCTCGTCCAGGTGAGGTTTGAGTAGTCAAATATCAGATTGGATGAAACTGCAACCTATTATTAAACTCAGGTTGCCAGATTACCATATATAGACCCAGTGTTGTCGTCCAGGTGAGGTTTGAGAAGTCAAATATCAGATTGGGATGAAACTGCAACCTATTATTAAACTAAGGTTGCAAGATTACCATATATAGACCCAGTGTTCTCGTCCAGGTGAGGTTTGAGAAGTCAAATATCAGATTGGGATGAACCTGCAACCTATTATTGAACTCAGGTTGCAAGATTACCATATACAGACCCAGTGTTCTCGTCCAGGTGAGGTTTGAGAAGTCAAATATCAGATTGGATAAAGCGCAGCAACCTATTATAGAACTCAGGTTGCAAGATTACCATATACGGACCCAGTGTTCTCGTCCAGGTGAGGTTTGAGAAGTCAAATATCAGATTTGAAGAAACTAGAACCTATTATTAAACTCAGGTTGCAAGATTATCATATACGGACCCAGTGTTCTCGTCCAGGTGAGGTTTGAGAAGTCAAATATCAGATTGGATGAAACTGCAACCTATTATTGAACTCGGGTTGCAAGATTACCATATACAGACCCAGTGTTCTCATCCAGGTGAGTTTTTTAATGTCAAATATCAGATTGGATGAAACTGCAACCTATTATTGAACTCGGGTTGCAAGATTACCATATACAGACCCAGTGTTCTCCTCCAGGTGAGGTTTGAGAAGTCAAATATCGAGTGGATGAAGCGCAACCTATTATTGAACTCAAAGGTTGCAAGATTACTATATACGGACCAAGGTTCTCTTCCATGTGAGGTTTTAGAAGTCAAATATGAGATTGGATGAAACTCGCAACCTATTATTGAAATCGGGTTGCAAGATTACCATATACGAGACCCGGTGTTCTCGTCCGGGTGAGGTTTGAGAAGTCAAATATCAGAATGGATGAAATCGAAACCTATTATTGAACTCAGGTTGAAAGATTACCATATACAGACCCAGTGTTCTCGTCCAGGTGAGGTTTGAGAAGTCAAATATCAGATTGGTTGAAACTGCAACCTATTATTTAACTCAGGTTGCAAGATTACCATATACAGACCCAGTGTTGTCGTCCAGGTGTGGTTTGAGAAGTCAAATATCAGATTGGATGAAACTGCAACCTATTATTGAACTCGGGTTTGCAAGATTACCATATACAGATCCAGTGTTCTCGTCCAGGTGAGGTTTGAGAAGTCAAATATCAAAATGGATGAAACTGCAACCTATTATTGAACTCATGTTAAAATATTACCATATACAGACCCAGTGTTCTCGTCAAGGTGAGGTTTGAGAAGTCAAATATCAGAATGGATGAAACTGCAACCAATTATTGAACACAAGTTGCAAGATTACCATATACAAACCCAGTGTTCTCGTCCAGGTGAGGTTTGATAAGTCAAATATCAGATTGGATGAAAGCGTAACCTATTATAGAACTCGGGTTGCAAGATTACCATATACGGACCCGGTGTTCTCGTCCAGGTGAGGTTTGAGAAGTCAAATATCAGATTGGATGAAACTACAACCTATTATTAAACTCAGGTTGCAAGATTATCATATACGGACCCAGTGTTCTTGTCAGGTGAGGTTTGAGAATTCAAATATCGGATTGGGATGAAACTGCAACCTATTATTGATCTCAGGTTGCAAGATTACCATATACAGACCCAATGTTCTCCTCCAGGTGAGGTTTGAGAAGTCAAATATCAGATTGGATGAAAATGCAACCTATTACTGAACTCGGGTTGCAAGATTACCATATACAGACCCAGTGTTCTCGTCCAGGTGAGGTTTGAGAAGTCAAATATCAGAGTGGATGAAACTGCAACCTATTATTGAACTCAGGTTGCAAGATTACTATATACAGACCCAGTGTTCTCTTCCAGGTGAGGTTTTAGAAGTCAAATATCAGATTGGATGAAACTGCAACCTATTATTGAAATCAGGTTGCCAGATTACCATATACGTTGACCCAGTGTTCTCGTCCGAGTGAGGTTTGAGAAGTCAAATATCGGAATGGATGAAACTGCAAACATATTATTGAACTCAGGTTGAAAGATTACCATATACAGACCCAGTGTTCTCGTCCAGGTTAGGTTTGAGAAGTCAAATATCAGATTGGATGACATGCAACCTATTATTTAACTCAGGTTACAAGATTACCATATACATACCCAGTGTTCTCGTCCAGGTGAGGTTTGAGAAGTCAAATATCAGAATGGATGAAGCGCAACCTATTATTGAACTCGGGTTGAATGATTACCATATACGAGACCCAGTGTTCTCGTCCAGGTGAGGTTTGAGAAGTCATATATCAGAATGGATGAAACTGCAACCTATTATTGAACTCAGGTTGAATGATTACCATATACAGACCCAGTGTTCTCGTCTAGGTGAGGTTTGAGTAGTCAAATATCAGATTTGGATGAAATTGCAACATATTATTGAACTCAGGTTGGAAGATTACCATATACAGACCCAATGTTCTCGTCCAGGTGAGGTTTGAGAAGTCAAATATCAGATTGGATGAAAGCGCAACCTATTATTAAACTCGGGTTGCAGATTACCATATACGAGACCAGTGTTCTCGTCCGGTGAAGTTTGAGAAGTCAAATATCAGATTGGATGAAGCGCAACCTATTATTAAACTAAGGTTGCAAGATTACCATATATAGACCCGGTGTTCTCGTCCGGGTGAGGTTTTGAGAAGTCAAATATCAGATTGGGATGAACCTGCAACCTATTATTGAACTCAGGTTGCAAGATTACCATATACAGACCAAGTGTTCTCGTCCAGGTGAGGTTTGAGAAGTCAAATATCAGATTGGGATAAAACTGCAACCTATTATTGAACTCAGGTTGCAAGATTACTATATACAGACCCAATGTTCTCGTCCAGGTGAGGTTTAAGAAGTCAAATATCAGATTGGATGAAACTGCAACCTATTATTGGACTCAGGTTGCAAGATTACCATATACAGACCTAGTGTTCTCGTCCAGGTGAGGTTTGAGAAGTCAAATATCAGAATGGATGAAACTGCAACCTATAATTGAACTCAGGTTGAAAGATTACCATATCTGAGACCGGTGTTCTCGTCGGTGAGGTTTGAGAAGTCAAATATCAGATTGGATGAAACGCAACCTATTATTTAACTCGGGTTGCAAGATTACCATATCTGGACCCAATGTTCTCGTCCGGGTGAGGTTTGAGAAGTCAAATATCAGTTGGATGAAACGCAACCTATTATTGAACTCGGGTTACAAGATTACCATATACAGATCCGAGTGTTCGTCCCGGTGAGGTTTGAGAAGTCAAATATCAAAATGGATGAAACTGCAACCTATTATTGAACTCATGTTAAAATATTACCATATACAGACCCAGTGTTCTCGTCCAGGTGAGGTTTGAAAAGTCAAATATCAGAATGGATGAAACTGCAACCAATTATTGAACACAGGTTGCAAGATTACCATATACAGACCCAGTGTTCTCGTCCAGGTGAGGTTTGATAAGTCAAATATCAGATTGGATGAAACTGCAACTTATTATAGAACTCAGGTTGCAAGATTACCATATACGGACCCAGTGTTCTCGTCCAGGTGAGGTTTGAGAAGTCAAATATCAGATTGGATGAAACTACAACCTATTATTAAACTCAGGTTGCAAGATTATCATATACGGACCCAGTGTTCTCGTCTAGGTGAGGTTTGAGAAGTCAAATATCAGATTAGGATGAAACTGCAACCTATTATTGAACTCAGGTTGCAAGATTACCATATACAGACCCAGTGTTCTCCTCCAGGTGAGGTTTGAGAAGTCAAATATCAGATTAGATGAAACTGCAACCTATTATTGAACTCAGATTGCCAGATTACCATATACAGACCCAGTGTTGTCGTTCAGGTGAGGTTTGAGAAGTCAAATATCAGAGTGGATGAAACTGCAACCTATTATTGAACTCAGGTTGCAAGATTACTATATACTGAGACCCAGTGTTCTCTTCAGGTGAGGTTTTGAAGTCAAATATAAGATTGGATGGCTGCAACCTATTATTGAAATCAGGTTGCAAGATTACCATATACGAGACCTAGTGTTCTCGTCGGTGAGGTTTGAGAAGTCAAATATCGAGAATGGATGAAACGAAACATATTATTGAACTCGGGTTGAAAGATTACCATATACAGACCCAGTGTTCTCGTCCAGGTTAGGTTTGAGAAGTCAAATATCAGATTGGATGACATACAACCTATTATTTAACTCAGATTGCAAGATTACCATATACAGACGAGGTGTTCTCGTCCAGGTGAGGTTTGAGAAGTCAAATATCAGAATGGATGAAACTGCAACCTATTATTGAACTCAGGTTAAATGATTACCATATACAGACCCAGTGTTCTCGTCCAGGTGAGGTTTGAGAAGTCAAATATCAGAATGAATGAAACTGGAAACCTATTATTGAACTCAGGTTTCAAGATTACCATATACGGACCTAGTGTTCTCGTCCAGGTGAGTTTTGAGAAGTCAAATATCAGATTGGATGACATGCAACCTATTATTTAACTCAGGTTGCAAGATTACCATTTACAGACCAGTGTTCTCGTCCGGGTGAGGTTTGAGAAGTCATATATCGAGAATGGATGAAAGCGCAGCCTATTATTGAACTCAGGTTGCAAGATTACTATATACAGACCTAGTGTTCTCGTCAAGGTGAGGTTTGAGAAGTCAAATATCATAATGAATGAAACTGCAAACCTATTATTGAACACAGGTTGCAAGATTACCATATACAGACCCAGTGTTCTCGTCCAGGTGAGGTTTGAGAAGTCAAATATCAGATTGTTTGAAACTGCAACCTATTATTGAACTCAGGTTGCAAGATTACCATATACGGACCCAGTGTTCTCGTCCAGGTGAGGTTTAAGAAGTCAAATATCAGATTGGATGAAACTGCAACCTATTATTGGACTCAGGTTGCAAGATTACCATATACCGGTGTTCTCAGACCTAGTGTTCTCGTCCGATGTGAGGTTTGAGAAGTCAAATATCAGAATGGATGGCGCAACCTATAATTGAACTCAGGTTGAAAGATTACCATATACAGACCCAGTGTTCTCGTCCAGGTGAGGTTTGAGAAGTCAAATATCAGATTGGATGAAACTGCAACCTATTATTTAACTCAGGTTGCAAGATTACCATATACAGACCCAATGTTCTCGTCCAGGTGTGGTTTGAGAAGTCAAATATCAGATTGGATGAAACTGCAACCTATTATTGAACTCAGGTTACAAGATTACCATATACAGATCCAGTGTTCTCGTCCAGGTGAGGTTTGAGAAGTCAAATATCAAAATGGATGAAACTGCAACCTATTATTGAACTCATGTTAAAATATTACCATATACAGACCCACTGTTCTCGTCCAGGTGAGGTTTGAAAAGTCAAATATCAGAATGGATGAAACTGCAACCAATTATTGAACACAGGTTGCAAGATTACCATATACAGACCCAGTGTTCTCGTCCAGGTGAGGTTTGATAAGTCAAATATCAGATTGGATGAAACTGCAACTTATTATAGAACTCAGGTTGCAAGATTACCATATACGGACCCAGTGTTCTCGTCCAGGTGAGGTTTGAGAAGTCAAATATCAGATTGGATGAAACTACAACCTATTATTAAACTCAGGTTGCAAGATTATCATATACGGACCCAGTGTTCTCGTACAGGTGAGGTTTGAGAAGTCAAATATCAGATTAGGATGAAACTGCAACCTATTATTGAACTCAGGTTGCAAGATTACCATATACAGACCAAGTGTTCTCCTCCAGGTGAGGTTTGAGAAGTCAAATATCAGATTAGATGAAACTGCAACCTATTATTGAACTCAGATTGCCAGATTACCATATACAGACCCAGTGTTGTCGTTCAGGTGAGGTTTGAGAAGTCAAATATCAGAGTGGATGAAGCGCAACCTATTATTGAACTCGGGTTGCAAGATTACTATATACTGAGACCCAGTGTTCTCTTCCGGGTGAGGTTTTAGAAGTCAAATATAAGATTGGATGAAGCGCAAGCCTATTATTGAAATCGGGTTGCAAGATTACCATATCTGAGACCTAGTGTTCTCGTCCAGTGAGGTTTGAGAAGTCAAATATCGGAATGGATGAAACTGAAACATATTATTGAACTCAGGTTGAAAGATTACCATATACAGACCCAGTGTTCTCGTCCAGGTTTGGTTTGAGAAGTCAAATATCAGATTGGATGACATGCAACCTATTATTTAACTCAGGTTGCAAGATTACCATATACAGACGAGGTGTTCTCGTCCAGGTGAGGTTTGAGAAGTCAAATATCAGAATGGATGAAAGCGCAACCTATTATTGAACTCGGGTTAAATGATTACCATATACAGACCCAGTGTTCTCGTCCAGGTGAGGTTTGAAGTCAAATATCAGAATGAATGAAACTGGAAACCTATTATTGAACTCGGGTTTCAAGATTACCATATGCAGACACAGTGTTCTCGTCCAGGTGAGTTTTTTGAAGTCAAATATCAGATTGGATGACATGCAACCTATTATTTAACTCGGGTTGCAAGATTACCATATACAGACCCAGTGTTCTCGTCCAGGTGAGGTTTGAGAAGTCATATATCAGAATGGATGAAACTGCAACCTATTATTGAACTCAGGTTGAATGATTACCATATACAGACCGAGTGTTCTCGTCAAGGTGAGGTTTGAGAAGTCAAATATCATAATGAATGAAACTGCAAACCTATTATTGAACACAGGTTGCAAGATTACCATATACAGACCCAGTGTTCTCGTCCAGGTGAGGTTTGAGAAGTCAAATATCAAAATAGATGAAACTCCTACCTATTATTGAACTCATGTTAAAAGATTACCATATACAGACCCAGTGTTCTCGTCCAGGTGAGGTTTGAGAACTCAAATATCAGAATGGATGAAACTGCAACCAATTATTGAACACAAGTTGCAAGATTACCATATACAGACCAGTGTTCTCGTCCAGGTGAGGTTTGATAAGTAAAATATCAGATTAGATGAAACTGCAACTTATTATTGAACTCAGGTTTTAAGATTACCATATACGGACCCAGTGTTCTCGTCCAGGTGAGGTTTGAGAAGTCAAATATCAGATTGGATGAAACTGCAACCTATTATTAAACTAAGGTTGCAAGATTACCATATAAAGACCAGTGTTCTCGTCGGTGAGGTTTGAGAAGTCAAATATTAGATTGGGATGAAGCGCAACCTATTATTGAACTCGGGTTGCAAGATTACCATATCTGAGACCCAGTTTTCTCGTCCAGGTGAGGTTTGAGAAGTCAAATATCAGATTGGGATGAAACTGCAACCTACTATTGAACTCAGGTTGCAAGATTACTATATACAGACCCAAGGTTCTCTTCCATGTGAGGTTTTAGAAGTCAAATATAAGATTGGATGAAACTGCAACCTATTATTGAACTCAGGTTGCAAGATTACCATATACAGACCCAGTGTTCTCGTCCATGTGAGGTTTGAGAAGTCAAATATCAGAATGGATGAAACTAAAACCTATTATTGAACTCAGGTTGAAAGATTACCATATGAGACCCGGTGTTCTCGTCCGGTGAGGTTTGAGAAGTCAAATATCAGATTGGATGAAAGCTGCAACCTATTATTTAACTCGGTTGCAAGATTACCATATACGAGACCAGTGTTCTCGTCCCAGGTGTGGTTTGAGAAGTCAAATATCAGATTGGATAAAAGCGCAACCTATTATTGAACTCGGGTTACAAGATTACCATATCGAGATCCGGTGTTCTCGTCCAGGTGAGGTTTGAGAAGTCAAATAGCAAAATGGATGAAACTGCAACCTATTATTGAACTCATGTTAAAAGATTACCATATACAGACCCAGTGTTCTCGTCCAGGTGAGGTTTGTAAGTCAAATATAAGAATGGATAAAACTGCAACCAATTATTGAACACGGGTTGCAAGATTACCATATCTGAGACCAGTGTTCTCGTCCGGTGAGGTTTGATATGTCAAATATCAGATTGGATGAAAGCGCAACCTATTATAGAACTCGGGTTGCAAGATTACCATATACGGACCCAGTGTTCTTGTCAGGTGAGGTTTGAGAAGTCAAATATCGAGATTGGACGAAACTACAACCTATTATTAAACTCGGGTTGCAAGATTATCATATACGGACCCGGTGTTCGTCTAGGTGAGGTTTGAGAAGTCAAATATCAGATTGGGATGAAGCGCAACCTATTATTGAACTCGGAGTTGCAAGATTACCATATGCTGAGACCCAGTGTTCTCCTCCGGTGAGGTTTGAGAAGTCAAATATCGATTGGATGAAACTGCAACCTATTATTGAACTCAGATTGCCAGATTACCATATACAGACCCAGTGTTGTCGTCCAGGTGAGGTTTGAGAAGTCAAATATCAGAGTGGATGAAACTACAACCTATTATTGAACTCAGGTTGCAAGATTACTATATACAGACCCAAGGTTCTCTTCCATGTGAGGTTTTAGAAGTCAAATATCAGATTGGATGAAACTGCAACCTATTATTGAACTCAGGTTGCAAGATTACCATATACAGACCCAGTGTTCTCGTCTAGGTGAGGTTTGAGAAGTCAAATATCAGAATGGATGAAACTGAAACCTATTATTGAACTCAGGTTGAAAGATTACCATATACAGACCCAGTGTTCTCGTCAACGTGAGGTTTGAGAAGTCAAATATCAGATTGGATGAAACTGCAACCTATTATTTAACTCAGGTTGCAAGATTACCATATACAGACCCACTGTTCTCGTCCAGGTGTGGTTTGAGAAGTCAAATATCAGATTGGATGAAACTGCAACCTATTATTGAACTCAGGTTACAAGATTACCATAAACAGATCCAGTGTTCTCGTCCAGGTGAGGTTTGAGAAGTCAAATATCAAAATAGATGAAACTCCTACCTATTATTGAACTCATGTTAAAGATTACCATATCTGAGACCAGTGTTTCGTCCGGTGAGGTTTGAGAACTCAAATATAGAATGGATGAAACTGCAACCAATTATTGAACACAAGTTGCAAGATTACCATATACAGACCCAGTGTTCTCGTCCAGGTGAGGTTTGATAATTAAAATATCAGATTGGATGAAACTGCAACCTATTATAGAACTCGGGTTGCAAGATTACCATATACGGACCCAGTGTTCTCGTCCAGGTGAGGTTTGAGAAGTCAAATATCAGATTGGATGAAACTACAACCTATTATTAAACTCAGGTTGCAAGATTATCATATACGGACCCAGTGTTCTCGTCTAGGTGAGGTTTGAGAAGTCAAATATCATATTGGGATGAAACTGCAACCTATTATTGAACTCAGGTTGCAAGATTACCATATACAGACCCAGTGTTCTCCTCCAGGTGAGGTTTGAGAAGTCAAATATCAGATTGGATGAAACTGCAACCTATTATTGAACTCAGATTGCCAGGATTACCATATACGAGACCCGGTGTTGTCGTCCGGTGAGGTTTGAGAAGTCAAATATCGAGTGGATGAAAGCGCAACCTATTATTGAACTCGGGTTGCAAGATTACTATATACTGAGACCCGGTGTTCTCTTCCCAGGTGAGGTTTTAGAAGTCAAATATCGAGATTGGATGGCGCAACCTATTATTAAAATCGGGTTGCAAGATTACCATATACTGAGACCCAGTGTTCTCGTCGGTGAGGTTTGAGAAGTCAAATATCGAGAATGGATGAAAGCTGAAACATATTATTGAACTCAGGTTGAAAGATTACCATATACAGACCCAGTGTTCTCGTCCAGGTTAGGTTTGAGAAGTCAAATATCAGATTGGATGACATGCAACCTATTATTTAACTCAGGTTGCAAGATTACCATATACAGACCCGGTGTTCTCGTCCAGGTGAGGTTTGAGAAGTCAAATATCAGAATGGATGAAGCGCAACCTATTATTGAACTCGGGTTGAATGATTACCATATACTGAGACCTAGTGTTCTCGTCCAGGTGAGGTTTGAGAAGTCAAATATCAGAATGAATGAAACTGCAAACCTATTATTGAACTCAGGTTTCAAGATTACCATATACGGACCCAGTGTTCTCGTCCAGGTGAGGTTTGAGAAGTCAAATATCAGATTGGATGAAACTGAAACCTTTTATTGAACTCAGGTTGCAAGATTACCATATACAGACCCAGTGTCCTCGTCTAGGTGAGGTTTGAGAAGTCAAATATCAGATTGGATGAAAATGCAACCTATTATTGAACTCGGGTTGCAAGATTACCATATACGGACCCAATGTTCTCGTCCAGGTGAGGTTTGAGAAGTCAAATATCAGATTGGGATGAAACTGCAACCTATTATTGAACTCAGGTTGCAAGATTACCATATACAGACCCAGTGTCCTCGTCTAGGTGAGGTTTGAGAAGTCAAATATCAGATTTGGATGAAACTGCAACCTATTATTGAACTCAGGTTGCAAGATTACCATATACGGACCCAATGTTCTCGTCCAGGTGAGGTTTGAGAAGTCAAATATCAGATTGGATGAAACTGCAACCTATTATTAAACTCAGGTTGCCAGATTACCATCTACAGACCCAGTATTGTCGTCCAGGTGAGGTTTGAGAAGTCAAATATCAGATTGGGATGAAACTGCAACCTATTATTAAACTAAGGTTGCAAGATTACCATATATAGACCCAGTGTTATCGTCCAAGTGAGGTTTGAGAAGTCAAATATCAGATTGGGATGAACCTGCAACCTATTATTGAACTCAGGTTGCAATATTACCATATACAGACCCAGTGTTCTCGTCCAGGTGAGGTTTTAGAAGTCAAATATCAGATTGGGATAAAACTGCAACCTATTAATGAACTCAGGTTGCAAGATTACTATATCTGCACCCAATGTTCTCGTCCAGGTGAGGTTTAAGAAGTCAAATATCAGATTGGATGAAACTGCAACCTATTATTGAACTCGGGTTGCAAGATTACCATATACAGACCTAGTGTTCTCGTCCAGGTGAGGTTTGAGAAGTCAAATATCAGAATGGATGAAACTGCAACCTATTATTGAACTCAGGTTGAAAGATTACCATATACAGACCCAGTGTTCTCGTCCAGGTGAGGTTTGTAAGTCAAATATAAGAATGGATAAAACTGCAACCAATTATTGAACACAGGTTGCAAGATTACCATATACAGACCCAGTGTTCTCGTCCAGGTGAGGTTTGATATGTCAAATATCAGATTGGATGAAACTGCAACCTATTATAGAACTCGAGTTGCAAGATTACCATATACGGACCCGGTGTTCTTGTCAAAGGTGAGGTTTGAGAAGTCAAATATCAGATTGGACGAAACTACAACCTATTATTAAACTCAAAGGTTGCAAGATTATCATATACGGACCCGGTGTTCTCAAATCAGGTGAGGTTTGAGAAGTCAAATATCAGATTGGATGAAACTGCAACCTATTATTGAACTCAGGTTGCAAGATTACCATATACAGACCTAGTTTTCTCGTCTAGGTGATTTGAGAAGTAAAATATCAGATTGGATGAAACTGAAACATATTATTGAACTCAGGTTGTAAGAGTACAATATACGAGACCAGTGTTCTCGTCCAGGTGAGGTTTGAGAAGTCAAATATAAGAATGGATGAAAGCGCAACCTATTATTGAACTCAAAGTTGCAAGATTACCATATACGAGACCTAGTGTTCTTGTCAGGTGAGGTTTGAGAAGTCAAATATCAGACTTGATGGATCCTGAGTGGATTCTGCATCTTAATACGGAACTCAGCTTGCAAGATTGCCAAAAATTATGAAAATACCCCTGCCAGAACAGGCGCTTAAAATGGTGATTTCAAAAATAACGAAAATACCCATACCAAAGCAGGTACATTTTTCGTTGATTTCCAAAAATTACGAAAATACCCCTGCCGGAACAGGCGCATAAAATGGAGATTTCAAAATAACAACAAATACCCATACCGAAACAGGCGCATAAAATGGATATTTCAAAAATAACAAAAACACCCCTACCGTAACAGGTATTTTCAACAATTACGAAAATATCCCTGCCAGAATAAGCGCATAAAATTTTCGTTGATTTCAAAAAATCCAAAAATACCCTGCCGGAACCGGTCCATTCCATTTTTAACAATCACAATCACACACATGTATATAATATATATATATAATATCTGTTTTACATGGCACACACAAAATGTCTTCAAAGGGTGTGCTACAAGAAAACAGAAAAACAGAGATCACATCCACATGCGATCTCTGAACAAAAAATATACCGTCGCCGTATCATCCACATAGCAATTGTTCTGTTTTGTTAACCATATACCAAAAAGTAAACCAAAAAATATACCTCTAGGTATCACCACTAAGTATATATATACCAAATAATACCCGCAAAAAGTTAGATCATCCATCAGCAGTTAGAATCCATCATCCTCATTCATCATCATCTGTGGAATTTTTCCCATACTCGTCATAACCATTCAATTCCTCATATTCATCTTCATCCTCTTCTTCCTCTTCTTCATCTTTGTCGATGACTTCACTTGTCTCATCTTCCACATAGTCTTCATCATCATCTTCTTCATCTTCATCATCCATTAGTGCTTGAGCATACTCCTCCTCTTCTGGATCAACAGGCCCCATGAGAAATTCATTCCAATTGTCTGCTTCTATTTCTTCCTCCAAATAAGCCTGCATGAGCTGCTCTACCTCTTCATCTTGTGAGTATGGCTCAGGCACATGATGAAAAGGTTCCCAATCTGGTTCAGCCTCTGATTCAGCATCAGATGCCAGAAAATCTACTTATGGAGGATATCGCGGCATACTTGCTGCAAGTAATGCATGTGCACGACGAAACTGTTCATCTCTGAACTTGTCATACTCCTCTTGCAAAGCAGCTTTTTCAGCAACCTTCCTCCGAAGTGCCGCATCATCCTCTTTAACTTTGAGCCCTATTTCATGACATGCGATTAAATGGTTCACACGCTTCTGGAGTTTTTTCAACTCTTCAAGGGTCATGAGCTCAATCAGTTTATAAGACTCAGCAAGAGGATCCTTGGAGCTACCTACCTCTAGTTCATCATCCGAACAACATACCTTAGGCTTCTTTCCTTTCCTGTCTATCTCCCTATCATGTGACGAATCAGGATTTGGGCTCCTCCTTGACGCCGTACAGCAGTGTATAAAAAGTATTGCTGCAAAACAATTACTTTGGTGTTAAACAAAACCAAATACATTTCAAGAGAGACAACAATTTGCATTTTCATTCAAAAGAACAATCCTAGAAACAACAACAAAAACAATATGCATTTTCACCCAAAAAACAGATCAAACCCTAGAAGAAGAAAAAGTAAACAACAACCACAAAACTTAAATCAAACACATCTGCATACTAGAATAATGTAATTCAAACAAAACCCATATCATGATTATACTTAGTTCTTAAAGCAACCACACACCACCACAAACAAAGTGTTCCCACTAGATAGTGTACCACAAAATAGAGTAACAAAAAAAATTAAAAAAATACATTAAGTGTTATTACACTTCTCTGCATTCTCTTTGCAACAAAGAAAAAAGGATCATTAAAAATAGAATCCATTTTTATGCAATCATGCAGAGGAAGATGAAGAAAAACAACACTTAAAAGAATATAAACCCATACCTGTGTAGATGAAGATTGAAGATTGAAGAGTATAGTTTATTCAAAGATTCAGAAGCAACTAAAATTGATGATTTTTCTGTTGTTTTCCCACTTACTTCAGCTTCTGAACTATTGAAGAGCAACTAATAACTGCTGACTTTTTGTCTCTGAGTAGAAAACATAAACTACTTTCCCAAAGAAGATGATTTTGTTGGGAAAGGGAGTGTTTGTTTGGTAGTGATAAAAGGAGATATTGGGTAGAAACGACATCTTCTAACTTAAGGGCTGATAAAAAGTGGGGTGGAAACAATAAAGTAACTTACACAGGGATCTGTAAGCAAATATGTCTAAAATTAGAGGGGGGTGAAAAAAAACAACAAATTGTTATTCAAGACCAGCATTAATCTGATAAAATGCAAAGTAACTTGCAATTGGAATCTGCATATATTCATGAACAGCATTATAAAGGAAACTCACTGATCGCATATATATGGGAGATTTTTCATTTCTTTGTTCTATGGATACGCTTTTGCTCCAGCAATTAACGTAGATATGGTTCCTCTTGTAAAATATCTTGAAAACTATCGCGACCAGGCATCTCTGCTTTGTCCACATCTGCAGTCATTCCTCTGGGAGTATGAATAACAACCCACCAATCTGGATGTTTAACGTCTCTGGAGTAGAAAACTTGGGCAGCCTCTTCACCGAGAATCACGGGCTCATCCGAAATTTTGGTATGGCTTTTCAATCTTGAAAGATTTACCAAAGGAAAATCTGAATCCTGACAGATCTTTGTTCCATTCTCTACCTTCACCCTATCACAGTACAAGACAGTTTCTTTAAATGTACCATAGTTCAACTCTAGGATTTGTCTGATCACCCCATACAACCGGGTTAGGTTAGTAACCGGATATTTTCCCCTTTTCGATCTCCTAAAAGTGGTTGATGCAACCACAGTGACACCACTTTCCTGGGTTTTATCCTTTTCCTGGTTTTCTTGGGAACAAAAACTAAATCCATTCACACGGTATATTTTGTACTCTTTCTGAGACACTGGACCTCTAACGTAACGCCACAAATCTGTATCCATTTTTTCTTCCGATCTAAGCTATGAAAGCGAAAATAAAATCAACACATCAGCATACTGCATCATTATTATGCTAACAAACACGAGCGCCAATGCAAACCTTTTCATACAGCCAACTAAGGAACTTGGTTTGCATCTCGACTTCCTCCATTGCAACCTCATCAGCTTCACGGTTCTCGCAATAATCCCTATATTTAGCATACATAGTATTAAAATCTAAATAGAATAACCCATTGTCCACATAAAAAAGCAGAACACGGCCAACCAATACACCGTAATAAACATCGAGACCTTACGGATCAATCAGAAAAATTACCCACCGACGATATCTCGCATCCATTGAATAGGGCTCACCTAAACTAGCTTTTCATCAAGCAGAGAACCCACATCGCTGAATTCATGTTCATCCTTTAAGAAGGGCTCCAAATTTGCTTTGTGACCTCCTTGATCGGCATTTTTCATGTGCACCATGGAAAATCTAACACAGTCATCCATTTTCGTCGACTTCGTAATTGACCGACCCTTCAATGTATCCGCTATTATTTGGGATGTTTTTGCACTCTTTCATTGCCCTGATTCAGTATGTACGTGTAAATTTCAGTACAAAAACGACAAAAATAAATAAAAATAAAGGACAAATGGTAAAATAGCAATTCACCTTTCGAATGGGTACATCCATCGATACCTAACAGGTCCACAAACTAAGGCCTCATCAGCCAAATGAACCATGTTGTGCACGCTTATATCAAAAAATCCAGCCGGGAAATACTTTTCGAGCACACATATGGCCTCTGCAATCATCCACTTAGCCTGGTTCAGATACTCTCTGCTAACCACCTTTAAGCACAAAATTCTAAAATACAAACTGACTTGTTGAAGCGCAGTACGCAAGTCTTTCTCTCCTGGAAAGGCATATTGAAGCAGAACATGTAATAAGTACCCCATAATCACATGTTAGTCATGTGACTTCAAGCTTATCAAGTTCAATTGCTCCATATTGACATTGTTACTTATATTCGACGAAAAGCCTGTGGGAACTTTCAGATCTTTAAGAATCTAACAAAAATCGGTTTTCTCTTTTTTGCTCAAAACAAACAGCGGAACCATCTTCACTCATTTCTTTGTTTTTTTCTCTTTCTACTCTCCACAATGTAGTTTATTCTCCTTCAATTTGGCACGATTATTCCATGCAACAATAGCCTTATTATCCTTATCAAAGATAGTATAGATAATGTGTTCCATGACGTTCTTTTCCGTGTGCATCACATCGACAAATGCCATATAGTCAAGGCACAATACGATTCAAGTTCCCAAAGAATACACTTCTTAAAGAAAGAACCTGTGACAAGCTCAGAATCATCTTCCTCTTCATCAGACTGATATCTCTTTCGTTTACCTGTCTTGCGGACCACTAAGTTACCAGGTTCGTAATGAACATCGGCCAACTTCTCAAGCGACTGCGCTCCTGTTAGTCTCAACGGTGCACTTTTACGCTCATGTGTCTATAATCCAAAATAAGTCCCATCCCTAAATGGGTGCCTTGACTTAAGGAATATACGATAGTTAGTGTACACAATCTTGCTGCCGTAACCTAGATGAGTACTTTGAGTTTAAATGCAGGCGGCAAACACTCGCACAGTATCTATGAGTGGTACATCCACTTAAAACACCTTGATCAGGCAAGTCATGAATGCCAAACATCAGAGTTGCTTTCAGAGTAAAATACTCCCTTTCAAAGAATCAAAAGCTTGTACACCTTGATGCCAAAGTTTTTTTAGCGTGTTGACCAGCGTCCGCAAAAAAAACATCAATGTCTTGACACGGTGACTTACGCCCAGGTGTCAACAGAATCATCATTTGGAATTCAGACTTCATACACATAGAAGGCGGAAGATTATAAACCACAAGGATCACATGCCAACAACTCCAACTCAAAGTCTATACACCATGAGGATTAAACTCATCTGTTGATATTCCAAGCCAAACATTTCTTCCTTCTGCGGCAAACAACGGAAACTTCAATTTCATTTTTTCCCACTGAGATGAATCGATTGGATGACGCATATATTCATATGAAACTTGCGCTCGATCGTGCCACATCATTGCGTCTAATATCCAAGGTAGAGAATACATTTTCTTAAGTTTTTCGTCTACAGGAAAGTATCTCAGCACTTTGAAAGGTTCATTTGTCACCACAGTACCATCTTTGGTAGCTTTCACCTTAAACCTCAGAGCTTTTCATACCAGACACTCTATTAAATCCTCATTCTCTTCGTAATACAAAATACAATGATTCCCACTAGCATGAATAGCCTTTGCTTTCATCCCCAGATCCTTAAGCATTGACCTCATAGCGTCATAGTTTTTGGGTAGCTTGTTAGGTTTCGTCCACTCTCTTAACAAATCCAACAAACTGTTGACACAGTTACCCGAAATTTTATAAGTTTTCTTCACATTATGCAGTTCTACCATAACAGAGAGGATTATGAGATTGTCTTCACAACCAGGGTATAACTTCTCTGCCGCTAACGATTTGTACCTATTATAATGCTTCTCGACATTTGGATCTTGTAAGGGTGATTCTCCGATTTGTGTTCCATCATGGTCATGATGAATACCAAAGGAAGAGTCAATAAAATCATTTAAATTCAAACAATCTGATTGCTTATCAGGCGTTTCTTCGACTACGGCCTTCCCCTTAGAACGACTTGTTGAAGCACCATCCTTTCTCTTACCATGTAAGCTCCAGGTGGTGTAAGTCTTGTCGACACCATGCTCATATAGATGGGTCCTAACAATCGAGAATCCAAGTGGATGTATATTTTCACACTTCCTACAAGGGCAAGCACACGTTTTTGCAGAAGTACCATTTGCCATTGCAAACTTAATGAATTTTCTAACCCCTTGTCTGTGTTCGGGCTATAAATGTACATTATACGCATCTAAGATTTATCCATAAAATTTGACATCCTACATACAAGTAAAGTACTATGTCTTAGTAACCTAAGTTTATCAACTAAACCTAAAAATGCCACATATTTATCAACACACCACAATAGAATAAAATTCACAACAACATCAATTTCTATAACTAATAAACCCCAGATGTTGAAAAACTGTCGATTAAGAAAATAATACAAGAAATACCTTAATACTTAGTGAAGATAACCCGGGAAAATGATAGTTTGTAAATTTTAATCAAACTCAATCCTTCTGTGATAACTCGATTAAGATTAAACCTTTAATGAAATCGACGAGTCACAGAAGAATCGGTTGAATCAATTTTGTCGATGAAGCTTCCTGCAACTGAATGTCAAATTAAATCTGATGAATTTTCTGGTGAAATCGATGGAGGATGCGGATATACCAAGAAGTCGGTGAGGTGTGAAATAAAGGGAGGTGAAAGATATAAGATGTAGTAATGTCTCAATAGTTTTGCTATCAACGTATTAAGTTTATATACCTCCCAACTTCCATACATATTAAATGAAAAACTAATTTCAGATGATTTTAATTTTGTTTTCGGATTTACGGTAATTAAAATGAAGAGTTATAATGGGAAAAAAATGTTGGAGAAAAAAGCCAGATTCGTTGGGAGGCTGGGTAGCCCTTGTGTGACGGACAGGTGAATTTTCCCCCTAACGAGTATGATTTCAACCCGTCCAGCAAGGCCAATCCCCGGTCACGCCACTCGGAAATGAAGATGAAAACAAGTAAAATAATATCTTCCCACTTAAGAATTCAAACAGCAAAGGGTGCAAAGTTAATGGCCAAACAAAAACAAGAAATAAAATCACTTGTCGTAAACAATTTTATTTTCACTTTTAAACACTAGACATCTTGGATTAGCACTACTATGACTGAAATGCTATGTTAGGATAGGAATTTTAAATACATAACAAAATTAAGTTTCAAAAGTAATAGTTCAACGGGAAAATACGGTGGATACCAAAAACACTTATTAAACAAAAACAAACCAACGACCACACTAGCCTTGCGGTAGTTAAAAAATGTAGCTAAATATACATGAAAGAAAAATCCAAAGACTTAGTAGTTCATCGGATGAGATCCATGTGGTGATTATACACACAATGACAAACCGAATACCAAAATCAAAGTTCTTCAGTTTAGGCGGGACCTCAATCCTTAAATGAGACATATCATTTTTATCTCAAATGAAAAACATTAGTTATACACAACAAAAATATGGGTAGCATATTTACAAATGACAGGAAAATAAACAGATTATGTAAATCAAACTACCCAGCAACCCCGTGATATACGATATCATAAGCTTAACAACATACTAACTTTCATAGCGCTAAGAGGCTTCCGTAAGCTCTGCCCGGCTTACTGCTCCAACTTCTCTTCGTACTCTGAGGGGGGGAAAACAAAACAAAACGGGGTGAGCGAATGCCCAGTAGAGGGTATAACGATGAACAGATAATACCAGCGTGAAAACATAAAGGCCTCGACAATGAGCAGCAGCTAGATCAAAGTAAAAATGTAAAAATGTAAATTTTAAGCAAATGTAGATCATAAAAAAAAGTATTCTGAGCCGCAAATAAAGATACTCTACTATTCTCATGGCCAGTGCCACCGTCAGGGTAGTTCTGGTTACCAGCCATCGTTGCCGCAACGATCTTCCGGGTAGCCACCGAGGTGGTGGGGTGCCACTTAGGCCCGACGTTCCTAAAGTAGAGTCCACTAGTTTCCAAATCCAATTGCCGCAAAGGAAATATTACAAACCAAGTTAGAAGAACCTCGTAAATCCATAAATGAAACTTACTTAAATACAAGCATTTGCGGCATTCACGAAATTACTAAACACGAGAGTGAAAATCACTTACCAGTAAAGTACGATAATCCTTATACATTGAGAAGAATATAAATTAGCGGAAATGATAGGTAATCCAAATTACCAAACAGTTCTCAATGCAAGAAGTAAAAGGACTTCATAAATACAACAACATATTTTAGGTTGGGAGTAAGACATAGGTCTGTGAAGTTTTCGAGCAAGTCCTAATTGCCGAGAGAGGGAGAGTAGTTACCAGTGAAATGGTATGGGTAAAATACTCAAGTTGGTGAATTAAAAAAAGAAATTCCAGTACAAAAGTGAAGCTTGTTGATCAGCAAATTTTAAACCAAATGCCAGTCAATCAAAGTTCATTTCATTTCTAATACAACGAAATCATAAAAATAAGATTTAGTGTCAGTAGTATCCAAAATGATAACAAGAAGAAGGCTAAGACTGGAAGTGACTTTTTATTACCAAACATTTCTACTAACCAAAAATTTAATTTAAGGTTGAAAGCAAGAAATCAAAGTTTAAGTGAGGAGCATAACGAGAGAAAACCCAACGGTAAAGCAATAGTGCTACTTTAGAAGGTCATACATTTCTTTAAGTTGAGTTGAACAACATGGATTTTAAAATCTCAAGCTAGTGATACAAGACAAACGAATGGGTTGAAATCTTGAAGTCTCAGGGTGGGAAAGAGGTTAAAAAAAAAAAGAATACGAAACATATTCAATAAATGAGTTTCAAATTCCCACTCTACCGGCGGAGTCTAAAATACAAAGTTCATTGGGTCATTTTCGCAAACAGTTGAAACATATTCAATAAATGAGTTTCAAATTCCGGCTACCAGCGGAGTCTAAAATACAAAGTTCATTGGGTCATTTTCGCAAACAGTTAAAACGCTAGTTGAATGATTTTTTTTACAAAACTTAATTTACGATGAAAATCAGACTTAATACGTGCATCATTTCTTTAAAAAATTTCATAACTCATTTACGAAATATGGAGTCATGCAGTTCAGTACACAAAGAAAATGTAAGCTTTTACACAAACTTCTTGCATGTTCAGGACATCCAAAGAACAAACGTAAAATGGAAAGAATGGGAGGATTTATTAAACACAAGCATTAACCCATACTGTAAGTGATCAAAATTTTAAACCAAGTCACCTAAAAGATCAATATATATGGAAGTTAAAATTCAAATTCACTCTCGGCAACTACGACAAGACGAGCAAAAATGTCCGGGGTCAATCATGCTATTTCGATTTGGCTAAGAAATTCAACAAAACAGCATGAACATGAAACTAGATGAAACTGCAATTACCCTTCTTGCGTTGATTTGTAGAAATAATGAAAAGTCTAAGAGAAATGAAATCAATTATTCATAGCAATGTCAATGAAAAGGAAAGAAACCCCCTACCTTTGCGTTTCAAAGTCCTTAATCGAAAATGGAGGAAGAGTTGCGCTCAAATTTTCCTTCACAAATCAACAATTTCTGCTCTGTTCAAGATGGTTGGAAAGAACTAGTGGTTTCGGAAGAGAAGAGCATGTCGGATAAAACAATGAAAAAATGATCCTTCACCATTTTAAAGTTTGGTTGACAATATCAAAGACCCGAATATCCTTAGCTGCTCATGTCTGCCACACGTCAAGCATGCTAATTTTTATTTATTTTTATTTTTTTTTTCAGAGTTCTCTAAAGTGTCTACTAATCATGCTTACTGATATTGCTAAGGATTAACTACTTACTTAAGACATCCATATTAGGTTGGGCTAGGGCTCAAAGCCCAACGAGAATATTCGTGTCGTTACACCATTACACCCTAAAAAAGAATTTGGTCCCCAAATTCAAAAATAAACGAAGAAGCTAAGAAGGATACCTAGAAGAAGCTCGGGTAGTTGTCTTGCACGTCAGGCTCGACTCTTAGGTTGCGTATTCTAAATTTATCATTGTATCTTTGGGTAGTTATCATCGCAAGGGTTTTTCCACGTAAGATACGTCGTCATTCGGCTGCAATTCCCTCAACTCGATTACATGTGATGGGTCTGCAATGTACGTCAGTCTTAAGTCTGATCTCTCTCTTCGATTATAACCCAGGCAACGTTTCTGGAACATCATCAACAAAAATCTAACCGCTAAGACGTCTTCTGCGGTATCTAAAACTCCTTCGAGTCTACACAGCGAATCTCAACTTCCCGGTCTCTAACAACGTAAACGACAGTCACAACCAAACATACCAGTTTTTCTAAATTGTCCTCAAGGTGTTCTGTCCTTCAGTTCGGGTTCTTCTTACGTATAAATCTCGAGGCTACAAATTTCGCACACCGCGATATCTTCAAAACAGAAAATGTGTCAGATTCACCACTGGTTAGTAATGTACATTACTAACACAACTAGAGATATGTATATCACGGTATCTAGATATTTTACCCCAACCCCAAAGCAATTCGATTAAACCAAAAACAACCTTCTATTTATCAAAACCGAAATGAAACCATTGGATGATGCAAACCAAAACAATTTGTTTACGTCTTAAAATAAAGTACACGGCACCGGAAAATAAGTAAGTACAAAACTCACAGTCCCAAGTGAATCGGAACTGCTCTGATACCAAACTGTGACGGACATGTGAATTTTCCCCCTAACGGGTATGATTTCAACCCGTCCAGCAAGGCCAATCCCCGGTCACGCCACTCGGAAATGAAGATGAAAAACAGTAAAAATAATATCTTCCCACTTAAGAATTCAAACAGCAAAGGGTGCAAAGTCAATGGCCAAACAAAAACAAGAAATAAAATCACTTGTCGTAAACAATGTTATTTTCACTTTTAAACAGTTAGACATCTTGGATTAGCACTACTATGACTGAAATGCTATGTTCTGGATAGGAATTTTAAATACATAACAAATTGTAGAATTAAGTTTCAAAAGTAATAGTTCAACAGGGAAAATACGGTGGATACCAAAAACACTTATTAAACAAAAACAAATCAACAGCCACACTAGCCTTGCAGTAGTTAAAAAATGTAGCTAAATATACATGAAAGAAAAATCCAAAGACTTAGTAGTTCATCAGATGAGATCCATGTGGTGATTATACACACAATGACAAACTGAATACCAAAATCAAAGTTCTTCAGTTTAGGCAGACCTCAATCCTTAAACAGACATATCATTTTTATCTCAAATGAAAAACATTAGTTATACACAACAAAAATATGGGTAGCATATTTACAAATGACAGGAAAATAAACAGATTATGTAAATCAAACTACCCAGCAACCCCGTGATATACGATATCATAAGCTTAACAACATACTAACTTTCATAGCGCTAAGAGGCTTAGTAAGCTCTGTCCGGCCATCTTGCTCCAACTTCTCTTCGTACTACGAGGGGGAAAACAAAACAAAACGGGGTGAGCGAATGCCCGGTAGAGGGGTATAACGATGAACAGATAATACCAGCGTGAAAACATAAAGGCCTCGACAATGAGCAGCAGCTAGATCAAAGTAAAAATGTAAAAATGTAAATTTTAAGCAAATGTAGATCATAAAAAAAAAGTATTCTGAGCCGCAAATAAAGATACTCTACTATTCTCATGGCCAGTGCCACCGTCAGGGTAGTTCTGGTTACCAGCCATCGTTGCCGCAACGATCTTCCGGGTAGCCACCGAGGTGGTGGGGTGCCACTTAGGCCCGACGTTCCTAAAGTAGAGTCCACTAGTTTCCAAATCCAATTGCCGCAAAGGAAATATTACAAACCAAGTTCCGAAGAACCTCGTAAATCCATAAATGAAACTTACTTAAATACAAGCATTTGCAGCATTCACGAAATTACTAAACACGAGAGTGAAAATCACTTACCAGAAAGTACGATAATCCTTATACATTGAGAAGAATATAAATTAGCGGAAATGATAGGTAATCCAAATTACCAAACAGTTCTCAATGCAAGAAGTAAAAGGACTTCATAAATACAACAACATATTTTAGGTTGGGAGTAAGACATAGGTCTGTGAAGTTTTCGAGCAAGTCCTAATTGCCGAGAGAGGGAGAGTAGTTACCAGTGAAATGGTATGGGTAAAATACTCAAGTTGGTGAATTAAAAAAAAGAAATTCCAGTACAAAAGTGAAGCTTGTTGATCAGCAAATTTTAAACCAAATGCCAGTCAATCAAAGTTCATTTCATTTCTAATACAACGAAATCATAAAAATAAGATTTAGTGTCAGTAGTATCCAAAATGATAACAAGAAGAAGGCTAAGACTGGAAGTGACTTTTTTATTACCAAACATTTCTACTAACCAAAAATTTAATTTAAGGTTGAAAGCAAGAAATCAAAGTTTAAGTGAGGAGCATAACAGAGAAAACCCAACGGTAAAGCAATAGTGCTACTTTAGAAGGTCATACATTTCTTTAAGTTGAGTTGAACAACATGGATTTTAAAATCTCAAGCTAGTGATACAAGACAAACGAATGGGTTGAAATCTTGAAGTCTCAGGGTGGGAAAGAGGTTAAAAAAAAAGAATACGAAACATATTCAATAAATGAGTTTCAAATTCCCAAACGGCGGAGTCTAAAATACAAAGTTCATTGGGTCATTTTCGCAAACAGTTGAAACATATTCAATAAATGAGTTTCAAATTCCCGGCTACCGGCGGAGTCTAAAATACAAAGTTCATTGGGTCATTTTCGCAAACAGTTAAAACGCTAGTTGAATGATTTTTTTTACAAAACTTAATTTACGATGAAAATCGGACTTAATACGTGCATCATTTCTTTAAAAAATTTCATAACTCATTTACGAAATATGGAGTCATGCGATTCAAGTACACAAAGAAAATGTAAGCTTTTACACAAACTTCTTGCATGTTCAGGACATCCAAAGAACAAACGTAAAATGGAAAGAATGGGAGGATTTATTAAACACAAGCATTAACCCATACTGTAAGTGATCAAAATTTTAAACCAAGTCACCTAAAAGATCAATATATATGGAAGTTAAAATTCAAATTCACTCTCGGCAACTACGACAAGACGAGCAAAAATGTCCGGGGTCAATCATGCTATTTCGATTTGGCTAAGAAATTCAACAAAACAGCATGAACATGAAACTAGATGAAACTGCAATTACCCTTCTTGCGTTGATTTGTAGAAATAATGAAAAGTCTAAGAGAAATGAAATCAATTATTCATAGCAATGTCAATGAAAAGTAAAGAAACCCCTACCTTTGCGTTTCAAATTCCTTAATCGAAAATGGAGGAAGAGTTGCGCTCAAATTTTCCTTCGCAGATCAACAATTTCTGCTCTGTTCAAGATGGTTGGAAAGAACTAGTGGTTTCGGAAGAGAAGAGCATGTCGGATAAAACAATGAAAAAATGATCCTTCACCATTTTAAAGTTTGGTTGACAATATCAAAGACCCGGATATCCTTAGCTGCTCATGTCTGCCACACGTCAAGCATGCTAATTTTTTTTTTTTTTCAGAGTTCTCTAAAGTGTCTACTAATCATGCTTACGATATTGCTAAGGATTAACTACTTACTTAAGACATCCATATTAGGTTGGGCTAGGGCTCAAAGCCCAACGAGAATATTCGTGTCGTTACACCATTACACCCTAAAAAAAGAATTTGGTCCCCAAATTCAAAAATAAACGAAGAAGCTAAGAAGGATACCTAGAAGAAGCTCCGGGTAGTTGTCTTGCACGTCAGGCTCGACTCTTAGGTTGCGTCTTCTAAATTTATCATTGTATCTTTAGGTAGTTATCATCGCAAGGGTTTTTCCACGTAAGATACGTCGTCATTCGGCTGCAATTCCCTCAACTCGATTACATGTGATGGGTCTGCAATGTACGTCAGTCTTAAGTCTGATCTCTCTCTTCGATTATAACCCAGGCAACGTTTCTGGAACATCATCAACAAAAATCTAACCGCTAAGACGTCTTCTGCGGTATCTAAAACTCCTTCGAGTCTACACAGCGAATCTCAACTTCCCGGTCTCTAACAACGTAAACGACAGTCACAACCAAACATACCAGTTTTTCTAAATTGTCCTCAAGGTGTTCTGTCCTTCAGTTCGGGTTCTTCTTACGTATAAAGCTCGAGGCTACAAATTTCGCACACCGCGATATCTTAAAAACAGAAAATGTGTCAGATTCACCACTGGTTAGTAATGTACATTACTAACACAACTAGAGATATGTATATCACGGTATCTAGATATTTTACCCCAACCCCAAAGCAATTCGATTAAACCAAAAACAACCTTCTATTTATCAAAACCGAAATGAAACCATTGGATGATGCAAACCAAAACAATTTGTTTACGTCTTAAAATAAAGTACACGGCACCGGAAAATAAGTAAGTACAAAACTCACAGTCCCAAGTGAATCGGAACTGCTCTGATACCAAACTGTGACGGACAGGTGAATTTTCCCCCCTAACGGGTATGATTTCAACCCGTCCAGCAAGGCCAATCCCCGGTCACACCACTCGGAAATGAAGATGAAAAACAGTAAAAATAATATCTTCCCACTTAAGAATTCAAACAGCAAAGGGTGCAAAGTCAATGGCCAAACAAAAACAAGAAATAAAATCACTTGTCGTAAACAATGTTATTTTCACTTTTAAACAGTTAGACATCTTGGATTAGCACTACTATGACTGAAATGCTATGTTCTGGATAGGAATTTTAAATACATAACAAATTGTAGAATTAAGTTTCAAAAGTAATAGTTCAACAGGGAAAATACGGTGGATACCAAAAACACTTATTAAACAAAAACAAACCAACAGCCACACTAGCCTTGCAGTAGTTAAAAAATGTAGCTAAATATACATGAAAGAAAAATCCAAAGACTTAGTAGTTCATCAGATGAGATCCATGTGGTGATTATACACACAATGACAAACTGAATACCAAAATCAAAGTTCTTCAGTTTAGGCAGACCTCAATCCTTAAACAGACATATCATTTTTATCTCAAATGAAAAACATTAGTTATACACAACAAAAATATGGGTAGCATATTTACAAATGACAGGAAAATAAACAGATTATGTAAATCAAACTACCCAGCAACCCCGTGATATACGATATCATAAGCTTAACAACATACTAACTTTCATAGCGCTAAGAGGCTTCCGTAAGCTCTGTCCGGCTTACTGCTCCAACTTCTCTTCGTACTCTGAGGGGGGAAAACAAAACAAAACGGGGTGAGCGAATGCCCAGTAGAGGGTATAACGATGAACAGATAATACCAGCGTGAAAACATAAAGGCCTCGACAATGAGCAGCAGCTAGATCAAAGTAAAAATGTAAAAATGTAAATTTTAAGCAAATGTAGATCATAAAAAAAGTATATTGAGCCGCAAATAAAGATACTCTACTATTCTCATGGCCAGTGCCACCGTCGGGGTAGTTAAGTTACCAGCCATCGTTGCCGCAACGATCTTAGGGCAGCCACCGAGGTGGTGGGGTGCCACTTAGGCCCGACGTTCCTAAAGTAGAGTCCACTAGTTTCCAAATCCAATTGCCGCAAAGGAAATATTACAAACCAAGTTAGAAGAACCTCGTAAATCCATAAATGAAACTTACTTAAATACAAGCATTTGCAAAAGCATTCACGAAATTACTAAACACGAGAGTGAAAATCACTTACCAGAAAGTACGATAATCCTTATACATTGAGAAGAATATAAATTAGCGGAAATGATAGGTAATCCAAATTACCAAACAGTTCTCAATGCAAGAAGTAAAAGGACTTCATAAATACAACAACATATTTTAGGTTGGGAGTAAGACATAGGTCTGTGAAGTTTTCGAGCAAGTCCTAATTGCCGAGAGAGGGAGAGTAGTTACCAGTGAAATGGTATGGGTAAAATACTCAAGTTGGTGAATTAAAAAAAAGAAATTCCAGTACAAAAGTGAAGCTTGTTGATCAGCAAATTTTAAACCAAATGCCAGTCAATCAAAGTTCATTTCATTTCTAATACAACGAAATCATAAAAATAAGATTTAGTGTCAGTAGTATCCAAAATGATAACAAGAAGAAGGCTAAGACTGGAAGTGACTTTTTTATTACCAAACATTTCTACTAACCAAAAATTTAATTTAAGGTTGAAAGCAAGAAATCAAAGTTTAAGTGAGGAGCATAACAGAGAAAACCCAACGGTAAAGCAATAGTGCTACTTTAGAAGGTCATACATTTCTTTAAGTTGAGTTGAACAACATGGATTTTAAAATCTCAAGCTAGTGATACAAGACAAACGAATGGGTTGAAATCTTGAAGTCTCAGGGTGGGAAAGAGGTTAAAAAAAAAAGAATACGAAACATATTCAATAAATGAGTTTCAAATTCCCGGCTACCGGCGGAGTCTAAAATACAAAGTTCATTGGGTCATTTTCGCAAACAGTTGAAACATATTCAATAAATGAGTTTCAAATTCCCGGCTACCGGCGGAGTCTAAAATACAAAGTTCATTGGGTCATTTTCGCAAACAGTTAAAACGCTAGTTGAATGATTTTTTTTACAAAACTTAATTTACGATGAAAATCAGACTTAATACGTGCATCATTTCTTTAAAAAATTTCATAACTCATTTACGAAATATGGAGTCATGCAGTTCAGTACACAAAGAAAATGTAAGCTTTTACACAAACTTCTTGCATGTTCAGGACATCCAAAGAACAAACGTAAAATGGAAAGAATGGGAGGATTTATTAAACACAAGCATTAACCCATACTGTAAGTGATCAAAATTTTAAACCAAGTCACCTAAAAGATCAATATATATGGAAGTTAAAATTCAAATTCACTCTCGGCAACTACGACAAGACGAGCAAAAATGTCCGGGGTCAATCATGCTATTTCGATTTGGCTAAGAAATTCAACAAAACAGCATGAACATGAAACTAGATGAAACTGCAATTACCCTTCTTGCGTTGATTTGTAGAAATAATGAAAAGTCTAAGAGAAATGAAATCAATTATTCATAGCAATGTCAATGAAAAGTAAAGAAACCCCTACCTTTGCGTTTCAAATTCCTTAATCGAAAATGGAGGAAGAGTTGCGCTCAAATTTTCCTTCGCAGATCAACAATTTCTGCTCTGTTCAAGATGGTTGGAAAGAACTAGTGGTTTCGGAAGAGAAGAGCATGTCGGATAAAACAATGAAAAAATGATCCTTCACCATTTTAAAGTTTGGTTGACAATATCAAAGACCCGAATATCCTTAGCTGCTCATGTCTGCCACACGTCAAGCATGCTAATTTTTATTTATTTTTTATTTTTTTTCAGAGTTCTCTAAAGTGTCTACTAATCATGCTTACTGATATTGCTAAGGATTAACTACTTACTTAAGACATCCATATTAGGTTGGGCTAGGGCTCAAAGCCCAACGAGAATATTCGTGTCGTTACACCATTACACCCTAAAAAAAGAATTTGGTCCCCAAATTCAAAAATAAACGAAGAAGCTAAGAAGGATACCTAGAAGAAGCTCCGGGTAGTTGTCTTGCACGTCAGGCTCGACTCTTAGGTTGCGTCTTCTAAATTTATCATTGTATCTTTAGGTAGTTATCATCGCAAGGGTTTTTCCACGTAAGATACGTCGTCATTCGGCTGCAATTCCCTCAACTCGATTACATGTGATGGGTCTGCAATGTACGTCAGTCTTAAGTCTGATCTCTCTCTTCGATTATAACCTGTGCAACGTTTCGGAACATCATCAACAAAAATCTAACCGCTAAGACGTCTTCTGCGGTATCTAAAACTCCTTCGAGTCTACACAGCGAATCTCAACTTCCCGGTCTCTAACAACGTAAACGTGATCACAACCAAACATACCAGCTTTTTCTAAATTGTCCTCAAGGTGTTCTGTCCTTCAGTTCGGGTTCTTCTTACGTATAAAGCTCGAGGCTACAAATTTCGCACACCGCGATATCTTCAAAACAGAAAATGTGTCAGATTCACCACTGGTTAGTAATGTACATTACTAACACAACTAGAGATATGTATATCACGGTATCTAGATATTTTACCCCAACCCCAAAGCAATTCGATTAAACCAAAAACAACCTTCTATTTATCAAAACCGAAATGAAACCATTGGATGATGCAAACCAAAACAATTTGTTTACGTCTTAAAATAAAGTACACAAGACCGGAAAATAAGTAAGTACAAAACTCACAGTCCCAAGTGAATCGGAACTGCTCTGATACCAAATTGTGACGGACAGGTGAATTTTCCCCCTAACGGGTATGATTTCAACCCGTCCAGCAAGGCCAATCCCCGGTCACGCCACTCGGAAATGAAGATGAAAAACAAGTAAAAATAATATCTTCCCACTTAAGAATTCAAACAGCAAAGGGTGCAAAGTCAATGGCCAAACAAAAACAAGAAATAAAATCACTTGTCGTAAACAATTTTATTTTCACTTTTAAACAGTTAGACATCTTGGATTAGCACTACTATGACTGAAATGCTATGTTCTGGATAGGAATTTTAAATACATAACAAATTGTAGAATTAAGTTTCAAAAGTAATAGTTCAACAGGGAAAATACGGTGGATACCAAAAACACTTATTAAACAAAAACAAATCAACAGCCACACTAGCCTTGCAGTAGTTAAAAAATGTAGCTAAATATACATGAAAGAAAAATCCAAAGACTTAGTAGTTCATCAGATGAGATCCATGTGGTGATTATACACACAATGACAAACCGAATACCAAAATCAAAGTTCTTGATTTTGGCAGACCTCAATCCTTAAACAGACATATCATTTTTATCTCAAATGAAAAACATTAGTTATACACAACAAAAATATGGGCAGCATATTTACAAATGACTGGAAAATAAACAGATTATGTAAATCAAACTACCCAGCAACCCCGTGATATACGATATCATAAGCTTAACAACATACTAACTTTCATAGCGCTAAGAGGCTTCCGTAAGCTCGCGCCATCGCTCCAACTTCTCTTCGTACTCGAGGGGGAAAACAAAACAAAACGGGGTGAGCGAATGCCCAGTAAAGGGTATAACGATGAACAGATAATACCAGCGTGAAAACATAAAGGCCTCGACAATGAGCAGCAGCTAGATCAAAGTAAAAATGTAAAAATGTAAATTTTAAGCAAATGTAGATCATAAAAAAAAGTATTCTGAGCCGCAAATAAAGATACTCTACTATTCTCATGGCCAGTGCCACCGTCAGGGTAGTTCAGTTACCAGACCATCGTTGCCGCAACGATCTTAGGGTAGCCACCGAGGTGGTGGGGTGCCACTTAGGCCCGACGTTCCTAAAGTAGAGTCCACTAGTTTCCAAATCCAATTGCCGCAAAGGAAATATTACAAACCAAGTTCCGAAGAACCTCGTAAATCCATAAATGAAACTTACTTAAATACAAGCATTTGCAGCATTCACGAAATTACTAAACACGAGAGTGAAAATCACTTACCAGAAAGTACGATAATCCTTATACATTGAGAAGAATATAAATTAGCGGAAATGATAGGTAATCCAAATTACCAAACAGTTCTCAATGCAAGAAGTAAAAGGACTTCATAAATACAACAACATATTTTAGGTTGGGAGTAAGACATAGGTCTGTGAAGTTTTCGAGCAAGTCCTAATTGCCGAGAGAGGGAGAGTAGTTACCAGTGAAATGGTATGGGTAAAATACTCAAGTTGGTGAATTAAAAAAAAGAAATTCCAGTACAAAAGTGAAGCTTGTTGATCAGCAAATTTTAAACCAAATGCCAGTCAATCAAAGTTCATTTCATTTCTAATACAACGAAATCATAAAAATAAGATTTAGTGTCGGTAGTATCCAAAAAAGATAACAAGAAGAAGGCTAAGACTGGAAGTGACTTTTTTATTACCAAACATTTCTACTAACCAAAAATTTAATTTAAGGTTGAAAGCAAGAAATCAAAGTTTAAGTGAGGAGCATAACAGAGAAAACCCAACGGTAAAGCAATAGTGCTACTTTAGAAGGTCATACATTTCTTTAAGTTGAGTTGAACAACATGGATTTTAAAAGCTCAAGCTAGTGATACAAGACAAACGAATGGGTTGAAATCTTGAAGTCTCAGGGTGGGAAAGAGGTTAAAAAAAAAAAGAATACGAAACATATTCAATAAATGAGTTTCAAATTCCCGGCTACCGGCGGAGTCTAAAATACAAAGTTCATTGGGTCATTTTCGCAAACAGTTGAAACATATTCAATAAATGAGTTTCAAATTCCTGACTACCGGCGGAGTCTAAAATACAAAGTTCATTGGGTCATTTTCGCAAGCAGTTAAAACGCTAGTTGAATGATTTTTTTACAAAACTTAATTTACGATGAAAATCAGACTTAATACGTGCATCATTTCTTTAAAAATTTCATAACTCATTTACGAAACATGGAGTCATGCAGTTCAAGTACACAAAGAAAATGTAAGCTTTTACACAAACTTCTTGCATGTTCAGGACATCCAAAGAACAAACGTAAAATGGAAAGAATGGGAGGATTTATTAAACACAAGCATTAACCCATACTGTAAGTGATCAAAATTTTAAACCAAGTCACCTAAAAGATCAATATATATGGAAGTTAAAATTCAAATTCACTCTCGGCAACTACGACAAGACGAGCAAAAATGTCCGGGGTCAATCATGCTATTTCGATTTGGCTAAGAAATTCAACAAAACAGCATGAACATGAAACTAGATGAAACTGCAATTACCCTTCTTGCGTTGATTTGTAGAAATAATGAAAAGTCTAAGAGAAATGAAATCAATTATTCATAGCAATGTCAATGAAAAGGAAAGAAACCCCCTACCTTTGCGTTTCAAAGTCCTTAATCGAAAATGGAGGAAGAGTTGCGCTCAAATTTTCCTTCACAGATCAACAATTTCTGCTCTGTTCAAGATGGTTGGAAAGAACTAGTGGTTTCGGAAGAGAAGAGCATGTCGGATAAAACAATGAAAAATTGATCCTTCGCCATTTTAAAGTTTGGTTGACAATATCAAAGACCCGAATATCCCTAGCTGCTCATGTCTGCCACACGTCAAGCATGCTAATTTTTATTTTTATTTTATTTTTTTTCAGAGTTCTCTAAAGTGTCTACTAATCATGCTTACTGATATTGCTAAGGGATAACTACTTACTTAAGACATCCATATTAGGTTGGGCTAGGGCTCGAAGCCCAACGAGAATATTCGTGTTGTTACACCTTGTGTGTGAGATGAAATTGGGAGATGATAGTATTAATAGAGGAGCTAATAGTAGTAATGGAGGGTAACAATGTAACTTGGCATTTTAAGTTGAGGATCAGAAGGTAATTACCCAAAACCCTCCCGAAACTCTGTAACAGATACCAATTATTGCAACAATTATCCGACGTTACAAATTTTCCAACGTCGATACGACGTTACTTAAAAACTATTCGTTAGAAATTCAGCTGTTAAAAAATCCCTGATTTTGTGTAGTGCTTCTTGCAGATGACTGCCTGATTTTCACTCAGGATATTGCGTTTTCTGTCAACAACTTATTATCTCTTCTTGATATTTTAACAAATAATCAGGACATGTCACTGATTTTGATAAGTCTGTAGTTTATTTTTGTTACAGAGAATGAGCGAAAGACGATGGCCAAATAGTCATTTCCATCCGACGTTGAACACACCCCACCGATACAGAGCACAACTCGGTGGTGAGTGCCTCAAAGCCATAACATATGTGGATTACCCTGAGCAGTGGCCGAGACGGTTGACAACATCATTGAGGAGTTAGTTAGTACGTTAAGCAGACTCGTTCAGCTTTTTAACCCTCCTCTTGAGATTGCAGACCTGATCAAACTTATCTCAAAATATTCCAGCCATCCATATTATATATGTATATATTTTCTAAAGTTCTCTGCATTACAGACTGTTATGGTTTCTGTAGTTGTCACTTATGTATAAGGATACACCCCATTCTAAACTAGTGGATTTTTCATTTGGATATTCCAAAGCAACTTTTTGATCCAAACATCTTAATGCATGGATGGTTCTATTCCTTACCATGTTGAAATGACCCATTCCTTTATAAGGCCAGCCCGTTGATTGATATTTGACTATTTTAGTCTTTTTCTTGAACATTGTTTGAGTTAAAATTTCAATTTTCAGGAGGGATGGGTTGTTGGATAGTATGCAACTTCAACAGGTTGAAATTTTAAATTGAGTATATCAGGTTGAGGATTGTTGAAGTAGTCTGTCAAATAAGTTAGTGGGTTATTCGAGTCTATATCTGTAAGTCCTATTGTTTAGGATACAATTGTGATTTGATTTGTTCTTCTAGTCATGTTACCAGTAACACCACTAGGAAAGTCGTGGTTGTTCTGATCCTAATTTCTAGCTTTTGTAAGGCTATATATAGCCAAATTTGTTTTGCTTTGAATAACAAGGAATAAGATCTTCTTTCTTTACATTCTTGTCTCTATATTTTGTATCAAGAGGCATCTAGAGATTGTTTGTCCGAAAACGGTGTGAGATTTTTTTCCAGAGTGTGAAAGATTTGTGAGTGTCTTGAGTGAGGAATGGTGACAGATAGTAATTTCGTTCAACCATCAATTCCAAAGTTTGATGGGTTTTATGATCATTGATCCATGTTAATGGAGAATTTTCTTAGATCGAAAGAGTATTGGGGTATTGTAGAATAAGGGATCCCAATTGTTTCCACAGAAGTGAAAGTTACAGAAGCTTAAGTAAAGGAGTGTAATGACGCAAAGCTGAAAGATTTGAAGGCAAAGAATCATCTGTTCCAGGATATTGATCGAACAGTTCTGCAGACTATTTTGGACACCACATCAGCCAAAAGTATTTGGGATTCAATGAAAAAGAAGCACCAAGGAACTGACCATGTCCAATGTGCACACTGAAAGTTCTCAAAAGAGACTTTGAGGTGTTACATATGAAGGAAGGAGAGTCTGCGAATGGATATTTCTCGCGTACCTTAACCATTGTCAACAAGATGAGGCAGCACAAAGGTAAGGTAACTGATGAAGATGTTGTTGAAAATATCTTAAGATCGATGATCCCTAATTTTTCCTGTGTGGGTTGTCCAAATTTAGGAGTCAAAAGATCTGAGTAATTTCTCAATTGATGAGCTACAAAGCAATTTATTGGTTCATGAGCAGCGCATGACTACCCATTTTGATAAGGAGCAAACCTTGAAAGTTACATATGGAGAGTCTTCGAGATAAAGGGGATGTGGTGACTTTGAGGTCGAGGTAGAGGCAGTGGAAGACATAACTACGACAAGTCTACAATCAAATGTTTTGGCTGTCATAAACTTGGGCATCTTTAGTATGAATGTCCAAATAAATCATAAGAAAAGGCATGTTATGTAGAAGCAGAAGAAGAAGAAGAAGAAGAAATGTTGATGATGTCCTATACAGATGAAGAGAAGACAAGTCAAGACGAAGTATGCATGTGGTACATTGACTCGGGTTGCAGCAATCACATGAGTGTCAAGAAAGAGATGTTCTCAACTCTTGATGAATATTTCAGAGAAATAGTGAAGCTAGGCGACAACTCAAAGATGAAAGTGACGGGAAAAGGAAATGTTATGATGATAGTGAATGGCATAACTCAAGTTGTCACTGGTATGTTCTATGTTCCAGATTTGACAAAAAATTTGTCGAGCATTGGGAAACTTGTTGATAAGGGTCCGAGGATTGTCATTGAACAAGTAAAGTGCCCACTATACCATGCTCAAAAGGGTTTCATTGTTGAGATTGCAATGTCTTCAAATCTAATGTTTAAGCTGTTTGCAAGTATAAAGAAGAAGAAGGAGACATGTTTCTCTGTTACTGAAGATCTAGCTCAATTTTGGCATCGTCGATATGGTCATTTGAATCGCAAGGGGATGAGACTTCTTCTGCAAAAGGGAATGGTGAGTGGCTTACCTTCACTCAGATCCATGTCAAGAGTATGTGATGTGTGTTTACTTGGAAAACAACACATACTCCTTTTTCCGAAAGAGACTACATGGAGAGCTACTCAAGCCCATCAACTCTTGCATGCTAATATTTGTAGACCTATCAATCCTATGTGCAACAGTGGAAAGATGTACATTATCACGTTAATTGACGATTTTAGTCGTAAACTATGGATATACTTTCTTGTACAAAAATAAGAGGCTTTTGATATTGTTAAATTGTTTAAGAGTCGCGTTGAGAAAGAGGAAGGCATGTTTATGAAAGTTCTTCACACTGATCGTGGAGGGGAATTCACCCTAAGCGAGTTTAATACTTTTTGCAGCGACAATGTCATACAAAGGCAGCTGACAGCTTCATATACTCCACAACAGAACGGGGTTGCAGAGTGGAAGAATCAAACTATCATGTATATGGTTCGTGGTTTGCTCGTGGAGAAGCATATTCCAAAAACCTTTCGGGAAGAAGCTGTAAATTGGGAAATTCATGTAACAAATAGAAATCCAACACGTGCTATAAAAAATAAGACTCCAAAAGAAGCTTTGAGTGGTATTAAACCATCAGTGCAGTACTTCCGAGTATTTGTTTGCATCTCTCATGCTTATGTTCCATACAGCAGATGCATCTAATTGGATGAAAAAAGTATCAAGTATGTACTACTTGGAGTCAGTGAAGAATCAAAGGCGTATCGATTATATGAACCTGTCTCTCACAAGATCATAGTAAGTCGTGATGTAGTTTTTGAAGAAGATGGAAGATGGCAGTGGTACAAGGAACATGAACAAGCTACTCTTGTCGATTTAGAATGGGACGAAGATGAATCAACTACTGCAATTGGTGAAGCTACAACTGATGAAAGTGTGCCAACTGAAGCAATAGACCAAGATGTTACTGTCACGGACCAAGTTGATGTTGATACACCAATAAGTATTGCCTCAAGATCTAGTGAGAGTTCTCCAGCACTAATTGTTCAAGGAAGAAAAAGGAGACAACAAGTATGGTAGAGAGGGGATTTCAGAAGAAGAACAAGATGATGATGCATCTTTCTTTGTACTAATGGCTACCTTAACATTATTTACAGTGTACTTTGAAGATGCTGTGAAAATTGCACGATGGAGAACTGCAATGGATGCTAAAATTATTGCTACCGAAAGGAATAATACTTGGGAATTAACTGCTTTACCTGCTGGTTCGAAGAAGGTGGGAGTAAAATAGGTCTACAAAACAAAACTAAATGAACATGGTAAAGACGACAAGCTTAAAGCTCGTCTGGTAGCAAATGAGTACACTCAATAACATGCAGTGGATTACACAGAAGTATTTGCGCATGTAGCTCGATTGGAGACAGTTCGTATGGTAATTTCTCTTGTTGCACAGAAATAATGGGATGTATTCCAGCTTGATGTTAATGCTTTTCTTCATGGTGAGATTAATGAAGAGGTTTTTGTCGCACAACCTCTATATGATAAAATGCGAGGAAGATAAAGTTTACAAGCTGAAAAGGGCATTATATGGACTCAAGCAAGCTCCACGAGCTTGGTACAGTCGCATAAAGTCTTAGTTTACCAAAAAAGGTTTTCTGAAATGCCCTTATGAACACATACTCTTTATTAAAGTGGGAGATGAAGGTAAAATTCTCATTGTGTGTATCTATGTTGATGATCTCATATTTCAATGATAATGATGAGATGATGTTTGACAAGTTAAAAAAGTCTATGATGTGACAGATCTTGGAAGGATGAAGTACTTTCTTGGCATAGAAGTAATGCATAAAAAAGAGGGTACTTTCATATGTTAGAAGAAGTACATAGGAGATATACTTGAAAAGTTTGAAATGGCTGCTTGCAATGCAGTTCATAACCCAATTGTTTCTGGTTTTCGACTCATTAAAGATGAGAATTGAATTAAGGTGGATAGCTGTCAGGATAAGCAGCTAGTTGGGAGTCTTATGTATCTGACAACAACACGTCCGACATTATGTTTGTTGTAAGTTAACTTACTCGATACATGGACTATCCTACAAAGCTTCATTATAGTGAAGCTAAAAGGGTTTTGCGATACTTGAAAGGAACTTATGATTATGGAGTCTTTTACAGAAAGGGAAGAGATGTGAAGCTTGAAAGCTACACGGACAGTGATTATGGTGGTGATTAAAATGATCGCAAGAGCACATCAGGATCGATATGCGTTTCTTCTCAGTTCTGGTGCCGTTTCTTGGCTATCAAAGAAGCAAGCCATTGTTACTCTGTCAACAACTGAAGTTGAATTTGTTTCATCGGCATTCACTGCAACTCAAGCAATCTGGTTACGAAGGATTCTAGAGTATCTTCATCAATCACAGAGTTGTGAGTGTACAACTATTTTTTGTGATAACAGTTCAAGCATTGCTCTCTCAAGGAATCCAGTTTTTCATGGTCGTAGCAAGCACATAGATGGCAAATTTCACTTTCTTCGTGATCTTACAAAGAATGGAGTTATCAGACTAGTTCATTGTCCCAGTCAAGGTCAAATATCTGATATCATGAAAAAGCCACTGAAGAATGTTTTTGTGAGGATTAGAGGTTTGCTGGGATGTGTTCTGCATCAGTTCTAAACTGAATTCAGTTTTTCAGTTTAAGGGAGGAAATGTTTAAGTAGTCCGTCAAATAAGTTAGTGGGTTAGTCGAGTCTTTAGCAGTAAGTCATATTGTTTAGTCATATTATTTAGGATACAGTTGTGATTTGATTTGTTCTTCTAGTCATGTTACCAGTAACACTAGGGTAGTCGTGGTTGTTCTGATCCTACTTTCTATCTTCTGTAAGGCTATATATAGCCAACTCTGTTTTGCTTTGAATAACAAGTAACACGATCTTCTTTCTTTACATTCTTGTCTGTACAAGGATGATACGTATGAGTAATAGCTAGTTAAATTATGTCAGGTCGATTGTAATGACCCTCCAAGAAAACAAATTGACATACATGTATCTTGAATCCTCTTTGTTATAATAAAAAGATGAACTATTAGTGTACTGTTACTAGCTTGTCAATTTATGTGTTGTAAAGTTTATCTCTTACACTTATTATTAGCTTAAGGATCGCCTGTATTCAAGTGTGCGAATCTTCAAGCATAATATGATTATTTTTCTTCTTCTAATTCACACCATTGACATAGCATTCTTTATAACAGCTTTCTTCGAAATTACACTTTGTTAATCACGCGTCTACGATCCGTTAGTTCCTACTTCTATGCACTTGTTTGTTGGACTGTCCTGTAATCTTTATTAAGGTTTTCTTGAATTAAGTTCGTTTATGTGGTCGGCCTCCCACCGTGCGTGGTCATCTAGTACTTCCTCATCATATACACTGTAGAAAGATTTACTGTCGTGGTCTACCAGTTTAATAGCATGTTTACTTTGCTTAGATAATTTAATTATTTTGGTAACTATCATTACCTCTTCATAGAAGTGACACAGAATCAAAATCTATGTGATCTAGCTATAATTGAGTTACTAACTGAAGAAATCCACTGATTGAGTATGTATATACTTGTGCCTGTAGAGTGCAGAATGATATGCTCAGGTACTCCATACGACAATCTCTCCTCAGGTTTCTTCTTGGAGTTTATATCACTCGACGGAGTAGACATTGGAAAGAATGATTGTAAAACCACGCGTCATCCATCGAGCTCTCTTTACAGAACCGATTTTATTTTATTTTTTCTTAAAAAAATGGTACAACAATTAAACCTGTCTTGATTGGGGTATACCCAAATTTAAATGGACATGTGCCCTTACTAAGGGGAGGCCAAAACGTGATAAAGTTACTTTAATAGCCCTACACTAATTAACCTAAAACTAAACCCTAAACTTAAAAACTAAAAACTGATTAATCTTCCTCTAATCTTTCTTCTCTAATCCCTCTCCTCTTCTCTTTCATTCCAAAAACCTAAAATCAACCAAAATTTTCAATTTTGATTTTCTACAAAAAATGGTTGATTCTAAACAATCCAGCAGCAAGAGAGATTCAACTGGTAACATGAAAAGATCCAAATCAAAGGGGAAAGGTAAGGGAAAGGTTGGAACGAGTAAACCCAAGAATTCAATCCTTGAAGATGCTGAAAAGAAACCTCTAAAGGAGAAAAGAAGATTGTAAGTGATTTATAAACTCAAACCCATTATTGTTTTGTTGTATATGATTGTTAGATTAGGTTAGAAATCGAAAATTTTGATTTTCAGATTTTTTTGGCCGGCAAGGTCGATAGTTGAACAACACGCCGACCATTGGTATTTTGAAAGAACCGGCATGGTCTCAAGATGAATAACCTGCCGACTTTTCATCAGAGCCATGGAGACTGTTGGACAATAACCAGGGACGACAGGGTATAATAACCAACCATGCCGGGTTATATTTGGTCGGCGTGATTTTAGACTTATACCATGCTGACGTTAGGCATCAGAAACCTTAATTTACTAAGTTATTAGTCGGCATATTTCATAAATAGGACCATTCCGGCTTTTTATTTGTCGGCAAGGTAGTTGGTTAGCACCTTACCGGCTTTACTTTAGTCGGCAGTGTAGTTGGTTAACACCTTTCCGACCGTATGGTGGTCGGCACTGTTTAGTTTATCGGCCTTGCCGGCCAATGAAAAAAGATCAACAGTGTTGTGTTGTTGTTTTCATATATATTATTTGTGCATTGTTTAGGTTCCCAGAGGAAACAAAAGAAGATCTACCTTGTCTTGTTAACAATGCAGAAGAGCTATTTGAATATTTGGACACAATTTATCCAAATTTAGAAGATCCTAAAGATGAAACTGAAGAGAATTGCCCGTTTAGAAAGTTATGTTTGATGGGTAAGGAAAATCCAGAAGAATTTCTAAGGTTTGTCAACATTCCTAGCAATCCCCTCAACTATGAAGAATGCACATCATCAGAGGAGGAAGAAGAGGAGGTTGATCCAAGAACTTTTTTCAGGGCATGTGACTTTTCTGGAGTGAACCCCTATTACAATGAGGATGGTCACTACATAGGTCCAGTGAAGGGGAAGGGAAAAGCAAAAGGCGATGCGGTGAAAAAGCTAGTGATGGGGAGGAAGATAACAACAATGAGAAGGATCCTTGAAATTCTTAAACTTTATTATGTTTACTTGCTTTAGAAACTTTATTGTGGTTTGAACTATTAGATTATGTTTTGAACTCTTAGATTGTGGTTTTAGACTTGTTAAACTTATTTTAATTTTCAGTTTTAGTTGCTTTAGAAGTTATTTTTTTGTTTATACAGTTTTAGACTAAGTACTTGAGGCCGGCATGGTATGAAATCTATACCTTGCCGACCTAAATGTTAGTTGCACCTTTTAGGTACAAAGTACAACCCATTGAATGCTCAACAGCTGAAATTTCAAAATCAAGATATTAGGTATGTTGTTATTATAAAACCATTCCAAACTTCATCTTCAACCTTGCATAAAGAATGGAAGTTTCACCACCAAATATTTGTAGTCTTTGTACACTAAGTTGTCATTTTGCAAACGATTGTCCCTTTGAAGGAAGCAAATGCATTATTGAAGGTTGTAAGGGATTCTTATTTCTCATGAAAGCTGCAATAGGAGGTGTATATGTTAGTATGCTTCAAAATGCACTTGTTGTGGGTTTTTCTATTGGATAGATGAGCGTGTAGCTCCGTATGAAGATGAAGTTGCTAAAATCAACCTTCTACCATGCACAGATCCATGTTGCGACGGTAAAATGAAGCTAATTACCTCTCCTAAAAAATTGTGTACCGGAAAAAGATATTATCTATGTCCCAAATGTGTTAGGGTAAAGTTTTTAACGTTTGTATGCTTTAATTAAGGTTTTTATCCAATGTATAGACGGAATTGTCCTAAATTAGAAGCTTGCTGGCGCCCTCATAGTCGGCATTATTCTATATTAAAAGCATTCCGACAGTTGTTGTGTCGGCATTGATATTATAATACACCTTACCGGCTTTATAGAAAATAACAATCACGAACAATTTTTGAGGGAGTTCTTAGCCGACATGGTTCTCCTCAATAACAATGCCGGCGCAATAAAAGCTGGAAACCTGGCAAAACCAGGACCTTGCCGGCTTAATAGAAAAAAACATCCAGGAACAATCTTTTTAAGGGAGTTCTTAGCTGGCATGGTAAATTTCATAAACATTGCCGGCGTAGAAAGCGCCGGTATCTTGGAAAAAGCCAGATTTTGCCGGCCATATCAGGCAGCTTTTTCCTGTACTGTCATGCATTGCGGCCGACAGTCTGACGAAATAATACCGTGCCGACCCTGGGAGAGACAGAAGGGTTTGGTAATAAATATGATGCCGAACAAATGAGAATACACCCAAAAAAACACATCCATTTCATTCATTTGTAGCACTCCAAAGTACATTGCACAAAACATGCATGCGATTACAAAAGTAATCCAAAAAGTACGAATGTTTTGTCTAGTACTCCATTGTACACTACACAAAAAGCTGCTTTATTCCCTAATCATAATCACTCCTCACTCAAATCTATGGGACATTCCCTAAACTCGTCTATAACATTCCAAAGGGACATGTTGTCCTCATAAATTTTCATCCATTCCTTGGTCTTGTTATTTGTGAATTTCTCCCACAAACTAAACTACATAGAGGAGGTAATGAACATTCCTTATTGAGTTGTAGACCAATAAAATGATTTTTATCCACCAAAGCCATGACAATTCTTCTATGCTTGAGTTGGTCCACGCAAACCGCATGTTTCGGTGCAAATGTTATAGATAGTCCCTCACTAAAAAAATGTACCACGCAATTCCAAGTATCCGCCAATAGATGGCCACACTCCGACATTCTCAACCAATGCTCCCATTTGATCGGTGCGTTTCCCTCCGGGCCTTTAACACTAGTTAGCAAACCTTTGAAAGTTGCTTCTTTCTCCTCCATGGAACCTTCTAGAATCATTGAGATATGGAACTCCTTGTCGTTTTCTAGTCGAGCAGCCATCTTCTTTCTAATGTATTGGTATTGGGTGAGATTATCTTCAACCGCTCCACTTAGGTGTCCCAATTGTTGCGAGATAACGTGAAACCCACAATTTCCATCTTTCGGAACATCGTCGGTACCAATCACGAAATCTTGAATAATTGGAGGGAGTTGATTGCGATACTTTTGCAAAACGGGTTGTACTACCTTGTTTGGACGACCTTTTTTCTTCGCAACATCTCCTTAGCTTGCTTGGCTCTCAAGAGGTAGAGTTCCATTTGTATTCAAGTTAGAGACGGTTGGTGTAGTTAAATCCTTCTTTGGCCGACCCCTTTTCTTTCCAACAAATTCCACGCTTGCTTGACTCTCAAGAGGTAGAGTGCCATTTGTATTCAAGTTAGAGACCGTTGGTGTAGTTGAATCCTTCCTTGGACGACCTCTTTTCTTTTTAGCGGGCTCCTCCTTGTATTGCGCCTCGGTATAAACATGTCCGGATGGATCGCACTTTGTACTCAAATGCTCTTTAATGTTTTCCCTTTTGGATTGATCACTATTTCTACTTAAAAACTCTTTGATTTGTTCTCCTTAGGATTGATCTTGATCGCAATTTGTACTCAAAAACTCTTTGATTTGTTCTCTTTCTTCCGCCCTCGTCTTTTTGGTAGTTGGTCTACCATTAAGATCTTGATTCTCTGGTTCCTCAAGTTCTTCCATAAAAGGGTAAACAATCGGCATCAACTTGTGCTTCATAGTTTGTTTGTCCAACCTATTCAACTTGGGGTACCTTTAGAGGATTATTCTCCCAAGTTCCATGTCGCCAAACTCTTCACCGGGATCTTCTCTTGGAGCCGGCTTGAAAGATAATTGCTTCCAAGGATCGATATCATCAAGAGGAATGGGAGTTTTATACCTACCAAGCATATGACGACATGGAAGTCCGATAGCCTTCATTATCCTACACTTACAAGGAGTGTTCGGGTCATCATACTTTTTATACTTTTTAAACAATGCTATATGTTTCATCATGAAACGTATTGCCCAATGCGAGACGTTTCTATGTATACCAACAAGCAACCAATCATCCTCCTTAAACTCCTTCAACTTCCGGATGCTACTTTCTTGGAATTGTTTTTTTATCTTGTCGATATCATTATTAGTGTACTCATGGATAACATGTTGCACCGTCACAATCCCATTTTCACTCGTGAAAAGTAGACCTTTTAGTCTCCCATGAGATTGCTCTACCATACTTGTGGATTCAAGTTTGAAATGTTTATAGTCGTAAGTATAAGCATACACAAACCTCTCTTTGTGTGGCCTCAACCATTGTTTCTTGCAATATTCCACTACTTTGGGGTAATTAGTCCCCCAATCATCCTCGAAATCCTTCAAGTTTAACTCATATCTTCCTACACTCATCGACCAAACCACCTTATCCTACGCTTTCATGAATAAACCAAACTTAATCTCACCTTGTTTCCATTCTTCGTCTTCTTTCTCTTTCTCCTTCTCTCGCTCCTCTTTAGTTAGTTTGCTAAGACGTTCATCTTCCTCTTTTTCACGTTTAGTTCCTTTCTTTGCTTTCGATTTTTGGATATGACTTTTACAATTCTTTCTAAGATTGCATTGTATATGCCAAGTGCAAAGGAAATTTGTGCATTGGGAAAGACTATCCTCACGACGTTCATTATTGCTTGCTCATTGTCGGTGACTATAACCCCCGGAGTTTCATCTTAGTGGTAGAGAAGCTTCAAAGTTTCCAATGCCCAAATATAACTATCATCCTTCTCACGATCCATAAAACACCATGCCATCGTGAACGATTTCTTATCCGAGGTTTTTCCTACAATGTTTAACAAGGCATGTTGTACCTATTCGTCTTATAAGTACAATCCATGAACAAAACTTGATAAAAGCAACGCGCCAATTGAATCATATCGGGATGCGCAAAAAAAAATACGATCCACCTTCCCCTACTATGACTCATGGTGTCTCACCGTGTAGTTGTATTTGTGTATTAACCATTGTGATTCTTCCATCACCTTTCTTCCATCCCATTCAATTATTTTAATAGTTTCCTTGGCCGCATAAATTGTAGACAATGAAGAGAGGTTATGCGCGGGTCGTCCCTCTTGAACTTACTTAGGAGCTTACTTGGTTTAATTCCCTAACTTGTTCTTACTTGTTCGAACTCGTGCGGTTTGAACTTGGCAACTTGACAATGCCCAACAAGAGTTTCCGGATCTTTATGGTTATGCCAACCAACATCAACTCTACTCATTCTCCACATGTGATTGGTGTGTTCGTTCCTCCAAAAAATGATCTTGAATGGGCATCCACACTTCTTTGACTTCGTCTTGTACACCCTAGTCGTCTTCTTATCATACACATAACCCTTCCTCTTGTGACTTTCCTCCGGCAACCCATAACACTAGCATACCATTTCAAACCGCGTAGATTTTTGTTGGGTGTTTTTCACTAGAACGCACATCTGCTCTTTGGCTTTCTCAACAATCCAATTGATAAGCGTCGTCTTTTTCCTTCCATTCCAAATCATTAGCATAATGTGAGGAAGTATCGGGCCCCTAATTTTCTCGAGCTTGAGGCTGATCCGCCATAGGTACCAATGCCACAATCTACAAAACATCAAAAGTTTAGTTGATGTGTATTACCACGGTCGGCATGGTCGACATATAAAACAATGCCGTCTAGAAAAGACCGGAACGTAATAGAATATAAACATTGCCGAAATGGATATATCCGACAAGTTATGAAAACATGAAAATGCCGGCGTAAGCATTTTCAAGTAAAGGCTCCTCTGTTTCAAAAAATTAAAGTCGGCAAGGTTAAAATTTTCTGCACTGCCGGCGTGGTACTGCTCACGAAAAGTCGGCACATTGTGCAAAGTAGAACCAAGCCGGCTTTTACGGCCGGCATGATCTACAAGCGTCGACCTTGCCGACCCTGTACAGCAAAACTGAAAAAAAAAAGCAAAATTGATCATTTGCATGGAAAGTCACAATCTTCACCACCTAGGTTGTCTACCCGATTACTTGTGACTCCATTCTCTTCTTCTTGGTCATTGGATTCTTCGTTTGGCTCAATACATTCATCACTTCCATAACCATCATGAGTTTGAGGAAAATAAAAGTGAGGGTCATACATGTAATCCATTCGATCATGGTCTGGTACATCATCATACAAGTACTCATCTGTAGGAGGAAAGTTAGAAGACTTCCCCACTTCAAAATCAGGATTAGAATCGCTCATCTCACTCATATCACAAATTTCACAACCCCCCCCACCCCCCACCCCCTCATACTAATTCTCTCTCTAAATGATTTCTAACTCAACTTATAACTAAATCAACTAACTAATCTAACTAATATAATCATTTTAGTTAAATTAGAGTTAATCATTGTGGGGGCATTTTAGCCATTTACAAAAATATAGGTTAAGGGGTAGCTTGACTTTACTTCAAAATGACCCAATTTTATCTTATTGGGTGTACCCAATTAGTTCTGGGTATACCCCAATCTCGGCAGGCAATTAAAGACGTGCATTTTCTCTATAATGGTACCCGTATGCGTACTCCTTCCACCAAAGAATGAAAATTTGATTCCCAAGTAAAGTATCTTTTACAAGAAAAAGAAAACATACATATATACAAACCTTTGGAAAAAGGTCCAAATCTCTATTTTGGTGAAGAGACCTTAGAGCCTGCTAGGGTATCTGCTCAAGGAACCGTCTCCATTCAATGAAATGGGAGCAAGCCTTCCTTCTAGGCCTAATGACAGGATCTCCTGCATTCTCTCGGGCCAATCTAATTTCAACCTCCTAGCAAATTCCTCTACCTCCCTATCAATTTTTTCCTTCATTGCATGATCTAGCTCATCATCGACATTGTCATCATCAAAATCGAATTTAGCCAAGTCATCTGCTAAATCTTGGTATTCTGAAGTCTGACTAGAACTAATGCTTATTTTTCCGTTTAGGAGTGCGGAAGGAAGAGCATCAGCTTCCTTGTTGTCTTTACCATCGTTTGTACATGTGTCTTTTGGCTCATATTTCCTTCTACGGTTTCTCTTTTTATGTGTAGGAGATTTAACCTCCTTTGAATGTTCGCATCCGCCATTAATAAACGACAACAGATCGTCAACAGAGCGTTCGTCCTCCACCCGCTCTGCTTCAACCTCAGCATTCTTCTGCTTGTCTTTCTCCTTTAATTCTTTCCTCTTTCTGAAATAAAGTCTATTGAGCAGCCTGATTTGCGGATAATCATCCATGTTACTTAAGGGCTCTAACTTCTCCTCCTCCGTGAGATCATCAGGCAGGTTAAATGTGTCACGGATCTCCTCAGGTGTTTTCCCTTCAATCATCCGAGCAAGTGCTCGGCTGGTGAGATCAACCAAGGGTTTCAGTTGTAAACAGTGAGCAGCAGTCGTCAAATCACATAGCCTTTCTGTATCAATTCGGATGAACTTCTCATCAAAAGATTTATGCTCTTTATTAGAGCGACCTGGTACTCGGTGGAAATTGAAATAATCGAGTATTAAGATTAATATAGGTGTATTGACTCGTTGGGGAAGTGGAATAGGATAGTCTTTAGTTAATCCCATGCTATTTTGAAGCACTTCTCTGCAAATCATGGGGCTAAACATAGCAACCTCTTCTTCTACTTTCAGGATTGATCCTTCTGAAGTTTTTAGCCAGATGTAAGACTTTTTGGCTGTGGTTCGGCGGTGGTTCGGTGGTTCCATTGCAGCAAAATAATCTTCTTTTTCAAAATCAGAGAAAAACACAATTTTAAAGTTCGGCCTACAACTCAATTCACACGATACTAAAACCTAAGGGTTATGACTCCTATTCATAGGTTTAGATATATTTATTAGAATCTACCTAGAAATAGAATTCCTAAATGGAACTTATAAGAGTCCAGTCCTTCATAACAGGCCTTTCTACACGAGACCTATTTTGTTGCTTTAGGGTTAAGTTAAGGAATTTTTTAGGGTTAGTTTTATAGGTTTTGTTTGTCTCATATAGAGAAATCTCTACTGTTTTACTTCTGCTGGCCTCCTGGATGTGATAGTAATGTCAAGCATTCCGGAAGAGCTCTACCATGAAATTCTTTCAAGGCTATTACTAGTATGTAAGTCTGTTTTCAAGAATTTGCATGCCCTGATCTCTGCCTCTGACTTTTTTAAAACCCATATTACCATCCACAAAAACAACACTATTCTCACGTTTCAGGTTACGACGAGAGCAGTCACTTTCTCCATATTTAAAGTAAAATATTTTATGGTCGGAGACTTGGAGATGAGCATCTCCAATGGGTTGTGATGTCCTTCCTACGTGGTTGATATAGGAAACACACACAACCACCATTGGAGAAGCTCTTACCACGATATGCACTGATGCGTGTTGTATCGGGATGTGTCGTATTTGCATTTGGTAATACTGATGAACCGATGATTTCTGAGTTTCAATTATTTAAAAAGCACAAAAAATGTTGACGAGCGACGACTTTTCATAAAAGTTTAGAGTAAGCTTTCATTTATTTGATGTAGTTCCAGTAAAATGACGTAAGCAAGAATTCCCAACTCTCGTGTTTGATAATTCCCCTATAAAATTCCATGATAACATAGAAGAATTGCACTCAAGTCATAATCTGTAATTTAAAGAGAAAGGGTATGGATACTATTCACGGTGCGTTGATGTTAAATTGCTCAGGATAATAATCTCTGGAAATCCAGGTTTTCCGCTCCAAAATTTACATGTTTCTGTCGAACTCCTTTACATGTCGCAGCTGCACGTGGTTTTATTGAATTTGCAATAGAAATAACGCGTGTTCAATGACTCTAACCAGATACGACGACCATGGAGGTAGATTCACTAAAATTTACTTCTCCCAACTTGGCTTCCACAGGATATCACCATGGAGAAGTTTGTCGACTACTTGGTAACTAACAGTGCGTTTCTTGCGAATAACCAACTAGAATCTCCTTAAACTCCATCGATAGTAATGGAAACAAAATCCCTGACCTGGCATGGAGAAAAAAGAGAGGCGGATTAAGGTACATAAAAATAGTCGAATTCTTAGTTGAATCATTTCAAAGGAAGCTATATTGATCAATTTACTTTATGTCTGCAGATTTTAAAGTTTTTGCTAGGGAGTGATGGTTTAGGAATTGATATATATATATACCCGAAATACTACTTCTGTGCAACTCAGAGCCCTAGACATGTTGGATAAAAGTAGATGGATCACTTGAAAATTGGTTGTTATGATTGTTATATTAGTAGTTCACAGCAAAATATGGCATCAAACCATGCTTTAAACGCTTTATTTTTGGATTTTAAGCAAAAGTATTCTTAAAATCTTTCTAAATTGGTGGGATACTTATAGGTCTTTGGTTATACAACTCAATCTGGGTTTCCACCGATTAGATACAAGAAGACCTCTTTGCGTCAATCTGACTACACCTGATGCTATATATGTGAATATAAGGGATGGGGGTTCCAGCTGATTGGATTTTCTTTCGAGTTTGCCTGCCTGCCTGAGGCGTACTGTTTCTGATCGAGTTTGAAGTGTAGAGTGATGCTTTTTTTCTTTTTTTTTTTTTTTTGTCCTTGTTGGCTTTTCGGAATGTGTTTTTGTTGAAAATTCAGAAAGTTAGAACACCCAGATAGTGCTGCGGAGATAAACGAGCAAAGTTGTTAGAGTTGCCCGGATAGAGCTCCTAGCAACACTAAAATTCTCTCAAACTCTTTTATCTCTTTTATAATTAATGATTCTTTCTCAGGTTACAAATGTGAGAAATTTTTTGATGAGGGCGTTTTTGGATGGGGCATGGGGGACAAATATATGGAAACACACATGTCAACATCGTATTTGTCCCCCATTCCCCCATCCAAAAACGCCCCCATCAAAAGTTTTCTCTACAAATGTTATATTCACCGCCTCTTTACAGGCTAGAATTCTCCAGAGATGCCTTTTATTAATCTCTAACTGTTATCTAGTTTTCATTCTGAAATGATTACAGACTTTTATTGACATTATTATTATTACAATAGCATTGGGAGGGAACAAGCCAATCATAGGTTCGGAGTTCTATGCAGTTGGTAAAGCTTTTGTGATAAGGAACAAGCAATCCAAAGTGCACTTAATGCCCTGTCAACGAGATATTGAACTTCATAAAGCTGTTCCCTCCCAATGTGATCGTAGTTGCACCTTATGTCCACATGGGCATTAAGTGCACTTTGGATTGCTTGTTGTGCAAGACTGAATTCAACAGTAGTAGAGATTCCACCTCTGCTACGCTTTATGGCACGAGAGTTTATAATTGCGTCGTACAACCAGCCTGGATCTCGAACTTCAAAAGCAGCCTTTGCTGTTTCAAAATAACCATGTATATCGAGTCCGGAGTAGTCCCCGTGAAGATCCCACTCATGCCTCCAAAATCTATTATTGGCTTGTTTCTTCTGCTTCTTAAAAGACAAATTGCTATGCGAATCTCTCTTGAACAATGCATTCATCCAATTCTGTTCCATAAAGTCGGCCAAAGGTTCAATCTGCGCATTGTAAAAGTCATGGTCAGGGAACCATGAACAAAATATAAATTGCATTTTATGTAGTTGTGCTACATATTAGAATCTTTATTTGTATCCACAGAAGTAGATGCGAAGCCACTGAATAACGGCCACGAAATATCAATCTGAACAAATCACAAACTAATTACACATGAGTTTACAAATTCTCATGAAGAAAAAACTTAAGTGACTAAATTACCTGGGATTCATCGAAGGTTATACCAGATGCACGGGGGATCATTCTAGCGTGAAAATACGGCCAAAGGCCGTGAATGGTAAAGCCCGTTGGAAGATCCGTACTCCAACGGGGATCACACGCGTTAGAGCCACGAACATTGCATAAAGATTTGGGCCATTGTTGCGCAAAGATATAGTGAGTAAATGAGCCTCCAGGAGGTTGAGGTTGAGGCTGAGCGGTACTGGAGAATGCTATCAAAATTACTAATAATAAACTTATGAGTGACGCCATTTTGGATCCTGGACGTAATCTCAAAAACAAATCTTGCTAGTTATGAAGAAATACACTGCGAGAGATAAATGAAGGCTATGCCCTTTGTTCACTGGCGTTATATATAATGTGTTTCAGATGTAAAGATTAAGGCTACGCCCTATGTTGTGTTACACGATACGTAAGTCGGTTTCTTTTTTCCAAAAGTTATGCTAAAACTGAACATGCATTAGTGCAGCTGCTATGATTTGTTATGGGTTTGTTGCGAGAAGTTTTTTAAGGAGATTAAAATCGTATGGATCCAAACCAAAAAACATAAGCCAGTTGAAACCATTAAGGGGACGTGGTACTAACCGATACTAATAATTAAAGATCTAACATAAAATGAGGATGACATGCTTGGCAACGAGGTTCAAACAACCACCACCACACTGGTTGAATGACTTTTACTTCTACTCTGTGTGCTTCTAAGCACAACAGATATACAATGGATTACAAAAACTATAATTTGTTGTTCGATAATGCCTCTAAGTAGACTTGTGAAAAATTTTCTACTTGTGCTGAAAAAAACACTGTATCTCGTTAAACTGAAAGAAAAACATATACTAGGTTATTCCTTTAGTTTTCTCAATGTGTAGTCCTTATCATTTGGTAACAAGGCCTTGAGTGAAAACACATTCCATGATTCAATACAAGACAACGTGTCCCATGGCAATAATAGTTGGTCCTTCCATTTTAATAGAATCCTTTGACTATTCTTATGGACCTTCAAAATTCAACATTCACAACAAAAAGCGTGGTTAAGTATTTGGATTCAAACTGTGAGTCAAGTGATCTCCCGAACGGGATCCGTAAACAATTTTGAGGCGCCAAATGGTTCTGCACAAAATTTTTTTATAGTAAGTCCTAGGGAAGCTCTTGAATTAGCTCTTGAATCAAGCTGACGTAGCTAACTGTGGATGTTGAATTATGAATCATGATAATAGTAAGTCCTAGGGAAGCTGAAGTAACTCATCTTATTTCCATGCTGGTGCCAATTGTTATTCTCCACCATCTCTGTCAAATATACCAGATTCAAGGTCATGGGATCCATCATCTTCTGGCATTTTTCATAGTTAAAGTCTACCTATTTAGGTCTTTTAGACATCCCTCAGATTCCACCAGCTTCTCCTTTTCCTTTCAAGTCAATCTGGAACTGGCATATCCATCTAAAGGTCTGCCTCTTTTATTGGAGTGCAACATCAGATTTCTCCAGTGTAGACATTTGGTATTTCTGTTCCGCGAGCAGTGGTCCCTTGTGAAGATCAGAATCCGAATCCTCCCAACACCATTTGTTGTCCTGCCAATTCACTCTAAAGGCGTGGTCACCAATCTTCCCTAATCACACCATCAATTCTTCAACTTGCTCAATCTTGGTCATCTATAGATATTAATGGTCCGGCAAAGGAAATTTGGGACATGGTTCCTGCCGCTAGTTTTTGGGAGCCGAAGTATCTCCATCACTAATCAATGTAGAGGTTAAAGCTTCAATTTTGGCCTAGATCTCTGCCTTCAAAAGAAACTTCAACTTCAGGCTTTATTATTGTACTTTGAGCTTTATCATTCTTTCTCCTTTATTTAATAAATTTGGCCTTTCACGATCAAAAATAAAATACATATAAACAAAAAGATATTTTTTTTTTTTTGCTCGATAAAGAAAATTATAATAAGAAAGAGGGCAAATTACAAAGCTGCAACGCAGAGAGCCACCAAACAGGGAAAAAGAGAGAAAGAAACCCAAAAAAACCCAAAAACAAAGAGAACTGACTAAGGAGGATCAAAAAATAAAGCCCTCCAGTTGGATATTACATCATTGAGACGATAACCAGCCATGGAAGGAATAGTAGTAGCCCAGTGGAAAGCACTAATTTTAGACTCAACAATGGTAGCCTCTACAGATCTCTTCTTCCCAGTGAAGATTCTCGCATTCCTTTCAAGCCACACATTCCAACAAATGCTCGCAGGAAGGCGTTTCCAAATCTCCTTACCACTAGTGGAGATAGAGGACTGACTCCAAGTCTTGAAAAGGTCTAAGAGGGAACAAATATAAGGAAGTTGAGAATTAGCCTGAGAAAAGAAATAAGCCCACACCTGATTTGTATAGACACAATCCCAAAACAAATGTTTGCCGCACTCAGGCATCAAATTGCAAAGTGGACAGAGAGAAGAAATTGAGTTACCATCAAAAGCAACCAACGGAATATTTCTTCTTTGAAGATTATCAACAGTTGGGAGCTTCTCTAACACCATTTGCCACAAGAAGAAAGCTACCTTATGGGGCCAAGCACGAGACCATATTTTCTTCTTAGGAAACACAACATTATTGATAGAAATGTCGTCGTTATCATAAGCTGACTTGACTGAAAAGACACCAGACTTGTCGCCCACCCAAACTAAAACATCCTCCTCGCTCGGCAAAAATACAATGGAATTAAGAAGATTGATTACCTGGGTAAACTCGGCGATCTCTATATCATACAAGCGCCTACGACCAATCTCGAGATTCCAATGGCAGTCATAGTCATCTGGATTAAAAGAGTGAAGCAAGGAGCAATTCTTCTTTGTTAGAAATGGCATACAACCTGGGAAAGAGGTGGCCAATGGTCCTTGCGTACACCATTTATCCTCCCAAAGACGAATTTTATCACCTCTTCCCACCTTAAACTGGGTGAACTTGAAGAAGTCATCCGCAACCTTGGAAATATTTCTCCATAAACTAACACCATGAATATTTTTAGGTAACTTAGTGCGCCACCCTAAATCAGCAAGATCATACTTCTCCAGAACTATTTTAGCCCAAAGAGCATCCCTTTCCCTACCAAGGCGCCACCACCATTTTTTCAAAAGAGACCTATTAATAACACTTAACTTTCTAATACCCAGACACCCATGCTTGAGAGATTTACAAATTTTTGACCCACCAACCCAATGAGTACCTTTTTTTTCAGCGGAACTATGTCATAAGAAGACCCGAATTGTTTTCTCAATTTGGTCCACAACTGATTTAGGCGCCAAGAATAAGGAGAAGTAATAAATAGGTAAACTAAGGAGAACACTCTTAATTAGAGTAAGCTTACCAGCCTTAGAGAGGGAGCTTCTCTTCCAAGAAGCAAGTCTAGACTTGCAAATTTCTACAATTCTATCCCACTTTGATTTAGACAAGGTCCGCTCTCCGAGAGGCATGCCAAGATAAATAGAAGGAAAAGAATCACATGTACAGCCCAAAACATCAGCCATATCTTCCAAGTTAACCACTTCCCCTACAGCAAATAAGCTGCATTTAATAAAATTAGTATAAGAAACAAAAAGATAGTTTCAGAAGCATAATTAATGATATATTTATATAGAATGCAAAATTGGGGGATATAAAAAGGAATTGGGGGATATTGATTACTTCTCCCAAC